>OY282580.2:17775275-18416146 GCA_958299025.2 Drosophila histrio
ATGCAGAGCTGGGACAAAATCAAATTTAAATTGCACATAAGTTTCATATTAAGCTGAAAAATGAATTAAAACAAATCATGCTGCAATTGTTATGCAAATAAATTATTATAAATATTTAATTTTTTGTTAAGCGAATTTTAATTCAATAATTGACTAAATCCAATTGGCATTAAATGCAGTTACATCACACTTCAAATGAATGAGCAATCTGTAAGCTTTAAAGTAAATAAGCGTTGAGTTTAATGCGCTCAATGTGGACATATCTGGACAGGCTGCCAATAAAGCAGTGCCCACAGCGCCCCGAAGTCATTTAATTGCATAATGACCCAGAGCTGGCATTTAATCAGCTCGTTTGTCAACAAAGTGCATATATAATAGCCAGCTCAGGGAGAGAGAGAGGCAGAGAGGACGAGGCCGATAGGACGGAGAGGGGAGAGCAAATCGTGGCAAAGCATGGGACATCAATGCTAAACTAATTACGTATACGCAATGTAATTATGAACTGCAGCTGATTAAGCAACTGACAATCGTCAGCAGAATGTGCTGGGATTAAGTTAAACAGAACACTCTATTCAACTTGAGGCCGTTGGCCCTTTAAGTGGGCAACACTTTTGCGCAATTGAGGGAATCCCCCTCAGTTTTAAGGATAATAATCACCACACCATAAGCCATAACGAGCTGCACATTTGGCAAATGAAACCCGAAAATCTGGCCCAAATATTTGTTGACATATTGCGGATTTAAAATGATTTGTGCGTAGCCCAGGCGACCAATCCCCGAAAATTAAACAAATACATTTGAATAATGGCAAGCAATCAGCAAACAAAACAGAAGACTGATTGCTGGCAATAAAAATGGACCATAAAAAGCGATAACATCATATTTATAAGCGACCAGGAACAGGCCCGACCAAGACTCAACAAGCAGCCGTAGCCACAATCCGCTGCCGAAGCAAAACAAAAGACGCACATGGACTCACTCGGCCACAGTCTGGCCAACATCCTTATTCCCATACTCCCGGGGCTACCCAGTGTTCCCCAGGCTCCCCAGGCAGCAAGCGTTGAAAGCGATTATATGCGTAAATATAAAAATGGCGAAAAGACAAATAAACGACAATAAACGGGCAGGCGTGTAAGGCGAACAAACGAAAAGTAGCGCCCACAAAAAGAAGAGAAGAAAAACAAAAAATGGAAGGCAAAAAATATGGGCCCATAAAAAAGAAAACCAAAAAAAGGCAACAAGGGTCAAGGCATTGCCATACAGTGGGCACAAAAACATGTATTCGCGTATAAAAACAATGGAAAATTACACGAACATTTAATGTGGAATAGTAATGTGGTTAAGCTTACTTTAATTTAAATAAATATACAAATTAAATATAGAAATTATTATTATATAAAATTTGTATAAATGCAGAGTTATTTAAATGAATTTACCGTTGTAATGAAAGTTCAGAAATCCTAGTAAAGAGATTCATCGAATTCTTATACACACTTCCACGTGTTTTCTATGTCCACTTCAAAAGTTATTACATTTTCAAATATACTTCTCATCTAGTCTATCTAGTCAAGTCTATCATTTACTTCCTTACATTTTTCCAAATTAAGTACTACTAAATAAAATAACTAGAATACTCCTCAGCTTTCAACATTTTCCCCTTCAATTTCTTCTCCTCTCAAATGTATCAATATATTCTTAATCTTTTTCCACTGTACATTTCTCGAGGCAGCCTAAACGGAAGCACACACTAACGGAGTAGGCGGCACGTTTACTTGGTTATTTTTGTTTTGTGCGATTTCTTTATGGCGTCCATTTGATTTGTGCAAGCGGCCGAGATTAGATCCTGGTCTTAGCAAGGTGGACACCCGGATGTCTATGCATGTCCATGCCGAGGCAGACTACAATGATTTGTCTATTTTGGGCAGTCGCGTAAATGTTGACGACTCATTTTAATGCCGACAAAGACGTGCAGACTTACATTTGCATTTGCCGCTGATGTTCAGCTCCTCATGTTCGGGCATTCAAATGTTAAGCGGCCCATAAATTTGCCATAAAGCTGGAGCTGCGCTTTAAATGGCGCACAGAGGCACCTAAAAGTATGCCGACAATTTGTGTTTACTCGCTTGAAACAAAAAAAAAAAAAAAAGAAGCGAAACAAAAAAGCACAGTCAAATTTGCTTTGGCGATGTTTTTCTTTTTTATAGCTACTTTTTTTGACTCACTCCAAAAGAGGCAGCTCATTGAAACCGGCTGGCATTTTTCAGCTCTTTTTGTGTTTGCACACAGTTGAAAGCCAGAGCGCGATGCGAAGCCATCATCGTCGAGCCTGATAAATTGAATGGTCAGCTGCGTTTGCATAAAGAGTCCAATTCATGTCCTGACCTGAGGTCTAAGCCCCCTTTTCCCTGCTGGGAGCCCTTACTTAGATGAGGTAAACAAAATTTGCGCGCCAGATCATGGACGAGTCGTCGACGTGGCGCTGACTGATTGCCAGACTGAAATACAGACACGTGTGGAGTTCGGCAAGCACTGACAATGTACAAGTGTACTTGATTCTTTAATTGTGCGAGTAGAGTTGAAACTTATTTAATAAATGAATTTATTGCTACCTTTCTTTTTTGTAGAAAAGTTGCTGAAATAAATACGCCAGCAGATATTCTCAACCATGTTTTATGCTTACTTCGAATATAAGTCATATTATATAATATATAATATATTTTCCATTGATTTATAGTTTAAACACAGACGCTATATTATATTTAAATATTTTATATAGTAATTTACATTATGACAGATCAGTCGATTGGATGATTAATGCTGTAATTATTTAAAAAATCAAATTGATACTATTTTGTTCTATGCTGAGAACGATTAAGGGAAATATATGAGGTATATCTATGTAGGTAGTTAAGAAAGAAATTCTCTTTCAGATATTTTTATAATATAAGGTCTATCTAATATTATATTAAGTATGGCAATGGACTGGGTGTATTTATTTTTTTGTGAACAACAGATTTATCTGTCAGCTGCTGTCGCCCTCTGGAATTACGCAAATGGAATCACAGACAAATCGGCGTGACAAGCTGAAAAGCTGATGAAAAACTGCTCATTAAATTGCAGCTCTACGAGCGAAAAACAACTTTTGAATGGCAGAAAGCTGCAAATGCAACCGTGACAGGTGAAATTGAAAGAAGGAACGCTTCCCCTGACAAAAAAAAAATAGGAAAGGAGCAGCACCAAAACTATACGAAAAACGTGCTAAAACGTAAATCAACAGCGAAAATCGTGTTGAGCATTTTTCGTTGTCCAAAAAGAAGAAAAAAAACCAGAGAAAACAGAGGCAAAGTGAAGGCAAACGGTGAAAAGCATAAACAGTAGTTGCTGGACAGCAGAAGGGTAGCAAGTGAGAGAAGAACTCAAAGTTGAAAAGTGGCAAAAGTCCGAAGGGGATTGGAAAGTGGACATGGCTTTCCCGATGGCCAGTGGCAAGTGGCAAGTGGGAAAGCGGGTGTCTACGAAAATGGAAAAGTGCTGGCAACTTTTAAGCGCCTTTTGCAGTTGTCCTGCTGTCGGATTGAGAGCAGGTCCTGCCACCTGCCGACTGCCGCCTGCCGCCTAACTCCTGACACCCCGATGTCCGACGCTCGACTTTGCGAACGTAATTCAATATGCAATGCCGTGTTAAAAGCTGTAAAAATGCTTAAGCGTTTTTCAATTTAGCAGTTTTATTTTACGAACATTCTACACATTGACCGAAATGAGATTTGCAGCTAACTCAAATTTCTTAAATTCTTTTAGAACATTTGCCACTAACGTTGTAGTTTTCTACACTTGGATACTTGATTGGGTATGAAGCGAACATTGACATAGTGTACTTAGATCGCAGCAAATTGTGAGAATTGAGGGAGAATTGTAATCAGTCCATGGGTAACGAATTCAAGGAATCCAATTTCATTTTAAATGAATTTTAATATTTTATTTATAATCTATAGACTTTTTATTGGAAATTTTATTCACAAATTATAATTATCCAAATGGCAATATATCAATAAAGGTTCATTAAGTAATTTTGTTCCTAAGAAGGAAATTTGGATTTTCATATTCTATCTACTCGATTCAAAAATAAATAACAATCCCTATAATGAAGTTTAATTAAAGCTCAACAATGTTTATGGAATTTTAAAGCCTTTGTGAGAACCGTACTATAATATACCAACAGATTAATTCATAAATTTACTTTATACGTTTGAACAAATGCATTACCAATTAGTTGACTCAATAAAATCTGAAAATTAAATTGTTATAAATGTGTACCGGTTTTTTTCTACCACATTTCACTAAAAATATTCTCTGTTATATACGAGTTTTTGTACTTTTCGCCAAGGGAAAACTGCAAACGTTGCAATTTTCTGGAAAAAACAATTAAACTTGAACTTTTGTCATAAAAACAAAGCAGCAAAAACTAAAGTTGCAGTGTGAAATCGTCGTATCAGCAAAAATAAGGCGACAGCATCGGAGTCCACAGATGGGAATGGGAATGGGATTGTGAGGCAGGACACATGGCGGAAAGTTTTTGTCCAAGTTTGCGCTAATTAATTTTTATTTATTACATATACGAAAGGGCAGCCAAAATGTTTTCCCAATGAAATTATTTGTCAAAAAAATAAAGAAAAAATATAGCGAAAGTAATTAAATTTTCTAACTGTTCGCCACTTTCTCTACCCGCAGGAAAACACTCGCGCGTGGATACACAGCAAACGGCACAGGAAGGTAATTAATACGACGACTTTTTAGTATAACTTTTCTGTTTTATTTCTATTTCTATTTTTTTTGGGAGGTTTTCCCCCAACGGGTCACTGCACTTTCACTGGGCTCACCGTACGTATGCGCAATATGGCGCAGTGCACCAGGGAGAGTCAGGGAGACCCAGTAAAAGTGTAAAGTGCGACAAAGTAATGTCAAAAGAATACTCTGAAAATGTGTGCTGCATTTTTCTTTTGCCATCGCTTTTGCTTTTATGAATGGGGACCACAAAGTCAAATGTGGGGCAAGCAAACTTTTAAGCAAATGAACTCTCCATTGGGCCACTGTTGGGTTGAGTACCCTTCCTTCATTCCGATTAACTGAGTACTTTCTCCTTCCTTGCCACAGATGCCGACATGCCACGCTTTGCTGAACCCATTGCCAATGTCACCGTGTCCATTGGACGGGACGCTCTGCTCGCCTGTGTCGTGGAGAATCTGAAGGGTTATAAGGTGGCCTGGGTGCGTGTGGATACCCAGACGATACTCTCCATACATCACAATGTCATATCGCAGAATAATCGTATTAGTTTGACCTACAATGATCATCGATCGGTGAGAATTATGAACAATATATTTTGTATAATTAAATACATTTTCTATAAAATATTAATGCCTTTGTCAAATTACTTAATGTTGCATTTTAGTGGTATTTGCATATCAAAGAAGTGGAGGAAACGGATCGCGGCTGGTATATGTGTCAGGTCAATACGGTATGTCTTTATTTCTGTCGCAACTTGAAGATATTAAACTCAACTACAAATACTTTTCCCCCTTTCAAGGATCCCATGCGTTCGAGGAAGGGATACCTTCAGGTGGTGGGTAAGTACTTGCGCGACTTTCTGCGAATCTCTGGCTATTGAACCAGAGCACACACATTGCTTAACTCCGTTCTGCACTTCTCCTTTCTCGCATTTGGCTTACAGTGCCTCCCATGATTGTTGAGGGCATGACCAGCAATGATATGGTTGTGCGAGAGGGTCAGAATGTCTCATTGATGTGCAAGGCGCGTGGTTATCCAGAACCCTATGTCATGTGGCGTCGTGAGGATGGCGAGGAAATGCTAATTGGTGGGGAGCATGGTAAGTGGTCAACGCATTGCATTTACAGTTCACGAACAGTGCTTGCTCAAAGCGGCTTTTGTATTCCTTTTGTATGCTCTTGTATCGCCATTAATCCAACCAAAACCAACAGTCAATGTCGTTGATGGCGAACTGCTGCACATCACCAAAGTCAGCCGTCTTCATATGGCGGCATATCTGTGTGTGGCATCCAATGGAGTACCACCATCCATTAGCAAACGCGTTCACCTGCGTGTACAATGTGAGTATGAGGGGTAAGAGGAAGGAATATGCCTTTCAGAAATTGGTCTTCTGATTATCGACAAATCTAAACATATTTAATATAGTTTTACTCTAAGATCAGAGATGAAATAGTTACCTGTCTAAAAGATATCAGTAGGAGCTCCTTCAATTTGTTATTTTACAAGTATATCAGACTTCCATTCTTTACAATATTATCCATATCTTAAGGAACTAAACAGTATTCCCCTTTTAAAGAAAGTCTATGCTTTTATTTGTTTAACAGAACAATTCTTTAAAACAATTTCAAGTTGGAGGTCAAGTGTAGTGCCTTAAAGGGTCAATCGATATGCGATAAAGCGCAATACGAGTGCAGATTTTAACGTAACAATCATTCAGCAGCCTCATAACGAATTCCACGTGCCAACTTGTACAATCCATTTAGGGGCAAAAGTTTTATGCAATATTTATGGGCCGTTTGGTCAAAGAGTGAAAAGTCCCTCAGCCCCCATTGAACTCGTTGTTTAATGCGTAAAATACACAAAAATAAAGCAGGCAACGTGTTCCTTGCCACCTTCTGCCCCAACCCCCCACCTCTCCCCTCATCCATTCTGTTGCAGTTTCGGGGCAATAACCGCAGCGTGTCCTCAACATTGGCATACAGAATGGGGTCTAAATGGGCGGGGAAGGTCCACGCTCTTGGCCGAAAATCGACCAAAGCTGCAGTCACGTTAAATTAATTTACCAGCTTCTGATTGTGTATGTGTGTGTGTTTGTGTAAGCACACATATGCGTACGTGTGTTTGTGTGTGTGCTCATTTCGACTTGTTTGTGGGCGTTTTGTTTGTTTGTTTGTCAGCAGGTGTTATTTTGTGCCCCAGCGCTGTGTACGTGGCGAAAATGCGTTGCCATTGCCGTCACAGCTTTTGTTGTTACTGTCACACACACACACACACACACACACACACGCACACCACAGATGCCGTTGCAGTAACAAAAGCTATTTACACACATAGCCAGGCCCAATCTCTCGCTTACAGGCGCACTTTTAATGACCGAATGCATTTTAATCCAAAAACAGTTTGCAAACTCACGTAAAATGCATGCGAAAGTGGCTCCCAAAAAATCTGTATTGGAAATTGAATTGGGTTGGTAAAGTTCAATGGGATCGAAAGACAATAAAATCAAGATATGTAAGCTATATTAACTTTTCTTCAACGGGAAATCAAGTTTACTATATTCTGTTCTTGTTGTTGAACGAATATTCTAGTCTTTACCAATTAAACAACAATTAATAGCTCAAATAATATACAAGTAATACTAAGGAGTATTTGTGAATTACCAAATCTCCTTAAAGATATTATACTATATACTTAAATTTATGTCAACATTTGTATTTAGGAGCAAGAAAAGCTATGGCATAATTCTGAAATATGCTCAATATTATATCCTCTTTCAGTTCCACCCATGCTCTCCATACCAAATCAATTGGAAGGTGCCTATCTGGGACAGGATGTGATGCTCGAGTGTCATACAGAAGCGTATCCAGCCTCTATTAACTATTGGACCACCGAACGCGGCGATATGATAATTTCAGGTAACTGAAACCTAAAAGTCTTTAATTAAATCGATGTGGCAGAGCTCGCATACAAGCGTCATCATATGTGTGCTGTTTGCTGCCGCTGTCGTTGTAAAACAATAAACTTCAATAAAAATCGACTCTTGACCAGAAAGAAATCCCATGCTGTCGGACTACTGGCAACTATGCAACAGACTGTTCATTGTAGCCACGTTTATTATCTGAAAAGCGATTGTAAATGAGCTTACAGTGTAATCAAATTGCTGCCTTGCCATGGCCATGACCAGAGTCCGGCCGAGACTCAGCGGGCATTCAGAAAACTGTCATGTAAAAAGGCAAAAATTAAAATTCGCATCACTGCGTGAGCGAATAAAAATAAGTTAAGCCGCTGCCGTTGGAGCTGCAATCACAGCTGAATTTGCTTTTGGCAGCAACAACTACAGAGAAGCAAGAAAAAAATGTTTAGCTCTGATTGATCAGCTAAAGCATACTCTGTAATGGATGTCATATTTATTGTTCAATCTTTATAAATTTGAAATTGTAACCGAAGTTCGTATGTTTCAACAAAGTTTCAGCTGTGGAAAGTGCTTTCCATTATAATTATATATATATATGGCTGCATACCCATTATAACAATTTGTTAAGTACAGGATATAAAAACAGTTAAGTCTATAAAATGCGCGCCGTTGCTGCTGTTGACTCTCTTGCGTTTTCTCTTGTTTTTTGCATTACTCATACGCACTGAGTGACAGGCATTCGAAAAACTCGGACATACATTCATTCACAAACTGTTGAGCTGTTAATGTCGCATTGTGAGGCTACAAAGTAATTGTCTTTATTGCGCAAGATTTAACAATTGACTATTGTTCCGAAGCCATTTAAGGGATTTTATAGATCAATTTAAAGTTAATTATAAGCAGTAGGCTTTAATTCAAATCAAAATAATATTGTATGTAGCATTTAATAGGTATTTGTTGCTTATTTAAATGTTCTCGTCAATCATTGCATCTTCTATTCATTATTTTGTTTCATTTAAATAAATTTGAGGGCTTCTCTCGTGTTTATTTAATTATATATTTATATGAATTCAGCTGATTGGCTTCTCTGTGGCATAAATTTGAATCTTTTATAACTCTGCGTATTTCTTTTAAAGTACAGTAATTCAAAACTGAACTAATTAAATTACAGACTGTACAATGGTCAGCGACTCGCGTGCACAACGCATTTAATTAACCACTGGTATCAGAATTCAACGTAAATTAAATATTATCAAAATTTAAGCAATCAATACCAATAAATAACATTGTGTTATGCTGGCAAATTGACAAAAACACAAATGAAATAAATATAAGAAAATGCAACAATTGAATCCATATCAAATCGCTGAAAATATGGTTCGCCATTGCATAGCGATGAAAATGTTCAAATTATTATTTTGTAGCGGAAATTATATTAACATAATCACATTGGCAAATACGCGAATACAGAAATAGGCAGACATAAAGAGGGGGCGGGCGGGGGGATAGCCTCTGCAATTACGTATGTATGCAAAAGTGCGTGAAGCGAGCAGCGCCTAAAAGCATGCAACAACGTGCATGACGGGTCGACACTGTATAATCCGCAAATTTCGACCAAATGGAAAACTAAAATAATCACCATGAACTGTTTGAGCGGTTAGAAAGAAACTATAAAATCAATATTTATATGCGATGAGTTTTGAATAGGAATGAAAATAACACAGCATATTTTTAATGCTAAACGCAAACTGTTAAATAATTTCACATCAATTTTAGCCAGCTTTTGCGGGCAACATTTGAATGTTGCCAAACAATCTGACTGCAGTAGATAAAATACATTTAAATGCCATTTAATAAGCAGCAAGAAATGAGTCATCAAATCTAGACAGAGCTTAACATTCTTTTTATGCTCAAGTGCCATTTGTTTGTTCGATACGACAATGAGGGAAGAACACATATGCCAAATTACGGTCAGGTATCAGGTTCTTAGACATCAGGAGACATTTCATATGCACACACGCACAGGCCGAGTCAGAGTCAGAGACACAGGCAAACGAAACGCGAACTCAGATATCTGAAATCGCCGACGAGCATGATGCATGGCAAACAGACACCAAAAGTTTGGGTAATAAATTTTAAGCGATTTCTGAGCGAAACGCATAGAACTACTATGTGAGTTTATGGGTTGTAGTAAGAGAGGGCTGCCTGAGGAGAACAGAACATTGCGGATAGTTGTCTTTGGCAAACGAAACTGAAGTTATTAGTTCTTAAAACTTAAATTCTGTCTGCCAGCTCATAGATACATTTAAAGCCATTACAATTCAACTAAAATACAATTTGTTTTAACCTAATTTATTTTGACATTAAGTACATACATATATTGCACATCAACTTGTCGTACAGCCCTCGGTACAACTGTCGCTAGCACATGCCATTTATCACAGGCATAGTCAAGCCAGGACAAGCATTTCTCACACGCTGCCACACTGATGCATGCCACAAGCAGGCAACAAAAAAAAAAGAAAAAAATAAACAAAGAAAACCAAATTCTGTTTTATGTCCCAACATCGACGGCGGCATATTAAAAGTATAAAGTTGCTGCCAAGCGTCGTTGAAATCGCATATGTCGAGGTCGTCGTTGCTGCTGCTGTTGATTATGAGTTAAATTATATATTTGCGTGTCAGAGGAGCTTATAATGTAGCATGAAAAGTATCTGGGGAAACTGCCTCGTCACAAAAGGTGACTACTACGAAATGCCTGCATGTTTAGCGCCGTTGCCAAAAAGAAACTGAGAAGCAAAGACATTTGTCACACACACACACACACTCACATAAACGCGGAGAGAACATCAATTGAAGCACAACATGGCGTATGAGTAACATGCGATATCGCCTTACACTGCGCCAAACAATCAAAGTGAAATTAAGTTTATATATATTTATATTTAATGCTACTTACACGAGGCACTGCCAGCTTTGGTATTTGTAATCGTAGCCTAGCCTAGACTGGCCTAGTCCTGGGTCCAAAAGTAGGTAGTACAAAAACAAACTTAAAGCCAAAACAAGAGAAAAAAAGTCGAGGGGAACATTGAACAAAAGTTTTTCTTTTAGATTTTCACTGATTAATGAGAAAAGTTTTAGTTCTTCTGGATAGAGAATTGGGCGCCGCTCGAATTGAACTAGCGCAGTTTTAATTACACATACACGCAGCGACAGAATCGAGGGTAGAATCAATAGGGATCGAGGAGGGTGTAATTAGTTTGAGTCGCCGTTGAAAACACAACTCGCTTCAATGCTCACACACACACACACACACACACAGAAAGTGCAGGTGACATTAATTAATTGATTTTTCTTTTTTGGACTTTTATTTCCGTCCTTTGATTCTGCCAGGCATTTGATCAACTCAGCTGTTTCGAAACGAATTTAAAGCACTGTTAAATAATATATATACATATATTTTGCAACAATCTGTCTCTTGTTCTTGTCGTACTTGCAGACACTTCCCGGGCTGGCGATAAATACGAGACCACATCAACCATCAGCGGTTATACAAAATATATGAAGTTAAAAATTCGCGCCGTTGGACCAAATGATTTTGGCACCTACCGCTGTGTGGCAAAAAATTCGCTCGGTGAAACGGATGGCAACATTAAACTCGACGGTGAGTGACATTCCGACATAACACAATATTTTTCTTTATTTACTCGTATTTTTTTTTAATATTAATTCCTTAATTTATTGCAATTTATTTGAATGCATTTTCCATATGCATGCGACATGTTGAGCGATGTAATAAATGCCAACACATTTTTTCATTTGTTTCGTCACACTTGCATTTATCCGCTGAATTTGTTATCCTCTTATTTTAACTGGCGGAATGTTGACTTCATGGGTATGACAAAAGAAAGAAGAAAGAAAGAAAGAAAGATAACATTTTGTAAATTGTGAGCTACAAATGAAAGTATTCTTTGAATAAATCAATCTTTCAATTCCATTTTAATGAAGAATTATGTAATAAATACTGTCACTAACTAAATATATTCGACTGCATGATATTTACAAGAGAAACAGAGTAAGCAAAAAGACATGGACATAATAAATGGAACTAAAGAAGTAAAAGAAGTCAGTAATTGATAGACTGCAAATGTACATAGAATTATACAGTGAATTCCGAAGATTACTTAACGATTTGATAGAGAAAGAAAGGACAACAAATAATTTGTAAGAAATAGTAAAAGCTATAAAAACAGAGAGAGGGGAAATACAGAAAGAAAAGGAAGAGATGGTAGTAATATAGTTATTTAATTAATAAATTAATTTAACTAATTTAATACAATGCAATAAATTTCTATTATTTTCTATGCTTTCCCAGAAATGCCCACACCAACGACAGCAATTATATCAGAGATGGCCCTGTTAAATCGCAGCTATGGTGAGTTTTTACGATATAAACGATATAAACTAATTAAATTCAATGAAATGTGTAGAATTCATTTTGATTTTATTTATATATGTCAATAAGCACTAGCTCACTCACTCAACCTCGTATGGGTTCAAACGTTTAATACTTTGATAATGATATGTTTATAACTTTATGCACCGCAAATCATCAAAGCATCAACAGCACCAAAAAGAATGCCTAAAAACTCAGAATACTAAGAGTATGTTAACAAAATCATCAAAATCATCAAACTAAACAAACTGGTATTAAATTTTGTTAGTTTAGCTGCTACTGCAATTGCTCGTACATTTGTTTATTTTTTTGAAAATTATGCTTGTGAGCTAGACAGCTTTAAGCGGGTTTCTACTGTATCCAATAGAGAGAGAGAGCCAGCCTTTACTCACCCCCAGAAAGTGACTATAATCAACGCAAATAGCACAAAATACTCGTACTTAAAAGAAACTGACCGACAGACTTGAAACTCTGGCGGTTAGCCAAAGAGTCTTCCCGACGCTGCAGTACCCCTCTATTGCCCCCTATCAACCCCTCATCCTATTAGACAGCTTGCATGCAATTTCTGTGTACATTTTTGCTTGTTTTGCCATATTTATTTTCTTGCTCTGTGTGTGTGTGTGTTTTTTTTTCTTTGTTTTTGTTGCCGCTCCTCAGACGGCTATTAAATGCAAATAAATGCAAAAATTAAATAAAAATACCTAGAATACTATTACGTCTATATGTATATTCATTTTTCCTATGGTTTCTCTCTCTCTCTTTCTGTCTCCTTTTCACTGTTTTGCTTTCTGTTTACTCGTTCTCAACGTTCTCAACTTACTTTTGAATATTTCTTTCATGTTACGCCTTACTTGAAAAAATATAAATAAATAATAATAATAAACAAAACTCCAACCAAACAACCAACAACCAACAACAACAAATCACCATTATTCATGTACCGCCTTGTCGTTGTGCTAAACCCGTACTACAATTCTCCCTTTATCCTTCTCTCTTTGACTGACTCTTGCTGCATAAAATTATTCGCAAAATATAAATAATAAAAACAACAACAACAACTACAACGACAACGACAACTTCACATTGAAAAAGATGGCAAGAGACGTTATAGAAATAAATTTGAGTCGGCTAACGCTTTGCCTGATTACGGGGTTGAGGAGTGGCGTGACGGTGCTCAAGGTAAGTATCCGCTACGAGTACACCCTTCCCTTAACATCCTTAGCATCCCCCATCCCCCATCCCGCATCCCCTCCAGGTACTACTGTATCTGCTTGGCGTCTTTTTATAACCATCGCTGCACTTTTTAATAATTTGCACATAGTAGCATCGCCCTCATCGTGTTGCAGTTTCTTTTCATCCATTTGTGGAAAATTTTCATATTTCAAGTGCGTCGACTTTGGCTTTGCCTCGTGTTGCCATTTGCCTTACCAGTAATACAAAACTTATAATGGCAATAAGTATTCGCACTGTGGTTCCTCTTGGCCTTTTGTTTGGCGCCAAGTGTTTAGCGCAAACGTTAAAAATTAATTAAATTTCCTCTTGCAAAATGACGTTTCCATTTCTCACTGTTGTTTTCGCATTTCGCATTTTGCATTCTCCGGCAATAAGCAATGCATTTCAAAGCCTTTGTTATTGCCATGGACACAGCTTCTCAGTCGGTGTCAACATCGTTGGCATCTTGGATTAATAAAGTGGCATAAGAAGAACAACAAATAAATTCCTGAAAGGGAACTCAAAAAGAGAAACGTAATTTTAAGAAAAAGAAATCCTTATGGTCAGACTGTAATTATAGTAATTACGACATTGTAATTATACTTGTATATCATTGAAATTAACTCTTAAGAAAATATGACTCTCTGAGTGAAATGATTAGCTCTTTAATAAACTGTGTTCATCATTCGTAAGTTAAGGCAAGTGTAAAGAACAAATACTTGTATTATAGCTTTCTAATACCTGATTAATGCTTTTATTGAACTCTAATAACACTTAACAAAATCGTTTAGGAGTGTTTTAATATAATTTTAATACTAAAGGAATTCGCCAAAAATAAGTTAAGAATTATCTAGTTATAGAGAGTTGGAGAACATGATAAGTCAATTAAATCAGATACAGAATAAGTGTAAATTCAATATCTTAATTAAAGTATGATAATTGTTTATTGTAACTTAGTGAGAAATAGTCAAATACTCGCAAACTATAATTTATATCATATGATTAACAACATTTATCCACACAATTGAAAGATGTATCGAATATCTCCCTTACTAGTCATATACAATAAAATTCTTAGACAAAGCGTAAATATATGATAAAGTAAAGTCTTCTTTTGTCAATGCCAATGCGTAACTCTGATAAACAAGTTGAACACTTTAATCTAAAAACCTTTTATAATACTTAGATTCATAAAGAAAAGACTACTCAAATAGAGCGCAAAGATCTGATAAAGGATACATATCTAGTTAAACACAGCACGAGCAAAATGACACAAACAATGCAAAAAGTGAACAGGATGGCAGCCCGCATGGTTCACATCAAACCGACCACAAAAGCTAACCAACAAATTGAGGGGCAACGGGGAAGGGGTGATGGCAGGGATAGAAGGGAGTGTGGGGATGGCGATGTGCTGTGGCAACTCACCCACAAAATGCAACCACAAAACACAACCTAGCAACAATTTATTTTTGTATTTTATTCTATTTTCATTTCAAATGCACGCCAGGCACTCGAACCGAGGCATTTGTCGAGTTTGTAAATGTTTCACACCCAAAAGCATATGTGTGTGTGCTCGGTGTGTGTGTGTGTGTGTGTGTGTGTGATTCTCTTTTAGCCAGTCAAATAAATCTGCAGCAATAAAAATGCCATCAATCGCAAATGCAACAACAATAACAGCAACAACAACGACGTCGACGTCGACGAGCTGAAGCAGCTTAAATGTTGATTGACAGTGACATTGTGACGTTGTCAATACCAATAACCTCGTCCAGTTAGCCAGGCTGGCTGGCAGGCAGGCAAGCAGGCAGGCAGTCAGCCACAGGACACGCGTATCCTGGGCACGTGTGCCACACGAATTTCATGAACTGCACAACAAATGTTGTCACAAATGTGTCACAAATTAGTTCGAAAGAACTCGCAACAAATTAGCCATAACCAACGTGTGGTTCTATTGTGGCTTTTCATATTTTCCCGTTCGCCTACATTTCAGCGCTTTTTCCACAGTTAATCTCCTCCCAGGGAATCGCTGCACAGCCACAGCCAGAAATATTCACTGCCAAAAATGTTGATTGCATTTAAAATGCAATTATTTAAGGCACGCGTCCGTAAAATGCCGTTCAACCGACTGCACTAATGAACTGGATCCGCATTGTGTGGGATAGAAGCGATGGGGGGAAACACGGCTGGATGTCTGAGAAAAAGTCTACATAGAGTCGATGATCCAGATGGGCAGACACACAGACGAGGAGACATACATACGGACAGACAGACGGACAGACAGACGGACAGAAGGGCAGACAGACAGACGAGCAGACGCAGTCGTGCATTCCAAGTGCCTTAACAAAGAAAGCACGAAAGGATAACACACATTCATAGAATATATTAAATCCCAGTGTGTGTATGTGTATGCGTGTGTGTCTGTGTGTTTATGTGACTGTATAAGTATGATTAGAGAGTCTATTTTATTGATTCAGTTTTAATGTTGACTTTAAGATGCCACAGACAACCAAAACTCAAGCATTCAAATCTAAAAACTAAAGAACAATAGTCGAGTTAGCTCGACAATAAAATACGCTGCGTTTAGCGTTGAAATACGCTAACACTTGTTAAAAACATCAAATTTAAGGACAAATTCAGCTGCTACTGGTGAATAATTATATTCTGGTATAATTTATGTGTTTATAATCTCATCGTGATCTATTAGAATCATTTAGAATAAGTAAAGAGTATGAGTAAAAAATATATATATTAATTTATAGGAACAGAATTGAATTTCTCTTTCTGTTACATACAGCTGCATAAACATTTAATACTCTCTTTGGCCCACTTTCAATTGCAACAGGGTATAAATAGAAAAATCAACGCTGAATATATTGATTTTTGTTTAAGCATTTGCAGACAGGGTTAACGAAAAATTGCATTTCAAATAAACCAAAAGATTTTCATTTAAGCCTCGACAAAAAAAACAAATAAAAGAAATCGTTGCCACAAAACAGAGCACAAAATGCCTTTCTGATTGATTTGCGATTGACAGCTTTGACGTGAGTCGTCAACGCTTTGTTTTTCTTTCATATATATTTTTTTTTCTTCCTTGTTTCTTGTTTGGCAGCAACGTAGCTTATAAATAAAATATCAAACACAGCGAGTATAGAATATGACAACGGCAGAGCCGAGATGAGGCTGTAGTTGAAGCTGAAAATCAGAACAAAAGATGCGTAGAATATAAAAGAGGAATATTTATTGCCGGGAATTGGCATTGAAATGAAATATGCCATCAAAAATTGACTGAATGTCATACAGACACCTTTTCAATGTGTTCTCAATCAAGTGTAAATGCGGGTATTCACAAAAATATCCACATTAACACCCACACTCACACTCATAGCCATCCTTCATATTTATGTCGGTAACATCAATCAAAGGGCAATGTGTATTTCCGCCTATGTTTTGCTTAGAGCCTAAAAGCAAACACTACAAAGTAGACCATAAAGTTCTGAATATACTTACTTATTGATGTATGAGTGAGAAGGTGAGTGTGTGTGTGTGTGTGTGTGTGTGTAGCTATCCACTTGATGCTCTTGAAAAGCCTTTAAGTTTGGTTTATTGGAAATGCTTGGGTTATTTGAGGCAACTTTATTTGAGCTACGGCGCATCCATCACTTTATATTTATGACTTTGCCTGTGGTAAAAACAACTACAACAATTGCCCAGTTTGACAGCAGCTTGCAACAACAACCCACCAGAAAAACAACATCAACAAAAACCACCACAGAGAGATCCAGAGGAAAATCAACGCAATGTACGCTTAAATACCACTTTGTTGTTATTTATGACGCCAGCTGATGAAAAGCCAAATGCCAAAAGATTAAAAGCAGATAAAATATATTTAATAGCCCCCATATGTACACCTACCAGCAATACCAATATGAACTGTCTATGTGTGTGTGTGTGTATGGCACTGTGGTCTACAGTTGATTGAAATTAGATCAATCAAGTTAATGGATGGTCATTTAAAAGGTGACATTTTGGTTATTGTACAACTGTAGTAAAGAGTATTTAGAAGAGTTGCTAAACAAAGGCAAATAATATAGTTTAAGCATAAGGCATTAGTTTTAGATATATTTTAAAAAAATCTATATAAATGATTAAGGTTGGAAAGAATTAAATACTCTTTGTAAGTTAAAGAACATGTAATTTTAAAAGACTACAAATCAAAAAAAAATAACTAGCTATTACTGAGTCGTAATTTTCATAATATTTATAACACTTTAAAGAGATATATTCAATATTATAAGTGATAAAAATAATAAAACATAATAGAAAAAACTATTTATTATAAAACTTAAGCTCTAAGTGTGTGTGTTAGATGAATATTGGGTTAACGTCCCCTAAACAGCTCATTTAAATGTTCTTCAACATTTTCAATCTCTTTGAAACCACTGTGGATGCCACACATATATCAAACATTGACATGCGGTCAACAAAGTGCGTTCAATGACGTGCATAAAAACCAAAAACAACAACAACCACAAGGCATAACAAGGGAGACAGAAGGAAAGAAAAAACAGAGACAGCACTCAATCAGACCGGAGACAGCGACAAACGCTGTCCAAGCTTGGGTACATTGACTGGCAGCCTTATAAAGACGCACAGAAGCACCCAACTTGGTAAAATATTGTCAAGTAATCGCTGTCGAAATGCTCCTTGAATGCATTGAGAATATAAAGACGTACACAATGACGTTGTAAAAAAAACAGTACTGTGAAAGGCAACTGGGGGGTGAGAAATGTGAAAATAGAGGGTGTGACACGGCAAGTAAAAGATGTCAACAAGCAGCACAGCAGAGGGGAGCTTACTTAAGTGAGAGACCTATAAATAAAGCTATGAAAGATTGTCCAGGGCGGGAGAGCATAATTCTCAACTATGGGGTCAACTGAAGTTATTACTTCGTCTGCGAACAAAAAATCAATGTAATTTAAAAACATCACTCAGCATATTTTATATTGATTGAGTCAGTTATTAGAGTGAGTTACTTCAGCTATAATCTCTTCTTTTTTTTGTATAATATAAATTTTATAGACTTCTTGTTATGAGATTGAGCAAGAAAATCATACTCCCATTAACTGCACACATTTCATTTTATTGACATTTGTAATTGAACATCAAAGCATCAACTCAAATTCCACAGTCTCTTCTGAGGTTTATAAGGCAAATGAGCATGGGTAAACATCAATTGGCCAAACCGCAACGGAAAATCAATAAATTAAGAAGCAATACTCGTATAGCCAGTCAAGGCACAAGGAACTATTAAATGCACAGCACACTTTCCGACCGCCCGTAGCAATTTTCTTTTATGCCCCCTTGATGTATCCAATGTATCCCAATGCCAAATGCCACATTTTGGCTTTGGCAAACGCGCCGAATAAATGAAAATATAAACCCGACTAACCAGAAACTGATTACTACTAAAGCCCATACTCATACTCTCTCTCTCTCTCTCCCTCTCTCTCGCCCACTTTGTCCCCTTCTTTTTTCGATTCGCAGGCAACCATCATGCTGGCAACACTGGCGATAACAATCAAACGCCCGTGCGTAATCCGCCCGGAGCATTTCACAATTCTGCAGGCTCACTGGCACAGCATAATCTACTTGGTAAAATAATGCGCGGCATTAAAACGCAATCATTTGGGATTTTCAAACGTTTATCGAGTTATTTGCCAGCGGCGCTGCTAGCGTCGCTGCCACAGTTGCCATCGCTGCCACAGCTGCCGCAGCTGCCAACATTGCCAAGTCGGTGGCGTATGAGTAATATGAAAAACCAGGCCCAGCCGCAAAATACACCGGAGACTGTTGTCAACGCGCAGCCAACAAACATAACCAACAGCATCTGCCAAAGGACAACCAACTCCTGTAACAACAACAGCCACAGCAGTGTCAGTAATAAATGGGCGTGGCAACGAGAGCTACGCATATTTCACATTGTTCATACGCCGCGTGTGGCATCAACACAAAAGCAATGCCATTGGCCAATGCTCATTTGCATAGTAATATTAGCTGGCATTTTTGTTGCCACCAATGTTATGCCAAAGTTGTTGTCGTTGTTGCTGCTGCTGTCGTTGTTGCTACTATTGCTGCATTTTATCGGCAGCCGCATCGCATTTTCTATTAGTGCGACGCATAGGCAACATTTAATGTTAACGTTTTGGGCCGTTGGTAATAAGCTTGCCGCATTGTTGCCGCAAATTTATACAAGTAGAACTACAGCAACAACAGTGCCAACAGCAGCCAAACCAAACACGTTCGCTGTGCTTTGCCTTCAAAAGTATTCAAGATGAAATCAAATAATTGCAAAAAACTCATTTAGGGCACAGCAGCAGCACCAGCACCAGCAAGAACAACAACAAGAGCATGGAAAACAGAATCAAACTTAGACAAGTAAGAAACAAGTATAAAATAAAGCAAGCAAAATACCAATAGAAACACTCCAAATTCCCATACCCAAAAATGTTTCTTACACGTAAGAACTCCTCCATATCGTGCATAAGTATATGTATAGATAAGATATGTGTATGCCAGAGCGTAAAATGAAAGTCATGTTATTCTATAAATGTATCTTCATCTGTATTTCAACAGTGAGTTGATTAAACCACTAGTCAGCACAATTGGCAAGACGATTTTTCTTAATTTTTAATTGCCAATCAGATAACTTGATGGCTGCAACTCGGTTATCACGTCATTCTCTAAGTGCATTCGCATTGCGCCAAAGTTAATTAGAGAGCTTGAGAGCATTTTTATGTATAGTGTACTTCAAATGATCAATTTTATTTTAATTAAGACGTAGATCAAAGTCAACATTCAAGTTAATTGACTATCGAATACTGTATTATGTACGGAGCGATATTTATGGTCAATATATTTATTGTTTATGTTTATTTAAAATTATTATAAAAATAACAACATTTCTTATGATATTCCATTTAATATATAAAGAGATATGAGTGTGATTGAAAATTAACACTGTTTACTAAAAAGTCAGAAAGATTTTTTACAATCACATCAGTTCACAAAATGCGAAGAGTCAAATAAAGGAAAATCAAAAATTAAAAGTCTTCAAAGATTTTGCTTTTTTTATTAAAATGTTATTAATCTTAAACAAATGACTATTTTTAAAATATTATAAAATAATTTCAAACGTTTCAAAAATTTCAAACCTACATTTAAACAAAGAACTTTAAGATTGATATTTTCTTTAAAATTAAGCACGAATATTTCAATTAAATAATATGATTTCCATTTTTTACACATTTTAACTGCTCTGAATATTTATCATTACATTTATATTTATTTAACACCCACGAAATTCACGAACTGCCCAACGCCAATTTCTGCTGAAATATTTAACAAATTAGAGTAAAATATTGTTTAGCCAGCAAACAATTAATTTCCCAAATCAATATCAAATATGTGCAAGTGAAAAATTATTTTCTATGTGCATTTATTATGCATACTGGCAAGAATTAAATACAAAAACATATACAGTAATCTATGAATGAGACCCTGAAAATTTGTAGAAAATACAAACAAAATAACAACATTGCCCCATTAAATGAACCTAAAAAATTTGTAAAAATAAACACATTAAAAAATACACAAAAAAAAAGTTATGAGTATACAATAAACACTGTTAATCAAGTTTGCAAATAGACGAGCGTATTAATACAAAAAAAACCTACACACATACATAGCGAATTTACATAGTAAATTTAGCGTTTAAACAAACAAAGGCAAAATACAAAAAAAAACTGAAAAACTACAGTAACATATATGTTAAACTTAGTCAAATATTAGCTAGTGATACGATATATATTAAACAAAAAACCAGAAGGATATTTATATATTAATTAAACCAAAACAAAATATATTGTTATTAATACGCTTAATTTTTGTTTAAATAAATCGTGCCGCTTTTTATTAAATGTATGCGGAATTCTTTAATGTAAAACTAAAGTTTTTACTAAATTAACTAATTAAACTATATTGTGTATTTATTTTTATCTTTTTCGACTGTAAATATTATGATCAAATCAAACTGATTTCTTCCTGAAGAGTTTTTCAAACACCGCTGTAAATATAATAGCGAATACTTAAACAATATTAATTTATTAATAAATTAAAGAAAATATAAAGACAAATGGATTATATTTCAAACAAATTTCAAAAGTTTAAGTTTAAGTCTATGCTTTAAAAAAAAAATGTGTAAATATAATTAAGCATTACTATACGAAAGTTAAAATGAATGTTAAAATGTTGAATAAATTAAACACTTATATAAATAAATATATATATATGAAACATTTAATGGTAATTAAGTAGACAGTAAAGACCCAATCAGCATTTAGTACTTATATAAACTAAACTTATTGCTGTTGAATATGAATTATATATGAACATTTTGTATTTTAAGAGTAAAAAGCATATAGAAGCTCAGCTAAATGTGTGTCTAAAGTGAAAACTAAACACATACCTACAACTAACTATAACTAAATATATATCATACATTCATCCGAGCTAGTTTTTATTATGATTTCATAAACTATTTATAATATAGAGCTCTACGATAAGTTGTGGCATATCTACTTGTATGTAACATATATTTGTAAATGTATGCAAAAGTTTACAACAAAATAAAAAAAAAACTGTGTGAAAATAACAAATGAGAGGTGTATTTATAGGTGTAGCTAATTTTGTGGGTGTTTCACCAGGAGGCGTGGCAATTAACTAGCCTCACGCTGCCTGGTAGGGAACTTTTTGTGAAATTGCAGCAAATGTAATCACATTAAGAGCAGCGCCAGCGCAAGGACATAAGTTTCAAGGACATAACCCAAGCAGCAGGCTGCTGTGGGCTTTGCCCGTATTGTGGGAATACGTATGTGGTAACAAGAAAGCAGCCGGCCAGAAAGCAATTGTGCAATTTGCCATAAGAAAGGAAGCAACAATAGAGCGAACTGAAACAAAACAAACTAGGCAACGATATCAACTGATCAACTGCTAAATACCTCGCATTTCAGCAACACAGAAATTTTAAAATATGAGTCAAGACTTAGACACTCTTTTAAGCAGTTGCTTGCACTTTCCTTCTGATTATATATACCCCCTTGAGGGTAACTACAGGGTATGTAAAGACAAAGCATTGCAACCAACATAATCGTTGGCACAAGCGGCACAATTACCAAAAACCCACATACAAAAAAAAAGGGAAAAACAGAGGAAAAGAATGAAAAGTAAAAGCTGGCAACAGTCTCGTCTTTATTTAAAACCGGGCCAAAAGATTTCCTCTCTTCCTCTTACTCTTGCACGCATTCAGAATGTTTCGCATTTAAACATGTTGCAGTTTTTACAGCCGACTCTCTCTCAGATGAAATTGTTGCGGCTGCCATTGAAATGTTGTCGTGTGGAAGTGAGCATATTTTCCAAGCAATTAGTGGTAGGAAAAGCGCATGCCAAATGGACGACAAAGTCGAACACTGGGTTAAGTGAGCTACATACAGTTAAATACGTATAAAAAAATAAGTCTACATATATGTATAGGCGTGTAAAGCGAACAGCATTGGCAATGGAATTGGCATTGGATTTTGAGAGTGTGTTAAATTATAAAGAAGCTTAAATCAGTGGTAAGTATGAGTAACATATTGATGGGATTTAATAGAGAAACTTAAGCTTTTAGGTAGGTTTTATAATTACGAAACGGTGTCTAGATTAATATGAATACTTTATTAATATTCATAGGTTCAATAAAAGTTATAAGGATTTAAATGCAATTTATTTAAGGAACGTAAACAATTTGGCTAACTTGTGGATTATTCTTTTAATTTTAGAAGGATAAATATGCTCCTTGGATAATAGGGTACTGGAGAGACCCTAGCAAATAATTAGATCTTATGTATTTGCTCAAAATTTAACAATACTTCGCAGACATCCACTAATCAAACAAATGTCAAAGCACTAAGAAAAGCTTTATTTTATATGGTACAGCAGAAATATAAATCAGATTTTAAAGCAAAATATTTAATTAACTGCTGGTTGGCATATCCCTTATGAATTTAAAAACATGTTCATTTGCTTTTGAAATTATGCTGGTATATTATTTAACAAATGCAAACAAATGCACTTTAATGCAAGCGAAAAAAAAGTCAAAGTCTGAGAAAGAAAAATGGCATTTGGCTGCTGCGTTTCTCTTCTCGGCGAGCGGGAAGGCAGGACCTTTGTTTTTCTCATCCTTTTCATATGGCAAACGCTCGCTGCGTATGCAAGTGGAAAATTCAATTTGCAAAGTGCATAAAAGTGGCAGACGACAGACGATGAGAATGCCAGTGCCACGTGTGAGCTTTCACTCTGCGCGCGGCATGTTTGTTGTTAAACAAAAGCGGCAGCTACTATCCCCAGTTAGAACCAGAACCAGAACCAGTAACAGAACCAGAACCAGAACCCAACCCAAACAGCCCGACAGCCACAAGCAGAGAAGAGGCTGAGACTGGATCTACTAATGCTTACATATGCTGCAACGACAAAGCTCTATTTGGATCGGGAGGTTGGGGACAGAGAAGCAGGTGTGGATGACTGCAACAAACAAGTGGCACAGTGGCATAAACGTAAACGTAAACGTAGCGCCTGAGTGGCGCAAACATTGTAATTAAATCTACGTCAACATAAACGACGAATGCGACTGTTGATGGCACTGGGAATAACACTAGGATTGGGAATGAAAAGGGTAAATATACAAATATACATACAGGCAAAGATTGCAGGTACACTTCTGTGAACGAATTGGAGAGTGTGTTCATTTTAATACTCTGTATTTAGAAAACT
This sequence comes from Drosophila histrio, assembly GCA_958299025.2. NCBI lineage: Eukaryota > Metazoa > Arthropoda > Insecta > Diptera > Drosophilidae > Drosophila > Drosophila histrio. The sequence continues at coordinate 17,799,509 of OY282580.2, forward strand.
GTAGGGGTATGTATATATTTTCACAACGATTTTAATTTTAGAGATACAATTTATGTATGTATAGATTGATGATTGCAGGGTATTTGCTAATCGTTAAGCTGTGACTTTTATTTAATTGTTGCTCCCTGAATTGGCACGCATTGTGCACAACTCCTTCAGACGAAAGTGACGCAGTGCATTTGACTGACTTTACTAAGGTAAACAATAGTTGTCATTGTTTTTTTTCTTGTTGTTAAGGCTTTAAGAGGCTGTTGCCACTGGGGAAAAAACGAGGATAATGGCTTAACTTCATGCTGTCATCGAGTGAAGTGATGACTTTAACTCCTGCTTCATTTGTATATTTTTGTGATCTCTGTAGCTTGCCGTTTTCATATCACATTCCCTCACATATCACGACAATTTCATTTATCTCCTCAACTCTCGCATTTAATTACAAGTACATATTCAGAGGCAGAATTCTGTTTGCTGTTGCTTTGTGACATGTGTTTGTTTCTGCACTTGACACTTATCAATTGTATTTCTGCTTTGAGAAACGTAAAAGTTAAATTACATTTGGCACAAAAACTGCAAATAAACACAAAAAGTCAGTGACAGTTGGTAACGAGTCGGAACTTTTTTCGAAATCAAGTTTCTGATTAAAGTTGTTCAGTCTTATGTAAGAGAACAAATTATTTAAATACTTCTATATTATACAGTATCCAAATTTAAAATCAAATTCATATTTATCATCATTTTGATGACAAATCTCTAAGTTCTAATTAATTTATAAGAGAATTATAGATTTAATGCATTGCATCAAAAAATATGCAGCTTTAAAATGCGTATATCTTTGCCCCCATTCATTATTTAAGTCATATGTAATATCCATTAGACTGCACGCATATCTGCAGCAATTAAACCATAGCTAAAACGCATAAATCAAGTATACGCCCCATTGAGCCCGTTTTTGTGCAGCCCATAAAAAAAAGAAATGAAAAACATACGCAATAAAAATTTTGCTTGTCTTTAAGTGTATACTCGAATGACCTAATTTGTTGCCATTAGACAGATAATAAATATTCGAGAGGTACGAATGTACCCAGACAATCGATAGGCTCTTCATATATCTTCTATGCATTGTGGGTGGTCCACAAATTGCCTGTCAAGTGTTTGTTGTCAAGAAAGGGTTAAACATCAGTAGACAGTATATTAAGTTGCAGCCTTTGGCTTTGATAAAGGTCAAAAGCTGTCCGGCAATTATAAGGCCAAGTAATATGATGCGAAAGCCAAACACACAAACAGTCGCCACTTATGCTTAATAGCCAAGCTGAAGAACGGAGAAGGGGAAGGGGATCGGTCGAAAGGATGAACCAATAAAGCAATAACTTAGTGCGTGTTGACGCTGATATCCTTTGGCTGTGGCCACTTATCATAACGCATTCGCGTTGATGGCTCTCCACATTGAACTGAACTGAACTGAACTGAACCACAATGATGTAGGTCCTTCGTCCTTAGGTACACGCACATGCTCCTGCAATTATGCTAAAAGCGTTAAATTTATAGTTTCCCACACTCAAAACTCCCGACTGACTGCCATTTTTAGCATGGCTCGGCTTGTCTGCGTCCAAATAAATGGCTTTTAGAGCACGCGTTAATGATGTTGATTGTAGCCCTGGGAGCCGCAACTCCGACTCCGACCCAGCCCTCGACCCAGGACATTTGCCCACCTTTACAGACACTATTATTCCATGTTTAATGTTTTTTGACTAATGTTTTATAGCTGCGCCGAGTCGACAACCGGTTTCAGAACCTACCTCTTTTCCCGGTTTCTCTGGGTCCCAGTTCGGTTTATTTTTATTATGATATATGGTCAGCGTTTGCTGTTTCATATTGCCCACTCGATGCTGCCTGTTGCAAAGGATTTAGCGTTATATTTATTAAGGCTGAGTAAACTGTTTACGATAGTCTGAAAGGTGTTGAAATGCTACATTTAACAGCGTTCAACAAATCATCAGATAAATCTTAAAAAATGCAATTTGCAGATAAAATATAAATAATTGTAACCTCACTTAGGATCTACAAGTTTAACAAGCTTTATAAGAGCACATTAGCCCGGCAAATATTACTTTCTTTATTTCATGTTTTTCAATAATTTCTAGACATTTCACACAATTCTTAACTTAATTTTAACTATTTTTCCTAACGGGTAATAGAATTTCTAATGGCATTAAATGATTTAAATAGCGTGTGTGTTATTTGGGAACATAAAGAGACAACTTTGTATAACTATTTCACTTACAGTTCGGCTATCAACAAGGCTCCTCTATAAACTCCATGTAATATACAAAAAGTTTCAGCACACATTCGCCCTGTTTGCCAACAATAAAATACCAACAAAAAAGCACTGAAATGCGCTTAGTATGCAACATTTTGCGCCAACGCCCAAAATAACATTAGCAAAAATCACTTAAATGGCTGTAATTTGTTTGGCGCACAGGGCGTATGCGTTACCTGTGGGGTCGCAGCTTTTGCAACGAGAATATACACACACAGACATACTTTATACAACAAATTTGTGTGCAATTTGGGCGTAAGAACAAAACACATTGAAAAATTTAAAGTGCAGCGATAGCGGAACCGCCCAGAGAACTCCATAGAGAATCGTCAAAAAAAATAAAACTCATCACTCAAGCGAAGCACACGAAATAAGTGCAAGGCCCACGCCCAATACCAACAAGAGGAGCAGCGGCAGCTGGAGCAACAGCAGATCCCATCAAACAATGCCGTAGTTTTTTAACAAGCTCACACACACACACACACATATAAATATATATATATACAAATGTATGTGCAGTACGAGTATAAACAATTCTCGGTACGGCGCTGGGCCAACCAGCAAAATGGTTTAAAACTCAATTAAAGTTTTAGCCGCAAAATAAATGTAAAAACGACGGTGGCGGCAACGTCGACAACAGCTACAGAAACAATAATGCTGGCCGAAAAAGGTGGCACAAGTTGGTAGAAACAAAAGACCAACATAAAGACTACATTTATACTCTCTCGGCGAAATAAAATTATATATAAAATTGAGTAAATACGTAATATTTGGAGCATAATAAATTTGTGGAATTCGATCTAGTTTAATTATAATTTATTCGAAGATTATTGCGTTCACTAGATTTTTAAGCCACAAATAAGCTTTTTTCTTACAAATTCTTAATAATCCTAACTCTTTTAAGAACACCTGCAGTTTGGCGAAGTTAAGTCCTGATTAAATTTCACAAGTTCCTTAAGCGTTTGATTATTATTTATTTATTATTTATTATTAATAGCCAAGTTGACAGTTTTTATATAATTTATTCAATGTTATCAAAGTATTTATGAATATTTGGTAGAATAACTTAGGAGTGTGCACAGGGTACATCGCAGTCGCTTACTCTCTGAAGGTAAATGCTTTCAGCTAAAGTGGAATCCTCCTCGATTTCCCCACCCTCGACTCGCCCTTAGTCGGCAGTCAAGGCGCTTTTTGATGACTGTAATTCAAATGAAAATCACACAATTGAATTGAATTTCCTAAAAATGCAGCAGCAGCGAAAGCAACTGCCAAACTTTGACGAGCCTCCAGTTTTCCACTAAGTGAGTGTGAGCTGTGATTGTGAGTGCATTTGTGTGTGATTGTTTGTGATTAGTTTACATGTTGTGGTATTGGATGTCTGCACTCGTTTGTTTTATGTGCTTTGCTTCATTTCGAAGTCAATTTTTTCTCTATTTGCTTTTGCCTTTTGAAGTACAGTTGGTAAACACAAATCGCTTGCAGCTCAGCCCCGAGGTTAATGAAGTTTAACAACATTTAACGGTGCTCTCCTTTTAACACGTTCCCAGCGAAAAGTTTGTATTTATTTTATTAGAGCGTAAAATCGTATTTTGGAAAAAATTTAAACAACTTTCCGTATTTATTTAGATTTGATTGCGTTTTGTTTATTATTGTAGGCAATCATTGAAAATTAAGTCAACCGAAAAAGAGAATCCAGGCTAAAAGTCATTGATTTTCTGAAAAATTCAAGTCTCTTAAGGCTAAAGTATTATTATGACAAAAATATGGTAATTATAAAAAGTTATTTTAACCATAAGTAGATTATATTAAGAAAACTTGCATAACACATTAATACAAATTATTTATATTTTTATTAAATGTATAAAATATATATGGGCACATGCTGATAAATTTACATAACAATTATTAATAATTATTTAAAAATGTTAACAAAAATGTATAGACACAAGTTTATAAGTGTACATTGCAAATTTATACAAATTGACAGCAGTTTTTGTAGTATTTAAAATTTAAATATAACATACTCATTTTCTAATTATATCAACAAATAATTTACATCAGTTACATGATTAAATTAGTAATTATATAATTTATGCACTAATAACATTTATATAATTATTTCTTTAAACAATTTGCTAAACGTATGTCAGTTTTTTGTTGCATTTAGTATTCCAATCATTTGTTTGGTTTGTTTCCATCTGGGTAATAAAACTTTAATTACATCAATTACTCACCCTGATGAGACTTACGAGCAAAGACTTAATATTCTTACAGCCATTAAAATTGTTGTTTGTAGTTTGCTGTGGTTTATGGCCAACATTTTTGGTAGCGAAGAAAAAATCAAATCAACATAAATAAAATCGCCTGGCACCTAATTTGAATGCAAAAATAATAATAAAAATAAAATTAAAGTATTTGTATTTATGAAAAACTTTTTCTGCACCATGTTAATGACTCATTACACATGCAACCCAAAACGAGAAAAACAACAACAACAAGAAACTTTTCCACAATTTGTTAGCAACATGAACGTGGCTAAAATGCGGCAAACATAAAGTTGAATTATGCAATAAAAAATAATGCAATAATTGTGAAAACTGTGAAATTTCCACATACATATAAAGAGTTGTCCAAACTCCATCCAAAAGGTGCAACAAAATATAGTTTTTCTGTTTGTTCTGCTAAACGAAAATTTTTACGGGACATGAAAGCTGCTGCTTGTTTATTTTTCAAATTAAGAAGGGGTTATTATGATCATTATCTTTTATTCTTTACATTTTCGTACTCAAAATAAAAACAATTTTTTATATGACCAAAACTATTAGCTCTTAGGTGAGATCATTTATATCTGAATTGGTACTTTTCAATGGGGCTTGTATTTCAGTTATTTCAATTATATTACTTTGAAGATATTATTATTAAGTGTTAGACACATTTTTGACGCTTAAAACATCCAAAACAATTTCAATATAACAAAAACATACCACTCTTAAATGTCAATCATTATTGTTCTTTGGAAAAAATAATTTCCATTTAAATGAGGTAACCAACTCCATATTATTCACATCAAATTAAGTATATATTTATAAGCTTTATTAAATTAAAAGTTAACATTGCAAATAAAATATAATTAAATTGCACAAAGATTAAATATTATTTTTGTATATGTGTATAAAATGATGATTTGTCAATCGAGACACAAAAAGATATGGAAGGAACAGAACTAGTAACGATATTGAAAACTGGGATCCGAACCATAGACAATGCAAGAACATGGATAACCTGTAAAAGGCGTTCAATAAAGAACACCAAAAAATAAGAATAATGATAATAAACATTTATGGAAAATAAAACATAAACAAACGACAATTGAATACATATATAAGAAATATTTATTTGAAACGACACCAGATAAATGCATACAGTTTAAATTCGATAAAGACATTCAAAGAACAATATACAGTTTATTACAAATTTATTGAAATATTTGCAAAATCGAAATAGCTTAGTATTTGTTATATTAATTTATCTAATATTAATAATATCTGGGAGTTTTTTAAATTTTCTTTCATGCAAAATCGCATTAGCCACCGAAAAGGGGAAAACGTGTCCAAACTACTTGGCCCATGCTGTTTATGGCAACTGTAATTGTTGTGTAATTCGTTGAGGATTCGCATAAAAAGAAATATCGTGGAACAAGATATTTAGCAACTAAACTAATTAAACGGTGTTTTTTTTGAATAGTTATGAATATGTAAAGTGTAGCGTTCGTATGAAAAGGAAATTAACAGATATACATTTATACCAAAAACTACCAATTTTACCTTGACTATGGACTAACATCTGAAATGAAAGAGAATTGAATGTTTCGTTTTCTTGTAAAAAAATATATTAATAAAACTAGGGAAGCTTTAACTAGTTTGGTATTTTTTGGTATTTGTGTAGATATAAAGAAATCGAAAAATGTAATAGACTCTTTAGCTATTAAATCGTAAATTCATCTCTAATATTCGCTTAGTTCTCTAAAGGACCTGTATGTATAAATTCATTTAGTTACATTTAGAGACATTAGAACATGCCTAGTACGTATGTCAAGATGTCAATCAAAATTATGAGAAAGAAATTGATTTTAGTAATCATAGCGCTCACATGCCAACACCCAATGCACAAAATTGCAACACTTGAACTTGCCTCTAGGCTTGCACTGCAAATGCTCCTTAATATACTGGCAGGGGCACTGGAATTGGCCACAATGGCGACCCGGCTCCACAGGCGTTACATCGACCAAACCACGCAATGCCTCCATGCCCCACCGGGATCCATAGCGCAGGAACAGCTGAAGACCACGTTCCTAAGAAGCAGATAGATGTAGGTATTTAACAGAAATGAGATATAATAGAGTACAGTTAAGGTGAGGGGGTGGGCGTGGTTATTAGTAAGGGAGTGGTAAATAGTTATAGTGGTAAGACATTGCGTATGAGTAACCCAGAGATGAAATGACAAAAATGTGCAGCATACTTTTCGGCTGCCGTGAAAAATAAAATTATTATAATATATTAATCATGTAAAATGAATGGAGAATAAATTAAAATAAATTCTGGTTGGTTTTCAACAGGTTTTAATCGTACAATTCACAATGCACACACAAAAACATAAAATTACAAATTGTATTGTCAACAGAAGAGCAAAAGAAAGGAAGTATATGGTAGGGGCCACGCCTACAGCCAGCAGCCCATGCAATTGACGCCACAGCATTGGCGATGTTGCAGGCTGATTTTGATTTTGTTACGCAACAGCTCCTCCTCGTATTGGCATGGGCATATGGACGATTGCAGATGTCGTGGTGTTTCATGGACTCCCGCCTCCTGCACGGTCCAGTCGAGGCGTCGACGCAGAAAGTCCTTGCCCCAGCGCTGCAGATAGCTGAGAAACAGCTCCTGGGCAACGACCTAAAGAGAGTTGAGTGAGTTTTGTGTGCAGTGCGCGTCGCGTGTGAGAGACAAAAAATAGAGAATGCGTGAGCGATGCGATGATCAATGTTGAGATAGAGAGAAAGCGAGAAGCAAGTAACTAACGATGAGCGAGGAATGCAGCTACTACTACAACTACGATAACTACACTGCGCCAGTATTGGTGAGCTTTCGAAAGCTCCAGGCAAAGCAGACAAATGCCAGCTTTTTTCTAGTGCAAACATGAGCCTGTGTCTGTGTGAAAGCTCTGATCGACTCACCTGCTTGCGAGATAGCCGCACTGGTTGACTGCCCTGGATGACGATATCGTTCACATCAATGTCCAGCTTCGCCTCCCAGCCCGCCTTGATGGCATCGCCGCCATTCTGCTCCGTGTGCTCCAAGAACTCGTTCAGAAAGTTTACACACGGTGTGGCATCGAAGTACATGAAACACAGATTGACCTTGTGGCAGGAAATGCGTCCCCGATCGTCGAGCACCAGCAGAATCTTGTGACGCATTAACTGCTTGTTTACCCGCGCCAGACACTTCTCCAATCCACGCGACAGCCGCAACTTCACCCACATGCACATAAATATGGCCGACGCATTGAGGAACAACCAACCCACTCCAAGGGCAAACAGTGCCACGCCCTGTAGTCCAGAGAAGAGCAGCGCCAGCAGCACAACAAAGGCAAAGAGTATCCAGCAGACAAGGATGCGCTTATAGCAAATATTGTACACTGTGAAGCGATAGTCGTTGACCAGCGTCTCCATTGCATTCACATAGTCCTCCACAGTCAGCTGTGGGAGGAAGGGAGGAGGAATGTGATGTTAGCATTGGTCAAATGATTGATTGGCCACTCTTACCGTCAAGCCCTGTGCCATCAACTCTTCCGGCACCAGCTCGGGACGAAATATGGCCGGAGTTATCCAAGGCCATTTCGTGTTGGCCGGCAGCAGTGTGACAATCACATCTCCGTTAGCTGTGGGTGGCATATTTCAGTTAACAATATGAGTTGCAGTTTCAATTAATGGTTATAGATAGTCTTCAATCCCTACAATTCTTAAAATTCAATTCAATTTTACTATCGTAAGCATCAACAATAAGAAAAAGCTTTGAAAGCACATGAAAACATTGAGAATAAATTAACTGCAACTCACAGAAAAGTTAACACTACATTCGAAAATAATTGAAAGCTTTGAAAACACATGAAAGCTTTGCAGATAAATTAATTGTAGCTCACAGAAATTCTAAAATTTAATTGGGAAATTGAAAAGCACATTCGAATTTAAAAGAATATTATGAAAGCACTGAGAAAACTTACAATACTGATTAAAGTTCTGTTCTGTCTGAAAGTGCTTGCTCTTACTGTTAATATAAATAATAATATTCCAATCTCGATCCCATCTTTTTTATAATTTGCAAGAATACTCTTCTCGGACTGTGTAATGTTCATTTAATCCAAACAGTTGTGAATCCTACACAACTGTATTTTAAGTACTGTTTGCCCGGTTAATTTGGCTACTTACCAAAACCTTCGCGTATGCGTCCCGTTGATAGTTCAATTGTGCGCATTCCGGAGGCCTGATCCACCGGAATGCTGATGCTTTTGCCGTGGGCATTCGTGTTGCCGTTGTTGTTGCCACTGCCATTTGGGTGATTGGACGAGGAGGCCTGCGTTAACGGGGATGATACTGAGGCTGAGGCTGAGACTGATGTTGATGCGGACGATGTTGCAGTTGCTTTTTGGTTTATTAGCTGCTGGGGGTGGCGAGGGGGGCTGCTGCTGCTGCCACTGCCACTGCCGGATGCATTGAGATTAACGTGCGTGCTCTCAGTTGTCAAAACAGCGGGCGTCACATCCGGCAGCGACGTCGACGTCGACGACGACGACGATGGTGTGGCAGCTGTTGTTGTGGAGGAAACTGCAGCACGCTGTAAAATATGACAACAATGGGTTAATGTTCTTGGCCTTAAGTCCCAGCAGAAGCCAAAGCCAAAGTCGACACAGAATCGGTGACTCAGTGCAAGAAAAAAAGTATAAGGAATTATGCAAATGCATGAAAGAAAATCAATTTTATTGATTTGTTTTTTACAATGCCGCGAGTATCGTAAATAAATAAGGTGCGAGTCTGCCTCTTGCCACATCAGCTGCTACTACTGCAATAAATGAAAACAATTTGTCATTTTGCACGTACGCAACACAGCCTCAAGGCAAGTACAAAGCTACAGTGAAGGCAGTTAGCTTTAACAATGGGAAGACTCGTTGAAATACACAAAGAGAATCAACAATCGCGCCTGTCTAAGTTTCTATAACTGATCTATAACGTGCTATACATTTTAATGGCACTTTAAGCCAAAACGTACAACGCTAGTTTGCGGTCGTAAATCTCTTTTCCAATTTTAATGAGCTAAAAAATAGTATTGAAAATATAGTTTAATAAATACATTTTAAAATAAATATAAAAATTATGTTCATTATTTAAAAATAAGTCACAATTTCGACATACCGTTTATTAGTCTGGAATCTCAAAATCTTACGCAAATATTATATAAGCTGTTCACATTCAAAATATTTACTTTATGTTGTTTAACTAATTTTCTGTACAAGTAGTAAGTTTTTGTTTACTGCTAAACAGATAAACAATTGCAAAGAAGAGTGATAGTATCAACTATATGATGCCCTACATTGAATTCGGAATATGCATTGAAGTAGACTTTATTATAAACAATCCCTTGCTAAAGATCACATAACTAAATTACAAACAAATTAGTTTAATTTGATATGCAATGATATATAGCTCATTTGTATATAACTCATAGAAAAAAGAGAGAATATTACACTTTACTGCAATTTATTCAAATGCTAATTACTTAGCTATTTGTGTGTTCTACTGAATGAAGATAGTTAATATAAATATATATAAAGAATAGTATATATATATCCCATTTAGTAGAAAATGAAAAAGAATTTCACATTAAATAGATTATAAACGTATACAAACAAAATACTCTGCATTTAAAAGTTAAATAAATTTGTACACCATAAATATTAGTTTAAAATTTACAAATTTCTTAAATAAATAAATTATAATCTAATCAAATCATAGTTCTTTCAACATATACTCTTCGTTTATCTCTTTTCTTGGAACTTTGAATAAACTAAGAGGTTTGTATCCATGTATATCAATGTCAACGTTGACAAAACGTGTACTTTTCTTAAGCTGGTAGACAAATTGCAAAATGAACAAAAATAAGCAAAAAAATAATATTGACTTTATTTAATGCTATTGAAAATAAAGCTGGCGAAATATTTAAACAAATGCTGCTGGTAGCAATGATATTCTGTTTATTATTATTTTTATATTTCCCTTTTGCTTCGTCGGAAAAAACGATCAACGATACGCAGATGGCAATTAAACTGATGGGAACTCAATAAAGAAGACAGAAGTTCTCTAGATAAATAGTACTTGCATGAGTATCAAATACTCTCTACTTTTATACAACTGTAGGTACTTCTTCAATGGGTATGGATGTGTATTTATTTGTACATGCGTTCGCTTCAAACATTATCGTAGAACGACCCTCAATTATGATCTACAAATATAATTTATCAGTCTTACAGAAGAACACATCAAAGTAACGTCAATCCAAATAATTATTGCAAAAGAAATTAAACCCCAGAGTACTCTTTTGTTGAACTAGAAGTTTACTAGGGTGTGTTTAATAAAGTGCTTTCATTTCTTTTACTGTGTAAAACTTAAGTACTACTATAGGCAGTTAACGTCATTTGCTGTATACTCATAAACAAATATTTTGAAGCCAATTAAATTATTTTAATAGTATACAATCGTTTTCTCAAGTGTTGAAATGAGCATTAACTCGCTATATATCGAATCAGTTTAATGAACACTCTAATTTATGTGTACAAATTATTATGTCTCTCTATCAAATGATTTAACTTTTTAGCACATTAAAATTCAATCGATTTGGAGTTGCTTTTCGAGAAGTTCTAACTTATCTCTATTTAGAGCAATCTACCGTTCTATTTATTCTACTTGAAATGCATTAGGTTCTGACTGTACTCGTAATACACCCAAAATATCTCATCTCCACTCATGCATGCACTTGAACTAATCGGACAATCCCTAACGACATGCGATGCATTATGACTTGTCGCCTGTTCACATTTTTCCCCCGATGAGTAATCAAAGTTTATCACCGACGATTCAACTGTCCCCAAAGCGGAGTTTTTAACCGCTTGCAACTTAATTTGTCATGCGTAGAGTGTAACCAAAAGAAGCTAAAGCAGTAGAATCAAAATACCGCTGTTAACAACTCCATTAGGCAGCGGAAAGACGAACAAACAAAAAAAATAAAAGAAGCGATAACGCAACTGGGGAATGATATGCAGTGAGTTAGGCAGGAAGTGGGGCAGGTAGTGAATAAAGGCACGCACTCAGTGTTGCCATTATAGCTTTTTTTAGCTAGACTTAGCTAAAAACCGTTGCAGAAATAATATTAGCTCGAAATTGGGCTATTTTAAGACTACCATGTGACTACTTTTTCAGTTTGACAGATGAAGAAAATAAATATTACTTTGTGGAATATTATACAACATTTTAAGAGTTTGAATATTTTGAATTTAAGACCATTTCATTTTTAGCTAGCTTTCTAGCTAACGATTTTGATTAAATTAGCTATTTTAACCGTTGAAATTCTGACAACACTGCACGCACTATGGAAGACGCAAAGGAATGCGTTGCGTGAGAGTTGCAGTCAAAGAGAGCGAGCATATACTAGTTTTATATGATGACAGCAGAGCGTAAGATGCAAAGAGAGGGAGTGTGAGAACAAGAGAGACTAACCTGTGCAGGTATTGGAGTTGTTGCTGCCGCTCCCGCTGTTGACTGTTCATTGGGACTGCGCGAGCGCGCACGTCTGTTGTTGTTGCTGCTCACCACAGATGGTGGCGGCGGCGGCGGCAGCGCCAACTTGTTTTGTTGTTGCTGTGCGCCACTGTTGTTGCTGTTATTATTTTTTTCACTGTTGTCCGCCTCATCGTCGAATTTAACCCAATTCTTGGGCGTCAATTGTACGTCATCAGCTGCAGGCATATCGTTGTTGCTGCTATTTCCATTAAGAGGAACATCCTGCAATGGATGCGTTGACGCTGACGCTGACGTCGACGCGGACGCTAACGTCTGCGCCTGCGCTTTGGCCTCGTGCTCCATTACCTTAGGAATGTGCGAATGTGTGTGTGTGTGCGCGGCGTGACGCGTGTGTGTGAAATTGTTGCAAATGAACGTGTTTTGCCTGGCAAAGCGACTACGTTTTTTTTTTTTTTGCGTTTAGTTCGCTTGCCGCTTACATAACCTCAATAACAATTCACACTTGAGTTGTTGCTGCTGCTGCTGTCGCTGTTGTTGTTATTGTTGCTTTTAATTGATTTCGGGGCAGCACACAACGCGACGCTTACGTGTTGGCCGCTCACGCGTTCTCGTCACACTGCCGAGTCACGCCCAAAAAGGCACAGCAAAAAGCGCAGCTTAACTTGGCTCAAAGTGCGCTCAGCCGAAAGCCCTTTTACCGTTTTGCTCTGTCTGTTCCGTTTCCACACGTTCCGTTCCCCAAACAGCCAGACGCTTTGGCTGCATACGTTCAACTGAGCAAGCGACGCTTTAGCTTTTGTTACTCACCTGTTGGCAACTGCGGGCAGAGCTTTAAATGCGGCTGCTGTTCGCTCTCACTCTCTCTGCCGCTCTGCTGCTCTCCACTCTTTCTCTCTTTGTTCTCTCGCTCGTTCAGCTCATTCATTAATGTTTTTATTTCTTGTTTTGTTTTTGTTGTTGATTTTTTTTCTCACATGACAAGTTTTTGCTTTTTTTAAAGTTGTTGTTTCGTATGCCCAAACAAGTTACCCCCCTCTCCATCCCCCTCACAATCTCTGCCACTAGTTTAATGTATCTGACTCACAATTTGTTGTTGGCTGCGTTGTTCCCCTCTCCCTGCTCTCACCCCTTTCTTAATAATTTGTATACCCTTGCAGAGGGTATTACCATTTTATTCCAAAATATGTAACGCATTAAAGCAGGTGTAGTCGGACCCTGTAAAATATATATATTCTTGATCAGCATCAACAGCCGAGTCGATATTGTCATGTGCGTTTGTCCGTCTATCTGTCCGTCTGTCCGTCTGTTTCGATGCAAACTAGTCTCTCAGTTTTCAAGCTATCTGAATGAAACTTAGTATGCATCCGTGTTTTTAATGCAGCCAGTACATATGTCGGAACCAACCGGATTAGAGCACTATATCATATAGCTGCCATAGGAACGATCACTCGAAAATTAACATTTAGTAAGAAAATTTTTGTGATATCTCAACCCAACTCACCTATTGTCTAGTTGGAATTGTATTTAACATACTGCGACAATTTTTTTAGAATCGGACTACTATATCATATAGTTGCCATAGAAAAGATCGGTTGAAAATTTAATACAGGGCTTTGGAAGGGTATAAAATCTTTGGCGTGCCAAAAATAACTATGTCTTTATCTATATTCATTTGTTTGCACGTTTGAAGATCTTTGGAGTAGAAAATTTCGCAAAATGAACAGCTTGTTTAACGAGCACTTGTATTGTGTGTACACGTATGTATCTGTGTGTGTGTGTGTGTGTGTGTCTCACGATTAGCTTCGCCACGCTGCTTCAATTTCAACAACAACAACAACAATAACAGAAACAAACAATGGCAGTTGACATTGCTTATCAATACTTGGGAAGGGTGGTTGTGGGGAGAGGGTTGGTTTGCCTATTTCGACAGCCTATCGGTTATCGACCAGAGTTTACAACTGTGTAGACATACTGATATTTACGACATTTGCAACACTGGCGAAATGCAAGTATTAATTCAGGTAAATAAATACTCATATAGCTAAATCTTAAAAAAAACACGCTGATATGTGTACAGTGAAATCTCTTAACAAGGCAACAACAAGTCTAAATAAAATAAATATGAATCAGTCAATAAAACATTCTATTTACATATGTACAAATTTAAAAATTTATTAATATTGCTTTCGATTTTAAGTTAATACTCAAACTCATCTTTGTTAACACAGTGAAAAGTTGAACATCTTTTGGACCATTCACTGTACTTATATACCTATAACTATTAAGTGTTTTTATCATTGCTGTAAACTGCTTAAATGGTTTAGTTGCTAATGCATTGCAAATATGCAGATTAAATAAAATCCCACTCGTTATTTACAATTAAGAATCTTGCAATATTGTTGATATTTTTAGATTGATAAGTATAAAATAAATGTAAATTTTGGGCAGAAAGGCATAAAGTAAGATAGCAAAAATAATAAAAAAAGACTTTGCTCATGTAAATCATTTAAAATTTGACAAAGTTTGCCAAAGCTAAAAGTGTGAAAACCCTTAAGATTAATTAATAAAAATTCCCATTATTAAGAAAATGTATATAACGAATCATTGCATTAAGCTTAAATGCAAATCAGACAAATTCACAGAGAGTAGAGAACGTAGATCTCTACGTAATATAACAAACAACTATTTCCAAAATTATATTCCCTTCTTTACTTCCCAGTAATGTACCACAACAAACAAAAACTGCATACTTACTTAAAGATATATATAGTTATTTATTAGATCATAATTATAAAATAGTAAATCGAATTTAAGTGTTGGGAAATGCATGTTATGGCAATGAAAAAAGACAAACCTGCAATCAACACAGCATTTACAATACTAAGAATTTCAAATAAAGACTAAAATATCTATTTTTAACTACAATACATTTTGCTTATTAATCATAGCTCCAATAACAATAATAATATGGAAGTGTTGCTAATTTGATATGAGAAATTGGACTTATGCAATGATAAGCACTTAGTAGTATATTCTTAAAAACTTCTCTAAAAATATTGTATTAGTTTCGCAACTTGTGCAATTTTTTCAAGCTACTTTAATTCTATTTGCAACAAACTGCAGTATGTTCTCATTTGCCTTTTCTCGAATAGCGAAAAATGCAATTTAAAATCAATTTGACGTTTGTTATGCCACTCAGTTAAAAGGCGGTCCAGTTTTCCATGGGCTCTCGATAAGCGGACGAACATTTAATAACAAATTTATGGTGCTATGGTGCATAGTTTTGACCATGACAACAGCAACATTTTTGCCATGTGGCTGGCGGAATAAAATGTTAAATGCCTGGGACGACATTACTCCGTATATAGTGGCAATTGTGCGGCTGGGCGGCCACAAGAAAACTTTTGCCAGCAATAAATTATGACACAAAATTATTATATAAACGGCTAGTGTCGAATGGCAGGCTGCAAAAGGAATTGGCCAACTGCCAAGTGCCAACCGAGCACCCCAACCTGCCTGCCAGCCAGCCAAGCCAAAGCATTGGCCAAAAGTTGTTAAGCAAATTATGGCCTGGCAGAAAAATATCTGAAACTCTTACGTTACGTATATGAAAGACTGGAGACAGAGACTGAGCCCGTGTCTGAACTGCAATTGTGGCCAGAGAAGCAGAAGAATAAATGCAGATGGCCAAAACTATCAGTGGCCATTGAGTTTCACAAGTGTTGCGGATTTGTTGGTGCTGCTTCTGGTATCTGTCCCATTGAAAGTATGAAAAATATCTTCAAAATGGCATTAGTTGAGGGAAAAATGTCTTGAATGCAATTTTGTTCAACTATTAATTGCCTATACTTATGTCAGACTTTGTCGGTTTTGTTATGCAGCGCAGCTTAGAAATAGTATTTATTCAAAATATTTATTTTATCTTTTAACACCTCACTGCATATCATTTAAAATGACATTAACTCATAGTGCAAATTCATTCGTTTACATAAATAAATTTATATCCAGTAGCAAGAGTAGTCAATCGAAAAATATGGATGTATTAAGCATTTAAGCAGTTCAGTAATTTTAATACCATTGATTTCACATATAATAAAATTAATTAACTTGCATTTCATAGTCGGGAACTCTCAGAGCTAGACACAGGGTATCTTTTAGACTAGCAATCTCATTTTATTTTCATTTTAAATAAACTATAAAGTTGGCATTGTCCCCTGAGATATATATTGTATTTTTATTATATTCTCTCAGCTTAGATTTGCATCCTTTGCTGGTCATAAATCTAGAAGAGTAACTTCGGCATCGCCTCTTCGCCCTTTTGTGTGATCACAGTTTATATGTATGTATTTGGAAAATTGGCCAAGTTAATAAACTGACTAAGCCATAAATCGCTCAACATGCGAGAAGCAAGCCATTGTTCGTGGCTACTTTTCGACTTGACTATGGCTTTGACAAGCCACAAAAATTGCACTCTCAGCCACAAGGCAGCCAAGCAGTCAACCAAGAGTCTAATTAGGCCAAATTAATTGCCTGCGCTTTTGACACTTTCAAAGACTGAACTGTTTTCCCACAATCCGCTCTCGACTCGTTCCAAAGTCAACAAAACAAGCAACCCAAGTACAACACTCAAAAGTCTATTTGCAGGCATCTTTCTCGTTCTTGGCCAACACGCCCCCGCCCCCTGCACATCCTTTTGGGCCCAAAGAGTAATGTTGGCAATTTGTTGGTCGCCGTCGTCTTATTAACCCGCAACAGGAATCGGAGACGCGCCACGCCGACTTGGCAAAAACTTGCGGCAACTTTTTGGCCGACTCGAGAATGTCCAACGGGCATATAAATTAGCCAAGCTAGAAGCCAAGACACTACCAGCTGCTGCTCCTCCTCCTATCTGTCTACTGGCAAGTGCCAAACTTTTGGCATCAAAAAATGTTTTCAAATTAAGCTAATTTATATTATATAAACACACTAAAGACGCTTAATGAGTGGCCCATTGAGGAAGATGCGGCGTTGTGGGTGTGGCCACATAGCTTGTAAACAACATGCATATTTATACCCTGTAATTAACATAAAAGAGCTAATATTAAATAAGAGGTATACCATGTCAGTAGAAATGAACTGTCAGCATTTTTTATGATGCGGTAAAAAGTTAAAGAGTCGAAAAGTCATTTCTTGTATACTCTCTATTTCAATTGTATTAGAATAATGTTATATCGTCTAGGATAAAGGCAATAAATACTGTAATATGCACAATTACTCCCTTTAATTATCATACATGAGCTAATAAAATATAATAAAGCTATATCATTGATTGTATTTACATAAACTGAGAAGTAATCTAGGGCTGGTAGAACACTTGTAAGCAATAGAAATATCTAAACCCCATAGTTAACATAATAGGGTTAACAGAAAAGGTATTTAAAGTTTTACAAAAATCAGCATGTTTTACCTCATCTCACATTCTACGAATTGTCATTTATAATAATGTAAGTTAATATTCCCTACATAGAATAACTTGCAGTCGATCATCTTCATTCGGTTATCCTTACCGGTTACTTTCTGTGCTGAAACTCTTTTGATTTGCTGAGAGGATGCCTAAGCTAAATACGAGTCCACCTTTAAGCCCTTTGAAAATGGCAAAAGTTTTGCAACAACAACAATAACAAAAATAATAATAGCAACAACAACAGCAACAACAAAGTGCAGCGGCAACTTGTTGTTTTTGTTTTGCTTCACAGTTCGCTGGCGAAATTAACGTGACTTGCATAACGCCCCGAAAGTATGCAACGCGGCTCTAAAGTGTCGCCATCAGCATCAGCATTCGCGCCTCCCCTTACCCGCCCCACCTAACCCTGCTGTTGCCACGTCCTGCCAACAACTTTTTCTGCCTTTGGTCCAAAAAAAAAAGAAACCAAAACAAGAACAACAACAAAATGCAACTGTGGAAACGTGTCACAAACTTTATGCGCCTGCCACGCGTCACGCACGCGATTTTCGCTTAGTTGTTTGTCACTTCACTCGAAGGGGATGTAGGGAGGATCCCGAACCGACCCATTATCCCAGTACCCCCGTCAGGAAGGGCTGTACGGTGTCTCGGGCACCGGATGTTGTCGTTACTGTTGTTGCTGTTGTTGCTGTTGTCGCTGCCTGGCCAAAAGAAAAATGGCTCTGCAAATTAAGTGAGTTGCCATTGCCAGCAGTAGCATAAATTAGTTAAAAGCCAGTCTCGAGCACTGAGATTTGAAGAGGTTCAGATGTTCATAGCGGTCGTACTTAACCAACAGATTCCAACTGCCAAAAAGGAAGTGAACATTTAGTTGCATTTTTAAGAACTTTATAAGCATTAAATAGAAACAGATTTTGAATTGTTGAACTAAACACTAACTTTAAGTTAAGTTAACTAAACATTCATAATAATAAAATAGTAGTTGTTTGAAATCTGGCAAAGTTCGTTAAAACACTCTATATTCTTTAAACTTAATTAATTTATTCATACTAATCTGATGAATCGAATGTAAGACACTCTTTTTAATAATGAATATGTGAATTATCGCATTACAGCATCTTCTCAAAGCTTTTGTTCCCACCTCTCTTACAAGCTCATTGTTTTGCTTCTGTCACTCAATCTTTCAAGACTTGCCTTATTTACTTTCAAACTAATACAAAGGTAAGAAAATTATTATCATTTATTTAAACAACTTAATCAATTTCAATCTGTAAATCTTGACAAGCTCATTTGAAATCGAATTTCACATTTAAAGGAAGACAAGTCAATAACAAATTAATTGGAATATATTGAGAAATTCAAACTAAGTCTAATTATGTACAATGCAGTAGTAATATGGTCTACAAATGCCATTTTGAATGTGCTCATTTATTTCAGTTCATTTCCAGTCGATCTGCAAACTGTCGACACAGTCGGAGCTATCAGTTGAAAACCACTTGAGTTTATAATAATTTACAACATGTTGCAGCAAGCAACCACACAAACATGAACAAAACACACACACATGGGGCAGGCTACAATGGAACTGACACGAGCTGTCCTACTGAGTGGATATGTGTCTGTGTGTGTGGGTGTGTGGCAAGTGCTTGGGCTGTGGCTGTAACTGTGACTGTTGTTGCCACATGTCACCTCTCATAAAACATAAAATCACTTGGCCCTTCCTGGCAGCCAGTTGCAGGTGCAGTTGCTGCGACAATACTCGACGAGGACTTCAGGCAACACAAGTTGTGGCAATGTGGAGTGTGTGGCATTGTCTTGAAGAAATATCAAGCAGCACTCCAGCTGACCAGCCTAGAAAAGCGGCTACTCCTTCTACGTCTGCCTGTCAGTCGATACCTTTCCATTTGAATCCAACAATTTGTTGGCAAAGTGTTTTTGCTGTAATAGTGCTGGCCACAAAGTATTTTGCATCTGACATGGGTATCCGAGAGAGTTAATTGAAATTTGCCATTGTTGCAAGAACTAAAGGGGTCACGAGTGTGTTATAAGTGGAATTTGAAGAAGTATGACAACTTGAAATAATATTCGTAATCTCTAAATAAAATGTCATGAAATAAAATAATGTTTCAAACTGTTTAGTCATTTTTCTTAACAAGGAATATACATATATGAACTTTTAAAATAATTCAATGTTTTTTATTGGGAAATTCGCTAATTATTCTTAACTCTTCAGACTCCGATAGCCTTGTTAGATCTGGAGAAAATGAAAATATATATTTCATTCTTTTTAATGCATTTCTAAAGCAATTAAAGAACTTCCAAGTTATACTTAAAATATTCCCATAAATTCTTCAGGAAATGTTCATTAATATAATTTATAAATAATATATTATAAATTATTTAAAGAGGGAATTAGTGTATTACATATTATTATAATTTAAAATGAGTATTTTTATATGTATATGTATTTAAATTAAAAACAATATTTTAAATATTATTTACTTTAATAATCTGTATCCTGAAACTTAAACGACTTTTTATGAATTTTAAGTTATATATATATATATTATTATACCCTGTGGGGGTATATTAAGTTTGTTAAAAATATGTAACGGGCAGAAGGAAGCATGGCCGACCCAATAAAGTATATATATTCTTGATCAGCATTAATAGCCGAGTCGATATAGCCATGTCCGTCTGTCCGTCGGTCTGTCGGTCTGTCGGTCTGTCGGTCCGTCGGTCCGTCCGTATGAACGAAAGGATCTCAGAGATGGTAAGAGCTAGAAGCTTGAACTTGGTGTCCCAGCACTGCAAATTTTTGCAGGCAGATCAAGTTTATCTTTTTTTTTGGATGCCACGCCCTCTTTGCCCACAAATTAAGTAAAAGCTTATAAAGCAAGCAGTTTTGTAGCTCAAAAACCTCAAAAACAAGAGTAGTTTTGTAGCTAGAGACTTGAGATTTGACACATATGATAAATATTTTGTGGTCAATGTGTCCAGAAAATTTTATCACGATGCCACGCCCCCCTTGCCCACAAAACGGAAAGGCTTAAAACAAGAGCAATATTACAGTAAGAGACTTGAGATTTGGCACATATGATAAGAATCTTAGGGTCAATGTGTCCAGAAAATTTAATCGCGATGCCACGCCCCCTTCGCCCTCAAATTAATGAAAAGCTCATAAAGCAAGCTCAAAAACCTCATAACAAGGGCAGTTTTGTAGCTAGAGACTTGAGATGTAGCACACATGATGAGTATCTTGAGGTCGATTTGTCCAGAAAATTTTATCACGATACCACGCCCCCTTCGCCCACAAATTAAAAATAACGAATTACTAGAGAATTTCAACTGGAGTGAATTTGAGCGGGTTCCTGTAGACCCACAGGGTATATTACGGTCGGGGTCCCGACTGTTCGGCTTGTTTTTTCTTTTATAAATTTCTGCTAGAAGTGAGCCATCTAAAATTTCAACATTTGCATTTAGAATCTTTGAAAACATCAAACCAAGCGACTAGAGACGAAAAACAAGTGATCAGCATAACCGGGAGGCAAGAAATTGTGGTGGAAAGGCGAACAAGACGAAGTGCCAGACAATTCACCCTCAGACACGAAACCCTTAGCTCATTACCTCAACTAAAGTCTGGGCGCAACTGTACCCCGAATGTTGCAACAGCCACTTCAGTGTAAATCATTACAATAATTCAAATAAAGCGCCGCACGAAGACGGCCACGAGGACGAGGCCAAGAATGCGAATGGGAAACAGCAGGAACAAAGTAAACGGTGAAAGTTTTTGGAGCCAGACACAGGATGAGATGAAATGCGCTGGGATAGTCAGGCAAGACAGTAAGGACAGTTGGACAGGAGGACGGCAGGACCTCAGACAGCTGGAAGCTGCCGGCCGTGTGAATGGCGGCCACTTGAGACGACGACCGGGCGCCAAATGCATTTAAGCAGAAAATGTTGCAGGAAAAAAAAACGAAAACGAAAAAGGACAAGCTAAAGGGACATGCCATGATTTAGGGATTCTTAAACGTTGCCACAGTTTGCCATTTAATTCGTTTAACTAACACAAAATTCCCCAAGTTTGTCTTAAAGTAAAGAGAGATATTTCTCAAAAAAAAAGAGTTTTTACATTCAGAGGATGATCTAATCTCGCCGACTCTAGACTTTTTGCGTAGAATTTCATTTGATAACTTTAAGCCAATAACTGCATTGCATTATTTAAATTTTCTTTTGGTTGCAACTTCTCGAATCGCCTCCAAGCTGGTCAAATATGTAAAACAGACGCAACTTGCAACTTGCTGCACAAATAAAATCATATTTAAAACTTTCAAGCCATAACAAAAAACAAGACAAGTCGAAAAAACAACACATATACATACATTGTACAGGATAGTTGGTATATTGTAGTGTATATACTAGTACAAGAGCAGACTCATAGCAAAAGTTTTGTGTTAAAAAACAGAAAAGTGTTTTGTGCTGCGCCGCACAACAAGCAGAGCAAGTCAAACAAAAAGCTGAACAAACTGAACTTTTAAATTGGTAATTGTAAATATTTATCAACATTTATAAAGTGCAACCGCGAAATATGAGTAAAAAGCAGGAATGGCTATTCGTTATTTGAAGGGCCGAAGATTTCATACTCTATTTCCTCACACTTCAAGAAATCATCTGTAATAAGTTTGAGGATCCAGTTAAAAGGCAAGCTTACATGGAAAAATATACATACATGGAGCCATTGTTATAACGACTAATCTTATGGTAATTGAGAAAGTATCTACGTTTAGGAGTCGACGCTACACCTCTCACCTCATTACACAAAGAACTATTCAATAAACTCTTTTATTTGTAACAATATGAAATAAACTAGCGAAACAATGTATTTATATTATATTTATATTTAGCATATTTACTTAAATTATTTGTCCTATTTAAATAAAGCCATTGCCATTGTTTTAAATAAATATTTATTATAATAATAGACATTAATAATAATTAATTTAAATATTTTACCAGTTTGTTTAGCCGTGACTTTTTAATTGTCATAAACAATAATCACAACATAATATTGGCAACATTAATAAGTTCTATTATTTATAAATAAAGAAGAGACAAAATAAAATAATCGAAGTTACATTACTTATAAACTATTATAAAATCTGAAGAAGATATATATGTTAATAAATATGTATAAATAATTTATTTCATTATTTACTAACATCTACAAAAATTGCTATATTTTACCAGAAGAAGTCGCTTTCAGATGCAGTTGGTTTGATTTTAATGACTTAGAATTTTTATTAAAAAATATATGATGGAGTATCTATAATATTTCCAGTCATATATTTTTTACGATAATCATATTAATATAAAAAGTAATGCTAAGCCCTCTTACCACTTTTCTACTTATAAGTCATACATTTTCATACCTTTCTGCTTGCACATATATTAATATATCTGCATATGTATATCTACTCAACCCCAATTCCTAAATATCGCCTCCAGGCGGACAACAAAAAACTGCATAAATTAAAGCAAAGACAGCGCAAATGTTTAACATATGTAATTTGACAAACAGTCACATATTAACATGGCAAAAAAAAAAAAGAATATCAAATAGAAAAAAAAAGAAGGGAAGGGGAAAATGTGTGGCTCATATTAATGCAATTTAACGGGGCGTATGCATAATATATGGCTAAAACCAGAGCTAAAACGGACAGCGAATGGCCCAGTGCAAAACTTAATTAAAAATGTGTGCGCATAATTATAACTATATTTAGCAAGCTGCATTTTAACTCATCCACATATACACATACTCTCGCACACACGCGCACGTATGCAGATGTGCATTAATTTCGTATGCAGCTGTACACAAAGGGACAGAGCAAAAAAGTATGCTACAGTTTTTGTAAGCGGCATTTTGGGGCGTCGCTGATGATCCTGCGCCGGGTTTTGTCAACATATCGTCCTCTTTCCGTCGTTCTTCCAATTCCCCGTGCCCCTTTCCTTCCTTCCCCCCCCCCCCTCCGCTCGGCGGCATCGCTTTTGGCCTGATGAGCGGCAGCAGTTACCGTAAATTATTTTATTTATACCGTTAGTCAGGCCAGGCGCATCAGCAGCTCCGGCAACACCAGTCGCATCCTATGAGCTGTCTGTGTGCTTGACTTAATAAAATAAATTTAGAAGCTGGTTGAGTGCCGTCTCCACCCCTGACTCAACTCCCTTTGGCCTGCTCTGTTTATATCACGCCTCAGTTGGGCGCGCTGGCAAAATGTGCATAATGCCATTGTGTATGTGTGTTAAGGTGTCTGTGCATGTGTGTATGTGTGCATGTAGCTGCTGTGTATGTGTGTGCGAGCTTGTCGTTTATTATTTATGCATGCTGTGCAACATTTTCAACCAGCAGCTGCACAACAAACGCGAAATCGTTGCACGGCTGCTTGCCGCACACAGATTTTTTGTGTATATATATTTATAAGCGCACATTTACAGTGTGGAACAAAATTTGCTTGCCCAAGTGCACAGTGCAGCACATACCCGTGTACTAAAACTATTTGTTGCATTTCATTTTAGCAAGAAATATATTTTATAAATTTATTAAGTATACGTATATTAAGTTTTGCTTTTACTTCTACAAAAAACATTGAAGAAAGAATGTATGATATTTAAATAATGATAAGAAACTTAAAAAAATATATACAACTATTTATATAAACTATTTATTAAATATCAGACCTTTGTTTTTTTACTTCCATATAAAAATCGGGAATTACCTTTTAAATCACTCAAAATTCACATAATATTCTAAGCTGCAAAGATCTGTAAGAATTGTAAAAGAAATCCACAAGACAGTCAATTACCTGAATTTAGTTGTAATAAAAATTAATTTACTTATTTTCTATTTCCACAATTAACTTAATTTCTTGTTAAGTGAGTGCTAAAAATTATAGCACATTTTTAAACCCTAAAACTCGTCTGCTCCCTAATGTTAGTATGCAGGATAACCCTATAATGTTCATCTGTTCATTCTACACTAATTGGGGTGTTATTTTGCGGAAGCTGTTACCGCATCGAATATTTATTTCAAATGCCATGCACAACGATCTTTTGACAATGCCAATTTGTTAGATTGTCAACAAATTCCTGAAATGGTTTAAATGCATTTATTGCAATCATTTGGCCACAGACAAAAACCCCAGAAAAAATTGGTAACAAAATAATTGAATTGATTTTTCAACTAATTTGCAAATTGCAGGAAAACCGATGCAAATTCCAAATTTGAACTTTTTTAAATAACATTTAACGTTATTTATTTCAATTTTTATTTTCGTTTGTTTATTTTTGTGGCTTCGTTTAGTTTTTGATTCGTTTTGTTTTTTGGTTTTCCGTTGGTTTTGATTGTTTTGTAGTTTTGGTTACCGTTTATCAAAATATTTCGCAAAATATTTTTCGATTTCAATTGCCCATATAACAACTACAAACACGCACATCCACAGGGTGTGCACAACAAACGGCCAACCATTTGCAAATTTTATGATGCGTTTGTTGCATTTTATTTGCTTTGTCTAGGAAACTCTGTTTGATACAAAACAAAAAAAATAAACAATTTTATAAAGTAATCTAAATGAATGTCAAATGTGGGTCAGCGAATTGTTTTGGTTATCGCTACGGGCGTAATCGTGTCGTATACGCAATATATTTAAAGCGTCTGCAATTTGTGCGCATTTTAAAGCCACAAAGTATTTTTTAAATATTTTAAAAATGGTCAGTGCCAGAGAATTTTAATTAGTTTAATTAAAACGTAATTAATGATGCTTAAATGTGCTATAATATCGGATTTGAAGTGTGCTGCAAATTGCAGACAAATAATTGATTATAAAATAACTTGTTTGTATTTTCGAAGCGTATTTTACCTGTCCGTGGGGTAAAATTTATTAAATGATTATTGAAATTAAGCAATTATGCTTATGTCCTTAAGAAGGATACTCAATATCAGGCCATTTATGGGCACTGAGACTTTGCTTTGCTTTCGGCTTTTGCAAAATACGTAACGACATTTTGTGGCCACAACAAAAGGACGACAATGCACCAAATACAACAATAAGGAGAGCGACAAAAACGCTTCAACAACGAAGAGGAGGAGGTCGGGAAAAGCGATAAAATGCCAAAGAAAAGGGAAAAATATGTTGGCAATTTTTTAAAAGACCTTCCTTTTGTGTTTGTCTGTGTTTGTGTGTGTGTGTGTGTGGGGCAGGAGGCCGACAAAGTTTTGTGCATCATTAAAAATATGAAGTCGATTTAATAAATGTGCATTGCCAAAGCAAACACAAGGATGCAAGGCTCTGAAATATCCTTGGATATTACGTACACACACACACACACACACACATATTCACACAAAATTGTGTGGCACGTTTGCCGGACAAACGTTGCAATTCTTTAAGTAAAATTAAAGCAACTCCCTGACAAGCGGCAGGCGGCACAATTTCTATATATTTTTTCCTGCATTTTGCGGCTTTTTTTTGGGCTACTTTGCCCTGCTAAAAGCAATTTACAAAAGTTTTTCCATCAAAACTCCGCTGTCAGTATAAATATCCTTAAAATAGCCGGCACTGCTATAGCTAAGCACACACAGGACACACACACACATACAAACAGGACTTTGTTGCTGCTCCTGGCCGCTTCCTGAGCTCTGCCTGTTGGCCTGGCTTGCTGCACTCTCCTGCAGCTGTAGAATATGATTTATGAATGCATGTGCTGATATATGCCATGTGCCATGTGTCCGCCAGCTCTCCTGCCTCCTCATCCTTCATCTCCTTTCCCTTCGCCCCCTTCCCCCTTTACTTGTATTGTTAGCGCCGAAAATTATGCTACAATATTTTTACTCTCCCTTCTCTTGTGTTGAACAACTATGAGCAATGCATTGCATTGTTAGCTCATCTATTCGCACAGCAAACAAAAGGCAAATGTGTTAGTCACACATACAAATAACACATACACACACACCAGCAAAGATTTCAGCTGGCAAATCAAAGTCCTTTAAATTGAGCATATAACGTGTTATATCTCGAGTATGAAGTTCTCTCTCATCTCTGTGCTTTACTCTAGGGAAACAGTTGATAAGTTTTTAGCTCCATTTTAAGTTTTCTATTTGACAAAAACAAATTTGAATTTCTCGTTATGCTTTATGAGTTCTTATTACGCTGTCTATGCACAAATATTTACATAGATGGACTGGTGTCCAAAGGCTTAATAATTCATATTTTATATTTTTAAGTATGCATAAAAGTGTGATGACATGAGTAAAAAGGATTTCACTGATTTCTAAATATTAAAATGTATCAATTTTATCTTTTTGTTGTTGTACAAATCTCGTTACTAATGAATATCTATGGATAAATATCCTAGTTCTAAATGCGTTGAGTTTTCTATGAAATTAAACAAACAGAAGAAATAGTAAGTCAATCTTTCCTGCTATATAAGTATTTTAATTATTTATGTATTTTATAATAATTAAAACTAACAGTCTTAATACTAATTTACTCATTGCTCTTATGAAAACGTATTAATATTAATTTATTTCATCCCAACACAATATAAATTGTTATTTAGAATGTCAACTTATAAAAAATATATAATACACTTTTAATTTTACTCAAAATATAAAATATACTAATGGTAATTTAGATATCAATACAAGTCCACCTTAAACTTTGTTTTTGCGCACAAATTAATATTGATGTGGAACAAGAAAATTCGGCTGAGGAAATACAACATCAGAGCAAAGTCTAAGTGAGGTAATCCCAGTTGATGAAGAGGGGAGAAAAGAGTTTGGGGATTTGCTCATATTTTTATGCACAAATCGGAAAATAACAAGACGTTGAAATTGTGAATGCAACTATTTATACTTCCTTGTATCTTAAAGTCTTTGTACTTGTGTACGTTGATTGCCAACAGTCCCCACTCCTCTATACATCCCTTGCTTGGCTTTTTCATCGATTTATCTGCGCTTGCATTTGCAATTCCTTTCGATTTTGCTACAGCCACTTTATCAATTTCGCCAATAAAATTCAAACAGTTTGGATACTCTTTTTTCTTATTGCCTGGATATGTTGTTTTTTTGCTGCTGGCATAAAAAATGCATCATTCATCTTTGGTAACTGCAAGTCCAACACCAACTTCAATTCCAAAGCGATTTGTTGGATTGGTTTCATACCTGGCTGTCTGCCTGATGGATTTGTCTTTTCTCTTGTGGAATATTTTCACTCTTTAGCTAATTGGATTTATTGTTGTAATTGCTTGGAAAAATTTAGTTTTGAACGCTTGAAAACACTTATAAAACCGATCCATATTGATTATTTGAAGAATGTTCTCATTCCATTTGTGATTATTAGGTGTGAACAACTGCTAACTAGGCGAACATGTTGTTGCCTGTCAAATGTGCTTGTCAAATCAACAGACAAAACGCCAAAAAGCAGTCAATGAAATACATGCTTACTCATGTTGTCATGTGTCGCTGTATCTATGTATCTGTGTGTGACTGTGTGTGTTGTGCATGCCAAGTTGTAGTCATTGTCCACATTGGAAAAGTTTTTTCAACTCTCTTGTAGTTGTAGATCTAGTAGCTGGCACAGGTAGAAGGTAGGAAGATGCCTGGGACAAATGTGTTCACATTGACCGACAGGTAGACGTGCGTTGTCTACCTCAATACTTTCAGTACTTTGATTTTGACAGCGGAGAATACTTTTGTTTTGGCCAGGTGCCAGACAAATGATAATTGGTAAGAAAGTATGAGAGCCAGGCCAACCCCAACGGTTTAATCATGAAGAAACATTGCGACCAATGTCTGTCTCTATGTTTCCTCTCGCTTGACTGCCCCTAAACATTGGACGTGCTTGAAAAGTCGCCTCGGTGTCGATATCGATGTGCTGACATTGAGTTGTTAGTACTTAATTTGAATTAAAAAAAAAAAAACTGCAGATCTGATTTGTGACAGCTAATGAAAGTGAGAAGAGTAGGTTGATTTGATTGCCAACCAATAAAGAGTTGGTCAGCCGAATAACATTCATTTCTGTAGTTCAATGCGATCAGCTGAAAAGGGGCAGGGCTTGGAATTTAATAAACAATAATTAAATAATATAAAATAAAATATAAATAACAGGATTGGTCAGGTAAGTAGCAGAACTCTCCAAATTCTATATAATAAATACAATCTAATTTTAAACTGATACTAAAAATTAATATTTTTATTAAATAAATTTTTATATAAAATATTAAAGGTAAAACGTTACTAAATAAAATAAATAAATATACAAATATGTTAACTATAAGACACAACCGGATAAACTTGACCAATACTTCACATTTCAATAATATCTTAAAGTTTATACAGAAATGCAATTGCAAATGAATTCATTTATTTAACATCACATTATTAAATAACATAAATTAAAAATGTTTTAAAATATATACAAGTTTATATATAATACTCAAGTTTTCTATATAGTAATCATTTCTATAGGTTTAAATAGAAATGAAGACTACTTGAATTTCTTAAAAGACTCAACCGAAACTGGAAACTTATAATGTAATAGTTTTTAGTTAATAAAGTTCAGCTTATTCCTCGTTCTTCTTGAAAGTAATGCAACAGTTAATGCTAAATAAATTACACACTAATGTGGGTGGCTTTAGGCGGTAAGTCAATCTAGAAGAGCACATTGATTAGGCCCTTCCGCCCCCCACATATGTACATATAGTGGGCGATGTCTGTCAATCTCTCACACACTTTTATGGGAACCACTGCTGTGACCAAGCGGACGCTCTAACGAGTTCTAAAACATTTCGCCCAGCTAAACGAAGTTAAACGCACTGAATAACAAGTAGTTTTCCACAAACACACACACACACACACACACACACACACACATACACTAAATTTGTGGCATAGCTGGAGATGGAGTTAACTTGAGACGAAGCGAGACAGCGACACAAACTGAATCCTAATGAGGCAGGTACTGTATGCGGTTGCATGCGGCGTATACGTAACGCTGATTTTGCCCCCTGGTCTGTCGCATTGACACTGCGCCAATAGCCATATACGAGACTTTGGCTAGAACTGGCATTGGCTTAGAGGTTTGAGATAGAACAGGTCTCTGACTGGGCCAACTAATGAGCAGTTAAATATTTGTTGACAACCAAAACTGCTGACTTAACGCTAATTAATCGCTTTGTAAGCTGCATAAAGCACTTTTTTTTTTGGTTGTTGTGGCATTTGCATTTGTCTAGCTTTTATAATTTCATAATTGTCAACAAATTAATATACAACTTTATTTATTTACAATGTGTGCATAATTATGATTTATGCATTTTTCACCCCAACAACAACAACAACATGAAAATAGCATTCAAATCCGATTATCTAACTGTGTTGACGGCCTTTTATGGCAAAGGGAAAGCTGTGAAAGCCTTACCAATAACATTAACATTAACATTTCCATTTGAATCTGAATCTTTTTTTATTCACCCGGCCTGTCATAATTCCCTTTTGGTCACTGACCGCCAACTCTCTTTGAATTTTAATTTTATTTACTTTAATTAAAATGGATTAGTTTTGCGGCAATTAAATTGTTTTATTTGCCATGCATTTATCGCATATTTTATGAGGCGAGTTGTTTAAAAACTTCTGGGTTATGAGCACGTTTGCCACTACATTAAAAATATTTTGTATCAGATATTAGGAAATATTTTTAAATTTTTTAAAGCAGAATACCATAATTTTTATACCCTGTGTCCATTAAAAATGGGCAAAAGCGGTATAATGAATTTGTGTGAATGTATGTAACAGGCAGAAGGAGGCATCTCCGACCCTATAAAGTACATATGTTCTTGATCAGTATCAATAGCCGAGTCGATTGACACCTGTCCGTCTGTCTGTTCGTTTTGCCGTCCGTCTGTCCATCTGTCCATCTGTCTGTATGAACGCGTGGATCTCAGCAACTATAAGAGCTAGAGACTTTAAATTTGGAATGTAGGAACCCGAATACCATACGCAGTTCAGGTTTATATTCAATTTTCGATATCAAGTCCCGTTGGTTTTAAAATGAGAAAAATCACCATAACATAAGCAATGTTAAAGCTAGAGACTCGAGATTTGGCACATATGGTAAAAAGCTTGGGCTTAATGTGTCCTGAAAACTTCATCGCGATGCCACGCCCCTTCGCCTATAACTCGAAAAAGCTGACAACAAGAGCAGTTTTTTAGCTAGAGACTTGAGATTTGGCACACATGGTAAGTATCCTACTCTCAATGTGTGCTACAAATTTCAGTACGATCGGATATTGATCTCAGAAGTTATTCAAGAATCAAATTTATGCAGCGCAGCAAATGCGTCGCAGCGCAGTAGCAGCGCAGTCGCTGCGCCGCGGCGACGATGTAACGAACTAAATATAAACAATCAACAGCCGCAGTCCAGTGTTGCCAGACTATCGCAAGCTACCTACACTCGATACAAGCAAAATCGACTTCAAGCGATATATATAAATCTTTTTAAAATGAAAATACTTTTGTATGAAGACCTGCACAGGGTATCCTACTGCCGCGCGCGCTCAACTGATCGGCTTGTTTTTAATCTACTGTTTGTAAACGAAGCGATTTTTTTTGTATAATCAATACTCAAAAGAAAACAGGGTACAATATAGAGAATATCATTCATTTGTCTGCAAGTGTTAAACAATGGCATATCAATACTTTAATATTTCCAATTGAACTATTCAGTTAGTTTTCTAAAATTTAACTGGACTATTGCGTTCTTTTCAAATTATTTTCAATAAAAGAAAATTCTATTTATAGTTGTATATTTATAAATTTTATTCTAATTCGAATATCCATCAAATAGTTACAAATCAGCCTTGACAGTAGTGTACTCGCCTCGTTTACAAGCCATAAAGTACAACATTCAATACTTACATAAGCTCAAGCGTTAAGCTTACGAATTGAAAAACAAAAAACAAAACATAAAAACAAAACGATGAGAAAGTGAAGGGAAAACGATTGAAAGATTGGAACAGAGAACAACAAAGTGAAGAGCTCAACGCTTTGCATAGAGATTTGAGCGAAAATAAAAAGAAACGAGATGAAGAGAAGAGGAAACAAAAGTCGTTGATGTATGATGTTGCCAATTGTTTGAAGTAAATCAAACGGCTCTGAGCCGAGCCAGAAAAGGCATAGAAGGAAAGCTGGCTGGCTGGATAAGCGTGTCCTGGTTTGGCAGCAAAAGGCACAGTCAATACACGGTACAGAGTAGTACAGTAGTGATTGCTGCTGGCTGAGGACTGCCTCTTGGTGGTATTAGATCTCATTCTGATGCTACTCTTGCTCATGCTGCTCATGTTGGTCTTGGCCCAATGTAAACAAAGCGCATTGAAGAATTGCCAGAAATAAAACAGATAGACAGAGGCGACCAGAAAGGATGTGCCCAGCTTGTTCTACTGCTGACAGCAGACGGACAGGGGATTAGGGATTGGGCACATTCTCTCATTTATATTTCAGTTCCATTCGAGTTATTCAATCAGCCCATTTATCGAGACAAGCGAGCCAACCAACTCCTTTGCCGTGGTCGGCTTTTGTGGCCAGCACATGCAAATGGACAGAAATTAGTGAGTAACTAAGCGATGAGATAAATCAAACTCAACGTGGTACTACAATCTACAATGCCATTTAAGCAGATAGCACAATATCGTAGCAAGCGACGTTAATGATGCAAATTATTGAACAACTTAATGCGAATTTATGACTGCAGTCGGATGATTTTCCCAAATTAACTTGCATATTTTACAACTCATTTAAAATGGGACCGCAAAACATTTCGACACTGAATAATTTATGGTAATACCAATCACAGACGCAATACAAAATGAATTATACTTTACACACACACACACACACAGGCAAACATATATGCATTTATTCACATTAGCATATAAATCGGGCAACTTAACAGATACTTAAGCCCACGCTACGCATTTGTTCAACATAAATAATGTATAGGTAATAAATTTTGATAATTGCTTGGGTTATTCTGCAAACGATTTGGCAACTTTGTTTACGTGCAATTTGAGGCAACCCTTTCGGTTTACATAATGGGAAAAAATTGAATGAATCTAAACAAGAAATTTGAGCATTTTCCTAACAAAAACTTTGCATTGATGTCCTTGCAGTTAATTTACATAGCCTAGCAAAACAAACAGAATATAATAGATCGTTAAAAGAATATGTGTATTCGATAGTTTCAATTGTTTTTTTTAATTTACACTTACTTCAAATTTAGCATTAGTTTGTTTGAGTTAGGTCTTAGATTATTAAATTAATTGTTCAACTAATCGAGCTTTCGATTCATTGTTTCTTCGTATATTCTTGTTCCAAATTATTCTTGTTAATAGACTAAACATCTTTAGATTGGACAGAATTTTAAACTGGAGATGAAGTTTTTGGGCTAGCCAACACAATTTTAATAAAATATAATATCTTTACAATACTACATATATTTTATTTTATTTTCAGAGCAATAAGAAAAGAAGAAAAAAGAAAGAAAACTATTATTAATTTGAAATAGAAAAAATGATAAGAAGCACAAGTAATTACATAATATTACTCATATTGCAACCAAATAAATTATAATAACACTCAAAATTAATTTGCAGATTGAAAAATGATGCGCAACAATTTCATAAAAAGATAAATCAGTTTGTTGCTTTTTGCAAAATTAGCTAAATTTGCAAACGCTTTGCAAAAAGAACGAAAATCAAAAAAAAGTAAAACAAAATTCGAAAAAAGTTAATTAAAACAAAAACTTACGCCGTTGGGCCAGTGCCAGTGTTGCCACAACATTAGCAACCAGTATTGCAGCCAAAAATGTGGCGCTTGAATTTCTCATCCAGAAACAAAATTAATTTTTCGGGCCAGGCTAAAGTTTTTCTGGACAACGAGAGAGTTTGCATTGTTTTGCATATTTTATATGGCGGAAATGTAGCGCACAACAACACACACACACACACACACACACACACACACACACACACACAGACACACGCATATGAAGCAATGCGCCCCAAAAAGTATGCAACACGCAAATTATGCATCGCAAGGCACAAAAGACAAACTTTCACTGGCTTTGGCAGATTCGACAGGCGAAATGAAAATTAATATGAGAACAACAAAAATACGACAAACAATGCATATCAGAGATGCAGCAACAGCAACAGCAAAAGCACTCCACAATCCCAGTTCCAGTTCCAATCCCATTCCCAATCCCAAAACTAGAACAACCGCTGCAACAATATAGTAATTAAAAATTCAGCTAACTATCTAAACGGAACTGCCAACGGCTCACATATAATTTATAGGCCTGCCCAACTCCATTAAAAATCAGCATTTATTTAATAATGAATCAGAGTTCGCAGCATAAGTCTTTTACTATTTAATAGCTTTGACTATTTAATCAACTGACCAGGCTCTGATTTCCGTTGTTCTATGAATTCCGCACAAAATGTTTGTTGTTTTCTTTTTTTGGCTAAATAAAATGGAAGATATATTACAATATAGTTTGTTGGATTTATTTTTGAAGTAATCTTCGGTAGAGGTAAAAATCTAATATTTATATGTATTCAAATTATGGCAAAAATCAAATATTATCATATTAAACATAAATTTCGCAGAAGTTATTTTAAATTTACCTATTTAACATTTATTTAACACTTTGCAAAATTCAAATAATTTTAAAAATCCTACAGAAATGCAAAGTAAGCTTTTACCACTAGTTATACCATCTTTTCAAATGTCCAGGTGATGTTCAGTATATTATAAGCTTTCGAAAGAATAACTGGTATATTTTCAACACGTTAGAAATAGTTTCCACCAATTATAAATATAAATAAAATAAATAATAATAAATAAATAAATAATAATAATAATAAATAAATAAAAATTGTTAATTATTTAATTGTAAAGCCACCACTTAAAATTATTGTATTTGGAGTTTTAGTCATATTTTAATTGTTATAACAAATATAAAGACCAAATATCTATCTATTATTATTAGAACAATTTAATATAAATTAAGCTATAGAAATGTTATACTATAAATACTATTATAATATTATTATTACTACAAAAATATTAATTTGATATATAGTATTCCAAACTATCAGCATTTAATAAAGATCACATTTATTAATTAATAATTAATAATAAATATATTACGTGATAAATTATACTTGAGCTTAAAGAAAAACATATTCCATATATTTCAACATTACAACTAAGAAAAAATATCCCTATTGTTATATTTCAGTCTAAAATTATTCGCTTTTAAATATTATGATGCATTTTGAAGATTCTTGAATATTTGTAGCTCTGTTCGTGTTTTTATTTAATATATATTTTTAATTAAATATATGTAATTTATTCATGCATACAAGATTTATAATTATATTTGCATTCTAATTACTATGTATACAAATTTATAATAAATATCTATATAAATATAATGGAAATCCCCATTTTATTTATTAGTTTCCCGCAGGGTATCTCCTAGTCGCGTAATCCAAAACTGCTTTATTATTATTGCCAAATGAGCGAGAAATGAAAACAAAACAAAAACAAAAGGAATTGCCACTCAACTAATATGCTGTCAAACGGGTTTCCGCGAGTTCGTTTTAAAATAAGAAAAACTAGTCGGTATGGCTACAGCCGAGAGAACCCGACTGTGAGAGACCCTGTACTTATGTTGTAAAAGCTCAAACATATTCGAGCAAACACAATGCAAGTTTTATACGTTGAAGCCTCAGAAAAATTGTTTCTTTAATTGTTTCCCAGTTTAACATCAGATCGCAATTAAAATTCAAGGACACATCGATACCCCACCGCTTATCAAGTGTGTCAAAATTCAAGGTCTAGCTTTAAAAGTGCTCTTTTAATATGATTTCTAAGAACTCGATTTCAAATTTCTTGAGTAAAAGAAAAAATTTCTTGGCGTGGCGAAATTCTAAAACCAACTGATTATACTACAGATACAAGGGAACTTCGATGTCAAGTTTGTTGTCTCTAGTGCTTATAGTCTCTGAGATGTGAGTGATTATGCAAACAATCAAACAGACAGACGGACAGACAGACATGGCAGAATGGACACGTCTGTTAATGCTGATTAAATATATATGTATACAATTTGTTGTCTGCCAGACAGACAATAGAAAGTCTGTAACTTAATAGACCCTTGGTACTTCTTTAAAGTACAGGGTCTAAAAACACAACTTGAATAAAATAAACTAAACAAAAGCAAAGCGAACTCGTATCAAGTTTAACGGGTGGCATGTCTCTGTGTTGTTGTTGTTGTTGTTGTCTTTGTTTTATGGATAGACGACAGAGCGAAAAGAGACGAAAAAGCAGCAGCGACAAAAATCGAATCGATCGATCGATGGATCGTTGGATCGTTGGCTCTATCGATGGTGCTGCAAAAAAAAGATCTTCTCAGTTATTCGGAGACGTGCGTGGGGCAAAAAACTGACGCATCGGCAACTCGGCTATTTTTATTGTGATTAATTTTATTTAGATGCGAGCGAGGCAAATAAATTAGATTTAGAGTGAGAATAACGTTGCGATTGTAACGAGCACATAAAAAAGAGAAATTATTCTATTCCAATTACTTAATTAATTTAAACAAATATATAGAGAATTTAATTCAGCCCAGAATTGGATCAAGTGCATAGTTTGTGCGGCACTGTAGCCCAAAAAATTGTGAAACTAAAAGTAGACAACTGGAAAACATGTGAAAATTGGCAGGAGAAAAACAGATGCAACACGGATGGAAAAACGACAGTTGCAGCAACAGTTTGAGCAGCACTGTGTAATGGTGTTCGTAATAGTAAAACAGCACTTCTTCAATTAATAATCACTACCAACTATATAAAGTGATAATAGTGTGTTTAAAAACAAATGTGTAAACAAAATTAAAGTGTAGTTAATTAAACAATTTAATATAAACAGAAAGATAATTACAGCTTGAACAGAACTGTGCATTTGCTACGTTACAAAAAAGGTGAATGTCTTAGATAATCTATTTCCAACGGTCCGGCAGTCTTACAGCTAGTGGCAACGCTGCAAGCTAACATTTTTAATGGGCGCGCTATTTAAATAACATTTAAACAGTTGTTTAATATATGCCAACAATAAAATAATAAACATGCAATTTTAAATCGAATTTAGATTAAATAAAAATGAGCATTTTGATGTGTGTTGTGTCCTCTTGTAGTTACATTAACTAATTCCTATTAAAAAGATAGAGATTCTAATAGTTATGGGAAGGCTGCCACCTGGCTAAAAGCTGTTGCGCCACCTGTTGTTTGATTTCTAAACATTAATACGCCACCTATGATTGCAGAGCAATACAACTCTACCATGAATCAATGTCTGCCAGTAAACGCAAAGATGTCGAAGGCGAAGAAGGTTTTGGATGAAGCGCGTTTAACTCAAAATCGGGAACTGGACCTTGTCGACAAGGGTCTGGAGTCCTTTGAGGAGCTGCCAGGGCTGTGTAAGTACGCCGTGTGTGATTTGCCTAAAACATTCCGTGAATAATTTGTATTTAATGCTATAAAAAGAAAACCAACGCCAGATCATGACGACATCGACAGCGAATCTGTCTGATGACGTCTTCTGCCTTCTATAAACAAACAGCAACGAGATAATGAATAACCGCTTTACATATTTAATTGTGTTGATTTGTGAGATGTGAGAAAGGATTTAACTTTCTATTTAAATCATGTTTTGCATTTAAAATGCCAGCATAAACGCCCAAATATTTATTATTTGTTTCAATTATAAATAGTAACAGTGTGCACTAGCGTTGTCCCGCTTACACTTATGCTTTAGGACTGCCTGTTGCATGCGTAGCGGCTAACAGCTGTTCGAGTTGTGCGTTTGCTTCCCAGTAGGAAATTGGCTGTGATTCGAATAACTAAGTAAATAAGTCTTGAATAATTTAATATTACAATTTTAAATAAATTAAATTATATTAAAAAAATAAACTTATCTTTCCACAGTTAACATGGCCAACATCACACGGCTGACGCTGTCACACAACAAGATCAGCATCATAAGTCCCGGCATTGCCAACCTGCTGAATCTGGAGATTTTGAATCTGTCCAATAATCAGCTCTCTGAACTGCCCGTCTCATTGTCATCGATGCCCAAGCTGCGCATTCTCAATGTGTCCATCAATAAGTTGGGAAATTTACCTCGCGGATTTGGAGCATTTCCTGTACTGGAAGTTCTCGATTTGTCCTACAATAATCTGAATGAACAGGTGCTGCCGGGCAACTTCTTTGGCATGGAAACATTGCGTGCTTTGTATTTGGGCGACAATGATTTCGAGTATATTCCCAAGGAAGTGGGACAACTGAAGAATCTGCAGATTTTGGGTCTGCGGGACAACGATCTGTTGGAGTTGCCGCGTGAGGTGGGAGACTTGGCGCGTTTGCGGGAGTTGCATATACAAAACAATCGACTGCAGGTGTTGCCACCCGAGGTGGCACAACTCGATTTGCTGAGCAACAAGTCGGTGATGAAAATGGAAGAGAATCCCTGGGTTAATCCCATAGCTGAACAGTATTTGCTGGGCATCAGTCATGTGATTGAATACCTCAAAACGGAAACCTACAAAATGTGAGCATGAATAATAAGTAATAATATTATAACTATGATTTAAACTAATGACTGATTCTCTATTCTAGCATCTACAATCGCCATATGCAGGGAGGACG
Source organism: Drosophila histrio (assembly GCA_958299025.2). Classification (NCBI taxonomy): domain Eukaryota; kingdom Metazoa; phylum Arthropoda; class Insecta; order Diptera; family Drosophilidae; genus Drosophila; species Drosophila histrio. The sequence goes on from OY282580.2 coordinate 17,837,924, forward strand.
CAGCGGTCCACCACCGCCCAAAGCAGACAAAAGCAAGAAGGCTTCCCGAATTCGAGCATAATTCCTCGTCCTCATCCTCGTCATGTCAGGCTGTCGTCAAAGCAGCTCATTGTGTTTTATTCTTTAACCAAAAAACAAGTTTTTTGTATACTAATTCTTAAGTATTTTGTATATTAATATTTAATTGTGAAAAGTGCCTTCAATGTTTGCTAACATGTGTGAATAAATAAACATCTCGTAATACATATAACGTGGTATTTATTAAAAAATAAATAAAAAGGTATTCGGAGTAAATAAAACAATTGCTTTACGTATTTTATAAAATAGTAGTTTTGTTCTTGTTTTTATTATCATTTCTTATGTTCATTCTTTTGTTTTTGTAGCAGTGTTTTTAGCCTTAAGTTCAATTAATTAATTCAGTATTTAGTATAATTAAATTAATAGTTAAATGTTTTTTGTTTTTCGTCTGTTGTTCTGTTTTGTTTTGTTTTGCGATAAACTAGCATAGCATAGTTTTCATTTGTTTTTGTTCTCAATTTAAATTTAATTTATACTTTATATATATATATATCAATTTTAGTAATTACTGTTTAACTTATTTTTGCTGCTTGTGTATATTCAATTAAACTTTAATTTATTTCACTTAATTAATGGTATTTTGTTTTTTTTTGTATATTTCTTAGAGATTTTCTATTTACATGTTGTTAAGTTTTTAGTTTAGCAAGAATTAAACATGTTGAATTTATAATAAGAAAATCAAGTTCAATCAAAAAGTGTGTAATTTAATAATTACTCAAGAAAAGAATAATTTTAATTTGCCTAGATAAATTTAGTTTATAGATATAAAAAGAAGTGAATTGAAATGTCTTTACATAAATGATTGAAAACAGTTTTCAGACTCAATGTGATGTGTCGAAAAGTCTTGGGGACAGTACGAAAACAAAAAGCTTATTAAAATTACAACAAATAGTTATATAAATGTATTTCTTTACTTAAAAACTTAAACTATCGAGGATATACATGCCATTTATGAGTAACATTTAACATAATCAGTTGCTGGCTAATAAACAGCTCATCATTAAAACGTAAAGCTTTAAACCTAATACAATAGCTCTGACAATAGAAAATCAATACTAAAATAATAATATATAAACTATGCTGTGATGTTTTCATATTCTTCTTCATCGACACATATTATTCTTATTGTTGGTTGTTATGTTTTGTAAATGAGAACGAACAAATTGTAATCAATTAATTGCTTGCATAATTCGATTCAGTTTCCGCTAAAATGTAGATTTCACTTTTTATTATTCAAAATGACTTTGGCAACAAATTTCATAAATTCTCTTTTGATCAATCGAAAAAGGAAAAGGCAATTTTTTTTCAATTTCAATTTTCTGGTTGTTGTTGCTAGTTTACAAATGCAATTTTGACGGCTTTAACTAAAGTTTTGGCCAGTATTACAGTTAAATACGATTTAAATGCTTTGCTCTTGTTACTGTTAGCCGATTAATTAATTTGCACCTTTTTACAAAACGTATTTTTGCGCTGTTCAATTTTAATTAATTTTTCTTGCCTTTGCTCATTAGTAAATGTTCGACATTTATGTAATTATTTCTGGTTTTTTTTTTCTCTTATATCTTTCATTTTGTTGTTGGTTTCTTCATTCATTTAAATATTAGTTTTATTCATGTTTGTTGCTGCTTTGTAAATAAGTACGCACAATCATTATAGTATTATATGCATGTATATATATATATATATATATGTATATATATCTGTGTGAGTTTATTTATTTACTATATATTATGCAATCTGCCTTTTTAATTATTTATAATAATAATGATTTGCATTTCCATATCAATTAATTTAATCAAAAATATCGTTCATTTTTTTTTTTTTTTAGCTTTTTGTTTGTCTGTTTGTTGGTACATATGAAATTTGCTTTTCTTTACTTCCCTCTCCGTCTATCTTTCGCTCTTTCTCTCGTATTTTCATTTTTTTGCATGCTTTGTTTAAATAAAAATAATTAGCATAAAAATTACATTTACATTTAATTTGAGTTCATTTGATTTTTGTTCTTGTTGTGGCTGTGCTAGCTGTTGTTGCTGCTGTTGCTGTTGTTGCTGCTGTTGTTGATGTTGTTGCTTCTTTTGTCCCTTTGCTTTTAGTTTTTTATGGCGCTCCGACGTCAATTTTGTCTGTCAAACTTTACTATTGTTGGGCGCCCGCGTCGTCGACTCATAGTGGCCACGCCCCAACGCCGCATAGGCGTCAGAATAGGCGTGTTGTTGCTGCTGTTGGTGCTGCTGCTGCTGTTGTTGCTCTTGTTCTGGATCTAGTTGCTGGTGTTCCTGCTGTTCCTGTGGATGTTGTAGCTGTTGGTCATGCAGCGATGTTGGTCGACTATAGCTTACTTGTAGCGGCGGCGGCGGGGACGCGACGCCTAAACAAGATTTAAAAGGAAACAAACTTGAGAAGGGGAAATCACATCAGAAGTTGTTTTAGTGGCGCCACTTCAAGTGTTTTTCCCTTGGGGAAGGCTACTTAAATGGTGCCACCAACTCACATTCAAAGTTTTTAGTACTTTCTTATTTTCATAACGTTAAAATATATGCTAATGAAATGCCTTTCGATAGTTTTGTTATATTTTAGGCAAATACTACAAAAATTAATATTAAAACAAGCCGGAGAGTCGGGATGGGAGCCAGTCTTCCTTGTTACTTTTGGCACGCCAAAGATTTCATATCCTTGCAGAACCCTGATGCACTTTTCAAGCGATCTTTCCTATGGCAGCTATATGATACAGTGTTCCGATCCGGCCGTTTTTGACATATGAACTGCCTGCAGCAAAAAGACGGACCTGTTGCAATTTTCATCCAGTTTGCTCTAAAATTGAGAGACTAGTTTGCATAGAAACAGAAGGGCAGACAGATAAACAGACGGACAGACAGACGGACAGACAGACAGACGGACAGACAGACAGGCAGACGGACGGACAGACGGATGGACAGACATACCGACATGGCTATATAGACTCGGCTGTTGATGCTGATCAAGTATATATATACTTTATAGGATCGGATCGGATATTTTTATACCCTTGCAGTGGGTAGTCTCATTTTCTCTCGAGATGTGTAACGCATAGAAGGAGGCATTTCTATGCGTTACACATCTCGAGAGAAAATTAGACTACCCACTGCAAGGGTATAAAAATATATAACAAAATTTCTGGCTATTTCATTAGCACACTGTTAGTTTTGAAAAAAGTGTTTAATAAAATAATGTGAATTTAAAAGTGTTTAATAAAATTAAATATTTAGTTTGTAATAATGGAAATATTTAAGAAACTTTTTGCATGTTTCATATTTAAATAGTTCCATTTATTGAGAAACAAAATTGAATTGAATAACATTACCATTAATAATATTGCGCATTCCGAATTCCGCTTTCTTAATTATTTCACCAAAAACTCTTCAGAGTTGAATTAAATTATTTAATAATATATATTTAATATGCCAAAAAATAGATATAATTGTCATTTAACGAACTATAACTCTCTTATTTTTTAAATAAAGAGATTTAGTCTATTTATTTGGTTATAACTTAATTTGTTAAACTTAAGTAAATTCCCAGATCTCAATACAAAAGTGAAATTCGGAACAGCTCTCGAAAAGATTATATTTTACTTGATTTTCAATTATTTTTATTGGTCAGTAGAATGTGTTAGTATTAGTTAATTGTTAATAGTTTATAAATCATTCAGTTATATGTGCGCATGCAATAACAAAAACAACAACAATACAATAAGATGGGAAAACAATACGGAAACAGGACATAAACAAAGGAAATACCATAATAACAAAGAAAAAAGGAAAGGGAAATCAATTCCAAATCCACACAACTGACAAACAAAACATGCTACAAAATATACTCTTGACGGATGGTTAGTACAATCGAAGAGGAAACAAAAAGGAAACAAACCGAAATGAAAGGGTATAGAAAAACTGCATTGTAAAAGATTGTCATTCCAATTGCATTTTGAATTCTTTGTTGTTGGGGGGAAAAGCGTTTCTTGGAACGATGGAATTGGTACGCAAATGCGTTGTGATGGGAGATGAATGTGTGTAGTTGTAGATGTAGATGTTCTGGTTTCTGTTTTGCAGTATGGCACGTTCCAATTCCACGCGTTCCGCTCGTGTGCCAAATTTAATAGACAATATTGCGACGCGTTTTTGAGGCCGCCGACGATTTATCTTTGCTGCTGCTGCGGCTACGATTGCTGTGTTTGTTGTTGTGTTGTTGGTGCTGTTGTTGTTGTTGTTGGGCTGTGTCTTTGGCTTTGGCACTTTTGGCGTTTTTACTACTACTTGCCCCCGAGGGCGTGGCTGTGTTGGTGTTGTTGTTGGTACGTGATGAACGGGACTTATTGCGTGGTGGTAATTCTGAATTTTTAGCGTTTTTTCGTTTTCGTAAAACACAAAACGGATAGGGGAAAAAAAGGAAAAAAATACAAATGTAAATTAAACGTGGGAAAATTGAAACCAGCTAAATTTTTCTTCTGTCTGAACTAGACTAGCTATGATTGCTAATTGGAGAACTCTATGCGGAAGGGAGACGCACCTTTCGGCGCATAAAACGCTTGTGGTTGTTGTTGTTGCGGTGAGAGTGCTTGTTGTTGTTGTTGCTGCTGCTGCGGCAATGGCAACGGCAGCTGTGCCCGAGCCACAACACCGCCGCTGCTAATGGCCGCCTGCACACCACCACCAATTGCACCACCCGCTCCGCCCGCCTGCTCAGCTCCATACCCGGATCGTCCCGCTGCTGCTGCTCCTGCCGCGGTGGCGCCTCCACTTGCCTGCGGCCTGCCACTGCTGCTTGGTCGTGCGCCACGTCCGTCGCTGCGTCGTGCTTGATTCGCCGCAGAGCTGCGACTAGCATGACTACCGCCCGTGGGCAACGGCACTATCGAATGCCCGCCCTGGTGTCGATCCCATTCATGCGGATGGGCATTATGATGATGCGAACGTCCGCCGCCATGTCGTCCTCCTGCCCCACCACCGCCAGCTGCCGAGCCACCGCGTGGATAATGCTGCGCCTCGTGTGCCGGCGGCGGAATGCTGCGTGGTCCTCCGCCCCGCTGATGTGGATGACGTTGCTGTGTGGAAGTAAAAGAAAAAAGGAGATAGTTAAGTTATGTAGTTATCCATTCAAGAGTTTAACAAGGAAGCTCGATAAGAGAATTCAGAAACTTGCTAAATCAGGCAACCCAAAAATTCAAACAAACAACTTTTCTATACCCTGTGCCTATTAAAAGAGGATATTTCGGATTTTTCTAATATATACTCTGTAATACGTACACTGCTGGAGTTTGTTACCTCAAAATATAAACGATAATATTGCGATACGTAAACATTAAACAATGACAAACGACTAAGACAACTTAAAAGCTTCAGCTCCATTTAGAAAAGTTTATTGAATAATTATCAAATTTATTAACTGATCGATGTGATATTTATAAAACTAGCTAAGTTTTAAGAATATTTAGTAATAAGGCTTTAAGGTATAAATAATATAAATATAATGTAAGTAATCTATAACCCATCTTTTATATAAAATGCTAAACTGAAGCTTCTATCTACCAGCTAGTACTCATATTGTCCCTATTTTATAATACTCTTGTACTCTTTGAGTATTGATTATAACTTTTATTATTGATTTTATTGACTGCCAGCGTTAAACGTTAATAGGTAATCGCACTAGTCACAAAAATTCACAGTTATTTGTATACAAAACAATTAAATAAAATTAATATTGGCATTAAACATATTGTAAACAAACTTACTCTACCAATTGTTTGTTTTATATTTCATATTTCAAACTGCATATTTATTTAGTTATTTAGATTATTCATTGGTAAATTAACTATGTTTTTATTAGTATTTCTTTGTCTTTATTTATTATTTATTTAAAGTACTGATTAAACTTACCATTCTGCGTATTGTATTCATTGGTGCACGCAGAGTTTCGCTGATGCGACGAGCCCGACGCTTCTTCGGATTGGAGCTGGGCGTGTGAACGGCACAGCATTTGATGAAGGCGCCCATGACAACGATGAAAGCGACGCCCATGAGCACCACCAGATACCAGTTGCCGGTGATCCACTCGGCCACCGTCAGCAGAGTTTCCCGATTGAGTAGGAGATTCTTTAGACGCACCAACGGACCGTCAGCATCGACGGCTCGACACTTGAGAAAGACATCGCAGTAACCCTGAAAGTTGTCGCATGGTGAGCCCGGCTGGAGACTAATGCCACCCTGTTGGATATTGTACTCGGCGGCAAATTCACTGGTACTGCGACAGGTGGCAGTGTCGTTGCCATCCTGACAGGCCAATTCGCATAGTTTGCGCTTATTAACGTGCGGCAACGTGGACGAGGTTAGGAAACATTTGGTCATATTCCAGAGCAGACAGGGAGAACCGCTGCACTCGCCACGAATACAGAGTGCGGTGCCATTGTTGCACATCGTCTTGTCATCACGATGCCGCGGCTCAGGACACTCGGCCGTGGTTCCATTACAAGTGCTCGACCAGCTGCACTCCGTTTCCTCCTTGCACTTCTGATGATAATGCGTTGGCACAAAGGTGCAAGAGTTGGACAGACAGCAGGGACCCTGCGACGGGGAGCATTGTGTCTTGGCCCGACGCTTGCAGCCCTTGGCACTGGAATTCAGAGATTGATCGTATTCGCTAATGAGTCGTGGATAACAGCATTTGTCCTTGCACTCCTCCTCGTTAAATCCACAGTCGCATTCCTCTCCAGACTCCACGATCTTGTTGCCACAGAAAGCACCCTCCGATGCCTTGAAGCAATCGCGCTTTGAATTTCCCACCAACACGTCAAGTACATTCGATATATTGCGTATGGAACATGGTGAGAATTTCGAATTATTCGGACGATCGCCAGACGTGGCGCTGGCGAACATAATGAAATTGCCATTCAATCCACCGGGACGGCATTCTTGCGGGTAATCGTGCTGTAAAGAAAGCATAGAATTGTTTAAAATTAATACCAGGTATAAGCTGTTAACTGTTCGCATTGTTCTACTAACCGGTGATCCAAAATTGTGACCAATTTCGTGGGCCAGCGTCAATTGCGATACCTTTGGCGGTACTCGACTGTTGTAGTTGACAAATGTGATGATGCCCGTATTCAATGAACGCTTTGTGCTCTGATATTGTCCACCAACGGTCTCGGTGTATGTCTTATACTTCTCACAGATGCCGCCCGAAGCGCCCGATGCACTGGCCACCCAGGCCAAACCCAAAGTGCCGCCAGTAAAATCTCTGCAAAGCAAATAGAAAATTTTAATTTGTAATTAGTTTTATCTAATCGATCCTGTTCACTTACCTGTAGGTAAAAACATAGGCCAGACAGAAGTCCGAGTGATCCTCGAGTGAGTGGAGATTCAAAAAATTCGATACATCCATGTGCTCATTGCAAAATGCATTATGTGGTCCATTGTAGGAAGTCCGACAGGCAGAATCATCATCAATTTTAATGCGTTGCACCTAAGGGAAGAATTAAATTAAGAAATTATTTAATAAAGCTCAATTTCAAATATAAAGATTGAGAATAAATATAAATATCATAGTTTAATTTATTGAAATCACTTTATGTAAAATCTTGCTAATAAACTTAATACAAAAACTATTTGAAATCTTCTCAAAAGGTATAGAAATTTCTGAGAGTTTCATTTAAACGATGAATCTTTTACTCTTTCTGCAAAGAATAATTTAGTTTTCTTACTAAAAACTCGCAGTAACAATTATAAATCACGTTGTAAAACAGAGGAATAGGAAGAAATGGTTTGTTTTACTTAAATATTTGCAAATCCTGTAAGTAGTACAATTTTTTTCTTGACAACTTAATTCCAGTTCGCAACTGAAAATCATTAATTATTATTATATTATATATTAATATAGTTCTATATTATTATATTATATATTAATATAGTTCTATATTATTATATAATATATTAATATAGTTCTAACATATTTGAATTGAATATGCTCTGCGTAATTGGTCTACAGAACAGAGAAATTACAATTAGTTTAAGCTGCAGTTTATTTAATTAATTTTACAATAGTTGCATGTAAGTATATATTTGATATTAACTAATTAAACACTAAGGACTTCATTATTTAAATCGTATATTCTCTTGTTGCATTCCTTAGCCGAAACATGAGCTTTAAGCTTGTGTTAATAAACTCAACTCAACAGCGAATGGTATCCAACATAATTATTGGGTTGTCTGAGGCTTAAATGTCCACCCTTTCGGCACCCCAAACAGACACAGGACATGGTCTTTGTTCTTAGTCCATTGTTGGCGGAACTCTAACGCTGTTGGCAATTGGCGACCACAGGGGGGCGCCACTGTGTCCTCTACTTACACACACACATATACACACTAACACTCCCACTTACCTCAAAGCGTATGTTGCGATGCTCTGTGCGTCCATCGAACTTTGTGTTGCGGTAAATGTAATTAACGGCCGTCACATGATGTGCAATCAGCGATGTGATTTCCTCGCGGGTTTTCACATCCACCTCGTACTTGCGACCGCGATCGTGCTGTAAGTACAGATTGTTTCAGAGTGTTGTGAATTAATTTACAAAAATATAATAAAAAGTAGAGGAAAACGCAGTCTACTTTTAGGCGTACTTCACGTAATAAAAATCTCAACCGCAATGCCAATGCGCTTGACATTCGCAACAAACAGTCTACCCACAGGGGAGAGAGGCGGTGGGTGTGGCAAACAAAGCAGCCAGACAAACAAACGACCTCCCGACCCCATTCCTAAATTACCCCTCACACACATACACAACCACCCACACACATACACACACACACACACAACAAGCACTCTTCAAATATATTTGTATAAAAATGCAAATTCAGCTAAAACCCGTCGAATATTTTGCTGAAGTTTATACGGTTTTATGCGCGCGTTGAGCGGTTGGTGGCTTTGGGATTACCTAGAGGATAGCGGGGGCGGTGAGAGGAGGAAGGGAGAGGGTCTATCAGCGTACCTCTAACGGCAGTTTTTGGTTCCAAAATCAAAACGCCACTGGGCGCAATGACAACAAAAACCGAGTGAATAACAGCAGTTTTGGAGCGAAGACAGACAACTAGATACCTTATAAAATAATATTATTTAATAATAATTATCTATCTATTTTTTGAGCATAATAAATTTAAAAGAAGATTGTAAATCTTCTAAAATATATAGAAGAAGAATAGACATAGATATGATAGACAAGGATAGCTGGATTTTCCTTTAATTTGAAATATAATCTACATATTATTTATTATTTGATAATATTTGAATTAAAGTTTCAACTGATCACGAAATATAAACAATAGCATGATATGTATGTTATTATTTTTATCTAAACAACTTTATGTCACTTACACGAACTCGCAGTCGTGTATACCCGTTTAGGCTTTACATTAGAGTATAGAAACGCGGCACGAACGCAACGACGAACGAAACAAATGCGCGAATTATGCAAAACTCATTGCAAATAAACAGACAAAAAATTGGAGAGGAGAAGAGGAAGGGGAAGAACAGGAGGCGGAGAAGGAGGAGAGGAGTATATCGCGGGATAGGACAACTCTGACGAGGATGTTGACGTCGACAACGTCGCGTACAATGCGAAAAAATGAACGTAAACATAAAGTGCGGCAAAAGAATTGCTTGCGAACGAAAAAGGATATAGAAGAGTGAGAGAGACAGGGTGAAAGAGAAAGCCAAAAGAAGTGTGAGAAAGAGATAGCGAGGAAGAGGGAGCTAGCAGACTATAACGGTTGATTGCATGCTCTGTAGGAACCGAAGCAGGTCAGCTGATTGGATGATTGCTTTGAAGACGCCGCAAAGCAGGCAACACTCGGGCAAAATGTTGTTAGGTACAAACAAAACGTACTTTCCACCAACTGGGGGTGAAAAATGGTTAAACGACCTATTTTGAGACTTAGGATGAAGTTTCTGGGAGTTTGGAGAACATTTGAGAGCATCTTGAATAATACTTTAAATGATTTGATGTATGCTAAGCCCTTGAGGTTAGAGTGAAGTCGTCATAATGATCGCAATAATGATTTGCTAATGAAGAGCTCTTGTTTTTTGGCATTTTTCTTAGCATTAGTGTAATAATTATAATAACATTAATAATAATCTTTTAATAATCATCCTGAGAGAACTGATAAATATTAATTGTTGATAAAAATTTAATATATTATAAAGCTACTTCTATTCAACTAAATGTGTTCATAATTTGTTCAGGATCCTTTTCATAATTGTAATAACTATAGTTAGTTGTTGATCATAATCATTATAAAATAAAAATGTATTAAATAATATAAACTAAAAGAAGACCTAAATTTGCTCATAATTTGTTTCATTAAATTTAATTTGTCTTCTATAATTTCAATAATTATAGTCAATACAATAAATATAAAAATAATGATAATAATTTAGTTCTTATCATCAAGAATCATTAAATATGTATTGATATAAATCCGTTATTTATAAGAATCCTTTAAATTATAAAAAACTACTTCCTTTACCTATATTTGTTTATATGTCATAATAGTCACTAGTTATATACAAAACACAGATATACTGTAAATTATCATGCTTAATTTCATTTATTTCTATTAATATTAATTATTTCTAACTTCTACCACTATAAGGCCAAATCAATTTTAAATTATCTTTATATATAAAGTTTTATATACAATTATTCTTATACCTTCTGCTTCTTAAATTTGCAGAAAACTATTTAACTTCTCTAAGAAATAGCCAACAGCTCAGAACTGAACAACAATTTACACTCAACGTAGCGCATCAGTCAATTTCTTTAGACCAACCTCCTGGCCAAAAAATTAAAAGGAAAAACATGGCGTCTGGCTGACTCCACGCGTGTCCCTCGCTCCCTCAGCTTTGTTCCTCTGTCTGTTACTTCCCGCTCCAGAAAAATAAAAAAAAGAACGAGCTCGGCCTTTGTTTTATGCGCAGACCCAAAGTGAAGCGTTCGCTTGTAAAAAATTGCAAAATTCATGGATTTTGTTTTGTGTTTTTTAAGCCAACAACATCTCTGTCTCTGTCCCGTTCCTCCTTATGCCTTATGCTGCTTCAGTTTTAATTTGGCGCACAAGCTAAGAGCCCGCTGTATTCCCTGCACCCCACCCCACACCACCACCCGCCATCAATTCACTATATTTTCTCTTAGTCAGACTTACGTCGGCAATGCCCTCGCGTATATGGCGCCAAATCAATGGATCTGTTTGTATATAAAGGGAACAGGTATTCTTGTTGTCCTCACGACCACGTCCGGGGCCAGTTGTGCCACCGGAGCTACTTGATGAGGAGCCAGCACCGCCATTGCCACCACTGGCCCGACGCACTCGCTCATGGACAAGCTCATGCCAATCGGCAACATTGGCTGTTGTTCCCAGACGTCGTCCGGTCGATGGATCATAGAATGCACCGGCATCGGCAAAGTTTGCCTCCTTCGAGTATTTTTGATGGGGGAATTTGAAATCATCATCGCCACTGGCGTATTTCTTTGGTGGATGCTGCTGCTGTTGTTGTTGTTGCTGTGGAGCTGCCTTTTTGTGCTGCTGTTTCCGGTGCAGCTTTTGGACATCCTTTGACATCGGTACGGGCAGTTCCTCGACCGCTGAATTTTGTATATTCTCCATCCATTGTGAGACTTCCTCGGTAATCCCGCAGCCGCCCACGTGACCTGAAAGTATAAAGATAAAAAAAGAAGAAAATGTTCAAGTTGAAGTTAATATGCTGAAGTTGAGTGAAAATAGACATCAAAAATATTTTTTATAAGTACGCTTTCATTTTAAGCAAATTAATGCTGATACAGCAGCAACATACAGTTTCACCTTCAAATAATTTTATGCAAGAGAAAAATTACAAAACAAAAAAAAAACGATGAAAATAAACGACAAAAAAGAAATTGCACGTTGCATGTTAAAATTATTTATGGCGTACAAAATGAAAACCACGAAAATGTAATTAAAGAGCAAAACACACAGACAGAGAATAACGACGAAAACCAAGCGAGGGAAATGATGAGAAAGAGGAGAAAACAGAGCAATGAAAACGAGGCAAAAATGTTAATGCAAATGCCAAAGTCAACTGTTTGAAAATGGTTGAAAAACAAAGGCAACCAGAAAAATAAATAAAAAACAAAACAAATAAAATATATAAAAAAGTATTGCATACTTTTTGCGGTGACTGCACTTTAAATGCAATTTATATGTACTACTACTACTACTACAACAACATAGCCTCAACAATTATATTTTATTTTATTTTATAAATAACAGTTGGCAGTTCTCAGGCCAGAATGCAACCTTTTAAAAGCATTTTCTTCTTGGACAGCGGAAACCGTTAATAGCCCAGAGCCGGTAATGAAAATTTATTGTTTTATTGTTTAAGCACTGTTCAGTATTCGTTTCTTTTTTCATTTTTTGTTTTTGCTGTTTTCATCTTTGTTTTTATTTTTATCTTGACGCGTTTTGCACGCACCGTTTTCCACACAACAGCAATTGTCAACGGAGCTCAGGAATTTTTAAAAGCTGTCCGCATTTTTATGGTCTCAGCAATTTACATTCATTTTACATATCTTGTTCCGCCATATGGACGGGATATTTCGCTCTGGGCCAGTAAGACCATGTTTACCAGCTTACTTTAAGGCTGCTTAAAGTTAATCAAAATCCACATGAAAACATTCATGTATCTGGATGCACAAACTATTTTTACATCCAATAAAATAAGATAAATGTTGGGAAATAGACCACAAAAAATGTCACAATGTACAACTAGTATTTTCCCCACATGTTTTGGTTATTATAAATTTGACAAATTTTTTCAAACCATTTTTAAGTGTTTTGCATGTGTTATATATTCATAGGTTTTAATACTTCTTGTAAATTCGATTCAATTCAAAATTTATCTGACACGAATTAATTAAAAATGAAATGCATGTGTCTATAGAAAATTTAGCACAAAACAAAACAACGCTTACAATTTCAAAATAAGCACAAAAACCTCCCTAGATAAGAGTCCATTATTCTTGATAAAAAAAGTTAATATATTGCTACTATTTACCCTTTGCAATAGAAAAAGAAACTATTCAATTTACTTCAATATTTTAAATCTTAAAAATCATCGTAGATATTACGTACTATCTGTTCTAATTGAACTCTAGTCAAAAAATCGATTTAGTTTGTGCCTGATTCAAAAATCAATTCAATATCTACCAAACAATTAAATACAGTGTTTTTATATTTCTGTAAATATTTAACCCTTTATTAATGTATTATAAACGCAAATATCATATTATAAATAATATGAAAATACAATAGAAGTGCACATTTTATATAAAAGATATTTAAAAAACAATTTTCGCTGTTAACACTTTACTATATTTAAGGACAATGCCTTAAGCAACCCTCTGCGTTTATATTTATATTCTTTAACCATGGAAACGTGCTCTTTTCTGTTTTCCGTTGACTTTAAAGTAAAGTACACATTCCAAAGTTTGCAAAAGAAGTAGGAGCATCTAACGGAGGGCGCATTAAGGATTCAGTGCACTTTTCATTAAAAGTTTTCGTCCTCCTTGATTCATACTTTAATTCTTTGCCGCCGCTGCCGTCCAGTTCCGACCAACTGTTAAAACTCATAACAGGCCACCCAGTTTTCACTGGCCCACTCAGAGACCGGACTCCTGGACTCCCGATCTCGACTCTCGACACTCGATTCGAATTCGGACCCAGGGCCATTTCTGTGTACATAGTTACAGGCAACATTGCAGCTTTCAGCTGTGCTATAAATTTTTATTTGGCTGCCTGCTATTGTGTCAAGTTGGACGAGGGAGTTGTTGTTGCTGCTGCTGCTGCCATTATCATTATGCATTTGCATTCCCCTGCCCCGTCAACCTTTTCTCGCATCAAACAATGCACCCGTTTGTCTTTATTATTTCTTTACAGCGTTGCCAAACTTCTGCTCGCTGGCAATGTGGCAACGCCGCAACATAACGCGACCTATGCCAAAGTGCAAATTGTACTGCAGGTGTTGCTGCAGTGGGCGGGGGAACTTGCTACTGAGGCAGCCACTAAATACATAACACTCGACAAGCCAAGAATCCGACAGTGCGCAGCTTCCGCATTTTCTTTTCCGCTGCATCTCCACAAGTGCCCCTGCCCACCGCTTTGCCCCCCAGCTCAGTATTTCCTTGGGGTGTAATTTGCATTTCAAAGGCAGTCTTCCCTTATTCCCAGTCTCTTGACTCTAATACCCTTTGAATAAGCGAAAGGGGTACATGGAGTTAAAAAGCTTAAACCAACAATTTTTAGCGTAAAACTTGAATAGTTTATTGGAAAACAAAATCAATACTATATTGTATTTAAGATTCTATACAACAATACTCAATCGCTAGATATTGTATAAATCAATGATCACCCCCTATTGTATTGTCAATAGTTAATGTTCTCTAAAAAGTATGCTATATTTATTAGTTTTGTTTGTGAAATTTGCCAGAATATATAATTTATAAGATGTCGCAATAAAATAATCAAAAATAAGCTATTATTGTTTGTATTATTTTTGTGAAATCAAAAGTCAAAAGATGACGCAATATAATTCGAATTTCCATTTAAAAAATTGTTTATTTGTAAAACAGTTAATTGCCCCCATTTAGTAAGCCAAAAAGGAAGCTAGCATTTGTATTTTACTTGTAATATTTCTGTGGAATTAAGAAGCATACATAATTCAAAAGTTGTTATATATAATTGAATCCTAAATTTACTTTACTTAATACTTTTTAAACTATGACAGTTCTTTATACTCTTCCTCTAGAACATTTGTATAAAATTGTTAATAAAATACATTTCTTACAGGGCATCGTCAGTGTCAAACACAATTTGTTCTTTAACACTTGCCACTTGTGCCCTCGCTGAGGTTCTTTGTGTGCCGCGGCATTTACATTTTGTGGGCTTTGAGCTTTTGGCTTTGGCTCTCGGCTTTGGCTTTGGTTTGGTTTGGGAAGCTGTTGGCCCACCTTACTCCAATGACCCGTTTTTATTTCATTTTTTGTTGTTGTGGTTCTTGCAGCAGCGCCTTTACTTTCCATTTTTTTTCTTTTTGTTGCTTTTTAGGGCAGCTTTGTTGCAGCAACGTCTACCCCTCTCCCTCTTTCTTTCTGTCTCTTTCTTGTCGTGTTTTTTTTTGCCACCATTTCTATATTTCGCTGTTGCCTGGGAAGGGATTGCATTCAATCGCGCTTATCTGATGTGTTTGCCTGGACGTAGCTGCTGCCAGCCTTTGTCAAGATGTTGTCTGATTTTCGGTCTTTATGCTTCGTCTTCTTTGAGTGTGCCACTCGAGAGGGGGCTGTCTTTCTCTCTGTGCGTGTATGTGTGTGTATGTGACATTTCTGCATTTGAAGTTATCTCTCTGTCTCACTCAGCATTTCAATCAACAGCTGTTGGAGGAGTGTCGTCTCCTGTACATTTCATTTTTCCAATTTCTCTCTGCCACTCAAGCGTTTGCTTTGTGCCTTTTCGTTGTCGTTGGCTCCATTTGCCGCGACAACGTTGACTGTCACACATACATACCAACAGATTCACACCTAAACATCGCCCCTATCACCGCTCCTATCCCTTAAGACTGCCCAGGGCACAACGACACTTCAATCATATTTTGCTGCAGCTACGTTGAGATTTCTTCACAAAGATTAAAGTGCACTTTGGTGTTATCTTTGCCTGCAGTCAGTTCGACACCCAATTCAGCCCCTTCCATTAACCGCACTTCAAAACTGCAGCAACTTGCACTTGTACAAGATTTTTTTTCTTGGCTTTCTTGTTGCTCCAATTGCACAAAAGCCACGCGCTCGACTTATGAATTTTACAACTTCCCGTTGCCAGCTCAGGCAAGCTTAGGGTTTGTCCTCCTTCCTCTAGATGGCGCTGCCATGGGATTTCAACAACAGCTACCAGGCCAGAAGAGACAAACGGCGCTCAGACATGCAAGCGGCTTTTATAGGGGAATCAACCAAACTCCCCCTACTCCCCCTACTCCCATTTCCCTTACTTCCTCACATTGCCATTCGGTGCCATTCAGGCCACTTGTGACCTCTGTAAGATGCGCAACAAAAATGAAAAATAATCCCAAATTCAATTGCAAATGAAATTGAGGGCGAAAGGAGCCCACAATACACTACCAAAAAAAAAGGAAAATAAAAGAAAGGCGAAAAAAAATATATCCACATTCCGCACAACGAATCCCAAACGGCCAAAACAGACGCTTTTTACAATTTTGACGCTTTAAAAGTATAAAAACGCGATGGGTAAAAAAAAGCGAATGCCTCAAGAAAAATATTTACCAAACAACGCAGCTATAATACCCTGTAAATTAAGTTGACAACAAACGATAAAGATTTAGTAACTACAAACGTTTAATATCTATATTTCTATATTTCTGAGTTATTTATCGATAAGGGTATTCAAAATAGCTGTACTACATTCCGAATTATTTCGTGTGTTTAATAAAGCGACCAATTCTAAGAAAAACATATTTATACAGAGAATTTTATACTTTAACACTGAAAAGCATTTTCGTATTGAGTTTCCACTTTGGGTAGAGAGTTCTATAGGCAGATAACGTCTTCACACTCTTTCCTATCTTCTTCTACAGATATCTCCTATTCCTATAAATTTATCTTTTACATTTTCCTATACTTCTTATATTTCTTCATTTCCTATTTTTGATTTGCAAGCTTTTCATTAAAATCAATATGCTGTTGCAAATACTTCTTATTTTTTATATTATTTCGAAAATTGTTGTAAGTGTAAGAAAAAACAAATTGAATAGCATACAACAGAGGGCGCCACATGTCGCAAAATGCCACAAAGAAAGTTCGAGGGCGTTTACATTAAATGGGCGTGGCATGTAAGAGCGCTTAAAGCGTATTTTGCAAATGCTCCTGATGTGTGCGTGTTTATATGTATGTATGTGTGTGTGTTTGTAAATACATTACATACAATTTTCAGTAATTTGCTTTTATTTTGCAAATGATTTGATTATTTCATTCATGTTTTGCTGCTCCTTTTGTTTGGTTTTTCTTTATTTGTCGTCTTTGTCACCGTCGTCATCATCATTGCCAACGTCACTTGCCTGCCGTAATTTGTTTACTTTAACTTTTGTTGTTTTGTTATTATTTGTTTTAATTAAAAAATGTTTTAATTTACCCAGCCATTGTACATATATACGAATGTGTGTTGGTCGGGTAGGGTCGGGTGGTGGATTGGTAGCCTGAGAGATTGAGCTTTAAATGGCCGACTGGATAAGCAGCTTATGATGCAAGACGCTTTATATTATAGGGGCTTTCTTGCTTAAGTAGCTTTTGAAGCGCAACCACCCTCAGCACACATGCTCATTAACAATCAACTCAATTCCTGTGCTCTGCTTAAATTATTTAGTCATTAGCTAGCCTAGTTAAGACTTAAATGCCTCTAATTGCCTTTCGATTGGGTTGTTTCTCAATTTCGTTTGGCCTTAATATGCTACAGTTAACATTATTATTGAATATTTAATGCTGGATTATCTTTTATATATTTCCTACACCTAAACTTATTTATTAATATAGCTTATACATTTTTAAGTATCATATTCAATCAGCCGCAAGTACTTAAGTCATCTGAGTATCGTAAATTGTCTACTAGTAATATTTCATTATAGATATCCTAATAAATATTTGCATAAATGTATGTGAATAATGTTAATGATGGGTGTTTATTAAATCAAAATTGTAATGATAAGTGACAAAAATTCATGAAAAATACAGCAAACGACAAAACAGCTTCTTATAATCTTCGACGATTATTCTCCACGACGTACACGACTTTTATACTCCGGACTTCTCGACAAAATTAATCTTTTAACTGCTTTTCTTCTTCTCACGACGACTTTTCTTTTTCCGCGACTTGACCACACTTGCTGCTTGTATCGACTATCTTAAAAAAACGTAACGTTCTCCTTAACGTTGTTTGGCGTTGCCATCTTCTTTTACTGCTTAACGTTAATAGGCGTTGCCATCTAGTTCCAATACTACTCCTTTTTACATTCGGTCATCCTGATCACTGTCGTCTGACCCAGACGACAACAACTCCTCGTTTTGGTCAACGTATTTCCACAATTTCATATTGTCGTTGCTTGTTGATGTTACAGCTGGTCCTTCTACATGAGCGGCTTTCTTGACGTCGTATCGACCGTTGCGCTTTACTTTGACAACCTCATACGGACCAAGAAAATTACATGCAAGTTTTTTACCAGCAACAAACTGGGTTCGTCGTATTGCAACCAAATCGCCTTCTTTATATCCGTACTCGCTCTTTCGGTTTTTATCAAAGTTTTCTTTGTATCTCTTCTGAGCCAGCAAAATATTGTTCTTTGCCTCTTCTCGAATTTTCACTCTCTCCATGTCAAATTCGTCAACCAATTCCTGCTCCAGCATCGATGTGATATTGTCGCTGATCTTGCAGTGCATTCCAACTCCGAACATTAGTTCAAACGGTGTCTTCTTTGTTGAGCAGTGAACATGCGAATTAATGGCTCTTTGCACTTGTGGAGCAAACTTATACCACTTTGACGTATCGTCTGCAGACAGCTTACTGATGATTGCCAATATGCACCTGTTGACACGCTCTATTTGTCCATTGCCACGTGCGACTCCTGTAGTTGTCCAAACATGCTCGATCCCATTATCCTTGACGTAATCAGCAAAGCTATTTGATGTAAACGCGACTCCTCTGTCGCTAACGATTCGTGCTGGATAGCCAAAAACGTTAGACCACTCATCGAGTTTCTTCAATACTTCGTCACTGCCAGTGCTTTTTGTGGTAAACAGCCAAACAAATTTCGTAAACGCATCAACCATTGCAAATATAAACTTATATTGCTTTCCCGTAGAGTCCATGGGTCCTAAATGATCAACGTGTAGAGTGTGTAGCGGCTTGTCTCCTTTCTCTATACAATAAAGATGACCCTCCTGTTTTCCCAGCTTCTTGTTGACTATAATACATTTGATGCATGTATTAATTATTTGTGCGACTTTTCTCTCCATGTGTGGGATCCAGAATTGTTGTTGCAAAGCGTGCATTGTCTTCTGCACGGCAAAATGACCATTCTTGTGTGCGTCAACGATTATCTCATGCTCCATGTTCTTGGGTACCACCAACAATTGATTGCCACCAACGTGTCTATAGAGAATTCCACCCTTCAGTGTAAAGTTTTCGTATGGACGAGATTTCATTATTTCCAATATCGCCTTAATGTAGTCGTCCTTCTGCTGTGCGGCTTTAAGACGTGTTGAGACCTCTGATGTTATAATAAGAACATCTTGCGGATACCGACTTAGACAATCAACGTGTCTCATCTTATCTCCAGGTCTATGCTCCACCTGATAATCGAAATCTTGCATTGCGAGAATCCATTGAGCAACTTCACGTGGTATATCCTTCTTCTTTACAGTTTGAGTAAAAGCAGCGCAGTCGGTTATTAGCTTAAAACGAATGCCAAGAAGGTAATAACGGAACTTTTCCATCGCAAGATACGCAGCTTTCACCTCCAGCACATAACTATGACGTTTTTCATCACTTGGCGACGTCTTCTTGCTCCAGTAAAACACGGGATGATGTCGTCCCTCGAAAATTTGCAGCAGCACAGCACCAAATCCATCTTTTGACGCGTCTGTATGAAGCTCCGTTGGCGCGTCTCTGCAATATAGGCGCAGCACAGGTTCATCTGATAGGGCATCTTTTAACGTTTTCATGGCCTTCAACTCAGCTGCCTCGATCTTGAAAACTGCATCTTTTTTCAAAAGATCTGTTAACGGCCGGGCGATCTGTGCGTATCCCTCGATGAACTTCCTGAAGAATCCTGTTAGCCCCAAAAAGGATTGAACACCTTTTATATTTTTCGGGCAAGCGAACTTGCGAACAGCTTGTGTCTTCTCCTGTCCTGGCCAGATCTTTCCGCCTTCGACTTTGTGACCAAGAAAGCTTATCTTGTTTTGTAAAAAGTGGCACTTCTTCCACTTAATGCGCAAATTGTACTTAGCAGCCTCAGCCAGAACTGCTTTCAACTTCACGATGCATTCTTCATTTGATTGTGCATAAATGATGATGTCATCGATGTACAGCTGCATAACGTCTTGTGCCATCAATCTTTGGAAAATAAAATTCACAAAGCGATTAAACACAGCAGGTGAGTTACAGAAACCATAAGGTGCACGCCTGAACTCGAACAGTCCTTCTCGGGTTACGAACGCTGTATATTTTCGACTACATTCTTCGATGGGCACATGTAGGAAACTATTCTCCAAGTCCATAACGATGAACACCTTTGCCGCTTGTAGTTTCTCTAAAACGTCGTCCATTAATGGTACAGGAAAGCAGTCTTTCAGCACCATCGCGTTGAGCTGACGAAAATCCACACAAACTCTGCTCGTGCCGTCCTTCTTCTTGACGATCACCACTCGACTTGCAAAATTGGACGTGGACTTGCTCACAACGCCTTCTTGTAACCAGTCGTCAACTTGCTGCTTCACGATTTCGCACTCCACAGGTGTACAACGGCTTGGTTGATGACGGAACGGCTTCATTTGCCCATCTGGCACAATCTTCATCTGTACAGGACATTCCAATGGCGATACAGATGTCTTGTACCCAGAAATCACCGACTCGATCAATGGAACAAACTGTGGGGGAGCATTTATATTACTTCCGACCTCGACAATATTATAAATACTTAGCTCGTTTGGTTCAGCGCTTTCCGGCAGCGCTAAGGCCTTTGAAAAGGTAAACTCTCCTTCGTTCAGCGTTAGACAAAACTTCGACGCAAAGTCAAATCCTAGCAGGCCATCATTCTCGATATTGTAGTCGGGGACCACAACAAACTTCTGCTCAGTTCTAAAGCCATCGACGTCCACAACACCAACAAACATTCCCAACGGCTGCGTTTTGCTATTTCCCAAACCTCGCAAAACAGAATAGCACTTCTCCAGAGTAACATCGGCAATCTTCTTGTAGACACATTCTCGAATGATCGTCACATCTGAGCCAGTGTCGACTAAGCATGCCACTTTGACGCCATTCAGCACAACTACCTTGAGGCGTTTGTCGTCCTTCACAACGTTGACGCTCTTTAGAGCTTGTGGACAATTTTTGGAAATGTGTCCCACGCCTTCGCATTTAAAACACTTTGTTTCGGCCTTACAGTCTTTTCTCATGTGATCTGCTGAGCCACAATTGAAACATCGCAAACTTTTCGCAATGGGCATGTTTTTCTTGCCACCACTGTGTGGTTTGTTTTGTTTCTCGCTACCACACTTGCGCTCATAAGTGTCAAATTTTTCCTTCAGCTCTTGATAAGTCTTGCAACCGTACAGTATAAATTTATATTCCGATTTTATGTCAAGTCCATCCACTATATAGCCAATAACGGACTCTTCATCCACTTTTCCTTGCACAGCTATTTTCTTCATGTTCAAAACGTATTCGTGAAAAAGCTCTTCTTTCTTTATCTTTCTCTCCTTTAGCATTGTGTGAATATCGGCACTTCTTAGCGTACGCTTGAACTCGGCTATAAGGACACTTTTTAAATCTTCAAAATTATACAGCACGACAGATTCCAGAAACAATTTAGCTAATTTCGTCATTTTTCCACGGGCTTGAACATATCGTTGACTTTCGCTGAGTTCATAAGCGTCTGCGTTCTGCTCGAAATTAGTAAACCACTGTTCGACCGGCATATTGTCTCCATCGAAGTCTGGGACAATTTTATGAAATTTTTCAGCTGCAATCCTTGGCTCTCTCACAGCGTGTGTAATTTCATCAGCTTGTATTTTTAATGTAAGCAACTGAATAATTTGTTGCAAACTTCTATTATTTTCTTCATGCAATGCGTTCATATCCATTATATTCCGCCGACTTTCAGCTTTATTACTACTGCCTGCTTCTTCTTCCATTTGCATTCTGTCTATTCCTTCTTCGTTAATTGTGACGCAGTTGCTGGCTTGCGCTCGCGTGATCCTCTTCTGCCCTTCTTCGCTCATGCTTTCGTATTCACTTTCCGACGATGACGAAATCTTGACTGTAATTTCACAATATTACGACTCGAAATGTATTATGCCAAAATCCTGTGCATACGATTTTGAATATCTTCAATAAACAATCCGAACGGTTGAGCCCCCAAATGTGAATAATGTTAATGATGGGTGTTTATTAAATCAAAATTGTAATGATAAGTGACAAAAATTCATGAAAAATACAGCAAACGACAAAACAGCTTCTTATAATCTTCGACGATTATTCTCCACGACGTACACGACTTTTATACTCCGGACTTCTCGACAAAATTAATCTTTTAACTGCTTTTCTTCTTCTCACGACGACTTTTCTTTTTCCGCGACTTGACCACACTTGCTGCTTGTATCGACTATCTTAAAAAAACGTAACGTTCTCCTTAACGTTGTTTGGCGTTGCCATCTTCTTTTACTGCTTAACGTTAATAGGCGTTGCCATCTAGTTCCAATACTACTCCTTTTTACATGTATATGCATATATCTAAGCACATTATAATACATTTTTCTGGCTACGGTTGCTCCTGCATAAATAACTAAACATTTATTTATCAGGCGTGTTTCAAAAATCTCTATAGTTCATAAAGCAAATTGTTTTTAAAAACAACACAAAATATATCAGTGTTAAAGAAATATCAGAAATTTAGTTTTTCGCATCAATTTATTTTAAATTACAACATAATAAGTTATTGATTTATTTTATAAATTAAATACATAAATTTAAAATGTATTTAATGCTTTCTATTGAATTTTATAATGACTTTAATTTATTTCAATAAATTCTATATTTTATCAACTATTTTAACAAATATTTTAATATTTAAATGCAACCAATGTTGTATTCAGAAACAATGACATTATTGCATTGCATTTGGAAACACTTGTTGCCGCCTAATTAAATATTGTTATATATATTTATGTAAATTAGAGTTGCTATTGTCGTTTTCTTCATTTTCTTTGTAGCTTTGTTTTGTTGTAAATGTTGTTATTGTCGTTTTTAATTGTTTTAAACATATTTCTTAAGTATACTTTAATTCTCTTACACATTTCAACTGGTTTCTAATTATTTTCTTCAAATATAATAAATCTCAAAGCACAAAAGACCTCAATAACTAATATATACAAGTCTACAAAGAGCCGGCCAGCTGTTAGTTTCATTCCCTTATTCTCATACCTATACGTATGTATGTTATCGGATTCATTCGCTTTGTATTACATTCATATTTGGGTATGTAATGTGGAAGGTGCCGTCAGCTATAGCTCTTCCTGTCGCCGTCACCTGCGCTTCAACACTTGCACATAAAGCCAACCAACACTCCACTCAGAAAAGCCACTTGGCCAGGTCCCAAAGTACGAAAATTACGCATTTTGGCAACGTCCGTGGCGGGTGTAGACCAACAAATACGACGGACACGTGGTCAGACAGTCGGTTCTGGCGACAGCACCGCTTTCCGCATACAAATTAGTTTTTGCGGCTCAGTTTGTAGACTAGCTGCTTTCCGGACTTCCCTCTCCGTCACTCTTGGCCAGAGTGCGATACTTTACGCGACGGCATCTGTTTTGTTTTTATTATATTTATATTTTCTTGTTCGTTTTTCTGTTTTTCTTTCCCTTTTCAGCTCGAAAAAACATTAATATTAAATACATAGAGATACAAACTCGTACATATGCATTAGTTCTTATGTAAATGTGGTAAACACACAAGTCTGACACGTTCTGGAATATTTCTATCATATCGTATGTTAGTGTTAGAGATGAGCTGCTTACAATTAGAGATTACTTGGGATTTGCATAGTTATCGGACTTGCTTGGGAATGTATATTGAGCTTATTATGGAACTCTATCTCATTGGAATTCTATTTGAAGAATGATTTCTAAAAAGGAAAAATGCATAGTGAACTATGCGATCTCTCTGCATCCTTTGATAATAAAAAGAAAATATATATAGATAGATAAATTCTTAATATTAATTAAATTGTTTTCTTTTGGAATTAAAGAAATACTCGCAGTCAAGATATATTTTCCTTATTCAAACATAAATGTAGACAATAAAAGTTGTGCAATCTATTGAAAACATTCATATTTAATTTATTAGTTATCTGAACAGTTTTAATTTTTTTTAATAATAATGATATTCATTGTAAGTCCCATACTAATATTTGTAATTTTCTTTCTTATATTAAATGATAATAATATACATTGAGAGGTCATAAATACTACTTTATTCAAAGACTTTTAAAACTCTTCGTTGTTATCATATCAGAAATTGTATTAGAACATTTAGTTATAATTAAGTCTTTAGTAAACAAGTGATATAAATAAGAGATGCCAGCATTTGGAACACATAAAATGTTGAAATGTTCCTAAACTGCTTAAAACTTATTAAACAAGATCTGTGGAAAATATAATCAACAAAGTGCTCCTTAATAATATCGTGTATGTCGCTGGTAAATGTAGTAAAAAGTTTTTTCTATACGTTTCTGAGCAAACTTTGCCTAATTGTTGTAGCTGTTAAATACTCACACCTGCTCCCTTGTCCCTGTACTTTTACTGTGGCTTAGCTGACTTGGTCTGTCACTCAACTCGAGTGCCGGTCAAAGATAAACAAGAATTTTGTGGAGAAAACGAGCAAATGCTTAGTTGGGAGCTAAGTAAAAGCAAATGAAAATGGTAGTCAAGCAATTTGTGGTCAATGCAGGACTTAAAGGCAAACGACGACGACGACGACAACATGTGGGCGAAAAGTTCATACATCAACGAAAAACGACAGGACATCAACATCAAGAGACGATTTCAGAGGTCTGACTTGGCCTAAACGTAGAGAAGGAGATCGGAACTTGCACAACTTTGAGTGCGTGCAAATGACGTAGAAATAAGCTAAATCTTTTGACGATACAATGTACGATGTGTACTCGTATGTGTATCGTTCACTAATTAACGACAGAATAATTTGGTACGTCATGAATGAAAACGAGCCTCCACAACTCACAGAGTCTTTAGGTGGAGCTAAGAGTCTTGCTTTAGCACAGAGATGCCGGGGAAAGAAGGAACAACTGTGGGTTGGGGTCATATGGAATTAGAAAAGTTCATTTGGCAGACCAACTGTTTGGCTTTTGACCCCTTTACTCGACCCGATCCCCTCTCTGGAGCTTTGCCTGCCAAATTTTGCATGCAAGGCAAAGTGCAATATCAACAATCGGCCAAAAGACTAGGAACAGGATTTCAAAACTGCAACAAACACACACACACACACACAAAAAGCAAGAGAAAGACAGAGAGAAAGATATGTCGACTTGTCACACAAAACAGAAAGTTTCAATGGGACAAGTGCCTTGGACACATGGACAAGGATACAGATAGATAGAGAACTAGGAAATTTTCGACTATGCAGATAAGAAAGAAAAATACGAAAATGTGGAGCGCCAGTTGATAAAGGGGCCAAAACTATGGGGGTATCTAAAGAAATGAAATGTGCCCAGGGGAGTGTAACACACATACACACACACACGCAAAGATATCCACATATGCCTTTATATAGGGGCACTTTTGTTTAGTTGGAATTTTCATTGCATGCAATTTGACCATAAAACAAATGAAACATTGCGGTTTTATTTTCGGTGCCTACGCACACGAGAACATCTATGGCATACTGAATGCATACACTGAATACTCAGAGTCGTGAATAGTGAATAATAGCTCATCCTGTCGAGCCAAGAGTTGGCACTCAGTTGGTTGCTTTGGTTTTGGGTCGCATTCAAATTGATGTATACGTAGATTACTCGCAGAGATTGACAGCAAATACAATGGCAACAGGAAATTTGATGAAATTGGTGCTAAACACTGAGCAAAATATACATATATTTTCTAATTTAACTAAAGAAATTTGATAGAAGAGCAAGCCCCTTTGCCAAATTCTACTTTCGCATCAGTTCGAATTAGCAACGATCTGATAAGTATGCTATACTAATTTAAAACGTGAATATTTTAAATTCATAAAAGTCTTTAATTTAAAACATGATTTGCATATATTATATATTATATTATTAATAAGAAATGTAATATAATACTTATAATAGTTAATAGTACACGTAAATGATAGCTTATCAACATAATCTTATTTAACACTAGCATATACATAGTGCTGGCTAACGCAGGGTAGAGATGTGAACATATGAAATAAAACAGAATTTATTCAATTTACTTCTCAATGATACATTCATCATTACCAATAACAAGTTTAATTTATCAAAAAATAACTCTGATAATTGCTAAACTGTCAACAATCTTGTAGTGCAGTGTAGAGTAAGAATAGTAAAAGCAGTACGATACAAGCCTCATTTCCTTCGGTTGCAAACCAAAACGGAAGTAGCAAATATCATCAAGCCCAATTGCATTTGTGGCCGAAAAGTGGAAATATTTACTTGCTTCCCCTTTTTCGAATTGAGCATTGGATGGAGACAGACGAATGCTATTCGGGTGCAGGTTTTGGTTTGATGGAGTATACTTAGTTAGTTGACTGCCTTCTGGGCAGTCGAAAGGAAGTACCAGCAGACAAGTACATTAGATAAAAGACAGACAAACAGACAGACAGACCGACATACCAACGGAGCACAAGGGCTTCCAAATGAAGTGTACTAGGAGTCTCTTCGTGCTTTGGAATGATAAAAGTGGTTTATGACTGGCTTACGTTTCGGTTATGTCTGCCAGGGCTCAAAGCATAATCCACAGCTGTTAACGAGCAACTGTTAGTTGTTATTCCATTCCGACAAACATACAGACAGCTGGGCCAAGAGACAATTGAATTTCATTTAAAAATTATGCTACATCTAAAAAGGGCTGAGTGTTCTTAAAAATAAAAACATACAAAATACTTAATATTTGCATAGCGAGGAAAGCTATTGAAGTTAAACAATTATTGCAGAGTATTAATAAAGATTGTATTTTATTTTAAAAATAAAATATGAAAACGAATTACGGAACTATTTTCAAACTACAATGCGAGAAAGAAGTATAAGTTATGCAACTATTGCATTTAAATCTATTGATGATACTTAATTATTATTTTTATTTTATAATGGAATATTTAAACCAAAAGAGAAGTAATAACAATTATCAAATTTTCACATTGTCAATTGTTAGATGGATACTTAGTTTGCCTAGTTTGGTTATTTTTATAACATATGCAGTTTCTTCAGGTATTTTTAATTAAAATATATTTCTATATCTTTTTGCATTCTACTTATTAGTTTCAACAGATTTATCTACTAAACAGTCATTTGTAGTTTCTAATTAAATTGAATAAATGTCTGCCAATTAAATTTTTATTATTATTGTTTACAATTTTGTTATCAGTTGATCATTTGATATTTTTTTTGAATTAACAGCCAGATATTTGCTTACTTCGTCTACAGTTTGAATATTTTCAATAAATACCTTACAGTATTACAAAGTGCATTTAATCTTTGACCCTCTTTGGTTAGCTGTTACTTCTTGCTATATATTGTCTACTATAAAATATATATATAAATATATATCTATTTTCTTAAGGGTTTTAAATCATCTACCTTCTTTAAGGTTTAGTTATTTCTTTATAAACTATTTATAAAGTAAGGAATTTAAGAGTAACGTATGCTCTTAAATTCCTTACTTTATAAACAGTTTATAAAGAAATAACTCGTCTTACGTTTTGCGTAAAATTAAAACAACTCTTTACTTGTTTTGAATGCAATTGGTACAGTCAAGTGTTTGC
Source organism: Drosophila histrio (assembly GCA_958299025.2). NCBI lineage: Eukaryota > Metazoa > Arthropoda > Insecta > Diptera > Drosophilidae > Drosophila > Drosophila histrio. The sequence continues at coordinate 17,865,895 of OY282580.2, forward strand.
AGTCGTTGTTGTTGATGTTGCTATCGCTGTTGCTGTGGTGATTATTGTTGTTGTTGTTGCTGTTGTATGTGCAACACCAGTAACAGCAACAATTGAGTTGAGTCGAGTCTGTATCCATCCTTTTTGCACCAATGACAACAGCGTCGCCATCGTTGTCGATTCTGTTGTCATCGTAGTCATTATCAAGTGCCCGACAACCAACACCCAACACCCATCACGAAACACCCTCCAATGGCCAAAAATAACCGGTAGAGCACTTAAAACAGACCACATGACAGACGCCAATAGACTCGCCCTCATCCTCCTCCTCCCACAAACTCTTATCCAGCCATAATCGATGGTTGCCTCGATATGTCTGTGTGTGTGTGTGTGTGCAACTGTGTCTGAGTATGTTTTATCTTTGGGTTTCAAGTCCATGCAAACCGCAATTTTCAGTTCAATTTAAATTTGCTGAATGGAGTGTTCATTGTCGTCTGCTGTTCCACCTCCCATGTTGCTTAGGCAGTAACCAAAGGGTTTTCCAGTTATTGTCGACATTGACAAAGACAGTGTTAAGGTGTTCGATAAAACAAGTATCAGGTTTGTTTTTAGGATGAATGGATTACATTTGTTAAAGCATAGGATTGAGTATGTTTCTCGATCTATTATTTGAAATGTTTTAAAGTCAGGTCAAAAGAAATTGCGAGTATTTCAAATTGTTTGCCACTTCATTAAATATTTTAAATATAATGTTGAATAATCTAGAGGTAAATGCTATTAATTTTAATAATGTAGCAATTCCCACAGCTTATTTATATTTATACTTCCTCTTTTTATAACTTCTTTTATGATATTTGTATGTTTTTCTCTAATTTTATTATCTACGATTTGTGTAAAATCAAGAATATTATTCGTATGTTAATTAATACAAATTAAAGTTTAATAATTATCTTGTAATTGTTTTCCTAAAGCCAAATATTTAATTTTAATGATTTGCTTCTGTTTTTATAGTTTTTGGTTCAGTTTAAATACCTTTCTGTGTTTATTTCTATTTGTTTCGTTATGATTAACCAATGCAGATCTTAATAAGCTATTAAGTTTGATTCCTTCATATTTTTTTAATATAATAATCTGCCCAGAATATTATATAATACAAGTTAAACCTTTGGTCTGACGAAACAAATGTATCTGTCATTAAAATATTATTTGCCAATGCTGTAATAAATTAACTTCATAACAGTAACAAAAACCTTTTAATAACAAATATTTATTTATTATTTTTTTTATTAAATATGTAGTATTTGCATAAGCTTAATTAATTTTTATCGTTAATAAAAACATGAGTTTGTTGCAAAGTCCTAAGTAAACTAATACACCTGAACAATTGCATGTGAACTAACTCCCTGAAGTCAAAAACTTGCAGCATACATCATTTAGCAAGTGAATGCGAGTGAATGAATATGGGCACGTATGTGGAACTTTGCTATCCTAATGCCCCTTTTTAATTAAACTCAAACACATGACCCGTAGATTCCCCAAACACACATTCGAGTTGCCACAGTGCCACATATGTGCACACACACACACACATCTATACAGACACATATTATTGAGTGGAAAGGGCAAGAAGAGGGACAAAAGAAATACAGAGTTTTAGGTAGCCAAAAATTTATGGCCATTGCCAGCGGCTAGAGACTCACACCCCCAGACACATTTACAAGGACACTGACGACAATTCAAACAGAAATTTAATATTTTAGTAGTTAAATTATTTGGCACTTGCAATAAAACAAACAACTTGAAGCTGCAACTCCCGTTGGGGTCCAGTAACTGCAAGGAACAAGTGAAAAGTGGTAATATGCAAAACTTTCGAAACCGTTACGCAAACCACAAAATGGCGGCGGCATCGGGGCCAGAAACCTCAGAATTTCAACTGCTTCTACACTTAAGGATCTGTTCTCTTCCTCTTGGAACGTTGCCGTTGACCAAATGTTGTTAAATAGCATGAGCAAAATGTAAATATAAATTTTCAGCACAAGATTTATGCATATTTTGAAGCTCGTAAAAGCAAACCAAGACATGCAAATTCTCTGTATGTGCTTTTGTGTGTGTGTGCGTGTGTGTTTAGGGGGAGTGTAGCATGTTGCATGTCCCGCATACATCGTCTGGTCAAGTGGCATGTGTGCTCTAAATTTTAAAATTGTTTGAAATTGTCCTTGGTCCGCTGCTGCAGCTGTCACAAGGACATGAACTGCAGCCGTCTGAATTATGGTGCAAGACATTGACTAAAATCTTCGTTTGAACTTGTGTTCAGTCTGTATGTGTGTGTGTGTGTGTTTTAAGCAGTGTATGTAAGCAAAGTAAATCCAATTGGGCACATTACGCATACGCCATGTGGCACATGGCAATGTAATGTCCATGTGACTTGACTGTCGAATGGTTTCTTGTTTATTCTTACTCACTCTGCGTAATGGGAATATTGCTTACGGGTCTTGTTTTGACAATTTTACAATTTTATGAATTACATTCTACTATATTTTCGCTTAATATAAATATCTATTAACACTTTGAAAGTGTAATAAAAATTCTATTACAAATAAAATTAGAATATAAATATATAATTTTAAATAAAATATTAAGAGTAAATAAAATTGAAATATCACTAACATTAGCACATTTATAATTTTTCTACTGCTATATTTAATGTTTCCATTTGAAAATGACCCCACAATGTATGCTACACTCTCGACTGTAAACAAATAACAAGGCTTGACGGAATTAAAATTGATGGCCATCATAATTTCTTGTCCATGCAGCTTTCCGGTGCGCATGTGCAACCGTAGAAGGGGGTCGAGGGTGGCAGGCAACGTGCAGCAGTGGTTAGGCAACACATCAATAAATATTTTAAGTCCTCCCTCTCCTCAACTAACAAATGGAAGACTATGCGAAAATGCGCTTGTTGGGAAGGGGACAACGGTAAAAGGTCGCTTTTCACTTGACCCGAAGCAACAACGGCACAACAAAACAAAAACCTCAACCTCAACCGCAGCGAGAAGCGAACGAAACGATTTTAGTGTGCGGAATGTTCAACAATTCAATTTACCGCAAAACTCGTTATTACGGGAGCTTGCATCGAGGCCAGGCTAACAACCCCACCAAAGTTCACCCTCTATATAACCAAAAATTGTTTGCAACGGTGTTGAAACTGTCGCCGTATGTTCGCGTTGTCCATTGCCGAGTGCAAAATGTATTTAAACGTGTCGCCATCATCCTGCAAATGACAACCAACGTTCTGGCCTGGCCAGCGCATTTGTTGTGATTGTGTGTGCGTGTGTGTGTGTACATACATTAAAATTTATGCAAATTTTGAAGTGTGTGAAATGGCCTCAACCATTTTTCGTTCAGGTGAAAAACAATGCAAATTGGGAAACTGTATGCTTAGATATATACACATGTTTGAATGAGTGAGTTCTGCGTGATTCTCTCGGCTCGGAATATTTTAAATGACAGACTGTGGTTTTTGGGTATACGAGGTGAGCTCATTGTGTATGAATTAACAATTATAAAGTTGACAGGATTAATCAATTGGATAATAAAATGAACCATATTTCATGTGCACCAAGAGTATAACAATAATTCGATTTGAAAATAGATTTTCATCGACTTTTTGATATTATTATGGAAGTTCATTATAAAATATGACAAAATAAGCCAATCGGAAAATTATACAAATAAGTGCATAAAAATTTTACAAAATTATGTGATATCAAGTAGTTTTGATTACTAGTTAATCTCTATTAAGTATCAATCAGTTGTATTACTAAGACATACGTATTTATCATGAAATATTTACAATTTTCACTAGCTCTTTATAATTAGATAATTTCTTTACTTTCTAAAGAATCTTAAATAAGCTTTACAATTAATTGAAATTTGGAGCTAATAACTGAATTGATGACATATTCAATATAATTAAGATACAAGTATTTCTCTATAAGTATTTCAAAACTAAAGCATTACTAACACAATTAATTTTCGTTAATTCATATAATTTAATATATATAAAATCTATTTGCACACATTTCCAACATGGCTTTAAGGTCACAGCTGCAGAATTCCATTAGAAGCAAACATATTGTCAATATAATATAATTTATTGTCAATATTGTACAATAACCAACAGCTGTTTGTTTATGGCTCACACTTCATGCATTTCCAAGATATTCATTTTGCAATGGAATTCCAGTTTTTGCTATGGATTTCTTTGATTAGGCTACGCCTCAATTAGTTTTATTACGACAGCAAAAGATTTAACAGCTCTGCGTGGTTCGGCTTATGAAAAAATATAATAATTTTAATATTTTTTATCACCCAAACAATAAAATTAAAATTGTGTAATATAATGCAGAGTTATAGTGTGGCATTGTCAATTTTATTGCTGTCTACACTCATCGAACATAGCTTTGAATCATTGATGAATGATGGAAGTACGGTGAGTGTTTCCAATTTTATTAAAAGAATTTCTTCACTAAGATTAATCTTTATCGATTAATTTACAGTCAATAACTATGTTCAAGGATATGGAAGGTGAATGCAATGCGTATTGTTTTGGAATAGTAAAACCCATTCTGCAGCAGTCGAAACAGACTCAATTTTTGGAATTACAAGATAAAATCAGAGATCTAAATGCGATCATAAAAACTTTGGAAAAACAACTGGCTGACGTACAAATAAAGCTTGGCGTCTGTGAGGATGCAACTCAAAATAGGGAAATACTATCAAAGGAACAACTAAATCGCAAGTCAGTGCAGTTAACAGAATTGCAGCAGAAGACAATTGTACAAGATGCCGGCTTAAAGAAAATGGAAAAAGAGTTGGGCAGTTTAAAAAATAAAATGGGAATCTGTGAAGAAACCGTCAAAAATCGCGAAGTTCAACATGCTCAATTACAAGATCTGAATGCCTCGTGCAACAACAGTAGCAAGATCAAAGATGAACTATTGGCAACAAGTAAGGCGCTCGTAGAAAGACACAAGTCTGCAGCTCGATCCGATATAATCAAAGTCGAGTTGAAGGATAAACAAATTAAGGAAATGGAATTACAGCTCAAGGAAAAGGATAAAATTATTTTGGCACAGAGTTCAAAACTTGGCACGTTGACGACAGCGATAACAAAACAAACAGATGAGTTATTTGAATTCAAAACACATCTAAGTGAATGTGAATCGTCTAGTTGTTATGGTAAATCAACGAACATACATATAATAAGGGTACCCGGATCTGAACACTTTCCAGTATTCTGTGATTCCGTTTTGGCCGAATCCGGTTGGACAGTCATTCAACGGCGACGCGATGGTTCTGTGATATTCAATCGCAATTGGACGGATTATTCTTTGGGATTCGGTGATTTACGTGGCGAATTTTTCATTGGACTAGAGAAACTTTATCTGATGACCCAATCGCAGCAACATGAACTCTATATATTCCTACAGGGATTTGATGAAGATAATAAATATGCACGCTACGATCACTTTCTGATTGGCAACGAGAGCGAGGCCTATAAAATAGTATCTTTAGGTAATTATAAAGGAACTGCTGGGGATGCCTTTGCTTCCCAAAAGGGTATGAAATTCTCTACGCCCGATCGAGACAATGATTTAAGTCCTGGTAATTGCGCAAAGGAATTTCGAGCTGGTTGGTGGTACAGAAAATGCTATTACTGGTGAATATTAACAAATAAGCAGTATATTAAACCATTTATAAATTATATTTCTCTTATGTTCTTTTAGTAATTTGAATGGACAATATTATAATGGCAGAACAACAAATCAATATGGCATCAATTGGTTTTCATGGCATAAAAACTCTCTACAATTTGTACAAATGATGATTCGACCCAAGCCTCATTAATGCATTTGAAATAAACATATTTGTTTATAACACTTTATCAAGTAATTTACATAATTTGCTGCTGCATCACAAAAGTAATTTTTGGGGGCAAACAGAAGTTGCAACACAACAGAACGATGTGTGGGTATTTCGACTAGACAAAAACCCATTAAAAGCGATAGACTTATACTCTGTCTGCTGTTGTTGTTGTGTCGGGGGCGTTGGGGCAACTGATGCTTTTGCCACGTTTTAATTTGCACAAACATTTATTAAATTTTAAAATCTAATTTGAATTTTCACGCCACACAACGGAGTCTCTATCTTGGCGCGACGACAACAAAAGGGGTTACACAGCAAACTAAGCCAAGTGTAACATACAAAACAAGTCGGAAGGCTTTGAAGAGCGCTGAACGACTAATAAATACCCTGCAAATGGTATACAAAATTGTTGACTACTGTTTCAGTAAGAGACTTCAGAGAGCTTTCTTTTATAGTTTGTTATTCAGTAATTTGATGATTTTTTCTACGTGCCACAAAATTTGTATACCCGTTTATCTTTGTGCAACTTTAACGATGGCAGTGACTAAAAAAAAAGACGACAACCAAGCGTAGTGAGAACGACAACAACAACAATAACCAACGACGACGACGATGTGGAGGAGTCAACGCCAACAGGATGGAACCAAAAGCAACAGCATGGAATTGATTATTGAGCGAGTGTGTTGGGAGTTGTTGCCGTTGCAAAGACCAATGAACGAAGTGAGGGCGGACGTACAAAATGGGAAATGGGAACGGGCCACTCGGGGCTTAGATATACATATGTATAGATATGTAGGTGTCTGTGTGTGTGTGTATGTGCATATGTGGCACGTTCAGTGTTGCGGGTCTAGGCTATTGCAAAAGTTATGGCACATTGGTATGCAGTTAATATTCAAGGCCTTTCCCGCCTTGTCGCAGCAGTTACAATGCATTTGGCATTCTCCATGTTGCATTGCTGTTGACAGCGGCACAGTGAAAATTGCAAACTGCAAGTTGCATGCATAAATAGGCAAATACCACATGGTCCAATGCTGCCAAGCATCGCTTTGGTTCTCCTTCTGATTCTGCGTTCAATATACATTTAAAATGCCAAATATCAGGCCTGCTATCAAACAGGAATTTGTTTAGCCATTTTTCTCTTCTATTCTCCTCTTATGTTGCATACTTTGGGGCGCCTTTCAGAATTGTGTAGCAATTGGCAAGTGGACTATTTACAACTGCAAATTGTGTGTGCATCAGAAATCGAAAAATTACTGGAAATCGTGTTCAAAATTGTGGAATATACGAGAATGCGTGGTTGGAGTAATAAAATCATGTATGTTTCTCTCTGTCCGTTCAAAAAAGAGTCAAAGAAGATATTATAACATTCAGTTAACATATGAGGCAGTCAGAAATAGACATGTTAATGAATACATTCAAATAGTTAGGTGGACTAAATTTGTTTTTAATAATCATCAGGAGATTATTAGAGATAATTCCCTGTTTATAAATATTGTTAATAGCAATACTCTTATGTTAAGTTATGTTAATATACACCTTTATTTTTTAATAATATATAGCATCGATTTAAATTAACAAAGTGTTTACATTTCGTATACATTTATACAATGTAACATATCAATTTTATTCTAACAGTTTCCTGCATTTTCCCCCTTAATGTCAACAAAGAAGATGATAGAGCAATTGTATTTGATGCACTCGAATTACAGACTTACAGACTTTTATTGATGCTGTCATTTTATGAGGAGCTAAAACATAAAATTACAGTACAGCAGCTGCAACATGACACCGAACATAGGAGTACAACATGCAACACGCAACAACTATAAAGTTTTGCAGCTGACAATGAACATGAAAACCATTGGGCATGACGACAAAGAAATTGTCAATTTGGCATGTGACACACAACTGCAACACACACACACACACGCACACACACACACACACTCATATCAGTATTTTATTATCTTTGTACAGCTGTCAATTAAAACTGTAGCATAGAAAACTGTCCAACACTGCCGCCTGTCTGACTATCATAAAATTCTTGTCCACTGTTTTTTTTTTTTTGGACAGTGTAACATGGAAAATAAGTCATGCGCGATTTTGTTGTTTGGGTCTGTCGAACCCTCGGGTTGCCCCTTCAATTAATTTTAGCATATATGGACAAACAACAACAACGAGAAGAAGAACAGCAGTTAACTGTGTTCACTGAATTCAATTAACCGCAATTTTGCATAGTGCTGGGAACAATCGACACGCGTTGTGGCAACTCTGGCACTTTGGTATGCCTTTGAGCTTATCTCACGAACAACAAATGCAATTATTCTGCATGGCAAACAAACCAAAAAAAAAAAGAAAGAAAAAAATGGCAAACACATTGGTAACAAAAAAAAATGCACCCACAATAATAAAAGTAAAGTATGAAAATAATTAAAACAATTTTTTTTCATTCGTTTAAGCTGCAAACTCTGTCCCAACTAACTGAGTGTATTTATAATTGCTGCACTTTTGTTGATCTCTGTAATTTGTCACGTGTAATTGCATTTATGTCTCGACTCTTGTCACTGATTTTGTTTGGCTTTTGTAGTGTAATTGTGTAAAACAATTAAACACTGTTTGACACAAAAGAACAACAACACAATAAATTTCAGCTCGATGACCTCAATTACGTTTTATTCATAATTTGCAATCAAATAAAATCAGATAAGCTCAGAATACTTGCATTTAAAATGAAGTTCAAAGCTAACTAGCTTTTATAGCTTTTATAAATTAAATATCAAAATTTAAATGATAAATCGTTGTTAGTTAAAACAATTACTATTCAAGATAACAAATGAAACTAAATAAATTGTCTTCCAACTTTTTGCCAATGCTTTAACAAAAGTAAAACTGTTTTTTAAATGGCCATAACAAATGTAATTTAACAACCATTATAATTTTTGGCAAAATAATAAGAAATTTACCAAAATTAAAATTCAAAAACCTTGTATTTTTACATTTTATACTTATTTAATACTTTAACTCATCAAGATAGGTCTCATTTCATTATAATGTCTAAGATGATGTTTACCTTTTTCTTATATTAAGATATTCTCAAGTAATCTGATAACGTTGGAAACTTGTGTTAAAATGCCGCGATTTCCACATTTAATTTAAATTGTATGAAATGCAAAAAAATAAATTAGTTTTAACTTAAGCAATGCGCTTTTTATGGTTTCTTCTGACACCTTCCCAGCAGCTGTCGTGCATTAATCTAACAAAAAGTAATTTTTCTAAATCGTCTGACAAGTTTCCAGTCCACATTGTGGCTGCGTTCCCCGTTTAGCTCGAGAAATACTCCTTTCCCTTATCACTCGCCTTGTGAATGCACCGTGACAGGTCACACTTTTAACAACGCCCACATCTGAGTTGGCCACAGCAAACTGCTGACCACATGCCTCTCTCATGTCGTGTAGGGACGGACGAACGGACGAAGTTGATCCCGACTGCGGGTTGAATGACCAACGTTAACTTAATAGAAGTTGACACATGTCGCCACGCATGCAAAATGTATTCATTCAACCGCAGCGCAGTGAGAAAAGCAGCGACGTTGACCGCTCCAGACACACACACACACACACAAACGCACCCACGCACACGTACTTTAAACTCATAAACAGCAATGGTCAAACATTTAACACAACAGATAATATCAGCTGAGTTCTACAAATATGACAATCACTTTTGAAGACAATCAACAACATTTCTGATATATAAGATATTTCATTATACAAACGTATTTTAGAAGCAAAAAAAAATCAGAATCAATTTATTTGAATTTTCTACTTAATTACCAAACAATTGCACATATTATATGCATATTTAATACATTAAAAAAACTGAACTTTAGGTGTATTGAAGCTCCTTTCATTAAATTTAAAATATTAAGCATTTAGCAGCAAGTTGACAGGTCTATTCACAGTTTTACTGCAGTCTACATTGGATTACGACAAACTACTTATTAAAATATAACTTTTATCAAATTGTTTTAAATATATTTTTATGTATGTATATGTATTTGTAATTCTACAATATTATAAACAATTTTTTAAACTGGTTACATTTTGTAAGGGTCATCTTTATGAAATTACCTAGTTTCTGTGCATTCAACTTGTGTTATTAGTATGGCCAAGACTGTATTCGAGTCTGGGCACTTGATTTCAATAAGCATGTTGTGCGTGCATGTCTAGGCCTAGAGAGAGAGAGAGAGACACAGAGACCCCATGGCTGCCAATTAACGTGGCCGTTGGCTGGTTGCCTGATTTCAATTCGTTTTAATAACGCAAAAAATAACACAGATTGCAAAAAAAGACTTGAATGTATGTATAAAAAACAAAAACACACACAGTATATTTCCGGCCATGACTGCTGCCGTTGCTGCTGTCGCTTGTCAATTTGGTTTTTCTTTCTTTCAAATGTCACCCCTCGAACTGGCTTTGAACTTTCCGGTGAAACGTAGCATGAAATTTGTTTGTTTACAATCGCCAAACTCTGCCACCCCCCACCAAACTCACCACCATTCTCCACTGACAGAAAAACAGTTCTTGTTATTATTGTTGTCGTTATCAAATGCCGGAAATTATTGTACGCTTTGGCATCGTCGTCCTCATCGACAACATCACAATCACAATCGCAGCTTGTGTGTAAATCCTGTTTATATATATTTGTATACTATATATCAACGCGCAACGTGTTTTTTGGGGTCTCCGATTTCATGCATCGTTGACGAATATTGAGCACACTGTGTAAAAACAACAACTCTGCTGATTCAGCATGGCTAAAAACAATCATTGTTAGCCAGTTACAAAGGAGAATCGTTGTCCCAAATCAAAAGACAGACTACGGTAATTTATCCTCAAAGGAGAATGAATTGTGACAAATCAAATATTTATAAATTGTAAACGCGCTTTAACTGAGTAACAAAAGGAGAAGAGCTTTGTCAATGTTCTTGTTACTAAGAGCTTGCAATTATTTTCATGATAATAGCATGTTTTAATTAAATCTAAGTCCTATTTGTTAAGATGTCACGTCTTAAGGTCTCTGATAACTATCTGAAAGATATGTTGACGCATAAAGTATAACAAATGTTGCCTCTGACCAATTACAACAGAGACCTCCATTTACAGAAATCGTTGTCCTTTTCCAGAGTCACTTTCAGAGATCATGTAAGTTTTATTTAATACAATTATTTAAATGTTATACCTCAGTACTTCATACTTATTATACTAGATGTCTTGTTTTAAGTCTTTTAAGTTATTTGTTCTTTTATCTAATTTATATTACAGATTATGTAACACAGCCTTACATTAACAGCAATCGTTGTCAATTAACAGTGTCATTTTAACATTTTTTAATAGTCCAACATAAGAAATGCCAAATAGTAGTTACTTTCTTTCTCATTCTTACTTCATAACATTGTCTAACTTATAGTTTCTATTAATAAACAGACATAACAAATTTGTATATGTTAAAAGGTAGTCATGTAGTTCTCTATATTAACAGCAATCGTTGTCAATTAACAGTCAACACTTAAACATTTCTCTTAACAACCAGACATAAGACATGTTAAACAGTTACTTAAGCAGGCCGCCAGTTAACACAAAAGTGCTACTAAAATATAGTTTCTGTTAGCTAATAAACATAAGAAATAATTCAGCACATCAGCTGGACAGTAGGAAATAAGAGGCTCTTTATAAAATTTCCACAACGTTAAAGAAGTGCAATAAAAAAAGACTCATAAATAAAATGAGCCGCATTGCATTAATGGCAGTTGCAGTTGCTGCATAAAGCTGCCACGGCCAATGCACTCGAGAAATATCAGAGAGGGCGGAGCAAGGAGCACTTCTTCAAGGGGTTTGGGGATTGCAACGCCGCCGCCAAACAATGTGGCACAGTAGAAAAAAAATAACTGAAAGAAAAAAAAAAAGGAAAATAAATGCCACTTCAGTTGCATTCTGTTTGGCTGGGCAAAAATTATATTACAACAATGTGTATAAATTGTGATTTCCATGCTGCATGCAGCATTCAAGTGGCAACAGCAGACTGCAGTCGACGCTTAATGGAGTCAGTGTGTGAAGAGTGTGTGTTTGTGTGTGTGTTTTCTCACTGTGGTGTATTAACCCCACCTCTGAGAAAACTGTGTGGATCGTCTTGCACACGCTTTGCTACTTGCTGACTCACTAACTGACTGACTGACACGGCAGTGTGTCAAGCCAGGACCTGTAGTGTGATGGGTAAAAAAGGGAAATATGCGTGTCCTCGCCTGGTTGATTTTAACACGCAGTCAACAACAGTGCCTTTTGTATGCATACACCCAACTAACAATGTAATCAAAGTAGGGGCCGGGCCAACTGTTCATTTCTAGCACAAAACTTAATATACTGCTAAATGGCATTAAATGTGAGGGTGGTGAAACCAAAAGGGTGCCACACACAGGAGGATTGCACAACATTTTTGATAAGCTCGAGAAGCGTAAACACCTCGACATACTTTCCTCATACTTTGTTGCGTGCGTGCCTCAGAGTAGCTAATAAAGTTGGACAGTTTAAGACGCTGCTGGATGGTTAGCTAGCAATTAAGCCATAAAAGGCACTAAAAAAATATATATAGATGAGTTCCAGCAGGAAAAGTTCAGCTCACAGTTGCTGTGTCAACAAGTGAAGCATGGCAACAGCGCACTTTGCACTAATCGAACTTTATGTGCTGCTCTTTGGCCATGAGTTCTACGAACTTTTTCACGTTCTTTTGCTTTGCTTTGCTTCACTTTTTCTTTACTTTCGGTTGGTTGTTGACACAAGTTTCGCAATAAATTAGAAACCTTTAAAGTGAAACCTAATATGGTACAAGTTTCGCCGATTCGGTATAAAAATTATTCGAATTCTTATTTGAGGTATGTACAGAAAGTTAAGATTAATTGAAGAAACTGTTGTTCATTGTACCTTTCTATATTAACTTCAGAATTGGTAGACTTAGCTGTAGTTGATATTGAATTATGCATACTTACAAATAGTTTATATTTAAGAAGTATCTCATAAATTATTATTTATTATTTTCGATGAATTTCTAAGAAACACAAACAATACACTGTTGTCACGCTTCATTTAAGTTTAAAGCCACAATTTAATTGCTGTAATTTATTGATTGCATATAAATTATTATTTCTCACTTCTTTCAGAATACACTGTTGTCATATTTCTATCGACACGGTTGCCGCACTTCATTTAACCACGCTTCAACTGTTGTCAATTAAGCGCAAATGCTTATTAAGTGCAGCCTGCAGGGAATTGCTGCTCATTCGATATATCAATTGAACTGACAGATATAACAATGCTTTTAATTAGCATGATTTATGTATGCATTTCAAACGTACCGACATGTTATTTCAAGCTGTTGTCTAAACACAAAATATGCTAAACGAGCTCAAAAACGAGGCTAATTAAATGTAACACATTTCTCCCACGCTAAATGTCACAACATGTACACACACGTAAATATATAGTAAGCTGGACAATCAGTTTGAATCAGTGTGAAGTGCATCAATCAAATGCAAAAAATGTCGCTTAACTAACAACAATTTGAGATGGACTAAAATGTAAGTGGCTTTTGTGTAAGCTCATTAAAATGATTACACCCAAATGTACAGAGCCACGCCCCCAAAATTTAACACACACTCCCCGCCATATACACAAATACACGCATACATACTTTACTAAATGCGCCCGTGACAATAGTTTTGGCTCTCATTGTTGTTGCCGTTGTTGTGTGTCTGTCAAATTGCATGCAATTTTTGCAACAAATCCCAACTAGTAACAGGGGAAGCCCCACCTCAGCCCGCTCCCTCCCCACCATCTTACCCTCTTTTCACTGTTTGTTTTTGTTGCAGTTGTTTAGCTATGCATTAGATTTGTTTTCATTTTTATTCACTTTTTTCTAGTTTCCTATTTGCCTTGTCGCTGTTGCTGGCAGCTCTTTTGTTGTCTGTCTTTCATTTGCTGCAGCAACAGCAACTTCTTTTTTTTTTAAGGCATGCCACGCCTTTTTTACGGCAGGGGGCGGTTGCGGTGTACGTAGAAGCTGATTTCGTCATTGTTGCTGCCTGCACAATAACAACAACGATGTTGCATTCACAATGGGCACATGTTGCTGCAACTTTCATTGTCAGTGTCATTGTTGCCGTAATGTTGCAACTATGAGTGTATGCGAGTGTTGTGTGTGTGTGTGTGTGTGTGTGTGAGTGTGTATGAGTCATCTGTGGCTCATTTTATTGCAGCGTTGCATAAAAAATTGACCATTGAACTGGTAAGAGAATTTTCTGTGCATGACTGCTCGGTGGCAGGCCACTGCAGACGACATTTCAACTCAATTTGTGGTATGATACATACATATGCAAAAATGCAGCGTTGCCAATTTTCACTTAAAGCTTAATTCGCCATTTGGCTACCTTGAAAATAAGAAAAGAATCCCACCTATATAAATAATGTTTAACTAGATATATCAAACAAAAATATAAAATATACAAAAATTAAGCGCTGTTGTCAAGTTTCATTATAACGCTTTAAGACAAATAACCAGTCTATATATTGCTTAGAAACTTTAAGGTAACCTAATTTTCTAGAACTTGTACACTTCTAGAGAAATTTTCACAATGCTATAACGGTCACGATAATTTTTAAATTATTATTGTAGTTGTCCTGATCTCGTTTTGTTCCCTAAATTACACAATAATATAATATAAACGTATTATATTAATGCTTGCTTTTAAAACTCTTTACTCATCTCTGGATATAAGCAGTGTTGCCAAACTTCACACGATAAACAATTTTTAAGTCTTACAACTGTATTTGTAAGCCACAAACTGTCACTTAGACACCCCATGACAATTTGACAAGCTAAGGCCACTTGGAACAAGACGAAGAACTCGAATTATTAGCGAACACTCAGAGACAGTCATAACTCAAGTGTCAAAACAGAAGTGAAATGTTATCAAACAATTTCAAGGTTGACTTGGGCACTTGGTCTGGGGAACAATGAAGCCTTCAACTTCAGCCAATGCACGCCAAATAAATCATAAGCCACATTTTTTTTATATTTTTTCCTTCTTCTACTTCATTGCGAAGGTCCACAATTCTTTTCTTATAAACGCGGAAATTTTTCACTTTTTTTTTGGGACGGGAGTACATTTTTGTTGACTTACCTTCGCGCACATTCTCGTAGGCATCCTCAACATGTGACTCTTTATAGATAATGGAGTGAAAATCAAGTTCGTCCTGTGCGGCGGAATTCTCATCCACCTGGTCGATAATGCCGTCCGTTGTTGGTGTGAACATTGTCGTAGTCTCTGGTAACATTGGGAATGTTGTTGTTGATGTTGTCGTTGTGGTTTCAGCATTTTTATTTATGAAGTTTTCTGTCTTATTATCAATGGCAGTTTTGTAGTTGTTGTTGTTGTTGTTATTGTTATTGTGACTGCTGTTGTCTGGTGTATTTTTTGTGGTGCTCCTTCGAGTTGTCGACCCCGTTGTCGTCGAGGACGATGTTGTGGCGGTGGTCGTCGTGCGATTTGTGGGAAAATAATGTTTGGCATGTTCAACATAATAGGCATCACGTTCCGTTATAATTTTACCCTCGAATACCCCATTGTGTATGGAACCAAATACATAACTATTACGATCCCCTATCACATCGCCCTCATAAATGTGATCAGTGGACACATCAATGGGGCCGTTGCTATCATAAAACTGCAAATTTAAAAAAATAAACAAAACATATATTTATCATTATTTGAATAGTTAAATATAAGTTGATTGTTAATACTCACGTCTAACTTATCACTAAATGTATTTAAATCACGTTTTAATCTAAGATGGAAGTCTCTTCCATGTGCTGCAAACTTTAAATGTACAAAATGATCTTTGGTCACCGATCGTCGCGCTCTATTGTGACTAGCTCTAATGTGCTCATGATCATAGTTGAGTGTTTCATAGTGGGATATGTATTCGTTGAGTCGCTCACGGCCTGCAAAAGATAGAAAGAATAGACGGTTATTAAGTATTATGTCAATTGTATTTTGGTATTCAAGAAAAACTTATGTGCAATATTTGTAAAATCTTAAATGTAAATGTAAATGTTTGCTTATAGTTATCAGAAAAATAAGATATAATAACTTCTGCAAGGGTAAACTACTTATTTAATTTATTGAGACTATACATATAAAGAATAACAATATATATGATACACTATTAAGCTTAGCAGAAATAATGAAATTGCAAAAATATTGTTATATTTTAATTATAACAAAAGTGCCCCAATGTTCTATGTTCTGAAACTGATTCTCTGAATATAATAATAAATATAGTATAATAGATATATTTAGTAAATAAAGTTAATTTATATTTACTACATTTCTAGTAACTTACACTTACACTGCCTTCCCTAAACTCAATTTATGTGTAACTATAATTATTGTCTTAAGTACGTTATTTTAGGGTTCTAGATAATCATATACTGGGTAAATATATGCTCTATCAGTTGTTGTTGTCACAGAGTCTCTTATTGCTTACACAGAGCACTCCATTAGGCAATCGGACACGCCCACACTTAAGTCTGGCAAGCGAGCAACAACAACAACCAAAATTCACACAAGTAATGCATTTATGCATTTAACTCGGTGTGTGTGTGTGTGTGTGTGCGACTGTATCTATGAGTGTGTGTAAATGCATTAAAAATGTTGCACAAGTTGATGGCAAAGCAGAATTGTACTATGTGGCGTCTCCACGTTGATGTTCGTGTTGCCATTTCTCGTTTGGTTTCCAGTCCATCTGCCAAAATAAATATGTTTGTGCCAAGGGAAAACTTCACTTTGCCACTTTAACACACTTGCACTTCAAGTTCGACAGGGCACGCCCACATACAGAGAGTGCTAGGGCGACATTGAGCAACTGGAAAAGTAAAGGCATTACAAGAAAATCCATTGCATACACACAGGAGTCAGGGCCGGAACGAGGGTCAGGGCAAGATTGGGCCCGTCATTGACGTTCAAACGTTGGCCCACTTTATAGCCATTAAATGGTTTGAAACGTTAAAAGTATTATGCGAATCAGTAAACAGAAACTCAAATGGCAATGAAATGCAGCAACGTTGTTGCTACCGTGTTTTTACTGTGTGATCCGGTCAATGTTGAGCCTGCACACAGCTTCCTCTATGCCCTCTGGTGATTGTCGTGTATTTTTAATTTGCAAAGGTATTGGGATATATGTATGGTATATGGGGGTTGCCATCGTTGACGTTGCGTTTCAATTTCCGGCCTTGAATTAATTTGAAATTGCGGCTAGCCGATTTGAGTTGAATTGTGGAATTGGTTTTCGAAGATTTATCGTTCAATACGGATGTTTGTTTTGCGGTTTTTATAGACCAATCGAACATCCTACGACCTGATGATATATGCACATAACAAAAATGGCTTGCAAATTAGCTTTGGCATTCGATGCATCAAATATGTGTTTCGATTAAATTTATAGAAATCAATTTAATATTATAGTACAAGTAGTTTTAATTGGAAATGTTTTTGAACTAAATTGATAAATATTGACTTGAAATTTACTAATTGAATTTAATTCATCAAAGGCAGAGCCAGATCAACAGTTTACTTCTCACAACCGGCTTAAGTTAATTTAATTTTAAAAGAGTCCACAGCAAATTAATGGCAAACAAATTATAAGAAAATTAAAATGATTTATATTTAATGGAAATACGGTAGAGTAGAGTATATTGCACAAATGTAGTAAATATGGCAAGTAAAAGGTTCTATAGAAACAAATTACAATGCCACAAATATTCACAGCAATCCAAACTGCTGGGCAACAGTGCCTACGAACAGATACAACCACAGCAAATTATTGGCAAGGATTAGCAAAGTAAATACAAATGAAAAATTGACACAAACCGACAGCAGGAAAACTTAGTGAGAGACCAGACCAGAAATTCTATAGGAAAACTCATCAAAGGAAACAGCAGCATCAGCAACAACAACAACAACAACAACTGTATAACAACTACAACAATTTGCTCATCAAGCCAAAAAGTTCCGGAATATTCAAACTGAAACCAAAACTAAGAGAAAAAGGAAGAGCAGAAGGTTAATTGCGTTCAAAAAACCACAAAAATCGATAGTTAAATGAAAATAAAGTCAGAATGGTTGTGGTCTACACACAGATATACATAAAATACAACTATAGATACAGAAGGAGATACAGATACAGCCACATTTATAGATACACAGTCTGTCTGCGAAAAAAATGGAGAACTGCATGGGATGGAGACATGCATTCGCCATGAGTGAGGAATTTTAATTACTTAAAATGCGCCAAAATAATGAAAAATACGCAAAAAGCGTGAGAAATGCGGGCTCCACAGTCAAATGGTTGCCTCTGTGATGAAATGGAGGAAAATTGTACTGAATAAGAAAAAAACGAACGAACGTGAAATGTGAAAATGTTAAAACAAACTGCAAAAGGTTTTAAAAAGGGTAATTAAACTGAATGCTCAAGCAAACATTACGACGTTTTTTTTAACTATGCACACTTAGGACTCGGACTCACAGTATGATTGGAATGGGTCAACCAACTGCGAGGGAGAAGCAAGATGAGGTCACTTTAGTAGTTGACCTAGAAAAGGAACAAAACGTATTCAAAAAAAAAACTAAGTGGACAAATATAAGCAGAGCATCAACGGACAGCGAGAACTCTACTTTATACTCTTATATACACTTGGCTATATATTTGTAGTTACTTTCCTATGTAGGAGTGTATTTGACGGGACGGTTTAAACAAAGGCTAAAGGCTCAATGAGTAAACGATGGAAATAAGTTGAAAGGTGAGTGCTCAGCCTCAGGAAATAAAAGACCATGAAGGTTAAAATAATAGCAATAGAAAAGGGATAAAATTCCATTGAAAGGATACTAAGCATAATAGGCAATAATAACAGAAGATTTAAAAGATACAGCGAGCAGAACAAAGCAGGAATATTTGTATTTCAACATGAATGGGTTTAGAGTTTAAACTCCCTGTACTCAGATCTGTAAAACTCTCTCTAAACGTTCACTCGAGTCCATAAGACATGCTGATAACTGCTAAAAGTGAAACCATTTTTCAACACTAGTTTATTTGGGGCAAACTGAAGCTGCTGCTACCACAACAAATATCTTAGAACAATTGTTGTGGGCCTACAATTGGGGTCTCGGCCTGTTGCTTATTTCCTCAGCGAATTGGCCCATTTGAGCCCGAGAGCAGCTGCACATTTGGCCCACATAAGAAACGAGCTGAAAACGACTTTCGCTATTTACTGTTGCGGAGTGAAAAAAAAAAATAAAAACATTGAATATGGCAAAACGTTTGACCAACATTGGGCCAAGAAAATGAAAAACAACTGCAATAGCCCCCGACAATTGCCCGACTTTTACAGCAAACAACTTTTCTTTTTTCTTTATGTCCCACTCTCTCGTTCTCGTTCTCGCTCTCGCATTTTCATTTTGTTTGGCAGGTTTTTCCTCATCGATAACACAGAGAGAAACTATTATTAAGAAACTGGTTTCTACTAGTTTATCTCGCAGAGCTGTAAGCTTACTTCCAGAGATGGAAAAACTACTTCTAGTGGCGTCTCCTTCTTGTCTCCCTGAGTTAAAATTAGTCGCTTTGGGCGCCGGCTGCTGAGCACTTGATTGAAAAATGTTCAATCAGTTGCCGACACCCATAAAAAAAAAAATGAAATGTGGGCAAAAAACACAATTTCAGCTGTGTTTTGTCGACCACTGTGTGTGTGTGTGTGTGTGTGTCCCTCCTCACTTAAATTCCATTAACCCAAAAATTGTCAGTGTCTTTTGCTCCCATCGATCCACGTCGTTTTGTGTCAGCCAAACGAGCGTTTAATGCCATCAACTGTATAGAACCCAACGAGTAGCCGAACCATTTCCACTTCCCCCTTCAGCGTTTATTCATTTTTAACTGCATGTGTCATACACTCAAGCCTCCGACTTTTCCCCTTACTGATTCCCACACATACTCAGCAACGATGATTCAATTTGGTTGCAGTAGCTCGCACAAAATGGGCTTAAATGCGCTCAAGTTGAATATTTTAAGCTTTTGGTCAGCGTTTTGGGTGGTTATATGCTCATTTTGATTGATAGGCTTAAGGCTGTCGGTATCTATCTCTGTGTGTGTGTGTGTGCAGTCTCGTTAAGCTGATTCCTTTTTGAGACTGTTGCCTGTTTTCTCGCTGCAATTTTCCAGGAAGCCACGTTTTAGATAAGACTTTTCATACTCTACGTCCGGCTGCATTGAAATTCCTTTTTTGATTCAACTTGAAGTTGATGGATGATGCGGGCATTGGGATTGGATTTCAGGATACGTCAGTCTACTCGATTATTGCCAGCATTTTGCCAAATGTTCAATTTTTGATGTGTTTCTAATACGCTTACAATTTTCGAGATTTGTATTTACTGAAGTCTTTAGAGCGCAATAAATGGTTGAGTGGATAACTTCAACTTGGTGTGTGTGGAAAATCTATTTTTGTTTATTTTTGAGTCTATTAAAAAGTTGTTATGCGTTATGAGTATTTAGGGTATTAACGAATACGTATTGACAATATGTCATATGTAAACATATATATATTTTTTTAGTTATACTCATTTTTGTATTCCTTATACACAATCACGCTAATGATAACCAAATAAATTACATTGAAAAGTGACAGCTCAGTTTTCTGTCACTTAACCGAATGTTTACTGATCTAGATAAATGGTTCTTCAAATTAAATGCTTAGCCTTGACTGCAATGCAGACTTTAAAGTAAATACAGTAACTGCAGGTACATAATAAGCTTTAAGGTCATTTACTGCTGCATTTGACTGTAAAACTTCCCGCACAGAAGAAGATTTTTCTTCATTTTGTTGCAATTTCAGAAAAACCGTATAAGACGTACGTCAGGGCAGCTGACAGGCCCCAACGTAAACACAGGACATTTCGCCCCGCCTGCAAACTCCCAGCAAAATTGTGGGCAGCATGTCAAGGGGCGTGGGTTGAGGGTGAAGGTCGGTGTGGCATTACCGCAGTTGCAGTAAAGTCAGCAGCATCGCGTCGCATCTGCGCACGAAATCGCACGAAAGGTTGTCAAATAAAATCCAAGAAAAGTGCAATAAATCACGTAGCACTTTTTATCAGCGTAAAGTAGAAGTTTAAACAGTTTTAAAAATGAAAAAACTTGTAAAACTCCTTCAACAGCAAAAAAAATAAATAGAAACAACCAAAAAAACCCCTTGAAGTAATCAAAAACAACAACAGCAAATTGAATATAAACATTTAATCCTTGTGCAGACAACTTCCAAAAGCATAAATGTTGAAAAGTGATTTGAGAAATGGAATTGTATGATTTTTAAGAATTTTTTTCAGTCTGTCATTAAAAATCATTCGCCTCATCGCCTGGCATTGGCTTATAATTTACTTTTGCTTTTATTCTGCTCTATATGTGTGTGTGTGTGAGTGTTTTTCATTTTCTTCTTCCATTCGAATTGCGGTTTATTTTCGATTTCGCTTTTCTGATGCGCAGCGACTTAACTTTTCTTTGTTGTATTTTCGTATTTACGTTTCTGTTTTTTTCTTTTTTTTTTTTTGTTGGCTATGGAAAACACCCAATCAGTTGAAAAATTTCCTTCAAGTTTAGCGTTTGAGTTCGGGGGCGATCCGTTGAATGAAAATGAATGAATTGATTGCTGCAGTCTTATATTATTTTCGTGTTTTTTTTTGTACGCTTCAACTTGAGGCGATTTACATGTAAATTGATGGGCCGGCCGACCTTACGCACGTGCCCAATAATTGGAGTACTTTTTCGGAAAGCAAAAAATGTGGTACGAGATTGAAGCGAGGACGTTTGAAGAGGCAGATTGAAGCAAAGCGAAAACTTTTAAATAAATTCAACGAACGGACCATCTGTGATTTATTACAAACTTATATAAAAAAAAAATACATTTTTTTTCTTTAAATATTTATAACAGAGAGAAATATTTTCATATTTAGGCCTTCAGATTATACAGTTTTTTATATTTCTTACAAATTAAAGTTTTTTTTTGTTACCTCAATACTATACATTGTGTGAAAAGCTGATTGCTTTTGGCAATGAAATAGTTAATATAACACCTAGCTTTTGCGCTATTGCAAACTACATTGTGTCGGTGACGAAAAGCTGAATGCTACTGGTGGACGTTAAATTATTATTAAAGATTGCTTACACACATGTTTGTTAATATAATACAGTTTAACTTAATTTTTAATTAGTTTAGAGTCTAAAAATGAAAGCAATATTATATTGCTAGTATTGTAATTTGTAGTAGCAAGAGAATCTACTTCTAATTGTAAATTTTTTCCGTTTTTCATGTTTTCGAATAACAAGCCATAGACAAACAGCCTAACATGAAATTCCACACAGAGTACATGAAACTAAATACTGAAGGAGCAACAAGACTTAATGATGAGCAGGTACATGCAAAACTTGAAAATATATATTTTTTTTAAATATCTCTGAACAACAGATTTTTGTCTAGAATTTTCAATTTTGAATATGTCCTTGCACTAAACTAGAAAATTGTGTGCGGCAAAATTACATGTTGACATTGTTTGCACTTCAGAGTGCTGTATAAAAAGTTCACAGTCACAATAGAAACACACACACACACACCCACAGTGAAAGGTAGCAACAAGGATGTGTGTGTATGTGTGTGTGTGGAGTGCATAATTTGAAAAACCCCTTGAAAAGCGAAAAGCAAGCAAATTGCAAGTCACCAAGGGCCAAAGAAGTAAAGCGACTGACAAAGACTTTATATACACGTACGTGTTGGTGTGAGTTTGTGTGTGTATGTGTATGGGAGAATGTGTGTGTGTGTGTGTGTGTTATTTTCTGTTGTACACATTTTTCCACTTTCGCAAGCATGCTTTCCTCCTCATCATATACTTGCACTGATTTAACTTTTATTTTCGCTTTTTGTGCATAATTTTTGTTGAGCGGATGATGTTGGTACGTTGCGCTCTCTGCTGCCAAAAGCAGGCGGATCTGTTGGCCAGGCTAAAGCGCATTAAGTCTTTAGCTTAAAGGCAACAGCAACAATACAAGCAAACAAACAAACAGGCAGCTGTAATAGCAGCAATTACAACAGCAAAAGCATTGCATACACATAGGCGCACATCTGGCACATACATATGCATACACAAATACATATACATACAAGTACTCAAACACTTGCAGTCTTCCTATTCTTAGCACAAAGACAAAGGCACATTAGCAGCTGGTGCTCCTGCTGCTCCTGTTGTTGTTGTTGCTGTTCTGTTCGTGTTTGTTGTGGGCGTGTCCCCAACTCGTTTTTGATTTTCGACAGGGCAACAGTTCTGAATGGCAAATGGGAGGCAGAGTTTACCCCAAACTAATGCAACATCAAATAGCCCCACATGTCCGGCAAGCCTCCCTCTCACCCATACTGTATTCCCTTCGCTATGTGTTGCTTTTAGCCGCCCAATTTGTACGCAGCTTAAACATAAAGCACCACAGCATAAGCCTAAGTCGTTCTACCAAGTGACAGCAGCTGACTGGGAGTAAAATTTCAAGCTCTACGATTCAGCGGAGTAGTTTTGCATATACCAACCCTTAAATTATATAATTTAAATTATATGAAATGTATAAAAATTAAAAAAGTACATAGGTTTAATATGCGCCAGTTGAGAAAACTAGACAACGAGATAATCTGTGACCAGTTCTAAAAAATCATAACACGTATTCACAGCTACTCTTAGCTACTCTACGCTAAGGAAAGTATTATCTTCTGTGTTTATAAGGAATTGGATCGAATTGGATATTGAAACTGATATAGATATTAAAATAAATTATAGTATAAATATTAAGGTATAAAAACTAAAGTAACGAGAAAAACTCCTAGTTTACATGTTTTAAATGTCAATTATTAAAATATATCTGATTTTTTATTTATCTTATCTTATTTATACTGATTCAATATTTTATACCTATCAGTAGTTTAATATTTGAAGTTCTTTGAATAATATTATATATTTTCTCAGAATAATATTTTCTTATATTAATATATGCATTATATGTTTCTATTTCATTTCAAATACTTTAACATTTCTTAAGAAATATACGAAAACTATGGTTTCATTATATATTTATCTTAATATTATTTAATAGTAAATTTATCGAATCACTTTATAAAAATTCTCCGTTGTTTGTTAATTGCCTTAAGTTATTAATATATTTGTCAATCAGGTTTGATAAGCATGTTAATATTTATTCATTAACTAAAGTTTCCTGCATATAAATAATTAATGTTTGAGCGCACATTCAGGCATTCATGAATATGCTCGAATGAATGCCCCGGCCAAAGCAAACAAGCATAAACATGCCATTACCGTGTAAAGTAAATCAGCTTAAATGAAAATAATAAAAACAAAAGCGTTAAAGCCACGTGTTGGCTGCGACAAAAATAAAATGTTGGAAATTGTTGTTAAATTAATTTAAGGACTTTTTTTGTGGTTTGCTGACCATTTAAATTAAAGAGAAGAGTATGTGTAATCCTTTAACGGGTCTTCCTACTATAAATCGACTTATACACAACGTCCTCGGACTGTGCACTTGTCAGCCAACATATTTCTGCTCTGTTGGTCGCATTTGGCTGCTATTTATGGCAACCGTCGTGGGTAGGGGCAGCAAGTGGAGATCCCTTCGAGTGGCCCCCGACAGTGTTTGAGACTTGTTTATACTTGTTATTTTGACTGCTGCTGTTTCAGCCAAAAAACTCATTTCGATAATGTGTTTTGCAGAGTTACAAACAGCCCCAGCAGAGATGAAAGTCACACAACTAGACACAACTGAACTGGAGCAATGTTTTTGCTGGTTACCGCATCAAATTTTGTGATAACAAAATTATATATCTGGGTGTGTGTCTGTCTGTGTGTGTGTGTGTGTAAGTGTGTGTGTGTGTAGGGGGCATCAAGAACTTTGCCAAAGTGCATAAAAAATGAGCATAGCAATCAGCGGATTATGCGGCGTATGAGTAATGAGAACGTATGCGTAATAATTTTGTAGGTCCCCATAGAACATCACGTATGCCTCAACATTTAAAAGCATTTTTCGGTTAGCCTTGGTTTAGTTAATAAGCTGCTCAAGTGTTGCGTGTGTGGCATTCAGGGCGTTGAGTGTGTCAAATTGGAAATTGGATTGCCTGATGGAGTACGAAGTTTGAAAACGAGGCAGGCGGGCTGACAGCTTCCGAATTTGACGATTTCTGTAAATTTCCTGTGCAACAGACTGTGCGCGATTGGTGGGCTGTTTGGTTAAGAGCATTTTGCCATTAGCTCGCTGACTGTCAATTTGCATAAACATAGCTGAAGCTCGTACACAGCTCAACTTGGCTCAATTTATTAACAACTGACACGAGTAGCGGCAGCAGTTCACACAACTTTTCCAAATTAAGAGGAAATTGTAGACCCCAAAAAAGAGGAGCAAACCTAATGAGGCAAGCTGGCAATTTCTTTCTGTAACATTTGTGTTAATGGAAAACTAATCGATAGAGTTTAAAAGCTGAGTGTAGCTTTAAAAAGCTTATTAAATATTACATTACATACATAAATTTCGTTGCTTTATTTAATATTCATTGAAACCATTTGAAAGTAAATTATAATATAACAAATTATAGATTCCTCAAGCTCTCATGAGCTCTTAATGAAAACTTAAAGTAAGAGTGTAAAGAAGAAGTGTAGGTTCTTATTTGTTGACAAACTTTTTTGAAGTAATGGGTCTAATAAATGATCAAATAACTGCATACATTTCTTTTACTGCTAGCACAGCTGTGTAAGTCCTTATTTGGCCAATTGACTTTAAGCGAACAAATTAGAGAATTAATGCAAGGCCAAATTGACTGAATCCCAAATAATTACCATATTAAAAAAGCCAGAGTTTGAAAAACTTTGTCCAGCTGTCCAAAAATAATCAAGACAAAGTTGACCACATGCCCAAAAGTCTGCATATCGAGAGATAACGCCAAAGGACACAAAGCCAGAGGGCGGCAATTGGAGGAGTCATTCACTGGTTGCATAAACCAGCCAATAATCCGACACGACTCCTCCAACAATGTGGAAGAGGAGATGGGACAAGAAACTAACTGCAAGCAACTTGGCGACGATGTTCGGTAAGTTCAAAGCCAGAGCAAAGTAAGTAAAGCGACACAAGACAGACAGCCAAGGGGCCAAGTCTGTAGACAACAACAGCTAGCAGCTATCAGCTGGCTAAGGCGCCTCAAAGCATGCAATAGAGAGAAAGAGAAAAGTTTGCCATGTAATGCATTACAAGCAATTTCACTTGGCAGGGCGCACAACAACAGCAAAAACAAGTATGCAGTAAGTTCCCGACTATGAAATACCCGTAACGGAAATTGTAAACATTCAACTTCAACGGAATAAAAAGTATTGCATACTTTCAAACTTAAAACATCCATATCTTCAATTTTAAATATCCGACATTGATGCAATTAAAATTGTGAGTGTGCTGAGGTTTTTCCTCCTTTGCAAGGGCAAAAGGTTGCACAGAAAAATTCTGAAAACACTCTGACTCCGTGGCAATAATACACGCCAGAGACTGACGTCAGTCCACTAAATTTAAAGCGTCTTGCTCTTATTGTATAGGTGCTTGGGGCTGATAAAAGTCTGTATGAGAAGCTCTCACTCTTCTTGTTACATGCATATCAACAAATACAATATACCCTTTTTGCGAGATTACGATTAACGGGTATAACAAGAACAGCTCAACTAAAGTTTAAAGCAAAGCGAGCCAACGAAAATGTGCAAACGCCACATCCATCAGAATATCCGCCAACTTACAATGAACTAAATAACCCAAGAAAATGTTGTCCCCAGCCAGTTGTCCCGGCCTGGCAGAAAGCATTTTGTATAGTGGGCGTTGCTTAACTGGGTCATCATGGGTGGCAGGAAGGCTTTCCATGTTATTGTTTAGCCAATTGCAATTGTTAAAGGTTTGCGTGGTGCGCGGGATTCGAGGGCGGAACTCGGTTTTGGTCTCCACATGTTTATTATATTGAATTTATGTTGTGCTTTGTATGCAGGCGACGTTTCGGCAAACCAAGCGACATCCACAGCAACAGCAGCAGCAGCAAACAGTATCCAAAACCCAAAACCCCAATCCCAACCAGTTAACACAGCGAATGAAATGGAAATGGAAATGGCAGGCAACTGTTGTTGCAGTTTGCCTCTCCGCGGTTCCGTGTGTGTGTGTTTGAATGTGTGTGGCATTCGCTTTGTCAACGCTTTTTGGGTCTTTTTTGTTTGGGTCACGAAATGGTATGAAGGATGTGAATGGTTGGCTCATATTATTATGCTTATTGACCGAGATTTTTCAATTTACATGAATATGCACAACTGTTATTAGCAACACAAGTGCTGAAAATGAGCACAACATGTTAAGGGAGTTTTCTGTTAGAAGAATTCTATTACCATGCTGTTAATAACATTATTGTGTTATGTTAGACAGCTGTTAGTAAAAGCGCAATGTTAATAAAATATGGAAATATTTAAAACAAGCTGAACAGTCGGAGCCACATCCTTAATATACCCTGTGGCTCTACAGGTCTCATAGATCATTTCTGTTCATTATAATAATATTCGGAAAGACTGTAGAATAAGTTTAAACAAGTTGTTTGGCAGAAAAAGATATTTAAGAGCTTAAACAATTCTTCTAATAACAGTGTAACAGCAATTTATAATGCTAGTCAGCTTTTAATAAAACGTGCAATTCAGTCAGAATGTACTAAAAACATATACGTACAATAATATAGCCACTAAAGCAACAACATTGCTCAATATTTATTTATTTTAGTCCGTTAGTTTATCAAACGTCCCAAGAACAATTAGAAATGCAATGAATAATTTGGATTGAACAAAAATGACGCTTGAAACGAATCGCATTAAATAGTTTAACCCGAATATCAACAAAGACAAACTCAAGAATTTGTTAAGCCTGCCTCTGTCCAGATCAAATGAAAAAAGCAAATTCCAACTGAAAATGCAAATCTCAAGCAAATAAACGAAAATAACAGCATTTCATTTAGAAGAAATTTACGGAATTTATCTACCAAATAATTGACACGGTCTACGTCTTGGCAAATGCAAAACGCAAAATGCAGAAAGCAAAAAGCCCAAAAGTAGTTGTAACTGCAGCTGAGAAAACTGCAAAAACAAATATGCCAAAGATAACAAACGAAGGATGCCCCAGCATAGATGCAAAATTTGAGATATGCCAAAGCTTAAAATGCAATTAACATGAAATGCTGATACTCTCTCTCTCTTTTAACCTCCACAATAACTTTACTTCTGCTTCAGGCATTTCTGCTATGTATTTATATAATCTGGAAGAGAGTGTGTGTGTGTTTGTGTGTGTGTGCATATCTGTAATCAATATTTAATGAATTTCTCGCCGGCCGTCCAAATGACTGGACAGCAATCAAAAATTATTATACATAATCAACAGGCCAAGCCAGGCAATGTCAGGCACAAATTAGTGTTGAAATTTGTCTTCGTCTACAGGACAAATTAATTAAATTTTTGTGCCTTTGCCTTGATGTCATGTTGCAAATTTGAAATTTATATAAATTTTACATCTAAGTCAATTATTTTGTCGACTTGTTATTACATTTCAACAAGGACATGGATTTATGCGGAACGATTTTAAGTTACAACAGCTGGAGGGTAGTTGAAGTTGACACAGAAATTAAAATGATAAAGATTTCCTATTCATAACATAATTTCACTTAAAATTGCTATTATAACAAGAATTAAGATTTATTTTTATATATAATTTATTTACTTATAATAGGGATATTATTTATTTTAAAATACTTGTAGATTCCCTTCTATTTGCGTCTCTCTTTTCATCCATCTCAATTTCCATCTATCTTTTCTATTTAAATCGCTTTTTTATGTTTTCATACGCACCTCGAGACAGTCGTAAAAATGTTGCAAACAATGTCATCATAAAAAACACATTCAATCGAAATGATTATGTCGATGCGGCGCCCACTTGAGCTCTTTCTCTCTCATTCTCTTCTTTCGTGCACAAACTGAACCTGACCAACGTGGCGTATGAGCAATTCTGTTGCGTCAGGATTAGCATCATCAGTGGCAGGCAGCGTTGTCGGAGCAGTGCGACACACCAAAAATTCTATTTATGCTAAATATATGTATGCATATTCTTTACCCCTGACATCTTCCCTCAAAAGCCTTTTAACCTTTTTTGTTTTGTGTAAATGCGGGTCAGCAGTAGTTTGTTAGCAAACAAATGGGGGAAGAACGCAGAAAAATATAAATAAAATAAAAAAAAGGCGCACGAACAAGTAAAAATAATCATAAATTGTTAACAAAGTACACGCCTTCTATGACATAGTCACAGGACACGCCCCTCCACATCCCATGCAGCCCCTTTCCCATTGCTGAGCACCATTTAAAGCCACTTTAACCCTTTAGTCTGAAGCGTGTGATTTGGGTTTCTGGTTCGGTTTTTGGTTGTTGTCTCTCTATCCGTGCACTTTGTTTATTTGCCGGGCGGCTGTACAAACCGCAGAGTATGGCGAGGGAAGCGCCTTCAGCTGCCCAAACAGACAGTTAGCGACCGCACACACACACACACACACACAAATTTAGTCACATACACACTTAGCCACACACATCTAAGCTGCGAGTTTAACTTATGGATTATGGGCGTGACCCAAGCCAAATGTGTGTGTGAGATACCAGAAAAAAAACAACTTTTTTTGCCTATATTTTGGCGTTTGAAACAACACAGAAAAACTCCGTTAGCAACTACCACACAGCAGTGGCATCCATGTGTGTGTGTGAGTATGTGTGTAGTCGTCAGTTATACGCAGCTACTTTTCCAATCTTTTTGTGTACTTTCTATGTCTGCTTTGGGGCTCATAAAAACATCCCCAACAATTTGCAGAATTAATTCTAAATAATATTGCGAAAAGGTTTTTCAGTTTACATTTTAGATTTTTAATGTAAAACTATTTTGTATAAATTTGTTGTAGTTTCAATTTCTTATTATGATGCTGAACACATTTAAAATACATGTATTTTTAATACAAAACAAAATCAACTTAATTTATATAAAAACAACGAAAGAGATAAAACGTAAACTAATCAATTTCTATACAGTGTGAATTGCATAAAATTCTCTTTGGTTTAAGGTCAGACCGTACAATATTTGAGTTTAAATACAACAGTGTAAATAGATTGAAGAATAATCAATTTAAATAATATTTAATTGAAAAAGTCTAACTTAAACTTATAACAACAGTTTAAGAACTTAAGGGATATCATTTTAAGAAACAATTTTAAGATCAAACACATTAAATTAGTATAAGTATAAGTATAATTTGACAAGTCTGTAGTTGATCTACTAGCAATATTTCAGCACAATTAACTTTTCTAAGACCCCAATTAATATTAACTCAAATTCTCAGACTGATTGATATCAATCAATTTGTTGTCTACACTCTTGAATTAAGTACATATAATTATCTAAACACTTGCAAATAGCTAAAAAAAAAAAATTAACATTTCGCTCTTGGTGCTTGAGAGCAGAAAACTTGAGAAAAACCGCAAAGGAAATTAAAATAAGAACACACTAATCAACACGGCATATAATTAACGTCGAAGCAAGTTCAAATTGCGACAAATTAAAAGTAACAAGAAAATGTTGAGACTACTTAAAAAAAATATATATATACTATAATACAATACAAGTAAAAGAGAAAGCGAAAACGAAAGAGAAAGAGAAGAGAGCTGAAAAGAAAAGAAAAGTGCCTGAGAAAATCTACGTATTATAAACTAAATGAAGGCAGCTATAAAGTAATTTAAATGTCGACCAGTCGAGGACCAAGCCCGTCATCAGCTTCAACTGACGGTTTACACACATTTAATGAGCATCAGGCTCCGGGAAAAACTCGTTAACAGCACTGGACACAAAGGAACTCAACGGCAACGGGGCTTGAATAGCACAGCATAAAAGAAAAGGTAGCAAAGTTTCATGAAAACCCAGCGAGTGAACACTCACACACACACACACACATAAAATGGACAATTTTCATTTGCAAGAAGTTGGCGAAGAGTGTAGAGAGGTAGAGAACGATCGATGTGGCCATTGTGCGCGCTGTCAACGTTGCTAACGTTGCTGGGCCAACGCCAATCATTCAACTGATTAGTTTGATTTTAGCGTTTCGCTATTTCCGTAATCAATGGAGCTGCAATGGAAGAGACCAATAGAATGGACACAGCACGAAGAGATGGGTTTTTGGTTTGGAATGGCAGAAAATACTTCTAGACAATGGCCAAGAGCAGCGCAGAAGATACAAAAACAACTGGTGTGGCAGTAATTGGGCACTGAGTGCGACTGGCGACTAGTTTGTAGGGGAGGAATAAAGCGCGGGTCGGTCCATTCGCCCGGATGTGGGCGAGCGTAACAATTATGGACACGGAGCCCCAACCAAACGTAACCATCACTAATTGCTTGACTAGTTAGCATTTGGCTAAATGTCTCCCTGGCTCCCTTTTTGCCTTACGTTTTTTTTTCGTGTGCGGCAAATTGAAATATTGATTAGGTTATTTTTGGAGGGCCAGAGAATGGAGCAAGTTCACATAAAGGAGAAAAGCCGCAGAGGAAAGCAACAATTCATTACGAATTGTGGTGTATAGTTAACTCATTATAGCTGCATAAATATAAACTTAAAAACGTATACTCATATTATAGCCCTAAATATTTCTAGACACGAACAACGTCGGCTGCTATTTTATCTGCTATCATTTACTGATGTGCACAGAAAATTGTATGCATAATTTTCTAAAAATTTCCTGTATACTCAAACAAAATTTATAATGAAGTACAAAACTCGCACACAATCGACAGCATATATGTATCTAATCAATGCAAAGGTAGACAACAAAATTTACTTGAGACTTGAGCAAACAAGCATCGAATACAGAAACAATTATGATGTTTGTTAATTTGAGTAAAATTCTACAAGGGATGGTTATGACAACACTCAACACAGGTTCATCATCCATCAGAGCATCGACGATTAAAGGCAACGAAGCGGATACACGAAGCAAACATGCTCGATATTTACCTTATTTATTTATTAATGACGGATAGATATCCATGATGTGCTTAGGTAAATGTTCTACTTTGCAAATAATACACAATTGATTGGTTTTCCCCAACTGAAATCAACTCCAATGGGACAGGACCAAACAACTGAACAGTTTGCATTCGGTTAGTCATATTAATGAGCAATAAATACTACGTAGAATTGTAATCCCTAAATGAGAAGCTCTCACTCAGCCTTTTCAAACTAATTAGTAAGCCGAGGAAATTGCTTCAAATTGCAGGTCTTAGTTTTGAATCAATATGTTAGTCAACCAGAAAAACAATTAATTCAGAAATGTATTTTACTTAAATGAAATTTCATCTTAATATTACAAACAAACATCATAAATTATAAAATCCAGGGCAGCTTACTGTCTTTGTTTACTGTTCAATGCTTTTGAAAGAGATAATACTTTCAGGGAAAAATGTTGACCAAACTAAGGGAACTCAAATGAAAATCTTTGAATACTTCTGATGTTTTTCTCTCTCTCTCTTGCAGACAACATCAACGTTTTAACGTTCAAAGATATGGCAAAGTTTTGTTGGTCTCTGGAAATTTGTAGGTTACATTTAAGTGGCACAAAGCGCAAAGTTCTTGTGGCAGCTTCAGCCACTTGAAAGTGGCAGCTGCTGCAAAACTATTTAATAGTTGCACGTTGCAACATTTGTAAGCCGAGTCAAACAAAAAGCATCAGCAACTATATTGCAGCCAACAGCAAGCAGCAGCAACAATGTGACATGCAACAAATGTTCAGACCGAAAATCACATTCCCAAAAAAAAGCACGAAATGCCTTTCAATCACAGACTCTGAAGGCATGCAAACGATGCTACAAAAAAAAAAGAAAAGAAGTTGCAGTTTTCCTTCCCATCAAGATGGAACAAATTCTTGCAATTGAACAAGTGAAATAAAAATACTGGCAAAAAATGGAAGAGAGGAAAATATTAAAAATGACTAAAATATTCACTCAGCAGTAAACAAGGGGCCCACAATCAAAAAATAACTTTCTTCTATTATTCTTTTCTTTTTGTGAAATAAACAACAAAATGACAGAGCAGCAGGAGCGAAGCACATGAATAAAGTTTCAAATGTGCCCGAGCAGGCGGAAACTTTTGTTTATTTTACCAACTATTGCGCGCAATGTTGCATTTTTTATTATGCCTCTCTCGCTCACACTCGCACACTGTCTCGCCTGCAGCACAACAGTGTTGAGCAACGCAAGTTATGCACAATAACTGGGTCGAAGGGTATCACATAAAAGTATGCAATGAAATTTTTATATAAGTATGGATGGTAATTAAAATGAAGTACGTATATCATGGGAGACAGCATCTAAATCAGGAAGAGAGATTGAGATAGATAGAGCGAGATAGATCGAGAGAATGTACTACATTTAAAATGTCATCAACTTGTTACAACTGTTTACAGTCAGAGATATTATTACTTTGAGCTGTCACTTTTGCCTAATCGTTTAACAGCTACTGCAACTGTATCTGTTACTAATTCACATACTGCAATTCTTAACAGTCACTTTCGTCGCTGTTCACAATAATTCTGCTTATTTCTGAAGACTTTATTACTGCATTTGCACTGTTACTATTACTGATATTTTCGCAGTCACCCTGTTTGGTAATTTACGTCGAAAACGTACAAAATAATCGTTAACTTCAACTTATTTCAAAAGTATTACTACAGCATTCGCAATACCTTTTAATATTTTTTTTAAACTGACACTCACTTTTATCGATATTTACAGAATAAACTTCAATTTCAACTTATATTTTACTGCTGTAATTATTTTATTCATTTTAAAGTTGCTGTCACAGTGACTTTAATCGATATTTTACATATTGAAAATATTGCTGAATTTTAGATTATATTTCGAATTTTATTTGCATTTATTTTTCTGCAACTGTTATTGCTACTGACATCACCATTCAATAAATAACTTTATCACTACAGTAGAAATGCACAAATACTGTAACTTACAGAAAAAACAAAAAAAAAATAAATAAGAACCTGCAATCCACTTGAATTACAATTTACTGAAAAAGTCACACTCACAAACACACAGAAATGTACTGAAAATTAGAAAAGTTGTCATCCCCATTGGGTAGATTGTTGTGTGTCCTGTCATCATACTTGCTGTTGTTCTTGTTGTTTGTTGTTTGTTATTTGTTGTTTTCTGCTTAGAGTTGTCAACTGCATACAAAATTCAAAAATATATATTTCTCCAAATGGTTTGTTTCTCTGTTCTACTATTTGCCTAAGCGCCTCCCATTTTTATGCAGTGATAGCAATCAAAAAGTATCAACAGCTGTATAGTAAAAGTTAATTTATTTGTTGCTGTAACTATTTCTGTTGTTGTTGTGGCCAGCATTGAAGTTTGTGGGTTGCCGATGACATTTGAAACGCGTTGCCAACTGTCGAAATTGGGGTGTAAAATTTGTTGCACAATTGAACTGCAAAACTTTGCTAATTGCTTGCTTACCCGACTTGTGTCCTGCTAGATGAAAAATTGCAGACACATGACTATAAGTAAATAAATTAACAAAAACGAAAAAAGGATTACAGTTATGTAAATTCTGACATACATGTATCGTTCATTCCTGATGGACATATATTTTTAATGAACTTTAAATAACTTTAAAAAATGTATAAAATATTTTTTGCGTTGAATTTTATAACCGCGCTCAACGTCAAACCAATGGTTATACATATTTCTTTACCTACCCAATGATGTTGAATAAAAAATAATAAAAATACGAGCCACCAGTGCAGCGCAAAAATTATTGAAGGACATGCATATTTCTGTTAGGAATTTTACAATGATTACAATGTGGGTCATTGGGCAATATATAAAATAAAATGCATAAAACTTCATATATGAATTTAAGCATATTAAATCAGCTGAAAACAATATATGTCTACTATTAGAGTATTGTAGTTTTGCTGCCAAATAAACTCATTAATGTTAACTTAATATTGTTAATAATATTACTATACATATTCATGCTACAATTAATCTAAATCATTCTAAGTCTTGCATATAACAACAAATAATCTGTATACAAATATTTAACTAACTATAAAGCTAAAAATCAATTTATAAATACAATTATTATTATGTTAGTGCATTTTTCAAAAATTTAATATATTTATATACATTTAATTCGAATTATCCGTTTGTTTACAAAATCTTCTTAATTTTTCTTCTACTTTAACTTTGTTATATCTTGCCTAAGTAGGACAACGTAAAACTTGAGCCAACTGAGAATACAGTCAATAAAAGCCACAGCAACTTGTGTTAGCCAAGTCGAAAAAAAGTGTTTGCATAATGAAACAATGAGGCATAAGAGGGGGGGGGGGGGGGGGGGGGCAGCTACCTGCTAAGAATACAAAGTCGAATGCTTTGGAATACAACAAAGAACAACAAGAAGAACAACAATTGTTGTTAGTTTATAAAAGAGCTCGAAACAGGCTGTTGAACCCAGGGAAAACCGACAGCTACAAAATTAATATAAAACTGCACAGCACTGACCTGCATTCCAGCTAAATGTGTAAAGTAAGTCGAAGTTCCAATGGAGTCGCAAACGGAAATGAACAAAATTGGCAACAAAGAAGGGGAAAAGGGAGCTGAAATCATTGAAGGCAGCCATAAGCCAAAGCGGATAGCTAAAGAAAATAAAAAAGTGTTGTTGTTTTTTCTTTTTGCCGCACAAAAGTAAGCTAACTTAGACATGAAAACAAACAGAAAAGCAAGGAAAAACTTTTGGCCACTTCGTACACTTTGTACTACTCATAGGTAAACAAAGGCCAAGTGGAAAAGTAGTTGGCAACGCACGAACAGCGCCCACATGAAGACGTGACAACAACAAAACAACCAACAACAACAACAGATTAAAACAGCTAATTTACAAGTCGCATTTTAAATACACTTGTGGACATACGAGATAATAAATATTAATTTAAAATCTGTGGCAAAATAAATTGCAGAAAAGAAACATTAACTTATCTATATATATATCTAAATAGATATAAATATACAACCATATATATCCTTCAGCATTCATAGACTGTTACGTATTTCATAATCAATTTATACAACTCTAAGCTAGGGTAAAGAACCTGCATGGAATTGAAAAATGAAAGACAACTTGACGTCGACTTCATTTCATGATTAAGTTACCCATATCGATTTCCTTTCAACAGACTTTATGATGATGAAAATGGAAGCCGCAGGAACTGAGCCTGCGGTTGTCAAGCCAAACCAAAAGCAGTCCCAACATATGCGACTCTCTGACTCACCAACCCGACTCAATGATGGCGCCATCGTCGCCCCATTCAAAACAATAGCTTCCGTCGCAGTTCTTCCCTGTTCCTGGCCCTGTAACTGTCTCCCCGTCGTCATCACCGTCAATGCCCAAAGAAAGGTTGCAAAACATGAATAAATTGTGCACAAAGTGTAATTGTTGGGTAGCATCTTGGGCTTGGTTTCGTCACATAAGTCGAGTAAACAAATAAAGAAAGTCGCACCGAGTTGAGCACAGTGGTACAAAACGTTGTGCACAGATGATGTGTTAATGCCTGGAAACAAGGGTTCATTGTTTACCAAGTTGACCAAGTTAAGCAACTGCTAAAAGCCAAACAAAGCAACCCTTTAAGCGTAGACTCTGTTCCAAAAGTTTACTGGATGAATTAATTTGTTCAATTCGAATAAAAAGCAAATTATAAGACTAACTCATATTATATTTCACTGTATAGCTATTTACGTTAGCAAAAAATATATTATCATTCAAAGTTTTTGAATGACTAAGATTTCATTACATACAAATATGTTAATTTCTTGTATATAACACAACATATAATACAGTTGATAAGTAATCGCGTAAATAAAAGCTTCAGACTTAATATGGAAGACTCAAGCTCATTCAGATTCAGTTTCAAATTAAAGTTGATTAAGCGACGTTTGTGTACATTTCTTATTAAAATGAAAAATTTGCTTATAAATTTAATTATATTACTTATTGCAGTGTTAATAAAATCAAATAATGAACATGAACAATCTACAATCAGCAATGCAGGTGAAAGCACTGTAAGTTAATATTTATTTACTATAAAGAGCACAAATATATAAGTTAAATTTTTTCATCCAGCAATTCTCACTTATCAAAGAGATGGAGGGGCAGTGCTATGCATATTGTTTTAATATAATACAACCTGTACTAGAGCATACAGTCAGCATACAGGAAAAGGAACAACAGATTCAAGAACAAACCACCGTTGTGAGGAATTTAGAAATTCAGTTAGCAGATTTGCAAGCAAAGATTGGAATCTATGAAGAGACCATAAAGAATAAGGAACTTCAATTAAAAGAACAGCTCCTGACTTCTGAGAAGTGTAAGAATGAAGCAATAGATAAACTTAGAATCTATGAAGGGACCATAAGGAATAAAGACATTCAATTGGCAGAACAACATCTAGCTTCTGAAAAGAGTAAAAATGAAATTGTAGTAAAGCTTGGACTCTGTGAGGAGACCGTAAGGAATAAAGATCTTCAATTGAAAGAACAGCTACTATCTTCTGAAACGTTTAAAAATGAAACTTTGCATAAGCTTGGAGTCTATGAAGAGACCATAAAGAATAAAGACCTTCAATTGACAGAACAACTTCAAGCTTCTGATAAGATAAAAAATGAATATATAGTTAAGCTTGGAATCTACGAAGATACTATAAAGAATAAAGACTTTCAAATGCAACAACAGATTCTAACTTGTGAAAAGTATCAAAATGAAACTATAGATAAAAACCACATTATTGAGTCCAAAAATGAATTACAAACTCAAATGAAGGAAAAACTTATAGAATATAAAGTAAAAATAGAGAACTGTCTAGCTTCCAGCTGCATAGGTAAATTGAATGATATTTATGAGATAAAAGTTCCTGGTCTGGAAGCCTTTTCTGTGCCCTGTGATTCGAGTTTAGCTGGTTCTGGATGGACTGTCATTCAGCGACGTATGGATGGATCTGTGAACTTTAACCGAAACTGGACAGATTATCGTCAGGGATTTGGTGATCTGCGTGGAGAGTTTTTCATTGGTCTTGAGAAGCTGCACTTACTCACCAAATCCCAAAATCACGAATTGTACATTTATCTGCAGAACTTTGATAACCAAGAGCGATATGCTCGATATAGTAAATTTCGAATAGGTAATGAGGATGAGTTATATGAGATAAAATCGCTTGGTAGTTATTCTGGAGATGCAAGGGATGCAATGGACTATCACAAAAATATGAAATTCTCGACACCCGACCGGAATTATAATAATACTTGTGCCAAGAACTATAAGTCCGGCTGGTGGTTCAATGAATGTTATCAGTGGTAAATACTTTAGATATTAATTTATATTACAAATAATTGATTATCCCAATTTTTATTTAATCTACAGTAATCTAAATGGAGTATATGATAAAAATGCAACTGACCGCAATAATCCTGGTATTAAATGGAATTTGTGGCATCATATATCACTTAAATTTGTTCAAATGATGATTAGACCGAATTAAAGAAAAACTTGTAATCAAAATGAATTTGTCTTAAATTCAGTTAATATAATCAAAGCTTGACAAGTTCCGCTGCCGTTCTTGTCCAGTTTTTCTTATCACTGTCACCGTCGTTATATAATATCGACAGAAAGGTGGGAAAGCATGAATGAATTTTGCACACAATGTAATTTTGTCGATTAATTAAATATTGGACTTGAGCTCTCTGATACAATACGATGTGCGATGATAATAAGTAAATGCTTCCAGATAACTAATTTAAGCATATGTTAAAAGCCAAGTAAAGCAATCCCTTAAGCATAGATACTGTTCCGAAAGATTGTTGGGTGTATAAACTTGTTCAATTAAAATGAAAAGTATATAATGAGAGAAGTTTAAATTATAATGTATTTATATTGCTAACAAAGAAAGATTAAAACTTGTTTCTCTATATATATGTATATATGACTCAAGAATTAAATATCAAAACGGAAATTCTCTTTTATAGTAATACAGCTGATAAGTAAATGCTGGAATGAGAACTGCAGACTTTAACATGGAAGAGTCGAGCTCAGTCAGATTCAGTTTAAAATTGAAGTTGATTCAGTAACGTTTGCCAAGATTTTTTATTGCAATGAACAAACTTTTAATAAATGTAATTGTTTTACTCCTTTTGGTGCTACTAGTAAAATCGAATAATGCATGTGAAACATCTACGATTGACAATGAAGTGAGTTACAACGAGCTACAAATGCTGAATATTATCCATATTATTAACATTTTATTTTCATAGAAACTCGAAGTCAACAACGGGATGAAGGGGCAGTGTTTTGAATACTGTTTTAACGTAATACAACCATTACTAGAGCATTTAGGTAGCATACAGGTGAGGGAACAACAGATTCAGGCACAAAGCACAATTTTGAGTACCTTACAGAATCAGTTAGCAGATTTGCTAATAAAGGTTGGAATATATGAAGAGGCCATAACGAATAAGGATCTTCGCTTGGCACAACAGCTCATAGATTCCGAAAGTAGTAAAAATGATATTTTAGTTAAGCTGGGAGTCTGTGAACAGACAATAAGGAATAAAGAACTACAATTGGCAGAACAGTTCCTTGATGCTGAAAAGTGTAAAAATGAAACTATAGACAAAATCCACATTATTGAGGTAAGGGATGAATTACAAACTCAAATGAAGGAAAAACTTATAGAATATAAAGCAAAAAGTGAGAGCTGTTTAGCTTCCAGCTGCATCGGTAAATTGAATGATATTTATGATATAAAAGTTCCTGGCATGGAGGCCTTTTCTGTGCCCTGTTATTCGAGTTTAGCTGGTTTTGGATGGACTGTCATTCAGCGACGTATGGATGGATCTGTAAACTTTAATCGAAGCTGGGCAGATTATCGTCAGGGATTTGGTGATCTGCGTGGAGAGTTTTTCATTGGTCTGGAGAAGCTGCACTTAATGACACGATCTCAACCCCATGAATTGTATATATCCCTTATGGATTTTTCAAATGAAACACGATATGCCAGATATAGTGACTTTGTTATCGGGAGCGAGGAAGAGTCATATGCATTGAAAATCCTTGGTTTATATTCTGGAAATGCTGGTGATTCAATGATAGATCATAAAAATATGAAATTTTCAACAGCAGATAGGGATCATGATACAGATTCGAGAAATTGTGCTAAGAACTTTAGTTCTGGCTGGTGGTTTTGTGATTGTTATATGTGGTAAGCAGTGGAGATTTTATGGTAGTCATATTAAAGATAATACTAATATACATTTTTTTTAAGTAATCTTAATGGACTTTACATATATGAAGATAAGGATATCCCTAGCATTGAATGGCGGGACTGGAGAAAGGGCCGACCGATGAAATTTGCACAAATGATGATTAAACCAAAGTCTGTCTAGGTAAAATATAAAAAAACAATCATTTCCTTACATTACTATATAAAATATTATTTCGTTAAATTAGTTTGCATTGAAATCGAGGTTACCCAATGGAAACTCGGCCAACTGGCGTACCAGGTTGAATTAAAAATATTAGGCCGACAAAAAGTAAGACAATTTATTCCCAAACTTAGATTGGGTATCGTCATCAAAATATTTAACATTAAAATAAAACCTTATGCTAACTGAAAGAGTTTTCGATTGATTTAAAGATTATTTACAGTTTGATTTTCTTTTAAATGTTTCTTTTCTCTTAATTGACAAATCTATTTTACTATCAATTTATAGCCAGGGACCCAAAATGGTCAGTAGCAAAAAAAACTTAGTGTCAATTCTTGTTTCAGTTGCTGCTCTTACGAAAAGAGTTTAAATTCCAGACTGCCATTGTTTAGCGACTTATAAAATATAGTATTGACTATTTGCCTTGTTCTACCTCAACCAAACTCAAACGAGAATTATACAAAAAGGCAAGGACTCTGTTTTGAAAGCTTGTCGAGTGTATCAGTTTGATAAAACCAAATAAAAAGCTAATTATTAAACTAATTAATGTTGAATTGTACTTTTATTTTTATACTTATAATCAAAGATTAATAACAAAATAAATATCGGTGTCTGCTTCGGTACATACTAAGACGAGACTTTCGGAAAGAGGATCTATTTCGGTTACGTCCTTTTAGTTTTGGTTTCCGTACAGGTTTAATTAATAAATATGTACATACGCGTGCATTTATGTTATATTTACAACATTTTCAATATTAGGCAAAATTATATACATACCGAAAACAAGACAAGAATTTGTTATTAAAAAATAGTTTATCTCGGTTTAGGTTCCGGTTTCGGTACTAGATTTGAAAGGGTTAACGACTCCGGATTTATTCCATGCATCTAATAAATAATTTCGATAAGAGGTAATATTATCTTTTCAAGTATTTAAATGACTTCAATACATAAATATCAAAGCGGAAATTCTCGAGCAATTCTATTTTATAATACAGTTGATAAGTAAATGCTTAATTGAAAGCTTTAGACTTAATATAGAAGACTAGAGCTCAGCGAGAATCAGTTTTAAATTGAAGTTGATTCATGAACGTTTGCAAATAATTTTCATTACAATGAAATTATTTTTAATAAATTTAATATTGTTACTCCTTTCGATGCTAATAAAATCGAATAATGAATATGAACAATCCACGATCAGCAGTGAAGTGCAAAGCTCTGTGAGTTGAGACCTACAAATTTAGTATATTGAAAAATATTGATAAACATTATTCTAAGTATTTTACAAGTGCGGAACATTAAGAATGTTCATAAACGAACATATTTCTCAAATATCCCTCGGTCGGCGCGGCCAAACGTGAGAACAACCACTTGAAAAGGTCGCCAAGGCGTTACGTTACCACACGGACCGCAGCCCCGGCGCCCAGAGACCGAGGGACAATTACAACATAAACAAACATGCATGCCTAATAGATAAGAATAAATAGACACATAAGTACATATGACAATGAGAAGAAAGGAGTAAGGATTACTTTAAACGATCACGTACTCAACCACATTAACACATAAGAGCTATAGTGAACTCTGTCTAGCACTTAGGCTACTTGACATAATCAGTAAATAAGACTCTTTAACACAACTGTGTACACGGTCTAGCACTACAGCTAAATCGATCTAATTAGTACATAAGATACTTTAATGCTATAGTGAACCCTGTCTAGCACTATAGCTAACTCTGTCCAAATAGTACATAAGATATTCTATAAAACCCCATACAAATTAATAAACGAGGTTCAGTTCTTAAAAACCAACACGAGAGTGTATTATTTAGGGATTGGCGAGCGTGCATACACACTATCCTAACGCTGCGACTAACATCGCGACTTAGTTTAGTGAAGATCTGCATGCATATGGTCCTTCGAGCAATCTTGCTCAGTGACTGCCACTTGTAGTAGATACCTTAGTCGGTATCACGCAACCAAGTCCATTGATCGCACCTACCGTGCATTGTGGCGCAGCTAGGAAAAATAAAAATAATAAAAGTAAAACCAACACCAAGCAGCAAAACAACGACTGCAGCGTGGGATCGGACGAAAGGCAGTGGAGCAACAACATCAACAAAGCGACGACGGAAGTACAGTACGTAGAAGGCAAGATCTACGCTAATGTACCTGTAACCGGAGCAGCCAAAACAAAACGTCGACGGGAGGTACAGCACGTAG
The DNA here is from genome assembly GCA_958299025.2 of Drosophila histrio. Classification (NCBI taxonomy): domain Eukaryota; kingdom Metazoa; phylum Arthropoda; class Insecta; order Diptera; family Drosophilidae; genus Drosophila; species Drosophila histrio. The sequence goes on from OY282580.2 coordinate 17,908,823, forward strand.
AAGACAAGATCTACGCTGAGGTACCAGCAACCGGAGCAACCGAACACCGAAAAAGACTGCAAGTAGCAGCATAAAAAGACTGCAATTTGCAGCACGAAAAGACTGCAAGTTGCAGCACGAAAAGACTGCAAAAGCAGCACGAAAAGACTGCAAGTTGCAGCACGAAAAGACTGCAAAAGCAGCACGAAAAGCCTGCAAGTAGCAGCACCGAAAAGCCTGCAAGTAGCAGCACCGAAAAGCCTGCAGTTGCAGCACCGAAAAGCCTGCAAGTAGCAGCACCGAAAAGCCTGCAGTTGCAGCACCGAAAAAGCCTGCAAGTAGCAGCACCGAAAAGCCTGCAGTTGCAGCACCGAAAAGCCTGCAAGTAGCAGCACGAAAAGCCTGCAGTTGCAGCACCGAAAAGCCTGCAAGTAGCAGCACCGAAAAAGCCTGCAAGTAGCAGCACCGAAAAGCCTGCAGTTGCAGCACCGAAAAGCCTGCAAGTTGCAGCACCGAAAAGCCTGCAAGTTGCAGCACCGAAAAGCCTGCAGTTGCAGCACCGAAAAGCCTGCAAGTTGCAGCACCGAAAAGCCTGCAAGTTGCAGCACCGAAAAGCCTGCAGTTGCAGCACCGAAAAGCCTGCAAGTAGCAGCACCGAAAAGGCCTGCAAGTAGCAGCAAAAAAGTAACAAGAGTTGCTAAGGAAAACAGTGCAGCGAGGGCTGTACGAGAAAATAACGCGCGACATCGCATACGAAGTGGATCCACGAAACTACTGCGGCGCAGGAAAGAAATCTTATTCAACATGGTATACACACGAGATCAAATTAATGCTATCGGGATAAGTCAATCTGCGATATACGCGCAATTGAAAAGTTGGGATGAGGAAATAATGCAGGACGAGCATGCAGACTTGGATTGGGCAGTTAAAGTCCAGGAACAATGGGAATTGTTCAAGAGCCAGCATCAAATATTAATACAAAATGAATCCCTTTGTGGAGGCGAGTATTTCGCAAAGGGAGCATTCGAAAAGACGCAAGCCTTAAAAAATAAAATTATGATGGAGATCAACAAGAAGACAATAAAGAAAACTTTGAACGAGACAATGCGACAACAAATGGAAGAAAATGAAATTCGATCAGACGAATTTAGCCGAGCGACAAGAGCACTACAAATGACGATTAACCGTGCTGGACAAAACTACAAACAACATCAAAACGATTTAAATGAAATCAGAGAAGACTTCGATAGACTCACGGAGATCTTTAAGGAAATGAAAGAGCATGGCCAAGCAACGCCATCAGTTAGGAACCGCTACGAAGAGCTAAACGAAGCAAAAAGGGAAAAAATAAGATGGCTAACAGAAAATAAGCCATCAGAGCAAAGTATTAAACTAAAACCAATAGAAATACCACCATTTTTTGGAGACATTACATCATGGTCCAATTTCGCAGACATGTTTAAAGAAATGATAGACACAAACATTAATCTGGATTCCAAAGCAAAACTAATACGATTAAAAGAATTAGTAAAAGGAGAAGCAGCTCAATTGATAAGGCACCTATACATCAGCAGCGAAAACTATGAAGAAGCCTTAAATATATTGAAAAGCAGATACGAAAATAAAAGACTGTTATTTACGAACCACTGGAACCGCGTTTTGGACTTGCCAAGCATGAACAGTGATTCAGATAAAAGTATACAAAACATGCTGGATACAACGCATAAAAGTTTACATGCAATAAGAGGAATGGGAATCCCAGTTAAGGATGCTGAGCCATTTATTGCCAGCATTCTTATTAGAAAATTTGATAGACAAGGTCTGCAGCAGTATGAACATGCCTCTAGCAAGACGAAGGAGATGCAAACCCTAGAAGATGTTATACAATTCCTGGAAAGGCACCTGCAAACAATAAAGGCTGTAAAACCAAGGACATACAAGGAAAACCCAAGAGTCATGAGCACAGCATTCGACAATGCATGCGAATATTGTAAATTCGCAGGCCACGATATACAAGACTGTAGAAGATTCGCCAAAGTAGATCCAGCAGAAAGATGGGAATTTGTCCGAGCAGAACATCTATGTTTCCAATGCTTAAGCCACAAATTCTCAAGTTACAAACAGTGTCAAGAGACATGTAAAAAATGTAACGAAAAGCATCATGAATTACTACATCAAGAAAAGGAAATTAAAACAACAATGACGACCAGAACAGCACAAAATACATTACTAGCAACAGCTCAAGTTGAAGTTCAGTCGATCACAGGAGAATGGATCATCTGTCGCGCACTATTGGATCAAGGATCACAGATTACAGTAATTTCTGAGGAAGCAGCGAAAACATTAGGATTACCAAGACAAAAAAAGCGAACAGAAATCTATGGGCTTGGAGAAAATCTAGTTGGAGTATCGAAAGCCGTCGTAAAATTAAAAATTCGACCAAGATTCCCAAGTGACGACAAATTTGAAACCAGCGCAGTGATACTAACGAAAGTAGTAAATCCTCAACCTCAACAATCATTTGACTACAATAAAGCGGTTTGGGCGAATGAAATTCTGGCAGATCCCACGTTCAATAAGCGGAGTCGAATTGACATTCTTATTGGAGGCGACTTTTTACCGGCAATTCTAACGAAAGGGTTGAAACAAGAGGAGACGATAATAGGACAATGTACAAAACTTGGATGGATCTTATCTGGAAGAGTGAAAATGCCCGAAGTCAATCAAATACAAACAAAAACGACTACTAACTACGAAAAGAACATGGAACTCTCCAATGACATAGCACAAGTTGTGAAAAATGACAGATTTACAGTTAAAATACCACTTACTGAAGATAAGGAGTTGAGAAAATCACGGAACGATAGTTTAATAAACTCAGAGAAAAAATTGCTAAAAGATAGTAATCTTAAAAATCAGAAAACTCAATGTAGAAACGAATATGAAGATAACAATCACATAGAAGAAAAAAGACGCATAGCTAGAACAGAAAAGTGTCAACACATATATTCTGATAATGGTACAAACCTTGTAGGAGCAGAAAGGAAATGGAACTCCGAACTCAAGCAAACAATTATACAGAATAGTATAAACCCAAATCTGGATAAGGAAAAAGTAGACAGGCAGTTTATTCCGCCGGCAAGTCCCCACTATGGGGAAATCTGGGAAGCTGTAACAATTGGAGACAGCACACTAATATACAAAGAAATAAGTAAGCTGCTCGCACAAATGGAAGGCATATTGTATTCACGCCCATGGTATCCTGTGGCTCCAGCACACATTCTAATTGGAAAACCGACTTTATCAGTAGCCGAAAACGAGGTGGATAGTAAAGTTTCATTAACAGATCGTTGGAAATTAATATCAAAAATGAAATCACACTCTTGGAATAAATGGAAAGATAAATATTAAGTAACACCGCTAGATAAAAATGCAAAGAATACTACTTTAAGTCAAATATGACCAATACCCAACATGTTAATAAATAAGACTGAAGAAATTAATAGAAAACAAAAAAAAAAAAAATTAAAACTTTGAGCTAAGAAACATCGATTTTCACCATGTAACCGGGCACATTTCATTGACATTGATAATTATAGGAATAGTAGCCATAAGTATAATGTATGTAATAAGAAAATGTAAAACAGATAAACAAAAGATCAATATAGAGTTCGGATCACAACCAGCAACTACGTAATTTATGGCCCCCCGCAAAATGTTCATAAACGAACATATTTCTCAAATATCCCTCGGTCGGCGCGGCCAAACGTGAGAACAACCACTTGAAAAGGTCGCCAAGGCGTTACGTTACCACACGGACCGCAGCCCCGGCGCCCAGAGACCGAGGGACAATTACAACATAAACAAACATGCATGCCTAATAGATAAGAATAAATAGACACATAAGTACATATGACAATGAGAAGAAAGGAGTAAGGATTACTTTAAACGATCACGTACTCAACCACATTAACACATAAGAGCTATAGTGAACTCTGTCTAGCACTTAGGCTACTTGACATAATCAGTAAATAAGACTCTTTAACACAACTGTGTACACGGTCTAGCACTACAGCTAAATCGATCTAATTAGTACATAAGATACTTTAATGCTATAGTGAACCCTGTCTAGCACTATAGCTAACTCTGTCCAAATAGTACATAAGATATTCTATAAAACCCCATACAAATTAATAAACGAGGTTCAGTTCTTAAAAACCAACACGAGAGTGTATTATTTAGGGATTGGCGAGCGTGCATACACACTATCCTAACGCTGCGACTAACATCGCGACTTAGTTTAGTGAAGATCTGCATGCAAAGAATGATATTTAATTTTTTCCCAGCAATTCTCACTTATCAAACAGATGGAGGGGCAGTGCTACGCCTATTGTTTTAATATAATACAACCTGTACTAGAGCATACAGTCAGCATACAGGTGAAGGAACAACAGATTCAAGAACAAAGAACCGTTGTGAGGAATTTAGAAAATCAGTTAGCAGATTTGCAAGCAAAGGTTGGAATCTATGAAGAGACCATAAAGAATAAGGATCTTCAATTGAAAGAACAGCTGATGGCTTCTGAAAAGTTTAAAAATGAAACTTTTCATAAGTTCGGAATCTATGAAGAGACCGCAAGGAATAAAGACCTTCAACTCCAAGCTTTTGAAAAGAGTAAAAATGAAATTATAGTTAAGCTTGGAATATATGAAAATAACATTAAAATTAAAGATCTTCAAATGCAACAACAGATTCTAACTTGTGAAAAGTATCAAAATGAAACAATAGATAAAAACCACATTATTGAGGTAAGGGATGTATTACAAACTCAAATGAAGGAAAAACTTATAGAATATAAAGCAAAAATTGAGAGCTGCTTAGCTTCCAGCTGCATTGGTAAATTGAATGATATTTATGAGATAAAAGTTCCTGGCATGGAGTCTTTTTCTGTGCCCTGTGATTCGAGTTTAGCTGGTTCTGGATGGACTGTCATTCAGCGACGCATGGATGGATCTGTGAACTTTAACCGAAGCTGGACAGATTATCGTCAGGGATTTGGTAAACTGCGTGGCGAGTTTTTTATTGGACTTGAGAAGCTACACTTAATGACACGGTCCCAACCCCATGAATTGTATATATCCCTTATGGATTTTTCAAATGAAACACGATATGCCAGATATAGTGACTTTGCTATTGGCAGCGAAGAAGAGTCATATGAATTGAAAATACTTGGGGAATATTCCGGAAATGCTGGTAATGCAATGCAACGTCATAAAAATATACCATTTTCAACACCTGACAGGGATCATGATCCAACAACGAGACATTGCGCTAAAGAATTTCAATCGGGCTGGTGGTTTTACGATTGCTACATGTGGTAATAAGTGCAAATTCTAGTGTAGTTACATTCTAATAATTATAAATATGCATTTTTAGCAATCTTAATGGAGCTTATGAATATGAAGATGGTGATAAGGATGTCTATGGTATTGCATGGAGAGTATGGACTATAAGACCGATGAAATTTACTCAAATGATGATTAAACCAAAGTCTTCATAGGTAAAATATAAAAAACAATTAATTACTTACATTATTGCATTCAATAATATTTATTATTTTATTTCCATAATTTAGTTGTCCTCGAAATCGAAACTACCCAATGGAGACTCGACTATTAAAATTCGGGGAGCTAAAATGTTAATCATATCAGACTTCGCCCGAAAACGGAACCGAATAAAATGTTATTCAAGAACTTAAAACCAAAACGTTTGAGACGTTTTTCCCAAAATCCAATTTATATTTAAGCAACTACGTATTAGACGGAATAGCCCATTGTAGTTATGTTAGCTGCATATGATCCCAAGTGTCAAACAGTTTGGCAGTCAAACAAACAATAGCGGGAAGCCCCCTTTTCCACAACAATAGCTAAATGAAGAGAACGAGCCATCTGACATACCAAAGAGACCCAGGCGAAGCCGACGCTGGAGTGACGCACTGTCAGATAGAATCCAGCGACAGACCGCACAAATGTCAGACTGTAAAGTGTATAAAGTATGAGAGTATATTTCATATTGAATCACACAAACACATAGCCACACAGGCCTTGCTGTTGGTTTGTTAGTTTGCTGTTTTGAGGGCATATCTGAAATTATGCCATGCATATACAAGTATCTACATACATATATATATATACATATATATATATATACATATATATTTGCACCAATACACATATATTTGTATATACAAGTACATCATGATTTTTATTTTTTGTTCAGCCTGCGCATAAATTCATAATGTCAAAATGGATGCCACTGGCAGCGACAAAGGCGAGTCGAAATTTAACACATACATTTATAATTTATATTCGCAGTTTTGTTTTCGAATCTCACAACATCGTTTCTACTCTTTCTAAAAAAAAAACACAAAAAATATGTCAACTATGGAAGATTTTCCAAGTAATTTAAATGAATATATAATAAAACTATATTCTTATACATTTAACAATTAAATATTCAAATAAACAACTGGATATGCAGTTTATAATTATATGTATCTAACGTTATTAAGTCTATAAATAAAATATAAAAATAATATTAATAATTATATTATAAAACCTAATTGCCTTTAATGCAAACTTCAATTTTTGTAATATTAATGTGACAAAAATAATATTTTATATTTGATATGTTGTTCCATTGTTCAACGAATGTAATGCAGCTTATTCCACGGTCTCGACTGAAAAAAATGATTATAAATTACGAAAATTACAAAACCTACAACGAAGAGCCTACCAAACGCTTTTAACCCTCTTCCCACCTATTTATGATATTATATATAAATGAATGACACAAGCGTCGTCCCAGTCTCATTTTGTGTCAATTGTGGGCACTTTAAATACATTTAGCAACAGACGCTTGGATTATTTTTATGGCAGGCAAAACATGTATTTTAGAGTGCTCTGTACATGTTGAAAATTAAACATATTTTTTGCATATAAAACATATAAATAAATAACATAGTATTAAACTCGAACCCGAGCCAGACGCTCTCTCTCAGACCTCTCCCACTATCTCTTTATTTTTGTGGCGAACATGGAAATTAAATCAATTATTTATGCATTCATTTTGTAGCTCTTTATATTGATTTAATTGCCACAGAATTCTGCATATTGTGTACTGGGTATGAGTAATTAATAAATAATTTTTGCTTGCATGTATTCCCTGACAGATTGCTGTTTGCCCACCCGTTTGTCTTTTTGGGGCTTGATTATGATGTTCTTTAAATGAATGGCTTTTGGGTATCGATCAGAGCTTCATCCAACCACAATCCTTAAACCCCTCGACTTTGTTTGTCTACTTTTGGCCCCGATGGAAGGAAGCTTTAAATATTGCGTGTGTTCAGCTTACTTTAAATAGTTTTGGGTATGGTAATTGATAGCTAAATTTATGTATAATCGTGACTTTAATCAGCATTTATATTCAGTAACTTTGAATACTCTAAAATGGGTCAAATTTCTGTTTCGTCAGAGGAATATTATACGAAAACTACAAGTTTAATACACATTACGGCATATCAGCTTTCAGTTTTAAGGGAAACTGGAGATTTTGTGTACTTTATAACTTGGTTTTACAATTATGTTGCTGCTTAATATACTTATTATAAGCCTAATTCACATTTTAATTTAAATTTATTGTTGTATTCTTCTAGAGTATTGATACATATTCACCACGAGATACTTGGTAAAGCTGTGAGCCCATTTGTTATGAGAAAACATCAAAAAGTTTACCTGTAAAGAGAAATAAATAAATATTTTTTTAATTTTTAATTATTTTGTGTATATTTTAATCAATAGAAAATGCTAAATGCTTTTAAAATGGTTTATTAGTCCCTCTTCGTTTAGAACACCAATTTTAATTTCTCTTTCCCTGTTCTAGTCTCAAGAATCATGCAAATTGTTTATAAATAACACACTCTATTTGACTGCCATATTGGCAGATCCCATAACACACACACTCACACACACAAAATACCCGAGACAGTCTCAAATACAGTCCCATGTGTTATATCGTTCCACATGGCCTAAGAGCATATCGTTCATTTTCAAATATTCATTTGTTGCGCTGGAAAAAAAACGACACAGAACAGAAAGAAAACAAAAGTTTAAAAGAGAAACGACACAGCTGCCAGGAAAACAAAGATGGCAAAGCCAATGGGGCAAGGGGGCACGTTGGGAAGTAGCAAAAAGGCGCGCACAGAGAAGGCCATAAATAAACAACAGGTATAAAACGGACTTAAGAACGTAAAAGCAGCGCGCGGCTATAAAAGTGCAATTTTCCAGCTTTCCCTTTGCCAAAGGTATCCGAAGGGCCAAACACATACAACAAAATGGTGTTTGTGTGTTGCTGTATCAAATAAATAAATATATATATATAAATGTACAACAGCATAAAAGCTGCTTTAGCCAGGTAACAAATGTTTATGCAATTTGTTTAAAGGCCAAGCGAGAAAATAGTAATATATGACCATGGACCAAGAGAAGAGTGAAAATGTTGCGCTAAATGCGCCACAAAGCAAATGCCACGCCCACTCCTAACTATAGGTGAGTTTTCTGCAGTTTTCTTGCTCTGTTTTTCCTTTTTTCAAGCTTTTTTTTTGGACAAAGGCCGGTCGCGCAAATTGCAACAGTTGCCTCCCAAAGGCGCAAAAGAGCAAACCAACAAAATAAAAAAAAAAAGAATGAAAATATAGAGCAAGTGCAAACAATTGCAGACTGTCGTCGTTGCAGTTCCCCTCCTTCTTCTTCTTTTTCTCCTTCCCTTCCCCTTCCATTGCATTTCAATTCTTATTGCCATCTTCTTGCAATGCAAAAATGTGTACCAACTGAAATTGAAAGGCAGCCTCGTGTGGGCGTGGCCCGCATGGCTCTTTGGCACTGGCATTTTATTGCCAGCTTTTGGGCGTGAATGAACGTAACATTGAGAAACTGCCAGCTGCCAGATGCCAGTTACCAGTTACCAGCTACCAGACTACCTCCATTTTTGCAGTAAGAATTATGCGTGCAACCAAAAGAAAAGCCTTCCAATCCTTCCTATCCGGCAATCCTCACACAAGCAGCTTAAAGCAATAAATTAAAGGGGGCAATGGCTTAAATGGCAGCACATCAAAGATGCCAACAAGGCCATAAGCTAAGCACATACATTTTAGGAAGCTACAAAGTAATTATATATAAAGTCAATTACTTTAAATAAATCTTTAAAAAATATCCATATAATATATATTTATAATATTTTTTGGTATTTACTTTATAACTGATGTATTATTTTTGTGTTGAAAGTTGTTTTTCCCTGATACGACAGACACCAGTGAATTTCGGTTAGATTGCTTTACAAAAACCTTATCCAAAATCTTAATACCACAGAGAAAATAGTGATTTAATTATTCAAATAGTTTGGAGTATCCAATTGGTTGGTTTTAAGCGCAAAATTCTATTAAAAAGGATTTAAATTATTAGTTTGCAGTTGACACTTGGTTGGAAGGGTTTTTTCTGACACTTCTAAATATAGTGCAACTTTATATATTTATACTCGTATATAACTAATAGCTTAAACATAATATAATAAATATATATTTAGTATTGTATTTCACAGCACAAATAGTTCGTTAATTAGTATGAACATCTGGTTAGTATTCAACTTAATTAGTGGATTTAATGGAAAATGCATTTACTGGCATAGAAAAAAACACTTTTGTAAATGAAAATCACTGTGAAATATAATACGGCTATGCATGGATTATAAAGGCAATCGTTGGGTCAGTCAGTTAGGTGATCATCACATTAAATTCTATTTAAGTTTCTTAATCATAACTAAAGACAAATTGTAGTTAAACTATAAAAGTTCTTTATAGTATAACTTAAGCAATTGTCAATACTTAACTAAGATTCAGTACACATTTGCACTGTCGATAAGTAAAGAGAAATTAGGTAATCATTTGATTCACATTCATTCACATAAATTCCATTGAGAACAATTGGTGGGAGTGGCCAGAATCTTACTCCTTGCTTGCCACAAAAGCTGCTGAGTCAACTTGCATTTACACTGGCATTAAACTATTCTTGCCTTTGTTGCTTTTAAGACAACTTGGAGCGTGCTTCTTCCTGACTGTCCATCCGTCCGACCGTCCGCCTGCCTGTCCGTTCGCCTTTTCGCCTGTCATCTGTAGGCAGTCTTTTGGCTTTTGGCCAGGCACTGAATGCGCGTTGGCCTTTATCTGCCTTGCATATCAAATGGCCTGCTGACGACAGCCACAACAAGGAGGAGGTACAAGAAAAAAAAAGGAAATAGGAAGAAGGAGGTGTAGGACACTTTATGGCATTTCTTTTGCAACATCTTGATAATGACCAGTGACCTCAATTCAAGGAGCAACACATGCGCGTCGTCTAACACACTTTCACTTCCTGCCTGCGTGCCTGGCGAGACGCCTCTAGTTACAGTTCCTGCTCCCTGCTCCTTACTCCATGCTGCTCCTCTTGCTCCTCGTTGCTCAAATGTGTAAAGCATTCTCTTGGCAACACTTTCGCCTGTTTGGGGAGTTTTGCTTTTAATGTACATTTTTCACACTAAACACGTGCATAAATCATGAGACTTGCGCTCAACTTTTGCTCAAGGCTAACTCCCTGCCGCCTGCAGATTTCCCCAGCATCCTGGCGTCTCTACATTACCGTTGCCATCTCCGGTTTCGGTTTCCACTGACTGCCCGTAATGTCACCTGCACATTGAGGACAGAACCTGACTGCGTTCTATGCAAAATGCATCAAATAATAATACATAATGCAGCTTCATGCACATGCAGCTGCCGCTGCCGCTGCAGCAGGACACTTGTCCTGATTATGGGCCGGGCCACTGTGTAAAGTGTCGACCGAAAGCAACCACCAACAACCGGTGGTGGTCCTTGGTGGTGGCTCAGACAGCCACAGCCACAGCAGCAGCAACAGCAACAGCAGCTGTTGCAACGTTGCAACATTGCAGTTGCATTTGTTTTCTCTCCTTCTCTAGCTCGGTGTCTCTATCTGTCAGACTGACTGTCTGTTTATCCTGGCAAACATTTGTTTTGACTGTGAGTGAAGGGGTAAAATGCCGCTTGGCATTAAAATTCATGTCGAGGCTGAGACATTAAATTTGGTCATGGATTTTGTCATCATGTTGTTTCCCAGCTCAACTTTCGACTTTCAGTTGCTTTTCCCCTAATGACTGTTGATAATGTTGATGTGTTTATCACTATATTTATGCGCAAATGTTGCTGTTAATTAGTTCACAATTTATGCGACTGCATTGCGCTTCAACTTGATGGGGCATATCATTAACAAATTATATTACATGTGCTTTCGATAAGATAGGACTGACTACTTAACAAAATATACATATTTATGTATATTAAATAACTCATATTGACTTTTAATATTAAAAATCAAATATAACACTTGAAATAATAAATCAAAACATTATTATTTATTTTAATAAAGTTTTCATTTAATTAAATTTGGATCAGTTATCTCAGTTATCGATTATTGTCGCTATATTTCAATATTAATAATATAACAATTATTATTTGCATGGAAATAATTATAGACTGACTATAAAAATAATCGTTTTAATTAATCACTAATAAAAATGATTAGCATTTATATTTATCAAATTTTTTTTTAAATTAAAACAATTTATAAAATTTAATAATTCATTGTTAAGAAGCCATAACTGAATTATCTTTGTTTGTAGAAAGAAAACTTTAGCTTTAATCGACAAAAGTAGAAGTTTTTGCTTGAATATAACCTAATTTAAAACTATCATCATTGCATGTTGACAGGCCCTAAGACAGATTTAAGCATTTGCCCGAAAAGAAAATCTAATTAGTTGGAATCTTAAGCAAACACATTTTCGCTTTGGCTAAACTGAATTTTTGTGCTTGAACGCTAAAAATAATGGCCAAACAGCTGGCAGCTGTCGTGCCAGCTTTGGCTCTTAGTTGTTTCGGCTAAGCACTTAAAACTTTAACTAGCCACCCCCTGGTTAAAAAAAAAAACCACCCAAGTATAACAGAACAAGTTCTTATGCCGAGCCTTTGAACACATACTCGCAAGTACAAGGAACTTTCGCTAAGAACGCCAGAACAGGTGAGTTCGGTACACTTTGATATAATTAGCGGCATTAGCTTTTAAGTAATTTTAAAAATTAATCAGCAGACAGACTGGCATCCAATCTCATTGTATTGTAGTGCCAATTATTGGCCAATTCAATGGAAGACAGAGGGAAAGAAAAAGTTACTGCTAACCCAATTAGCACTTAACACATGGCAGCGGCAGTCTAGGTAAATAAATGGCAAACAACAGCTCAATTGATGGTTGGAGCACGTGTCTCGTTGCTTCGATGTTACGTTAAATGTTTTTTGCAAAGACCCCTTCCTAAAACCCCCATACTTCTCGCCCCCTCCAGCACCACTCCAACCATCAGTTGAGACAGAGAGACTTTCAATTTCCAGGCAGACAGCCAAAAAGGCAGTCGTCAGCGAAAAGGCAACCAAAGGCACCAGGCAACTTGAAAACTAGCACAAGGACGTGTGCCACACGACACACACTCACACACACACACAAACACACACATAGGGGTATATATATGTCTAAAACACACTCACACAACAAACTCACTTTCCCACCCAATGAAACCTGACTTCGATTCTTCTGAGAGGCCAGTGCGAAAATCTTAGCGCTCAAGTAGCGTACGTGATATGCGCGTAATCAATATTTACACACAACTTTTCGAGAATATGTATGTGCTAAAAATAAGAATGCAAGACAAAAGTTTAGCAATTGGCAGGCATACGTACATATAAACGTATACTTATTTATTTTGGAATGCCACATGGGTAATATCATGCATATGGCGTTTAACAAAACCTATTTTATTATGACCCAATTGAACTACGATGGTATAGCGGATAGTTGTTCTCTTTGCTTATAGAAAGACTATAAAATTATATTTTTAAAGTGTATATTGTTCACTTAAACGGAACGGAAATAAGAATTATTAGTTTAACAAATTAAAGTTGAGAAAACTGGAAAAATCTATTTCTTAAAAAATATTATTCACTTATATTTCTTAATTTATAATAAAAACTTAAATGTTTAATTTTTTATCGAAATAAAAATAATTTAAATAAAATTTTTATATAAATTTTATGAATCAATATATATTATAAAGATTACAAATAGAAGTTTATTTAATTTGGTGTGTAGATTCAACTTGAATTTGAATTAAATAAGTTATAATTTAATGAAATGATTTTGCAATTAACTTTATTATTATTTCTTGATTATTTTATTTGTATCAACATTTATTTATTTTTATTTTACAATACATATTCAATACAATATAATCGCTACGTCCCTCTATTAAGATGCTAAACGATAGTTAATTTAATCGCAAATAATATAAAAATTACAATAAAATTATATTGATTTAAGATGTTAGAACTGAAGTGGTTATAACTGAGAATCAGATAAGATCAGTGCAATAAATAGAAAAGTTATCTTTGATCCAGAATTATCTGGAGTGCTCTCAGTACAAATTAGCTTTCCAGGACATTAAACTTAATTTGAAAGGATAGTGGTAGATGTGAGTAATTTTTAATTTAAAATTACCATTTCTATATTGTGTCTACAAGTTTCTGCTGGACCCTCTCAAAACAAGCAATGAGGTTTAAATGGTTCTGAATTAAGCACTTGCTGTTATTGAAGCGAATTCAACATAAATACTTGTACTACAATTGTTAAATATTTAACATAGCAACTAAATGGCTGCCAGAAGTTTAAATGTCTGTGAATTTATACTATCAATGATATAATTGCCTTAACGGCTGCACAGACTTCCTTGCCAAGGATACGCCATCAAGCAAATGCAGTTACTTTGGCACACATTAAATTTGGTTTGATTTTTGGCCCAACATAGCAGACAAGCAGCCAAGCAGCCAAGTAACGGACTCATACCATCCAGAAAAATAAAGTCAGACAGACACAAATAGCGGGGAGCCGGAAGGCAGAAGAATTTTTCCAACAAAAACGAAGTGACGCCAGTTTGTGAATGCTGCGTGGCAAAGTTGAGCCAACCAAGGGGAAAATCAAGTGGAAAACGTATATTGTGAAAATCAACTATTGGCAGGCAGCTGTCAGCTGCAAGGAGAGAAACGCTTCTCAAACAACGAAAACAATGGCCAAAGACGGCACCAACTTCTTTGAGCGCTGCCAAAGTTGGTAGCATAAATATGAAAGCAGCAGTTACCAGACAGACTCCAAAGAGGACAACGCCGAGAAGCTTATGAAAACATTACATCATAAGCAGTCACTGCTCAAGACATACCTACTACATACAGCGCATTTCAGGCTTGTCTGATTCCACCGCAGAAAGGAAGAAAATTAAGGACGCCAGTTTCTGACAGTGAAATGCTGCTGGCAAAATATTTGCCAAAATCTAATAAATTACACAAAAAGCCACACAAATCACCATAAAAAACATAAACCATGAGATAAGTTAACAAGGTGCGAAAAATAATGTCAGCTCGCAGATTTTAAATGATTAAAGTGCAAATCACTTGGATTTTATGTAAATCCAGCCAATGTTCCATTTTTGTGGTTAGTTTTGAATGGGAATGTTTGGGGGTAAATATTAAATGCCCATGAATGGGAAGGAAGAGGGAAAACGTATCTCAATAAATTATGCATTTAGCAAACTCCTATGTACAAACTGTATACATAATACATTACAATCTGTACTTAAGAGAGAAGCAGAAAATTTTAAATATAATTCATTTATTCAAATTATGCCAAATTTAAATCTAATCAAGATGATTTTTAAGGGTAATTACTTTTTAAAAAAACATATTATTTATTTTAACGAATTTTCTGGTTATTCACTGTAAGTCACATGAGCTTTTAGAACTTTTCAGAGTAATTTTATAAAAATAATCATATTAAAATATGCATATCGAGTGCCTGAGTTAATGTTTTATAAGTTCTTATAATTTTTTTAATTGCCATCAATGACGGTTTTAATCCATTCATGACAAATTCATATGTGTTAACCGAAATATCCTGTAAAATGTAAACGAAGATAAACGAAAATCGAAATGAATATAAAAGCAGTAAAATAAAATTCACAAAAAGTTTCCATCTTTGATATGAAAATATTAAATGAATAAATAATATATTTCAATAATACCAAATTCGGTTACCTGCTCTTATATATCGACTTATCAATCCATAAGGAATATATATATATGAGACTCAACCGAAAGATTCACACTCTCACACAGCACACCTTGAACTCGTACGGAAATGTCTGTGAGCTGGAAAAATGTGTAATTAGAAGTTTCAAACATTTGCTCAGTTGGCACGACACTCACACAAAAGGTGCCAGCTGTCAAAGTTTTTTAATTGAAAAATTCTTTTGGGTCCCGAAAACGGCCTGTCATATGCACTTAGTCAATGCACTGAACAAATGCTGACTGCCAACTGACTTTTCTCAATTAAAAAACTTTCCGATTCAAGTTTCAATCAACTTCATTTAATTTGCACCCATTTTGCGCTCATTCGCCATGTTCGCTCTTAGTTGTTAATAAAACATTTGCGCGATTCACAGCAAAATATTATTATCATATTAGTAACTCATCTACGAAGTTTGGGGCCATGAACTCGATTCATTGCAGCAAAACTTCATCAACTTCAACGCAGGCAGGCAGAGAAAACTATTGTGTTAGTTTTTCGGGGGAAAACCCGCTCCATTTGGGGCTGATGGAAGGTTTGAGGTTGAATGAATGTTGATAAAAACTTTTCTGCTGTAGAACCAGCAGTTTCAACATATTGCCAAAGCCGCCGCCGCCACCGATACCGCCACCTTTTGAGTCAACAAACAAAAACACGAGCACATCCCACGAAATACAAAACAATTTGAATGTACATATATATACGGCAGGGAGTCAAAACTTTGTCCTTGCGACGACTGAGGCGACGGATGACGAGACAACAATGATGATTACTGACTCCTCGATGACTGTCGGCCATATATTCATATATATGTATATCTATATATATGAAATGGTTAGTCCTATGATAGTGTCAGCCAAGCTATAGAAAACAAAACTTTTGTCAAAAATAATAAGCTTCAGAAATATCTAAAAGATATCCCATCATCAATATGTACAGACCCAAAAGAAAGCAAGGCTAATGGCTTCAACTTCTTACAATGACATCAGCAAATACAGAGTTACAACTTATACATTTATTGAAATAAACTTAATCAAGCGCATCGGCAAAGTTAAGTTTATGGATTATATGGCCAATTAATAATATTGGACAGTTGATTATAATTGATAGGAGCAAGAGGTGAATGATAAAGAAAAGCACATAATTAAATACTTACAATAAATAGCAGACATGCTTCCAAAGTTATTCAAAACAAAGATAAAAGAGATTGAGATTTCTTATCCTTTGACTCATATTTAAAATGGGAGAATGTAGAAGAATGTAACCAGAGTGCGCTTTCAACTATCGTACAGCATTTATAAACTTTCTAATTAAACTACATTTGATGAAAGCAAGAGGTAAGAAATTTGAAAATGTCGAACAATCGCTCAAAGTCACAAAAGTAAGCTGTAAAGTTGCTTAAATCTTTCATCAACTTTCAAAGTTAATTAATAATGGTGGAATAAATTTTGAAGTCAATTGAAACTTGCATATTCTTTCAAAGTTATTTCCAAATGAAATACTTAAGAGGTAAATTGTCAAGAAATGCATTTAATTACCTAACAACAATTAGATTAAGCTTAAACGTTATTTTTTAAGCTTTTACATGTTTGCAAAGATAATTTATTTGTTAAAATACATCATCAAATAAAAATTATTTACAACAAATCACTCTTAATAATATCAAAAAAATTTGTAACAAATTTAATAACAAATTTTATTGCTATGTTTAAATGCTTCTCCAACACTTCAATTTCACTTCAATAAAACCTTTAATCAAAAGATTGAACCACAAAACGAATTTTTAATTAATCTCAACAAAGTTTGGCCAAGATAGTTTTGCAACTTCGTTAAGTCTTTTACAACCTGTGCTACAGTTAACTTAATCTTTTGCGGAACGTTACCTATGCCAACACATGAGTCGGCAGACCACGCCCCAGCCTTCTCCCAAAAAACCACAGCATACTTGACCCCGTCAACGGGGGCAGATGAAGCCAAGTGCAAAATTGCCTTCACCACTTGAAAGTTTATGCACTGCTCAAGTGCAACATAAATTGCTGGCAGTTAAGGCGGCCACTTGCAACGAGAGATTTGTAATTAAAAGTCGTACCGCCCCGAAAAATCATTATAAAGTTTTGTGTTTCACAGTTTGTGTCTGATTTAAGACCAATTGCAGTCAAGCTGTAAAGTCACTTCAGCTAATCACACAAAATGTTTGAGCAAAAAACCTTCAACTTTTGTTGCTGTTGATGGTCGCAAAAAGTGGCAACAAGCTTTCAATCCGCTTGCTGCAATCTGTTTTTCTTCCTCCTGCAGGAGGCAGGCATCTTCCGAAACTAGGCAACTGCCACAGTTGCAAATCAGGCCAACTACTTTAACAACTAAAAAGTAGTTATGGAGCAGCCGCCACAGGCAAACTGACACCGTCAACATAATACGTAAATTAGTTTTTAATTAATTTTAAAGCAAAACCTTTTTGTCCAACCAAATACTCAGGATTGCCACTAGCAACAGCTAAAAGTACTCGTTCACAGTGTGTCATCTTTACTTAGAATTATTGAAACAACACAGACAACACAGTCAGATATGGAAAACAAAATCAACTCAGTAGTTTGTAATTTTAAATTAATCTGCCTACACTAATAAAAAAAATTCATATTCACAAATATTGAAGCACATTCACAAACATACTTACTGCAATTATTGTTATTACTTCATTTAATTATTTAAAACGTACAATTATTTATTTATTAATATTGCTATTTGATGCATTAAATTTCAGATTAAAACTTTATTGAAATTTAAGTAAATACTAACAATAAAATAAGCAATAAACAAGCAACTTTTTTTTTGTCATACTCAGCCTGTTTTTAGAGCTTATGCCCTGCCGTTAAGTAAACGTTGGAACGTTGAAGAACTTACCTGAAAGTAGAGATAATAAATGTATGTGTTAGTAATGATGACAAGAAATTACATATTAAATTAAAGCTGTTGGTTATTGTAAATAAAACTTAATTGAAACTTTGATTTAATAGATTTCTTAAAGAAGAAACCATATTATAGATTACTCTCAAAATCCTTCTACCTTCAGTACCAAATATATTATTCCAAGGCAAGTCTTTGTTGCTTTTGTCTGAGATAATATTACTCCTGCCTTTTAGTCAATACATTTTTGGCTTGTGCTGATTCAACTCGTAGTCGTATATATATATATATTTATGTATTTTCTGGGACAGGGAAACGTAACCAAGAGCATCGCATAGCATCGCTTTGCAACTTATAATTGGATTTATGAGCAGACAAGCAAAGACAACGAGAACTGCGAACTGAACCGAACCAAACTAACAGAACATCCATCTACATAAGCCATCTCTGGCATAGTAACTATCGTAAGTAGCCGTATGACGATACTTGGAGCTGGTTTAATGGTCGTCGCAGCACAAGAGAAATTGTCGACGTCGTCGTCATCAATGCAACGGAAGCGGAAATGCCGCAGAGCAAAGGTAAAAACTGCATGGCATGAGAGAGAATATAGTTAAGTTGAAAGGTAAGGAAAGGAAAGGAAAGGAAAAACAGGAAAGACTCTGTGGTCATTTTGCTCAGCACGGTTGCAAATTAATCACTGGGGTATTTACTTTATTTATTTAATAAAGCTTCGACATTGTTCGAGTAATGGCAAGGGATCTAATGAAAATGGACTTCTGGCCAGACCGGTGCCAAGGACCGTAAAAGACTAATTGTCTTAATAAGAGCTTTCAAATAGTGTGTACTCGTATATACTTATTGGTAAATGAACAGGAAACCTATTATAAGAACATGCAAAGCTGAATATATACCAAAGGTATATAATTTAAGTGCTTTGAATATAATAAGATGCGTAAACAAACAATTCATTGTATATAGTCTTTCAGAGGAGAATTTTAAACCTATCCCCGAAACAAAATAAATAGATAAGAATAATTAAATATTTGACACTCTGCTGTGGATAACTAAAGTAAATATTTTATTAAAATAAACTTAAATAAATGGATATTTTAAAACACGAAATTGGGATTAAAATACAGTCTAATACAATTTTAAACTATCTTATGCTTTAACTTTCAACTAATGCTACTAATATTTACACAGTTTTCTTTATGTGTATATCCAACATTAAATGACCTTTAACCTAATTCTTTGTTTTCAGTCATGACAACAAAGCTGTCCTCTGTGTTTAGCTCGTGCTCAGCTCGTTTTACGCACAGTTCCTACTTATCAGAAAAAAAACAAAACTAGAATGTCTCTAATGTATAAACAATGCGTAAAATGAAGCGAACTTTGTGCTAAGCGTTCTTTGCAGTCCGATAGTACTGAGATAAATGTAAATAAATACTTGAATGAGATTTTTTCCCATTCGAACACGACGTCAGCAACGTCAAAGAAGCGTCAGCTTAATACTGCAGAGATTTTTTTCTTATTTCTATTATATTCTATTTCTTTTATACATTTTATTTTTATTTTTATTATTTTTGCGTTTTCTACTCTTTTTATGATAATAATGTTTACTAAAACGCAAGGCGTTGACTGTTGAAGTGCTCTTGAAGCAGCTTTCTGGCGAGTTGAGGGGTGTTTTTTTTCTACTTAGGTGGGTTGTTTGGTTGTTTAACTGCGAGCTGTTGTTGTTCCTCTTGTTGTTGCCAGCTTAACACCAACAGCAGCAACAATAACAACAACTACAACTCACTACAAGCAGCAGCAGCAGCATAATAAGAAGCATGTGAAGCGAAAAGCAAACAACTAAAGATCACAAAAGCAACTCGCATTGGCTGCTATTGTTATACACTTTCGTTGAAAGTACATACTTAAGCAGGTATCATGTAAAGCAGTTGTAGCGTAACTTCATATGACAGCACCAATGATTAAATTCTCACAAGTTGGCAGCTCTGATTTTATTACATTTATTTTATTATTACAAAAATGATTAGGAAAATATCTGATTGAGGAATAAATAGTTTAACAGGTATACATTTACATTAAAACCGCTAAGAAATAAGTGAACAGTTAAAATTTTGTCATATTCTTCTTTAATTCAAAATAAACATCAGTATTTTATTTAAAAAAATGTTTGATAAGACAACAGTTCCCATTTAATCAAAGCAGCACAAAATCAGTTTTGCATAATTGTGACAAACACAAATTAAAAGAATAGTCTTAGAATCGATAATATATAAATGAGATCATACAGAAAGTAAAATAAAACAGACAATTTGGGAGTCTTTTACAAGAAACAACAAGTTGGCAGCCCTGTTCATATTCCAAAACGCAGTTGACATGGCACGAAGAATCACAAGAGTTTACAGATCTGACATTAAAATAAAGTATAATAAAAATATAGTATAGAATAATTAAATATAATGTTATTAAATATAATAAATTAAAATATAATTAAATATAATTAATTAAAATATAATTAAATATAATAAATTAAAATATAATTAAATGAAATTAAAGTATAACTCGAATATTTTTGCAATATATTAAATAAATTAATACAATATATATTGCTTTTAAGTATAATAGTACTAGAGTATTCGCAGTTCGTATTGTTTTGTTTAGTTTAGATTTTCGACGTGGGTGTCGAGGCACAAGAAACTTGTAAAAAGGCGTGGCAGGGCGATGTGTGTGTGAGTGTGTGTGTGTGTGGTTGTTTAAAGCTGTGGAAACTGGGTTAATAATGTCATTTACTGCACCGGAGGGCAGGCAGCCGACAAGTTGGCAACACGAGCTCAGCGCCCAGCGTTGAGCATTAGAATTTAAAAGTGTGTATTTAACAGAACGTCGTTGAAATAAATGCTAAAATTCTAATTGCAGGAAGTTAACAGTTGCACAGCAGATGCTGTTGTTGGTGTTCTTCTTCTTCTTATTATTGTTGTGGCTTATGCTGTTACCAATGCAATGTGGAATGTTCGTTGTCAACGCTTTTAAGTGCTGTTGACAAAAGGCTAATGCGATTGACATTTGCAGACTGTTTTCTACTTCTCCTTGTATTGTGTATAAGTTGAGAGTGTGTATGTGTGTGTGTGTGTGTGTGCGGGTTTTGTTGCATCATTAGACACGCAACATTGCCTCTTGTCTACTATTTGACTATTGTTTGCATTGCCTGGCAACATTGATGCCCCGCAGTATCTCAGGCAAAGTTTTATCTCCGACAAAGCCAGATAACGAGACAGACAAGATGTTATCAGTCAGGGCAAATCTTCAATTCAGACATCCAACGGCAAAGCTTATCATAATAACAATATTTTACATTCAATATTTCCAAAATAAGCAATGGAAATTATAACGCTTTAGCTGAGGATTTAAACGTGCAGCAAAATGAGTGAAAAACACACAAAAATATTTAATTCATAAAGAGAATAACTTAAAAGATTTAAATTGTAAACATAAGTTTAACAATTTGTATTGAAATTTATATTGTTACCTAATTTACTAAAACGACACTTAGTTCTTGAGAATAAGTAAAATAAGCTATACTGATATAGTTAAAATAAGCTAGATTTAAAAATAGAAAAAGCAAAGCTTAAATGCAATCAAAAAAATATGCTAAAACTAGCATTTAATAAGCTAAACTGACAACACTGTTAATATCTATGCATTCAATGAAAGTTTCTCAACTCTTTTTGTTGCATTTTACAGTCGTTTACCTCTGTTATGAAACCGAGAGATGTGAAATTTGTTTGGCAAAAGAATTTTCATGAAATTCAAAGGAATACAATTTACAAATACCGTTTTCTTAGATACATATGAACAATCTACTACGCAACTTTTGGAAAACTCCAAAGAAGTAAACATGGTTCAGCAAATATTCAATTTTCATTAGCAGTTGCTAAGAATACTTTAACTTGTTGTTCTTGTTGTTAGACATTTCCAGACTATTGCACAATGTAATTGCCATGAAGGGTTGAGGATTGTATTGGTATTGCAATTGAGGTTAGGTTTTATGTGTGCACTATGTAACTGTAAATATCTAATGCTCAAAAATGTAGATAGATAGATACTAGTAACATTCATATGGAAGCACAATTTTGTTTTTATATTGCATTTCCACAATAACAACAAAAGCAACTGCATTGCATTTATATTTATCCGTTGCGCACAAAGAGCCGACGAATCGAAACACAATAAACGCACAGCAAGAGCAACCCAGTTTTCACATGTACTAGTGGCAACCCTATTGTTACAATTCCATATGCCGACCCATATGTAAAGTTTGCTGTCACTTCTTTCTATAGGTTATTTATACAGTGTTTCTTTTTCTAGGAAAAGTAGATTTTTGGATTTCAGAATGTTCTTCATTTGCTATGAATAAATTTAAGCAAATGTGTTATTTAAATATATGTTACGTATTTACTAAAAAGTCTAGGTCGACTATAAGACTGATGTTAAACAATCTTTACAGTGTTATGCCTATTTAGTTAGTTAGATATATTTACACCCACATCTACTATATTTATTGGTGATCTATATTTATCACTTTTAAAGTATTGTAAATTTTAAATTTTCTTTTAAACGAACTTTTAATCAATCAATGTTATACGCATTTCCCTACTCAAACATGCTCTAACAATAAATAAATGATTAAAATAACAAGCACTCAAGTATGTGAGTACACAGAAAAACTTGATAATGTTCATGTTCCAGCTACCGACACAACAACTAAATGATTGTTGTTTTCCATTTTATTTTTTTTTTTTTCATTTTTCTTCCCTCCACGCTGCAGAATTCACTTTAAATTGTTAATGAGACTGAGCGTTTAGCACGTTTCCAGCGCTTGGCTGAACGCATTAACTGCCTGCTCTATGCCTCCATCACGTCTTCAGCCAGTCGTAGTCATAGTCTCGGTCTCAGTTCCAATCTGAGTCGCAGTCCCAGTCCCAGTTCTGGGGCAGAGAGCTTACTCATACATTAATAAGGAACCCATTATCAAATGGTGGCGTTAATATACGCAAACAACAGCAACAACAAGCAGCAGCATCTGGCAATCTATGTATATTCATGTCTATGTTGAAGTTGTTTAACAAATCCGAAGCATATCCGTAACATAAAATAGCAAAGCAACAGAAATGAATAGACAATATGCGAGAAGCACTAAAACTGGAAAATATAAAAAAAAATGTAGAAAAATAATAAGAAAAGTTTTGTGCTCTTTTTGCGAGCGACTGACTTTGGCAAAATGTTTTACATATTGAAGTGTAGATATTGCACAGCGGAGTTGGCTACACACAGTGCACATTTTTAATGAGCATATTGCGAAAGTAAAACGCAAAAGAAATAATAAAACAAAACAAAAAAAAGTGCAAAACAGTGGAGTGAAATAACATAATCGATGATGAAAACTCAGAAAAATATTTGCATTTCATTAAAATTCCATAAATAAGCAAATTCAGTTTTTAAAGAGGGAAAGAAGGATCAGATGGCATAAATTTGTTACTTTAATTTTTTATTAAATAAAGTATCAGTATTAAATATTGTGAAATATTATAATATTATATTATGAACGAAAGAAATCAATTGAAGAGAATCTTTAACTCTTTATATGCATTGATTCAAATCATAAAATAAAATCTGTTATGTTAGTATAAAATAAATTTAGTAAAAAACATTATAACAATCCATATCATCTATCAAAAATATTAAACTTTACATTATTTTAATTCGCCTCTTTTTTGAGCTATTCTATGTTTAGTAAAATATTTTATTTCAATAAAAAAAAAACTGAAAAAGCACAAACTAAACGCGACTAATGGCAAAATAGCATCAACTATGTACACAACATTTGAGGACAATATTTCCCTTGCAGCCCATTGTTATTGAAACAGTTGAAAAGTTTTCATTATGCTGATGGCTCTGCCACCCCCTTCAACCCCTACACCCTCCGTCCTTGCGACAGCTACAGGTATTACGAGCACTGTTCCATGTCACGCTGTCCAAAAGTTGAAAACTATGAGACGCAGTTGGAACTGTCGTCGGAGTTGCTGGCAATGACGACACAAGCAATTAAAAATTTGTTCATTATGGCGAGAGGGGGGATGGCCATTTTTTGGCAGTCGTACAGAACGGTAAACCACAAAACTTATTAATTTTACAATTACAAAATAAATTGTGAGTGTGCCAATTAATTTGCGGTTAGCAAAGATACACACACAGAATGCTAACCACCCACAAATGGAGAGGACCACAATAAAACCAACCCAGTCAACATCATTAGGCGGCGTTTGTGTTACTTTTCTTTAACGTTAATTGGAAACAAACTGAGGCAGGAACTTAGACACAGCACATGCCATAATTGCTGCTGATTGTTTGCCAAAAATAAAATAAAAAATGGTTAGTCAAGAACCAAAATGAAGAATGAAGAATAAAAAAAATATATATATATATAAAAAAAAATGTCCTGTCAAAGCTCCATTTGGGTCTCTGTCTGGGACAGGATTGTTTTCTAGGGTCTGCTACGTGTCGCTAAGTTCTGTTTGGGTTTTCTCTCTGTTATCTCTTTTGCCCCGAAATTTTCTTAATTTGAAATTGAAATTGAGCTGCATAATATTATTTATAATGCTTATGAAACTCGCCGAGGGTAGAACGAAATATTTGCATTTCTCAGAAATTACCTCAAGCTACATTTGATTTTCTTTGAAAATTATATGCTAACAATATTGTTATTAATAGGGAAAACAAAGAAATCATTCATTTGTGTTTTGTGCATAAAGCTGAAAAGTACATTAAATACAAATTTAAATTCCTACGAATTCTAGATAATTTAGTTGAACTTTTTTTATGAAATTTAATTTGAAAATGTGAAATTATCAATTATTTGTTTAGATAAACTTGTCTCCGTTTTTACACATTTCTTCAATTTAAAATGGTTAAATGAAGTAAATAAGAGACTTAGAGAGCTTTAAGCCTTTTTTAAATATTATCTCAAGGTTTTAAAATGTTTATTATATTTAATTTATAATATATATTTATTTAATTTAATTTATATTTAAATAAGATTGTCAATCTCTTTTCGAACTTCTCTCGCACTCAGAATATCGCGTAAAACTTTCCACTTCCTTTTTTGGCAACGTTTCGGACTTCTTGGCAAGTGGTATTCATTTTATGCACTTGCTATTTGCACATCTAGACTATAAATCATTACGAGTATTACAAGTACACATACACTTCCACTTCCATGTACATATACATGGATATAGCTGGGGCATTTTAAAGTGTCATCAAGTTAATTGGCAAGCAGTTAAGTTGAACTAAAATTTTTTTACGCTTTTGAACCCTGAAGCAAGTGGCATGACACTATCAAGAACCCAAAGTGTGAATCCTTGGGTGTCGTTTGTAAATAGTATATACTCACTAGAGTGAAGCCTGACTGGCAACACCATTAACATCAAATTACAAAAATAAATAGAGTAAATTCCTGTTTGGTTGTTGTTGGGGTTGCTTCAGACCCAAATTTATAGGTGGCATAAAATGGGCACAGACAATGCCAATAACAATAAACGCAAATAATGTTTATGGCAGCGCTAAACCGGCCAAGAACCGAACACCCACAGCACAAGTTAAGGCGCCCAGCTAAAATAGACAAGGACACGGACACATAGGACAGAGACAGGACAACAACTATAGATTATAGCCCATTTTAGCCAACAACGGAATGGCCGGGTTATAAACTGTCCCCATCATATGGCCGCCGGACAATGCGCATATCCCCATTGTCGAATCGCTTTAAAGAACCTCACTAAACATGACCCAGCGCTCATCATCATCGTCCTGCCAGCTTCTGCTGCTGCTGCTGCTGCGGCTGCTGCTTTTGACAAGCTGCAAATACCGCAGGCTTTTGCAAGGAAACATGACACAAATAAGTACGTATGAGATAAATAATAGATGTTAACTAACAGATATCCTATAAATATACTAACATAATATAAACTTTCAGTATTGTTTAAAATAAAGTTATATAAACATTAAGCGGCAAACAATGATATCTTTATTTACACTTGGATTATATATATATTTGAATATAATTGTAGATATTTTCCTATATTTAGTAATATTCTTAATCCCTTGTGATCGTTGTATAAAAAACGTTCAGAATTCATGTTCTCTTCGAATAACATAATAATTATAATTATTTAAGTCATAGTTATCAAAATTCAATCATATTTTTCAACTTATTATCACACTCTTGGGCTCCGCATCCTTTGAGTAGCAGAAACTATTGCATTTCTGTTTGTCGATACGATAAATAATTATATTTTTCTTTATCTTAATATTCGAGAACGTTTTATATACCTTTTTGGTCTAATAACTTAATAAATACGTTAAGATTATTGATCAAATTTGTAAATAACATCAACATAAATATAACTTATTTAAGATTTGTATTTATTTAATATCCTATCACCATTAGGCAACTTATACAAATCTCTAACAGCCCAAAAACAATTGTTGATACTCCTTTAAACAAATTCGGTTGAAATTAAATGTTCAAATAATTCTTGAGAGATTTAATAAAATGTAATATTTATTATTATTATTAGTATTATTATTATTATTATTATTATTATATAATTGTATCTTAGCCAAAACAGCAAAGGCCTTCAGTCTGTGGAAAATTTATTGCATTCAATTAAATTGATTATCAAATTGAACAATTAAATTAAATTAAGTACATTTTAATTTAATTTATGTACTGATATATATTATATTATATATTCATAAAATAATAATACCTTTTAGGTTTTGGCTCTATTTTCAAAGGGATTTATCAAGAGATTTGAGCAAGACACATGTATAAGTTTTACGTTCAAATTAATGTTATATACTAATAAAATCTAAGCTACATAAATATTTATATATATACCGACAACTAATTAATTTAATTTTATATTATTAATCATTTGTGCATTGTGAGGGTTATTGTATCCTATTGAACTTCATCGTTCGCCTTATAAAATAGAATACTTCAGTACATTTTAATATGCACTTTATGCCATCCTTTTATTACACACTTTACAGGGTATTCAAAGCGACAGCAAGGTTTACCACTTAAGTACATGACGAAAGGGACTCTGACGGCAACAACAAAATATGGTTTTAAAAGGAAGTGCACTGATGTACGTGCAATCAGCGCGGGGGCAGGCAACTTGTTTATCCACCAAGTGGAGTGTATGCGACACATGCGGGCTTGGCCTGGTCTGTCATTTGGGCCCGATAAGGAGGAGCCGCAAAAGAAGCAGCAGCAGCAGGACTAACAACGATATACAAGATACAGGCTGACGGTTTCAATTCGATTCGTTTAGCGCCTTAATATTATTTACGTTTCACTTGCGCCAGTTATGGATAGAGAAAAGGCCAGGGAAAGAGAGTACGGATTTCTTTCGCATTTCTTAGCGCCTGTAACAATAGTTGTTAGCTGAATTGTGTGTCTGCCGGCTTGGCCAGCTTGTCGTGTAACACGTAACGACATTTCGAATTAACGAAGCATGAGATTTGATTATATAAACTGTGACAACCAACAATGACAACGACAATATGTTGAGTCAACGACAGCAACAACAACAATAACACGCACAATGAAAACATGTAGAACGCACACACAGAGACTTATACCCCTCAACAGCTAGTCTCGTCATTCTACCATTATTATTGTAGTGCGATTGTCATCGTCGTCATCGTCATCGTCATCGTCGTCATCGTTGTCGTTGCCGTTGTCGTTGTCGTTGTCTGTGTTGTCCTCCTGGGTTTGGACCATTTCCCGTGGTTGTGTATTCTCTAGTGCCTGGTTGTCTGTTTATTATTATTATTGTCATTATAAACATCATGACAACGGCTGAGTTCTTGTATGTGAGTGTGTGTGTGTGTGTGTGTATGTGAGGTGTAAGAGTATGTCGAATACATCATGGTATCTATGTGAATGCAGCTGCCAATCGGGAATCGGAAGCACTCAAAGTTTCTCAAGATGTCAGCCATTGCATTTGGCTTAATGATTTGCTAAGTCTGCTCCACACACTTAGACTCGAAAATAATTAAACAATGTGTCACTTCTTATCACTGCTGCTTATCAGTATAAATTATTACTACTATTTGTCACCCCATTACCATATCAGTTCAAATGGTGTACTCTAATCAAATTAATTCACAATTAACTAATTAGAGCTTTGAATAATTGTCTTTAATTTCTGATAAGGTGCATATTTGAATTGTTTATTTTGTTTGTGTAGTTCTTTTCTTATTTGATTATATTACTTGAATATTATTTTTTAATCTCTTTAAATATAAATTTTATTTGAAATGTTTGATAATATATTTGTCGACTGCTTTCTGTTGACGTTATATAAATATAATAATTGCTTTTTCCTTGTTGTTGTTGTTGTTGTTGTTAAGGACCAACAACTTTCAATGAATTATTTGAGCAGGTTATTGAGCTTGATTTATGGCGTGCTACTTATTTTTTAATTAAGAAATAAAAATACCATTAAATAAATGTGGCGCGAACAAACATCCAATGAGAAAACAGAGGGAACACAACAAAAAATTTGCATAAATGACAATATAATATGAAAATCGCCTTTTGGCCAACTGGAAATTAAAACCAGCCAAACGAACAGCAACAACAATAGCAAAAGTGGCCAAAATAATACAAAACAAAGAAACAAAGTACTTGCCCCATAAAAGCCATAAACCGGCAGCAACAACAACACTTAAGAATGCTAAAGATCGACTACGAAACACCCTTTCTTGAATAACTTTTCTATATATTAACAAATTCTGATAAGAATTGTAGGATAGATAATGAGTATGGTAAAAGCTTAATATATATGAATATACATATAAAATTTACATCTCGTAGTTTTCTGCACATAAACAGTTTAAGAATATATTTAATTTATAGATTCCAAGTTTCCTTCTTCTGTCTGTTATATAGTCTTCGTTTCCAATTTGAATGTTCACAGGGTATTATAAAAAAAAAGGAAACTTCGGGCGGCCCATAAGGAAAACAAATTTTCGGTATGTTGCCATAATTTAGGCAAAAACACACACAAGCCGACACACACACACACACAGATACACGCACAGACATACAAATTACCCAATAGGCAATAGGTTATACTTTTTCTTGTTTTTCTTTTTCGATTTTTCTTTTTGTTTGTGTATTGGGTCTGGCCCCATATAAAAGTCAGTCAGAATTGGAAATAAAGTAAAGTATTGCAGAGAATATATTGACAATCGGCAGCCATTAAAATGCCAAGACAACCAAATAGTATTAGGCCTTTTCAGCATATTTTATGGCCCGGCCAAGACATGCGTCAAGTTCAAGGTAACAAATTTTGCAAAAATAATCGCAAGACTCTCATTCGCTCGCTGAATGAATAAAAGAAATCTTTTCTAGTGGGGGGGGGGGGTTGCGAGGGTTTGTTCGAATGAATCACTTGTCTGGGCCAATTATCAGTACGCTGAAGCACAATTTCATGTCATGTGTGTAACGCAAAGTGCCAAGTTGCTGGTTACCAATAGATATGACCCCCAAATAAGACGCTCGCCAAAGGTTGAAGGTCGAATGTTAAGTGAGCAGCTTGAGCCAGACTTGAGATATTACCAAATGCTTTCGAATTACACAATCTTAAATATATATCAAATCCAAATATAATACTCTTTTCATTACGAAATAAATATATATATATGGCTTGTGAAATTTGTGCTCAAAGCGGCAAAAGCAGGTCACTTGTTTAATTAGTTATAAAATATAAATTAGGCTGAGTGCAAGAGTTGCTAATTAAACAAAGCATACAAAAGAAATGTAAAGCAGCAGCAGTCCGAAGATAAATAATGTGTTGTAGGATAGTGTGACTAGCAACTACCCTGCAGCTAATTGTAGAGTATGTGGAAATAACTGAAATATTGGTTTAGAAACCTTTTTTCTTAAGAAATTCTATAAGGTATTGAAAACTTTAAGTGTATTCACAAGTTTTGAAAGGAAAAAAAGAACATGAAAAATAATTTAAAATAAATAAAAGCAAATACAATTTCAGGCTTGCTTCCGACATTTCAAAAAAATCTTTAGGAAATTATAAAATATATTTTTGTAGCTATTTTACAGTAACCTAATTAAGTTTGTTCCGAAATGTTGAGAATCTTTATAATATAAAGTAAATCACTTTATAAAAATAAGGACACGAAAAATATAATAAATAAAAAAAAGAAATGCAATTTCCACTTTTTCAAATGCGTCTTTTATGACGTAATTATATTATATTTCCGGCTGTATTAAAGCTGATCTCCATCTCACTCTCTCTCTCTCTCTCTCTATTTAATTCTCGCTTTTTCTCTTTCTTTCATTCGCTGTCTGTTTCCGTCATACTAATGAGAAATGAAACTCGACCACGCTACACTCGTAATCACGCTCTTTGCTTGACTGTGTCGGTTACTAAATTAATTGCATACAAATTATTTAATAGTAATAAACATAATAAACCAGAGTGTGTGTGTGCGCGCGCCTGTAATGAGTAGAAAAGCATGGAGGGAGGGAGGAAGGGATAGAATTGGGAGGATTCAAACGGAAGGCATCAGTAATGCCCATGGCAACGGCAACAAAAATGCATAATGAGCATTAAAATGCTGCTGCTGCTGCTGGAAAATGAAAATGCAATGGCAGTGCCAGGTCTCTGTGTTCCTACAACATTCAGTGGGTTTTCCTGGGTGTGTTGGTGTGTGCGTGTGTGTGTGTATGTGGGTGTAGGTATATTCTGGAGCTCGTATATAACAGGATTATACAGAACACGCATACATTACTAGATGGGAGTAACCAACCAACCAACCAACAGCAGAGGCTCGTTCATGTATTGCTGCTACTCACGTTCTATTTGCTTAACATTCTAAACGAGTCCTTTTCATTAGTAAAGCAAAAAAAAGGGAAAATTTGAAAGAGGAAAAACTAGTTTTACATGTTGACTAAAGTATACGCTTACGTTGAAGCACATCGAAATGTTTAAAAGTATTTTAATTTATAACTTTCTTTAGATCAATGCTTTAAAGCTCTTTATGATTGTATACAGATGTCACATTTATTTCTACATATTTTCTGTAGCTCCAATTTGTGTTTGCAAAACGAATTTAAGAAATGATCAGTGTTGGTAAATGCTGAAACACTTTAAATTAATATTAGGAAATTTATAAAAGGAATTTAATATTAGTTAATTAATATAAGCAATTTAATAAAAGGAAATTAATATAAGGAATCTATTAGATCTTAATTTTAAGCTTCAAACTTTGATGTGAGCATACTAACAGTTTTATTAAGAATTTGCAAATATGGATTAGTGTTGGAAATGATAATTGTTTTTTAAAATCGTATTCAGTTTTACAGAATATGATTCATTAAATTGTGAGGCATACAATCAGACATTTTATAGTCTCTAATCTGTGTTTGCAAAAGAAGAATTGTAAGATACTATCAAAGATTAGGCATATCAGTGTTGGTAAATGTATACTTTTTACATAATATATTCCAGAAACTGCAAATGAGTAATACTTTGAAAATGGGGTAAGCTTTGTATCTATTAGTTCTGCATTTTAAGTGTAAAATATTTCTAGAAATATCTAAAAATCTATTAACTTTTTATATAGTATATTATATGCATATTTTGTAATATATACTATAATATATATTTATTAAATAAGTTCACGTCATATATTTAAACAAAAATCAATAAAATAAAAGTTAAACAATTAATCATCTAAACAGCAACCACAACTGATATTTCTGAATTAGTAATTAAATTATTTAAAAATTTTGTATATTGTTTAATTCAATTAAATAATTCAATAATTAACTATATAAATTACATATTATATATATATTATATATCTCAATGGGTTATATTTAGAGATATTTACTGTCCGACCAAAACTGTTGTCATAGTTAATATGCAACCTATGTAGGTAATTTATGCTAGCAAATATGGGCAAAGGGCGCTGGGTGCAATGTGCACTAAAAATTGGCGCATATAAAATTGGAAATAAAAGGCATAGAGTGGAGAGCAGGCACATGAAATAAAATGCAATTGCACTTTGCACAAAAGTTCAACGCATTCAGTAACGCTTGTCCGATACCCCTATCCCTATCCCTATCCCTATCCCTATCCTTATCCCTATTCCTATTCCTATCCGTATTCCAAACCGAGAACCATACCGTATTCGCAAAACTGGAAATCAAAGCGCAAACGACGGCAATGGCAACAGCAACGGAATGGCAGGCAAACTCACAACTCAATGGCGGAAGTTTGCATTTTCGCAACGAATTCATAATCATGTTGAATCGTATGAAACTCCCACTCTCTTTCTATCTACTCTATCTCCACTTTTTTTTTGTGCACCCAGATACAGATATAGCTATAGCTGTATGTTAGCTAAAGCACAGTTTATCCTTTTTGATTTGCAGCCTGTGACTGGCAGCAGGAGGCACGTTGCATGTTTTGGCCTCTGCTGTTGCACTTCACTCTTCAGCAACTGAGTAGTAAATATTATTTCGTTTCAATTCAAATAAAAAAGCACGTATATTCAGCGTTGCCTCTGTTTGCATTTGTTTGAGAGGGAGGGCACAAAAAAAAAGAATTGAAAAATGAAACTGAGGGAAAACACACACAACACACACACACACACGAAGAGAACTTCAACCAAATCGTTCGCTAGTCGTTGATATTTCAAATGAGCGGAAATTACAAGTTGCAAAAATATGAATTATTAAATTTTCACTATGAAACTGGCTATAATAAAAGAGCTAACATTCAATGGGACGCGTTGGAGCTCAATATTTGTTATAGTCGATGGTAAAAAGGCTAAAGAGGATTTACATACACGGAATTATCTGAGATTGTTTAAGCTTATAAAGACACAGCAAACACTAGTATATTTATATTGGTTTAAAAAGTCTAAGACTGAATATTATATTTGCAATATTAATAAAAAGTAAATTGTGTACTTTTTATTATTACAACAAAAACAATCAAACATAAAGCACTTCTATGTACGTAAAACTTTGAAATCTTTATTATTAACCAACACTGGGCGGTGGCTTATGGGCTCTTACAGCACTTACAGCACAACTTAAGTACAGTGTGCCATTTCTAGCTTAAATTTATGGAGAAAGTTACAGGTGAACGTATAAAAGTAAGCCAGATGGGTTTAAATAACAGCATTTTATAGCTAGAGATGTTTATATGAAAATGTATTAAACATAATATACTTGTACATATATATTTGTTGAGATGGAGGTGGAAATATACTGTATAATGTACTCGAAGAGCTTTGACAGATATAATTTCTCATTATACTATGTTAAGTGATTCTCACTATAATCAATTTTATTATTATTATTATTATCAATACTTTCTTAAAGCAAACTAAATTATTCCCAGCTTATTCCATTGCCAATCAGAACAGATACAAATATAATTTATGTTAATTAAATTTCACTGTAGATATGATTAATATCGTCCGACAGCGGCTAAATTATATCAAAGAATTAATATTTAATATTATATATAGTTAACTTTCATTATGTATTATTTATTACTTAAAATTTTTCATCATTTTTCATTCATTTTCAATACCTAAGTATCTACTTTAATATAGTATATTGCATCACATTTTTCTTGTAAATGTCAAAAATAGTATTTTTTATACGACATACACAAAACTGTTGTGTGTGCCTATAGTATATATACTACTATAATATATGACTCTCAAAGCTGGCACAAAAGGTATTTTGCGTATTTTACCTGGCTCAAAATATGTTTGCCATTTGCAAAGAAATGTTAAATGGAAATGCCTTCACGGAAAAGCGTCGAAAGAGCCAAAAACCAGCGAAATAAATATCCTACCAAATAACTCAGCAAAAACGCTTTTCCCTTTTTCTAGTGTGTGTGAATGTGTGTGTGTGTGTGTGTGTGTGTGTGTGAGTGTATGTGTTAGTTGCGCTGAAATGCGCGCTATCATATTTGACACACACACACACACACATATAGTTAGTAGAGTTGTTTGGCAACTTGCGTTAGTATTCGTATATCCTGTAACAGGAAATGACTGTCATGTTGTCATATTTTTCAACATTTCGCACTAAAAACCATTCAAAACTGACAAAGCCAAAAAAAAAACAGTACGAACACCTGAATTCCGAGTTAGTCAAAATGCGCTCAATGGGTTAATCATAGGAGAGAACAGATTTGTTTGCAAACGTTAGAAAAAGCTGTTGATGGTAATACCAAAGGGATGTGTATTTAAATGAAACTGAAATGTAATTATAGCAATAAGTAATGGTAAGCTATTTATTTTGTTATTTATCATTAGGAACTAGCACTGATTAAATGTTTAGAATTATTTAATTTGTAACTAAAACTAACAGAAACATTGATTGACTATACATATATTTTGATGTATAACTTGCACTTTTATCAGACTTTACTCAGTCTGAGCTCAAATATCCTCCATCAACTTAAAATGTAATTTTCTTTTACAGAACACTCAAGAAGCTAGCGAAGTTCGCTCAACTGTATTTTAAGACAGCCTCTTTTTTTTTTTTTTAAAAGGAATTTATTGCCTTTTAATGCCCAAAAATGTGCTTTTATTTGTTCACACATCAAAGGGCAACCAAAGTTAATTTCTATTTCGTTTTTCGCGCTAAATTGTTAATTATCTTTTCCCTTTTCTTATATTTTAGTTAAATATAACGCCTCGAAGTGTGCAATTAGATTCTTAAGCTGATTTTATGATAATTGCTCATTAAACGCTAAACAAACGCAACTGAAAACATTTCAAAAAAAAAAAAAAGAAAATACACACACAAAAAGGACGAATGCTCGAAAAAAAAAAAACATCTTCGCAATTATCTTTCGAGGTTGGAAATTAACGCAAAATTCCGCAGTATAAACAACATTAAAGGCATTAGGAAAGGTCAAGAGAGAAGGAGATGGCGAAAAAGAGAATATGCCATATGAGAACGAAAAGAATTAAATACAGATTCAGATTTAGATGACGGTAAGTGCTGCGTAGGTTTATCCAGGCTGCATAATTTATGTGGGCGTGTAGACAACATCTGTCTGTCTCTCTCTCTCTCTCTCTGTGTGTGTCGCTGATACATGCCAACAATTTTACATCATTAAATGCCAAATGCATCATTTAATTTGAAATTATAAAAGAAAACATAAAACGACTGATAGAGCGGGAGACCAGAGACCTGGCACAGAACAGAAACACAAAAGCGATTATTTATGTGGCAACCGCGAGCGGTGGGAAGCAGACAGATAAGGCGGGCGGGAGAGGAAATGAGGGGGAAACGATAGTCAACAGTCGGCGGCCACCAGGCCGCATTATGGCAACTGCCAAGCGGAATCATAGTCGTCGTTCTGTGTTGTCCTTGATAATAATAAAAATAAAAAAAAGCAAAGTTTTTACGTTGAGACACCAGACTTCAAACTCCAACATTACATTCTCATATCTTGTCTCTCCTTCTCTGGTTGCATTTTTATGAAATACGAGTTTATTTTTTTTTTTTTTTCATCCTAAGCCGGGGATTGTGGCAACAACGGCAGCAGCAACTCACCTGTAAAGAGAAAATGTAGCAGAAAACAAACATTAAAATAGGCAGTTAAGTATATTTGATTAAGGTTTTATGTCTGGCTCATTGTCTGACTAGCGACTTTGTCCAGGATGTGGCAATTAACGTAATATAAATAATTGAAACTGTTTGCTTCCCTTTGCCTCTTCCTCTGTCTTTCCCTGCCTCTATCTAAGGGCCAACATCAGACTGTACGCATCTGTGGCACTTTAATGCTTAAGATGACTACAAATTGTTGCTGCTATAAAAAGAAAAAAAAACAACTAACTTTAAATCCGCACATTTGTTACCACTTGTACAGTGATGGGCGTAAAAGTTTGTACAGCAAGTCTTAAATAAATAATAGATCTATTTATTGAACATAAATATCAGACAACAATAGCTGAGACTTCATTAAGTAGTTCTAAGTATACATTTTTATCATAATTTGAATTTGAGAAGAACTAACAATTTTTCCTTTAATTTTTATTAATAGTAACATCAACTAGCCATCAAAGTTACGATTACTAAGGTTTCCTCATCGTCGCAGGGTTTATACATATTATTATAAATATATAAATAAATATATTGAATGCTTTAAAGTGATTTTGTGTGAAAAGGTAAGAATTAAAAATCCAAAAAAATTATAAACCAGAAATTGGTGACGAGATGTAACACATAGTTTTGATGACTATCTCATCATATTGATTGATTATTAAAAATTACTATCTAAATCAATTCAAACTTAATTAACAACATTAATTAGAATTTTATTGCATTAGAAATAGTTGACATAGTTTAATAGGTAAAGTGTTAAACAATAAAATGTACCACAAAAAATATCCATTTAAATATGTTAAACATATTCGATGTCTTGATAGCTATTGAAATTATTTATATATATTAGTTTTTGCCTTATGCTTTCATTTATCTATTATTATAGTCTTTACTATTTTATAAAACTTTACTTTTACTTTACTTTACAAAACATAAGCTATTTAATTGATTATATTAAATATTTAATTGTTTATATACTTTCTAGAAAATTCCCTTAACAGTTAACTGACTTTTTTGAGCTCGCCTGTGTTTTTTGCGTGTTGAACAATAAAAATGTTGCTCTTTAATGGCCCACGCAAAATGTTCGCATTTTTGTGCAAATTTCAAGACAACAAACGATGACACTTAAGTGGGGGGAAAGACAACAACAAGTTGCTTGCAACTTTCTGTTTTACATTTCTTAATGGCATTTTATCAAATGCAATTAATCGTAATTGCTCGTTTACCCACACAGAGAAAACGTAGCACATATGGAAATCTGGAAAAACGAAGATGTAAAGCACACACACACACACACACATTTGTGGAGTACATCAAATGAGCAATGTGAGTGCTACACATTAACGCCTGTTTCAAGCTGCTTTCCGTTCTTTTCCCTCCACCCCGTTGAACCACACAGCGGAACCAGAATAAGTTGCCTCTTGCCGGGCACATTAACATTTTAGAATTTTTCGTACAAAGCAACGTGACAAATGTGTAGGTAAAAAAAAAAAACAAAATTACACTTAAATGGTAGAAAGGAAAAAGAGAAACATAAAAATGTAAAGCGCCCACAAAGAACAACTCAGAGAACTCACATTTAAGTGGAGGGGAAAAACTGAGGGAACATCACATCATACAAACATACATCAAATTACACCATGGAAAGTAAAAATTGTTGCATCCATCGCACACTTTACTCTGTTCCTCTGTGTGTGTGTGCCTTATGAGGTCAATTACCTGTCATTTGCATGACTGACAGGCCAACTGGAAGAGTGGGAGGTGGAGGCCGCAGGTGGATTTGCCGCCTGCATAGGTGTCAGTTACCAGGGGTTCTCTTTGATTGCCTGTCGTTGCATAAATCGCAACCAGCACTGAACCTTAAACGAAGGTCATCAACGTCAACTTCATTTAGACTTTTTCACATTTTACCTTATATTTTTAAAGCTTTTTATTTTTACCTGACAAGCTTCCCTTTTTTTTGTCCTGGTCAGGCAATGAACCCGATTAATTAGGGCCTTTGACATGTGTTAGTTTTTAGTCTACTATTTTTCTACTCAAAGCAACAGCGGAAATGCCAAGTTGATATCATTTTTATACTCGATTTGTGATGATTATTCCAATTATATTTACTAGAAAGTGAAGATCGAATTGTCAGCAAATTACGAATTAAAACACATACATATTTAATTCATCTCAAGCTGTAACAATTTATGTTACAATTAATTGTTGTTCGGTCTAGAAACTAAGCTGAAGACAGCTTACAATTGACTACGTGCTGCTTAATAATAGATTCAAATGCTTTGTGCGATAAAACACACTTGCTTTAATGTCACACACCTCGTAAATACTTAAATAAATCAAGGAAATTAAGAGCTGGCTTAGTCGTTGTTGTTTATCTCAAAATTAGTAAATTGAAGTACGTGACAGCAGTTAAACAAAGGAATATCTCAAAGATTTTACAATAAGCTAACATCTATCTTATCAGTTTAAGCTAAATAGATTTCAAGTGGCAACTGTAGTCACATAAAATATTCTGATAAAAGTCTAGTTATCTGGCCTTACTTTAAAGGGTTTAGGTGTGTCATGTATCTTTCTTTATTTGCATCCCACAACCTATACAGTTCAGACAAAGACTTCAAAGATACATGTAACTACTTGGGCATGTTTCTTTATTTGTATCCTATTTATAACTTTTCTATTTATGACAAAGACTTTAAAGATATTAAGCGTCAACAAGTTGTCTTTCATCATGTCAATTATAATCAAATCGATATTTTGCCATATTGAATGGCATTGTTAGACCCTCACCTTAAAACTCAATTTGGCAATTTATCTCAACAAAATTCTTGTTCAATTTTGTTTGGCTGGTTAGCTTTGAATGTACACAAATACACACAAAATCTGACAGATTTGAATATATATATATGATGAAATAATAAAAGCTGTACTACTGAAAATTTCCAGAACATTTATATTTAACTTGTTTAGCTTTATATAATATAATATATGCTATAAGTTTTAAAAGCGTAGAGTAAAGTTAAATGACACATTTATAATGTACAATAAAAATCTAATGATGAATTTCTTTAAAATATTAAATATATTATATTTTTATATATATATATAGTGTTATATTCTAACAGTTTAAAAATGTTCTGAGGTTAAACATAGTTTCTATCAGTATTCAATATTCAATGAAATTAAATTTCCGGCTGCTTAAAATATTTGTACTAGTCATCATAATATAAGAGTTTAAAAGTCTACAAAAACCATTCATTTACTATACATATTTGGAAAATATATGATAATCATATATTAATTTAGATTAAATTTTTGTATTCCTTCAAAATCCAAACGTTAATACCAATGAAATATTAATAAATATACATTTTAGGCCATTTTTATGTTACTAATACATATTTATTTATATTGTATGCCAATTTTTAGCAGAATAAATCGGTTTTTTCTTAAATTCTCATCTATTTAAAACAGAATTTAAATTTCTACATTCATCATAATAAAATATACAAAATGTCTATTCATTCCACCTTATATTTTATTATCACAGAAGCCCATATCAACTGCCAAAGCTCCAGTGCAGAGCATGGAGAATATCAAAATGAAATGGACAAAACCCCAAAAGTAATAAAAAATAAAGGAAGCAAAACACACACACACACATCCTCGAACGTAGAGATAGATAGCAAAACAAAAGCAACAGAGCCACAGCAATAAAATCAAATAGAAACAGATGAAAAAAAAACAAATAAACAAAAAACTCAAAAAAAAAAAATGCAATACAAACAGCGGCAGACAGCGAAGAATGCAAAATTAACTTTTGAGAAAAGCGAATAGAACAGCCCTGGAACTTGTACTTTGCAACTGTGTGAGTGGACTATTCCGACCATTTTGAAAGCTGCACGTAGATGGTGGCTCTTCCCAAACACCCCGTAGACCCTTCCTGCCGTCCAGTTGTGCATCCCAACTTCAATAGAAGTCAAGTGGTTGCGGGGGATTCACTGCTGGACGCCTGGCACATTAACATGTCGAGCAGGTTGCCGGATTGCTCAGTTGCTGGGCTGGGTATACGATGCTCACATACCGGAAGTTAAGTGCAGCAGTTGTCCGCTGCACAGTGGTTTAAATTGTATGTAAATAAAGTGAAAACTATACTTGCAGAAACTTTGATTTACCATTTTGCACTACCTTTAAAGTGAACTCCACAAGTCGAAGATATCAAGTCGTTGATTTCAATTAAAACTTTGATATACCTCAGTATTCTCTATATATAATATATGTGTTTAAATGTATTAATTTTTTTAGCTAATATTTATTTAAATTAGTAATAAATTTAGTTAATATTAAGTATTAACAGAACAATATGGGTTTTTCTAGGTTATATCTATACTAACTTAATAGAATAGATATATTCAAGTTACTTATAATAAAGTATCTGGTAATATACAATGT
Organism: Drosophila histrio; assembly: GCA_958299025.2. Taxonomy (NCBI): domain Eukaryota; kingdom Metazoa; phylum Arthropoda; class Insecta; order Diptera; family Drosophilidae; genus Drosophila; species Drosophila histrio. Next base: position 17,949,227 of record OY282580.2, read on the forward strand.
TTTATTCCAATATTGAAGCCCCTAATATTCATATACGAATATATTTGTTATTATTATTCAAATTTGTCTGTCATTATATTATATACTCTGTCTCGGTGTATGTTTTTGTGATTAAATCTTTATCTATATATCTGTTTATATAATTATTCTTTTATATTTTATGTATCTACCCTAAATTTGATATATTACATATTATACAGTATTTCGCATTAAATAATCCCAAAGTGTTCAGTTGCTCACTGTTAGGTTTCCAGAGTTCTAATGGCGTTTTCTCGACGGGAGGGCCCTGTAGGTTCGCGATGTGTCGTGCTCGCTAATGCACACGCACAATGCACAATCCACAATTCACATCGCACGTGCACAGAGTACAATGCGGAATGCAGTTGAAATCGGGATTGCCGTTGCCGTTGCCATTGCAGTTGCAGTTGCAGTAAATGAAATGCGGCATTGCCTTTTGGAAGACGTCGCCATTTTGTGCGTGCCACAGCAGGACGCATGTGCCGGGCAGCAGAGGTCCGGTTATGGCCACGTAGCGCCCATTGCGCATATGGCAATCAGCAGCAGGTCCCAAAAGCAGCAACAACTATAACAACGGCGTTAACTAGCGCAACACATACATGCCAAAGCCAAGCCAAGTCGAGTTGAGAATAGGAAAGGGAAATTCGGGGAATAGGGGCAGCTCGACCGCTGCACGTCCTTTTCCTTAGTCCCTGGTCCCTTTAGTTTCTATGGCTCTACTTCCTCATGTTTCCTCTGGCAGATAACTGACATTTGTGGCGCGCACCTTTAATTACCGGGTTGATGCAACATTCGGTTTAATGGTCAGTTTCTCGAGAGTGAGAGCGAGATTGACTCCACACTCTGTTTCGCTGTTCTATGAATGAAAATGACATTTTGTCAGAGAGCAAAAGGCTCATTTTCCCTCAGGAAAATCGTATAATTATGTCGAGAACCATTTTCATTCAAATTGACATTTAAATCAGTTTTCAAACTTCATTAATTTCCACTTACTCTATCAATTGATAATAAACTTTGCAGAATTTCAATTGACAATTATTATTTTCTGTTTTAATAATTATCAGATAATTATGATCTGTTAATAAAGCAGAATTTCTTTCATATTAAGGCTCTCAAGAGTATCTTTATTTATATATTTAAGCTATTTAAAATATTAAAAAAATTGTTAATATACTTTAATTAAGTTAAATATATTATATTAATATATTATATTAAATCATTCATTGTATTATAGCATAATATTTTAATAAATGCTATAATATACTATACTTTAATATTTCTATGGAAGAAGATTCAGAATAAGGCTACTAAAGATAAGCGATATACACTGTTTCTATTTAAAGAATACCAATAATAATCTATCTTAACTAAATACACTAACACTTAAAAATCCCAGAGCCACTTTTCTTTATTTATTTAAAGTCGACTAAAAGCTGTCGAAGAAAGTGTATTAAATATTTAATGGAAAAAATCAATACGAAAGTTGAAAAGTAGTAAAAAACGATAGGAATTAAAAAAGTTGTAGAGGTAGGTATTTTAAGACATTTTTAAATACCTCTATGTTAAGTAGTTTCTTGAATTATTTATTTAATGCATTCTTAAAATTGCCTGCCAATAATACATAATTCAATGGGGTATTTGCAAGTCGTGATTTAAGTTCAAAATTCAGTTTTATGTTGTTTTTTTTTACAGCCTTCTTAATATAATATTAGTTGCCAAGACTTCACGGGTAAAATCCGTTCGTGTCACGTTGCCAAGTATTGGACAATGTCCGGGCCAAGTTTTTGATTCTGTCTCACACACACACACACTCACACATACTCAAGGAAATATACTTAGTTGTGCAGCTGCTGGCAGTGGCACAGGAAGCAAAGGAAGTTACGCCCCTCGCACACGTTGAATTATGAAAATTATAAACAAATTAGCCACACCGCCAGGATTATATGGTGTGGCTTTGTTGGTGTTGCATAAATTAGCGCCGCTCAAGTCGTCAAGTTTGCCCACAGCTCGCACCACGATGAAGAATCATTCCACACAATTTCCACCCCTCTCATCCGCAAACTCGTTGTAATCTGTGCTAAATCTGCTTGTAATATGTTTAAAATAATTGGAGCAATGGGTATTAGCGGTGCCAGCAATGCGTTATAATAGTGCTTATTAGGTTTAGCTAACAGTACAAGTAAGTTGACGGTTGGGCGGTTTTCCAGGGTTAAACAGCGATTTTGGGTGGACTATGGAATAGCATAACAATAGTATATTATGTAAGTGCTATATGAAATTAAGAAACACCATTGAAATAGTAAATATCAGTTTCTTCACAACACTTTATAAACAACTGTCCAGTATATAATAAATATCCATAATTGTGAATATACATGCAAACTTCATATTACTATACATAATATTTAAAATCAATTAAATTTAAGTATTTAATAGTTGTAAATTTACGATATTTACATTGACTATTTTATAAATTCGCTAAATTTTAATAAGTATTTTTATAGTATCTATAAAGTATTAATCGAAATTAGTAAGAATAAGCTTCCAAGAAATACCATATAAATATATTTATGTATGCAAATATATACATACTTATAATTCAAGGAAAATAATAATGTTCAATTAAAGGTTTTAAAATTAAAAAATAAAATAATTAAATTAAAAATTATTTGTACAATCTATTGTAGTTAAGTCAATATTAAGAAAAAAGAATGAATATTTTATATAAAACTATCTAGTACTATTACAACTATCGCAGCAATTTCAATCGTTTTGCAACACTTGAATGATCTTCTGAGAATTTAAACTTCAGTCGAGTATTCGAAATTGGCTGTTAGCCGATTTGAAGTCAATTTATTGTCGATATGTCAGATATATCAACATACTACAAAAAAACATAGAAGTACCTGCAAGGAGCTAGGCTTGGTATACAGCTATTTCAGGAGATGCCGAGCCCCCCATCAATACCATTTGAACTAGCTTACCCAACGATACATGTCGTGCTACTAGAACCAGTTGAGAAGTAACCAGTAAGGGAGCAAAGAATGTAAGTATTTTATTATCTGTTCACGCCTGACATTCAAAGAAATATGTATGTAAATGTTAAACCCATTTTATATTTAACTAAATAATACACAACCCTATCAGAACTTTTAAAAGTTTCACGATATTTCAGATTCATTTGGCATTCAACAAATGTGCCAAGAAATTGTGATATATTTCAACACAGCTTTAAAAAGCATGCAAACTAAATCCAAGTCATGAATTTATGAATTTTATGCGTGTTTATCAGTAAAACATGCCGCTGGGCCTGGTCCGAGTTACAGCAACAATAACAACAACAACAACGCTGAATAGCGATGCCTAAAGCAAAGAGAACAACAATAACAAATGTGCGTTGAACACAAGAGCGTGTAGGCAGGCAAAATCCCAAAGCGTAGCCAAAGCACAAGAGCGCAAAGCTCACATCACGCAAAGGGTGAGATAACGACGAGTACGCAGCAATGCGTGTAGGTGTGTGTGTGAGTGAGTGTATGTGTGCGTGTGTGTGTGAGTGTGTAAAGCTCAAAAGCGAACGAACACAAACTAAACGAAACGAGGCGTGAAAATCACACACAAATCATAATAAAAAGCGCAACAAGAAACAGAAACATAAAGGATAGAAACACTAAAGTAGCAAAGAGAACAGAGAACACACAGATACATACATAACATGTATATGTATGTATGTACATATATGTGTGTACATATGCAAATCAAGCGAAACAAAAGCATTCGGTGGGCAGGAAGATGTCCACCATTTTAGAGGGGAGTGACAAGAAATGATTCATGGTCGTGTTTATCAACAAACACGTTTCATGAGTTGCCTCAGCTGCTGCTCAGCTGCCAAGAAAGTCAAATGGGAAATGGGAGTCATGCGAGAAGTGTCAAAGCCAAGTCCACACAAATTTCACAATACATATAGAATACCTAACATACATATGTACATACATACATACAGGCGTAAATATCTACACTTATACACTCCAGTAGTTCTCGAGTGGGGCTCGACTTTATGTCCAACTAACAGTAGCAAGTGCAATGGAACTTGACACATGTTTCAAATGTCATTTCGTTCTGCTATACTAGTACATACATACATAAATATCAAGAATTTGCCTATGCTTCGCTCACAAATACATACATACATATGTGTACATCCACAAATATATAGCAGGCGCTAATCAAATGCAGCTGACGATGTCGCAACTCATGCTACGCTCCTTCTGTTGTTTCACAGTGTCGTTGTCGTCATTTGTTGGGCGTGTTTAGAGTGGACCTGTTTTTTGCAGCCAGTTTCAGATGTCATCATTCAATATATTTAAATATATGAATTCTTTTAAATTTCGTTTGTTTTTTTATATAATAACTGTTTATACATATATTAAATTAAATATTGTACGTCACAAAATTTGATATTAGAAATTAAGGGGCGTGAATATGCTTTCGTCACTAGACTTTTACCTCGTGTAGAGGTAACAACCATAATATGATTACATAAGTATGTATAAATAATTGTATATAAAATTGTACAAACTGCGCTTCTTTCTACACACTGCAAAACACATTTTGTGAAAGACAGAAACTTTTCAAGTTCATTTGTCCATGTCGAGTTACCCGTTTAGAGAACAAATGGTTCACCCTGCGCTTATTTCACACTCGCTGTTGGCCTCCTCAGTCTTTATGAGTCATTTGGGCAGAGTTGCAACAACGGCACAAACTGGTTTAGTTATACAAAATGCAACCAGCGCCAATGAGTCGCAGCTGTGGAGTCGTATGAGGCTGTTGGTAGTTGTAGTTGTAGTTATTCTTGGCTTGGGGAGACCAACCAAGTTTCAAGCAATTTATATGAATTTTATATGCAATTGCATCAATCTCAATTACATAGGGCCCCAGCTCCCAAGTGCCTTCCTGATATTGTGTGTGACATGCAATATTAATAATGGTTTTTATTTAGGTAATTGCTTTGAACCATAGCATATTGTAATTCCAGTAGTTGCAGGTGAAAACTTGGCACTTATGCAGTTCTTAGCAATTTGCATCCTAAGCTCGTACACAGATTGCCATCAGTTAACAAAAAAAAACTTTACATTTTCGAGCAAGTCAAAGTTCAATAGCCACACTCTGTCTGCAAGTCAACCTGAAGGACAAGTTTGGGTCAATTCGTAAAAGATAAAAAAAAGCGGAAGGAAAGGAAGAAAATAACAAACTGAAAATGCAGATAAGAAATTGTGGAAAAGTGCCAGCATAAAACGTATCTGCTACTGTGTGTGGGCGACCATAGATTGGTTGTGATACTTATCAGCTGCAGCTCTAGAAATTCAGTCTGAAATTCATCAATTAATCGGACAAAGAAGACGCAAAGCGAAGGCAGTGGCTCAACGGCTCCGGCTACGACTATGGCTCCGAGTTGATTGGAAGATTGAACAACGTCAAAGACAAGAAAAATCAATTTAAATGATTACAAATTGAAGGAGACAAATAGTCAGTCAGCAGCTGCAGCTGTAGGCAGATAAAGACAACGACACAGCAGGGGACAAAGTCATAAAAAGACATGCGGATGCTCAAAGATGTACACTGAAAACAATAATAGGAACAATTGCGACTTTAGCAATGTTTAACTAATAAATATATAAGTATATATATATAAAACATACTCGTTTACATTTTAATAGGTTTAATATATGACTAATTATTAAATATATACATATTTTATTTTATGCCATTTCTATATTCACACTTTTCGCCCAGTGTAATTGATTTGAGTAACTCTGTAGGTAACTCAGAAATCCGCATATCCAATCCCATCAGAATACATAAACAAATTTTAATTTTTTCTGTACGTTTACACAAAAATAAAAAAGATGGGAAAAACCCCACCCATCACCATGTTTCAAACGTCGCGGTGACTCAACTCAACTCGCTCGACACTCGCTCCATCTTTATTTCATGCTTTCGACTTCATTTCGCCCTTTTTCCAATTTCAATTGTTGTCACAACTGGCAGCAAACGATTCGTACTCGTTCGACTGCCTTGTTGTGAAAAATAACAAAGCGAAGAAGATCCAACGAAATTCTGAAAAAAATCCTTGACTCTTACAACTGACACTTTGAGTTTTTCCACATACACAACAAAAAGAACTACAACAATATCAGAAAGAACTACAAGCACACTGAGAATACTTTCTTGGTACTTCACTCTTTTCTCTCAATTCGTTGCTGCTGTTATGTTGCCATTTCTAGGTCTACCTGCAGTCTCTACAATAAGATAAATAAGATAATATTATTATATTACTATAGCTACTCTAAAAAGAGATATTTAATATCTAAACTATCATATATATTCATAATGTTTGTTCTGTTTAATATAATAATATTAGTATCGGAAATTTTACAAAGAAAAATGCCTTGATTATTATATCTTATATCTTACATATAAAAGCTAATAATTCTATTGAAAGGGCAAGCAAATTTCGGTGTGTTTCTCTCCCTTTCTCTCTGCGTATTCGTGCTGTTGGAAAACCGACGTTTGAATAAACAATCGAGGTGTCTTGAATAATAGATATTTAGCTTTTGATTGTATTTGGCGACTAAAACTTCTACTTCTCGTCGCAGAAGCAACAAAAATAAACAACATAAGGGCTACCAGCAAATAAAACAAACGTAAATTAAATTGTACGAATACGAAACGCAAATTGAAATAGCCAAGGCATTAACGTGAATTTCATAGATGTTTTTATTTCACTTTTTCTCAATTTTTATTGGCTTTGCAGGACAAAGTCAAACGGCATATCGAAAACACGATGGCATCAAGACGTTTTCAAAATAGCAACCAAAAAAAAAAAAAGGTACCAAATTGAAATTGTAATAACAAATTAAAATTGTCTAATGCCAAAAGTCCGGAACGCGTATGCACCTTTATTTGTAGGGTGATCCTTAAACTTTTAAATGACTTACTGGAAATGAAATAATTGAAGTAATTAAAAACTTTGTTAAGCATTGAATTCAAAGTAAGTTTTCAATGTACGCTATATATTAATGTTATTTGCCTATCTGTCATCTGGCGTAGACCCAGGGATCATCTATACATTTGATTAGGCAAAAGTACAAACTCTACAGTCTAGTGTACTCGACTTGAAAATAGCTGGTACACGTATTTGGAAACACATATATATGATGTTCATATAACAGCTAGTTCTTGTAGTTTCTTTTTTATCGATCTGCGGAGTCGAAAGAAGCGTTTTTAAAATGCAGAAATAAACTTAACCTAGGTGAAATCAATACCTATTATAATGCATATTACTTATTTATTTAAACAAAAACTATGGATAATATCAAAAAGCCCTAGTCGGTGCTGGCAGCTTCTTTCTGTTACACACTTTGCCACTTACTTATTAGACGCTTATAAATCTTGGGTCTCGAGCTAAATAGTAGTGTGTGATTGGTAATTATGTGGATTTCAGTACATGAGATTTCACTATATAAAAGTCTTAATCAAAATCAACAAAAACTAATTTTACAATATGAGAAACAAATAATAAATCTACAAACTGAAGTTAAATCAAAAGATAAAGAAATAAATGATATGCAATCCGAAATTAATACAAAAGGTAATGAAATGAATGATATGCAATCCGAAGTCAAGTTAAAAGATTCTCAATCAGCTGTGAAAATCAAACAACTTGAACATAAGATCACAGTATATAAACAGACCTCTAGTTGCTTCGGTAAATTGACCGAAATTCATACAGTTAAAGTCCACTACTCTAAGGCACTAACATTCCCAGTGGCGTGTGACTCGCAATTGGCAGGTTCTGGATGGACCGTCATACAGCGTCGAATGGATGGCAGTGAGAACTTTAATCGGACTTGGTCAGAGTATAAAAAAGGTTTTGGTAGTTTAAACGGAGAGTTTTTTATTGGGCTTAAGAAGCTTCATTTACTGACAAAATCGCAGCCCCATGAATTGTATATTTCCCTTATGGATTTTTCAAATGAAACACGATATGCCAGATACAGTAACTTCGTCATTGGCAGCGAGGAAGAGTTGTATGAGCTGAAAATTCTTGGAGAATATTCGGGAGATGCTGAAGATTCATTGCAACGGCATAAAAATAAACCATTTTCAACACCTGATAGGGATAATGATGAAGATTCGGAAAATTGCGCTCAAATCTATAAATCGGGCTGGTGGTTTTACCATTGCTATAATAAGTAAAAACAGCAAATTCTAGTGTAATTAAATTACAATAAATATAAATATACAATTTTAGTAATCTTAATGGACAGTATCAATATAAGGATAATGGTGAGCATTTCGATGGCATTGAATGGAGAGCTTGGAAAGTTCGACCGATGAAATTTACTCAAATGATGATTAAACCAAAGTCTTCATAGGTAAAATATAAAAAACAATTAATTGCATACATTATTCCAAACTAATATAACTATTATTTTGTTTCCCTAATTTAGTTTTCTTCGAAATCAAAACTTGCTAATGAAGACTCGACTATAAAAATACGGGGACCTAAAACATTAACCGTGTCAGACGTAGTCCGAAAACGGAGCCGAATATACTGTTATTCAAGAACTTAAAACAAAATGTTTAACATTTTAAAATCTTTTCTTTTAACTGAAGGAATGACGGACTGATTGAATATCTGTTACTTTTCCCCTTGTGTTAACTGATGACACAATGCCTGTTGAATTCTACTGTTTTCCTTTCAGATTTTGTTAGTTTTGTCTATTTCAAAGATTGCATAATTTATGATTATAGCTCATGTTTGCTGCATTTATCGTTATCGCTCTTGATGTTCGTTGCATTATGCTGCATGTTGTTCTAAACTCTTAATGACAATATAAACATGGTTTTATTATTAATAATCCGTTTTATCTACCTAAATATTGCTTAAATTAATTATAACCAATACGTGGAATTTTAATTAATCATTGTTAAAATTAAATAATGTTGTAAATTAATTTTCAATAATCAATAAAAATTTTAAGTCCCTTTACTTTAAAAAAGCACAAAGGCAAAAATTTTAAAATATTATATAATTATTGTTTTAATAATAATTATAATAATTCTGGATGGTAAATTGAAGATAAAGGAATTGAAATAAAATACAGCTAGTCCACTCGGAGTATCGATTGTCCCAATAAAATGTTTATTATAAATCGATGATAGATAGAGATTCTTATTGATTTTTCGTGAACTGTGCAGCCTTGAATGGCACAGATAAATCCTATTTAGTTCTTACACTTTTTATTACAGAGTTGGGCCTCATGAAAACTATCAGAACTCAATCTTCAAACAATCATTGTTTTGAAAAAGAAATAGCAAAATACTGAGAATAGAAAATGCCAAGCAATTAGTAAACATTAGCAGCAAAAAGTCTGACAACAATGGAGAGCAATAAAAAGCCAATAGAAGAGACGGCAAAAGCGTCCAATAAAAACCCATATAAGTAAAAGGCCTTAAAAAGCATAGACATAGACATGAATAGAGACAAAGGCAGAAACAGAGAGTCTGATAACGTTATGAGGTGTAATCAATGCCGAATGCCAAACTGACATTCATTGAAAGTCGCCTAGACTGAACTTAGAAGGAAAAAGTGAATTTCATGAGAATTGCCAGAAGGATTTAAGGAAAAAAAACAGCACAAGGACACACTTGCATAAAGTTGATTATATCCCATTTAGTAATAAGAAAAGTTACTTATATATAACGAAAGATACGACTGACGTTAGTTAATCCCTGGCCGTAGACAATGTCAAACAGAGAGAGAACAAACACAAAGTCTCAGACACTTTCAAGGATATTAAAAGCAAGTTATCAGCAAACAAAATGCATGCAGCTCTGCAGCAGTTTCATATCCCATAACCAAAGCCATATAATTCGCAGTTCTAGTCGCAGACAAAGTCGCGTCTACGGCTAAAAGACAACGGATATGAATATACCCAAAGGCTATCAGACAGCGTAAATGAGCGTGTATTGTAGAAAGAAATTGCTCCACACAGCAGACGAAGCACAAAAACAAACAGAACGTGGCTAAACGTGGCAGCCACCTTCTTAGCCATCCCCCCTATAAACACAATTCATGATAGCCACTGTGTGTCTGCTTTGGCGCTGATACGGGCAAATCTGTTTGGGCCCAAAACCCCACACAACCAGGAAACTTTCCTGAACTGTTGCTTGGGATTGGAATTGGGATTTGTGTTGCATCATCATGACAACGACGATTGACGCAACGATGATGATGATGATGATGTTTCTACGCTGCACAAACTCAACTGGGCTTCACCATGACAGGAGCTTTTAACAATTTGCATAGAAAACATTGTGTAAGCAGTTAAAAATATATGATAAGTTCATGTTGTACAACACTTAACGCCAAGACTTTAAATATATCCTTTTGAGTTTATCAGCAACACTATCTATAATATTCTTGAATATTTAAATTATATATATATATACATATATTGAAGAAAACTATCGATATAACTAATAATAAATAATAAACGCTCTATATATAATCAATTACATATCTATCTGTTAAACGGTTGTCTGAAATATGGCATAATAGTTGAATAGTTTTTAGATCTATTGCAAAAGAGAAAATAAATATAGTACAATAATAAAATTTATGAATAATAAAAAAAATAGTAAATAAATAAATAATAAAATATATAAATAATAAAATAAATAAATAATAAAATAAATAAATAATAAAATAAATAAATAATAAAATAAATTAATAATAAAAAAATAAATAATAAAAAAATAAATAATAAAATATATAAATAATAAAATAAATAAATAATAAAATAAATAATAAATTATAAATAAATAAAAAATTAAATAAAAAATAAATAAATAATAAAATAAATAAATAGTAAAGTAAATATAAAAATAGGAAAGTAAATATATAAATAAGTAAATAAATAAAAAATAATATACAAAAAAAATAATAAAATAATACAAACACTTATTTCCTTTAAATAATTTTAGTATTTTTATTATTTTATTATTCATATATTTTGACTTTATTATCCAACACAATAGTATTTCACCAAGCTTAGACTTATTGTTTTAATTAATTTTCAATAAAGAATATATTTAAATATTTAGTTAATTTAACACAAAAATAACAAAACGACTGAAAAATACGGTGTATAGAGTTAACACTTAATATCCTTGGGTGGGTGTGGTAATACACCTTGCCAATAAATCGCCTGGGCAATCGAGTCGCAATGACTTTCATTTATAAGTGGACTGCGGATGGAGGCAGCGACCATTTCTTCCGCTTCATATTACAAATCTACAGCTGATGCGATTATGGACGAGACACAAACAACAACTACAGAGAAGAGAAGTAAATCCGTGTGCCTTCAAGCGGGAGCCAACACTGATATGTATATCTATATACCATAAAACAGAGCAAATAACAAAAAGAGAAAAAAAACTTAGACTATCGGTACTAGAGGGGTATGACCAGTTAATAGCATTGCCCATCTACGCCCACGCAATCAGTAGAAACATTTTTTACGTTTGCCAAAGATACATTTTTTTCCCTCCATACATGGAAAAGTCAACGAAACAGTTGGCCAACTTGTTGTGATGCTGCAAAAGGGCAACCGACAACTTTCCGCAGAAGCGGAACATAGTCTACGGTTTGAGATTGTGTAAAGAAAGCCTGGCATGGGAATGGTTCAATGAATTGCGGCGGTTCGCTGGTCTTTGCCGACTTTGTGCAAAAATTATCCAAATGGAATAAAGGAAAGTGCTTATATAAGAGATCTTCAATAGGATCTATGTGTGTGTAACAGAAAACTCATTTCTTAACAGGAGAAAGATAGAAAAATTTCGACATAACAGACAACAAAACAATTACTGAGTTCGGACTATCAACTAAGAGATTGAACAAATTATAATGGCTTCAGGACTGAAAACGAATAATAACTATCATTAAAATTGCAACAAGTCTTCAAAAATCATAAATTTCTCATTAAAACTTATTATGAATCAAAGGCAAAATGTAGTCATTTATATATATGATTTAAAATAAATATTTCGAGTATATTGGATTAATAAAATGATTTTCCTTTTAACTCGCTTTATTTGACATTTGTTAGTAGCTAAAATACAATAATATAAACAAATTAAAAATATATATATATCAATTAAACTAAAAACTCATTCTGTGTAAATACGTATTCCCATTACGCTCCATCCACAATCAACGTAATAAACAAACTTGGCCAAATGCAGGCAATTTAACACAACTTTTTTGAAGCAATTCCCGCACTGTTTTAAAGTTGAAGCCTCAGAAAACAAGTGGGCGGGAAAAGTTTACCCATTTAACCAATTTTCAGCAGCAGCGCACAAAAACCATTACATTTACCGCAACGGGACAAGAACAACAAACAGCAGCTGCTGCTGCTAGAGCTGAAGCTGAAACTGGAAACGGAAAACTGAATTGTGGGAGAGCTGTGAGGGGCAGTTGCTGGGGGCGTGGCTAGTGGCAAGTGGCCTTACCCGGCATTAAACCGGTTCAATGTCCAGCCAAAGCCACAGCCGCAACCGAACCGGGCCAAGTAAAAACTCATCAAACTATATTTTCAATAAATAATGACAAAGCAGAGAGTGGAGTTGAAGGGTAGACGGACGGGGAGGAGCATTTAGCTTGTCTTTCGGCGACTGCCAACAACTTCATTGATTTTGTGCCATTGTATAGGGAGCCAGGCACTCGAAGTCGGCGAAAAGTCGCGACAGTCTCGACAGCCAGCGCATCGAGTCATAAATAAACAGAAACAAAACAATAAAAAGAAAGTTTTTTTCGGCGTGCCGAAGAATTGATACCCTGACAATTAACAGGAGATTAAAAAAAATACATTAATGAAGTATTAAATCAAACTATAAAATAAATGCACGCAATTTTATTATTTTTGAGCCGACCTTAAGTAAAATTAGTATGTAGAGAAAAGTAACAAATACAATATCTTTAAGATTGGTTGAAATAACCTTTATTTACAATAGATATGTCAGCTATATGATTTAGTAGTACGATTTTACTCAAAGGATATCAAAGACAATACCAATTACCCAATTTGTGAGTTTGGTTGAGATATCGCAAATCATAAACCAGTTTTTCATACTAAATGTTGACAACTATATGATATACTAATCAATCTAAGACAAATCTGTGCTAAATTTAATCAACAAAGCTTTCAAATGGAGAGAGACATGGCTTGATGTCTCATTTATTTATTTATTTTATTACATAAACTATTATACAAGTATATCAAGGTATTTACAATATAATAACTAATAAGGGAATAGAGTGCTACATGTCACAGTTGTAGCTCTTATCAAGAATATAGTATATGTTTTGTAGTTTTTGCCAATGCAATGCACGCGATTTGACAAAATTATAATATTCTTTGTTAGTGTATAAAATTGCCAACAACTACTCACAAGCCAAAACTGTGTGCACCCAAACTTATGGCGCGCACTGTCTGTCTGTCTGAATGTGGTGTGTGTCTGTGTGTGTTCTGCTACGCCCAGTTAACACGCCGTGCAATATGCAGCAGCATTTGCATGTACGAGAACACCTCTAGCTGCCTCACTTCCTTTCTCACTCGCTGTCCGTCCCGGTCTTCTGTTTAAGCCAGTCTGACGACAGGCTGGCAAGTCAACAACGCAACCTGCACGGACTAGTTAGACTTACGGACGACTCAGACAATGGGTCTAAGGACACAGTGGAACAAATCGAACAATCATATTTGTTTTCTTTTGTGCAGGATCAAAAAACAATTTTTTATAACTAAACATTTATGACAAAACATTATTATTGTTCAAGCCTTTTTAGGCGTTAACGTACCATTATATTGAAATCCATAACTAGAACTTTTTCAGATAATTTTGATACGATAAAAACAGTTAAGACAATTTTAATATATATAAGAAATATGCATTAGTGAATAGAATTATAACTAGATTAGCTCTTCAGTAAACTTTTATAAAAAGCTAATTTTTTTATCTTGAATTTTGCAATGTAATTCCACAGTACAATTGCCAGTTTTTTCTACAATTTTTGTCAGTTCATACTTGTAATAAATTGCACTATGGGGAACACTCTCCGATCCCTTCGTTTTGTAAGTGCCGGCGTGTGAATGGGCCAAGAGTGCAGTAAAAACTGCACATGCGAGTTTTTCCGGCCAATATTTAGATGGTTTTCGGAATTTGGCTTGTTTATGGCCAGTCCCAAAGACCGAGCCCATGGCACACCGCACAGCTGTTGATTATTGTTGTTGTTGTTGTTGCTGTGGATTTTTGGCAGACAACTTAAATTTCGTATCTTGTGCAGCATTGCGAAACTTTTTGTATTAGATTACAAATTACAAACGAAATAGGTTTCATTTTTATTACAATTTCACAAATTTATGTTATTCATTAATTTGTAGAAGTATAATATAAAATTTATTAACTAAAGTTACGAAAGGTATTCAATTTCTAGTGATAAACACTAAAATTATAAATGAATTTCTTTGCACTTTCTATTTCACTAAATATCAAAATTTAATAATGTTCAATGTTAGTCTTACAAGAAGGAATGTATATTATTGATCAGTATCAAGTGAATCAAGAAGTTTACATGAAAAGCTTGTTAAATTAATATATTTTTATATACCACTTGCTCAATTTAACTGAATATAAGTTTGTAGACATAATCGTATAAAAAAACAGACAAAAGCACCGCATATACATACATATATATTATATTATTTCAAGCACTCCCGAATAGGACGTTCACACTTCTTTTTAAGTGAATTTAATATTTGAGTTGCAAGTTTCAGTTTAAGTTTCAGTTTCATACGACAGAAATTCAGTTTTACTTAGAGTATGTTTGTTTGGCATTTTTATGGTTAAGTGAGTGCACACAAGTGCCATGGAAGGGTCGAAAGGAATGCGGCATGTGAACTTGTGAAACATTTCCCATTAAATCTGATGTCGTTTTGTGTGTACTATGAACCCATTGCTTACCTCTTTCAACTCCGGAAATATCTTTTGCGTAGCCTGAAAGTAAAAAGAATGAGAAGAGAACTTCAGGTTAATTTCTTAAATAGTTTTATAAATAATATTTTTGGTATTTTTTAATATTTGGTTAAATGTTAACGGCAAAAACAAACAAACAAATATGCAAATCACAAAAAAAGGGTCAAAACCTTGGGTTCAAGCCCAAACGCACACCCACAAAAAGACTCAAGAGTTTTGGGCACCCACACAAAGTATTCAAATTAAAAACCACTTCAGCAAGTAAAGTGCAGCCGGGAAAAATGTTTCCTTCCTGGCATAAAAAGTTGTGGGTGCCAGCGTTAAGAAGTCATAGAGAGCTCACTGCGAACTGTAAAATGGAAAATTCACAGCCAACAGACTAGAAATTTTAGCCCTTTTTATAAGTTCAGAAAACGTTGACTCATTTCCTTGACATTTTTATTTTGTTTTATGCAATGCATTGCAAAATCTATGAATTTTCACCCTAAATTCTTAAACGCAAAATATATATATACATACTTAATATAGTATAACAATTTAAAGTATGAAAGCATTCATAATACGAAACACGTACAATTATACTTATTGTAAGGAGTGTCAAAAAAGCGATTCTGATTATCACGTTTCGCCCTGACCAAAATTATTGTCCAAATTATGAAATTCAAGGTATATAAATCATTCAAAAATGTCACAGCTGTAAGTAATTCTAAGTTTTAATTCAGAATGACACTATGATATAATTAATTCTAAATAACTTCTGTGCTTATTATTATCAATCATACGTATTATATTTTGGTTGTTCTATTCACTCGTATTTTTCGCGTTAGAGAGCATGGTGTAAATATTTAGATTAGCTGTTAGAAACTTGCATTAATTTTTATTCATTTCACAGCAGCAACAAAACAAGTCGCAGACTCTCATTAAAATTCCGCCGAAAACTAAAATTTAGTACATATTTTGTTTCCAATAGAATGAATTTTCATGCACAAATAAATTTATTTAAATGTTTTATACGTTTTTTTTCTTCTTTTTTTACTATTATTTTTATTTGTTTTTGGCATTTTAGTTATTCGCGATTTGTTTGTTGTCTGCATGTCTAATTAACGCTATATTCACATTTGCATAATACACAGATTTTGGGATATTGTGCGGAATCAACGGGATTCGCACACAACAATAGAAAATCATAATAGAATTTTACTTAATTTGCAAAAAGCCAAAATGTGAAAACATTTCTGGGCTACACAAAATTTTTCTGAATAGGCGAGGGGTGTTTAACAAATTGTCTACAACTACATTATTGTTTGCTGTTCGTCTGTTTTATGCAATTGTTTAATTATATACATTATTTTTCTCTGTTTTGTTATTTGTGCTTTCTGCAACATTGGCAAAATAAACATTAAATAATATTTATAATTATTGATTACATACACACATGCGTTATTATTATTTATCGAGTTCTGTGTACATGCCCCCTTCTATCTGTCGACTCTACTTTAAGTGGGCGTGTTTCATTCATGCGAATTAATGCATAGTCCAGTAATTGACTTTAAATGTTTTATGGGAGGAAATAATGATGATTATTTCGCCTGTGCAATTTCCAATTTGCGAGAGTGTTAAATATGGCAATTGCAACTTGTGCCAATTACCAAAATTATTGTTGCTGTTAACAAGTAATTATTTTGGTGTTAGTCTTGTTGTCAAAAGTAAACTGAATATACAAACGATTTTATGCATTCATTTTGCTTTATATCTTTTTACTATAATTTTCAATGAAAATCGATTAACGATTAACATGGAATTATCATAAAATACCGAAATGAAAGCTTAATATTCTAATTTATATTGATCTCAAAAACTGTTAAGGTTGTTGCCAATTTCAGCTTGCAATTTATTACACAACATATTTATAGCATACTTTTTGGAGCCAACATAAATTAAATCCTTAATTTATTCCCATTGTTTCGGTTGTTATTTGCTGTCAAATTGAATATATTCAATTTAAAATAAATCAATTAACTTATAATATAATGAAAAATTATTATGCCTTGTATAATTCGCAGTTTTTATGACAAAAATAAAAGAAATTGCATAAATGCGAATTTATATCTAAAATTCAATGCCTCCTCACGTTTGCCTCACATTTTTCTCCATTTGCCTTCACATGTGCATTTTCCTTTGATCCTTTAATCACACACACACACACAGAAGGACAAAATGACAGTGTCCCTTTCTTTCCCTCACGTTCTCACACAGAAATTCGCAATAAACTGCCAACGGCCACAAAATCTGTAGCTGAAAAACTAATTCATTTCAGATTTTAATTCATTACTTTCATTTATATGTTTTTTCAAACGTTGGCCAGGAAAGCGACAGTCCTTTGTCTTGCTGTCTTGCCGGTATTTTAGCTGCGGGCACATTAACCCCCAACCCTTCAAGAAACCATAGCTACCAATACCCGTCCTTCCCCGCTCTTCCTCACCCTTTTCTAAAAAAAAGCATGCAGACAAACTGCATACAAATGCTGCAGTAAAATGTCAAAGTGGTATGCAAATGTTGTCATGGTATGCTTCTTATATATATATATATATACATGCATTTGTGACTTTGTATACGAGTGTGCATGGTGTGTATGTGTGTGTCACTGTCTGAGCAGTAAATTACTAGTAAATCCAGCGTGTGCACTCAAGCCAACATTAATTTTAACTGCTGCTCCTACCACGAACTGTCGCCTTCAAGAGCATATCGCTAAGTAATTGAATGAAGTTTCTTTTCTAGAAAATATGCTGGCAAATTTAAGCATGAGAAATGACAATTGGAAAGTCTTGCATTGTAGGGAGTATACAACTTGTTGATGCCCTTAAAAAAACGGCATCAATCCAGCAAACAAAACTAATATAAATCTTTCTGACTGATTAATTAGCAATCAATCGCAGTCCAAAGCAAGGAGACAGAAAGTTTTCACCCTATTCATGACAATGGAGCAGAAGTAGCTTTAAATTCATTCAGTTTTCATTCTAAAAAAGAATCGTCATTCTTCAGCAAATAAAATTATTAATAATGTCTCATTTGTTATTAGGGTGATGTTTCAAACTCTAAATTAAATGTAAAACGAGTCAGAAACCAAAAATTATTTAACTTAGATATAAGAATATCATTTATACAAAATGCACTAAATTTTTCAATTAAATTTATAGTTTCTGACTAATGCAATAATATATAAATCTGTTGTACTTGTAGCTTCCAAAATGCTCAAGTTACATTAAATAAATTAAATGTCTAATACCCATAAATTGGAAAATTAAATTCTTGTTTTAAATATTTTGATAGAATATTGAATCGAACATTACTCGTATTTAAACATAAATAATATTTAGAATAATCTTACTGTCTGCCTCTGTATCGCTTTTATTTGCGAATGCAATATACACTTTACACTTAAGTGACATTTACAGCGTATAAAATAATTCAACTTAATGCTTGAGAGCAGACAAACAATTTCGTACATCATTTCACTTTTGCCCCAGCTGCTTCAAACTTGGATGCGCATATTTAAATTAGAAGACGAGACGTAATTTAACATTTTCTCGCTAGCTGCCAGAGACTTCGTTTCCAATTGCAATTGTGAACTAATCGTCCATGCCAAAACGAACAACGCTGCGTATACGCAATGCCAATGCACTCGGTGGCTGCGATGCTGACATGGGTTTAATTAAAATTTACAACGTAAAATATGAATTCAATGTGCGTTACACAAAATTGGCAGGAGCATGCGTGAACATATCCACATATCTTCATTAATAATAATTGTTGAATTCCATAATCACGTATCATAATTACGTTGCAACCACACACATGGAAGAAAGAGCGGTCGATCGGTGGACGAGGGTGTCTGCTTCCAGGCCATTTGGTCAACTGCCGTCGCCTGGCAAAATCAACTTTAAAATGTGTGGCACATAATGTGAAAAATATACTATATAATAAAAATTGCCATCGCTGCTGTCGTTGCTGTATTGTGGTCTGCGTATCGCAACGAAGCAGCTGCACTGTTGTCGTTGTCGTTGTCGTTGCATGCTACATACTGCATGCTGCATGTTGTTGTCAACGTTGCCACAATGGTAACCGAGGCGCACATTGCACATTGCACAAATGGCGTGGAAATTAAATTGTATTAAGTAATAAATGTTTAAGGCTTGTGCATTTGTGCAATGTTAATGTTTATCGAGTGGGGGCTGCCGTTTATACACAGATGCCCTTCCACGGCACAGTGGCACAAAATAAACATATTTGTGATAAAAAAGATACTTACAAACAAATTATATTTGATTCTTCAAGTTTAGCTAAACTTTTTCCTCAATGTTTACTGTTGCAAAATCAGTTTTACACATTTTCAGCTATTTATGCACCACTGTGCAAGCTCCACAAGGCGTTAACTTGAGATTATTATTATCAGGACAGCATTTTTTAAATGTTGAAGACCATAGAGCAGATGTAAAGACGAAATGAAATGTGATTTCATTGTGTTCCCGATGCTTTAGAAGCAACAGCTAATTTTCAATAAAATTACTGTTTTCTTCTAACAAGAATTTATATTTTTAATCAATATAAATATATTTAAAATATCAATGACAGCAAAAATATTCTAAATTGAGGTCGAAATACTGTAAATTAAATTAGCCTTATTCTAAGGACATAAATAATATATAGACTGCATTTAAGATATATATCGATAAACGACATTTGTTGCCAACATTTTGTTTTTTTCTTCTTCCGTTCATTACACCAGAAACCGCAGAAAAATGGATTATAAATCATTTGCAACCCCTTTGGGATTTGAGTGTAACCTACCCCACAATTTAACCCCTAAATAGCCCATATAAATTTATATGTGTATATATGTATGTATATTAGTAACAGCCACTTGAAATTGTGTGACGCAACAACAACAAGAACCGAATGCCACCATAAGCATGACTGGCACAGTGAAACATTTTTTGGAGAGCACACACTTCAACAGAGCGACAGCCGAAGCGTCGCTTCATTCTCATATTGCAGAAAACAAAGGCATAATTCAATTAAGTTTTCATGATGGCAAAATGCTCAAAGCCCCCGACAGACTAAACCAGACAGAGAGGCAACTAGAGACAGACATAATTGCCTTATGAAAAAAAAAAAAAAAATGGGCTTGATCTGCTGGAGTATCTTCGACTGAGAAATACCCTGTTAAGAAGTCTGGGACTGTTCCGGTTTTCAGAGGGAAGTGAATTTGCCTCACTGGCTTCTATTTTTAATTTCTGCCACATATTACGAATTCAATTTACTTGGCATTGAGCTGGTGAATTTAAATGCGAAATGTTAAAAACAATTATTTTTTAATACTTGGCATAAATTGCATTATCAAATATATTATTAATATATTCCATGGACAATCCGCTGGAAATTATAGGAATATATTTAAATATCTTTATGTTACTCTATTTTACAACATTTATTTATTTATACAGGGTATTAAAACAGCTCACAAAAGATAAAAAAAAAGAAACTTAATGCCCAAGCAGACAAAACGATTTTTTTTTATTTGAAAACCATAGCAACGCGCTCGAGCAGAGCGAAAAAATATGAAAATCATAGCCACAAGCAAATCAGATTCATGATAACTTTCAGGCTTGACTAACATTTTGGGTCATGAACTACGTAAAAACAAATAATGCTGACCGGAACCCTGAAATGGCTGGTCAAAGTCTCTCAGAGAAAGCAAAATTGAAAAACTTCTAAGAAATGCAAATCATAGAAATCGGATGTTAAGTCAGAAGAAATATGGAAAAATTTTAATTTTTGATAAATTAATAACAGTAGATTTGATATACACATATATAGTTTTATGCATTGCTTAAACATTCACTCTTATTTTAACTGTAAGTGCAACAAGTGGAAAACTTAAACTGGCTCGTAGATGTTTTCTAAACCTTTCAAGCCTAACGACAAGATTATACAAAGATTATATACAACAAAGTAAACTCACACACTGTATAAGTATAATATTATACTTATATATAATAAGATATATATATAAATTACATAACATAACTGATGTATATTTATAATATAATAAATATAAAAAATATATTATATTATAAATAGAAATAATATTTATTTACTCTTTATTTATCATCATAAAAGTTTATAATGAATAGATTTTAAGTATTATATTAAATAAATTATTTACAAAATTTTCGTTTCTTGAAATCGAATATTTTCTTAATTATAAAACATTTCTCAAGTGGTTTTAAATGTTTTCAACCATTGTCGAATATAAATCAACCATTATATTATTTTATAATATTTCTCAAGGCGTTTCATCTCCAGTGTTGTGTAATTTGAATCCAAATAAAAATGTTGATGGTGTTGTTTGATTATGATGATGATGCCACGCACTTTTACAGGAAATGTCAGTCAGTCAAGTCGGTCAGTGAGTCAGTTACTACGATTCGTTTCAGTTGGGTTCTCAGATTGTACCTCCCTGTATGGCACATAAATCACATTTAAATGAACTGAAGCGTGCGCCTGGTCTGACTTTATGGCGCTGTTGGCCCACAATTGTTTGGTAATCGTTTTGACCAAATATTTTATGCTGAATATCTTTCACATAGAATGGGTAGAACAAAAAAGGGAAATCGAAAAAAAAAACAACGTAAAATGCTTTCCCGGCTGCATTTGAGCAAGTGCTCGGCTCTTTTTATGGCATTGTTTTTCTACGCTTTTTCTCTTTTTCCTGCGCCTATTTAATTCAATCCCTACGTTTTTTCCCCCGTCGTCTGATCCAATGTATCGTTTGCAAAGTTCAAATAAAAAGTGCGAGAGAGAGAAAAAGCTGAAATCCGATTTGGTTGAATTTACATTTTAATGTCGAATTTGTCAACTTTACCGAATCCCCAAAAACTTTAACTTTTTAATCATATGATAGCCAAGAAAGAAACCGCTCAAATATTAAACTAAATGTATATATTATTAATATCTATAATATACTGAAATTATATTTATCTCAAACGGAAAAACAATCTATATTATTTAAATAAATAAATTTTGAGCATTTAAAACTGTTTATAAACACAAATACCGTGTCTCTTCTAATCTCTGACATTACAGACAGACTGATAAGGTTAGTTCGACTTAACTTTCAGATACAATCTACTGTACAACTTTATTATAATCTTTTTATGCATTTATGGTGCATACACTCGTATTTAATATGCTTAATGCCCTCCACATTTATTTATTTAACTGCAATTTTTCTGTTGATTCTCGCTAAAAATATACACATGAATTTATTGCAATGCACAAAAAAAAATATAGAGCTGAAGCCAACACAGTGTATTGCATGTGCTTGTTAATTCCATATATAAACAGGAGTATCAAAAAGTTTTACCCAGAAAATAAAATATGAATGAAAAATATAGTCAGCAAATAAGCAAAAACTGAACTGTCGATAGATGAATGTAAATATCAAATGCATACAAGGAAAATATTTTAAAATCCAACGAAATGTAAATATAAATAAATAAATATGAATAAATGTATACAATAAACGCTATAGTTGACAGTAAAGAATTCAAACAAATACAATAACAAAAATAAAGAGTGCACAACATTGAGATACCCTGTGTTCAGTACAACATTTTATGAAAAAAAGGTTACTTTTAGAATTTCTAAGTTCTTCTTAATCCCGAAAGATTTTGATGAGAGTAGCTCACAGCAATTGAATGAAAGCTGTCATTAATTTTCTTCACATGGCAACATATTTATTAACTATTATTATAGTTCAATAAATAGTATTATTATATTAATTTTATTGCAATACATTAAGTAAATTAATTAGAAATTCATTAAATTTATTATTATCAAACTCAATGCATTTAATTAAATTTTACAAATTTTAAAATATTTATAATTATATTTATATATATTAAGTTATATATAAAATTATTTATAATTATATTTATATTTTCAATGGGCCCAGTGTATATAAAAATCAAAATGTATGAAAACGCACGCATAGACCTTTCTCATTGACTGTGTAATTCCACTAATTACCATTGCGTCGGTTGCGCTTCTGTCATTGACTTGGATTTTCCCAAAAAACCGGAAATGCGAAACCACAGACAAGAACAACAACAAAAGCTACACAAAAGTAGCGACAGCAATGGAAAAACCTCGCATTCTGAAGGGTAGCAAACATAAGTATGAAGACCGCGTTTCCATGGCCTTGGCACATGGAACACATATGTGTTCACAATGTGCTCAGCATTTAAGCCACACACGAACGCTCCATGACACATGGGACTCACAATTCGCAATTCAATTCTTAACACTCGACACCCAACAAATTTATAACTTGGTCAAAGAATTGCTAGCCAAGCGAAATGTTATAAGAATGAAATTTCAGTCGCACATATTGTGTATCGTGTTCAATTTGCCGTAACAGCTGATTTAATCAGTTAGAGATAAAGAAGAAGACGAAGAAGAAGAAGAAGAACCTATTTGAGGAGGTAGGAGGAATGGAATTTCATTGTCGACAAAGGAAACTTAATAAATTTCACTGTCTTTAACCCTTTTTTCGGGTTTCCCGCGCTTGATTGCGTCTCGTTAATCAATTTTATGCAAATCAAGTAAACATTTTTAGTCGGACTGAAGGTATTTCAGTTACTTTTCAACCCCATTCCGATTAATGACCAGGCGGTGGGGTAAAACTGTTGCTATAGTAGACTTTGGAGCATAGATAAAATATTTCTGTTAAATTGAGGAGCACGCAACTCTTGGCAATATTAATAGAAAGGAAGAGATTAGAAACTGATTAATAACAAGACATAATAAGAAACAACAAATTAATTAGCTTAAATTGAAATCATTTTAAATTTGATTAGGGTCCTTTGAGTTTAATGGATTACATGTAAAATGCTAAGCGTATTAAAGCCGTAAAACTATCGATAGCGAAAATATGCGATAGTTCTAACTTACATACATTGATAGTATTACAAGTTGATTACATTTTTTTAAGTTATTGATTCAATTCAAGCAATGCCCGTCGATCGTTCTAAAGTCTTCTTTGAAATATCGTTAATTTTGTTACATACAAAATTAATTAAAATATAACTATTGATTGTGAAGACATTTTGCTTAAATTTGAGCAATCCCAGTCGATAGTGCTACAGTTATTGTTGAAAACATCGATAGTTCCACGATTTTTGAAAGATTAAATACTTTGCTTTGTATGAAAGAATGTTTCAAGGTATTTTCCAATTTAATGCATTCATTCAATTCATTTTCTTCCTTGCTTGCATATTTTAAAATATTAATTCGTTAAATGTTAAAAAACACACCAGCTACGTTTTCAGTTGATTTAATAAACATATATTTGCTGTTTCACATTGTGGAATGCCTAAAAGTTTTTTACTAAAAACAGATAAGCAGAAATGTGAAAAACTCTCTCACTAAACTGTTTTTTTTATGTGTTTTCAGACATTTTAAGATAAATTCATTTATCTACACTCCCACACATTTATGTTGCTTTGCCATTCCTTCATAAATTCTGCACAAAACCCAAACTCAAACTTCCAACATAGGTAACAATTCAAATTGCGTTGTTGATGGCTAACATTCATACGAATATATAAATATTTCGGCATACAAACCGCAGACCTATCGACATGATTTCAGTCAGGGTTTGAAACTGAGTCTGGGACTGTCATGACAACAACAACAATTATTAACAGCAATCAGTTCGCCGTGCTATGCACACAATGTGCCCCAAGGCAAAAGGGAAGCGACTGCCAGATACAGATACAGAGACACCGATTCAGATACAGATACAGTTACTGTTAGAGACACCGACATTGCTAGACAGGCAGACAAGCAGACTGGCAGTTGTTCTCTTCCCTCACAACGACCATGAGCATAATGAGCAGCATTAAAACTAATGAAAATAAACTTTGCCACACAGCTGTAGAGACAAGAAACGCAGCCACACAATGCCCAAAAAAGCGCGCAGCACAAAAAGTCGACGACTCCCCAAGTAGACACAATAAAAATAAAAGCAAAATGCCAAAAATGCCCCCCTATCCCCTTGTCATGTTTGCTACCCTTCTAGCCGAAGAATAAGAAAATTGCGAGACAGACAGAAAAGTGGGAAAACGCATAAAGACGCAGCCATCGAGCAGAACAATGAAGTGGCAGCTAAAAGCAGCAACAAAATTGCGTGGCAAAGAGCAAAGCAAAGAAATAATAAATAAATTTGATTCGAATTATAAATACGCTTTCAATTAAAAATCTTTTCATTAAAACGAATTTAAATTGTATATTAATTTTGATATTTAAATAGTTGTTTTGACTGACAGTTTTTAAAAACTTTGACGAATTAATTCAGTATTGTTAAAAGCTTTAAAATTCACCAGATAATTTGGTTTTAATCCATTTTTAATAACCTAAATAAAATGAAGAACAAATAATGAATACTGTTTATTTGTACAGATATAAATATTATGTATATAATCTGTATATCATTTTTGATACTTAAATATCAAATACTTTGATCACTGTTGTTAAACTGTTAAAAAATCACTTGATATTTCAAAATAACACCGTAAAAAACATTATTAAACTATTATAAAAGTTTGTAGTACTTAAATACAATAATTTATTATGTCTTAAAGCTTAAAAAATAATACTCATAGTTAAACAAAATTGTAACTGATTAAGAGGGGAAAACGATTAATATTGTTTAATATTTTTAAAAATCCTACTGCTAATAATTAAATACATATATTTTTATCCATTTCAAAGTTATTAAATCTTTCGAAAGCTCACTTTCAGTGCAGTTAACCTTTAAATGTTTCTGTTACTTTGAAACTCTCATATACCCTACGGGTAGAAAGGGCAACTGCTGCCGAAAGCCTTGGCCCAGAGTGAAAGATACACAACAAACTGGAAGATACATTGAAAAGTAATTTTATTTTTTTCTTTCATTCTTTCTTTATTCTTTCATTTTGTTGTATTTGTTGATGGGACAAAAGTTTCGCTGACTGCACGTGAAACTATTTGGCGCCAGTTTGCTTAAAATGAAAATGAAATACATTTATTAATGTGCTCTCCCAGTTGAAACAAAAAAGATGTGTTGACTGCTCTAGCACACACCTTTGGTAACATGTATCTTTAGGGCTAACACAATGTATCTGCGAGTGGCAAACAAAATAAATGCACATAATTTGCCGTGTGTTGTGTGTTAAATGAATGTCGCTGAACAGCTGTCTGCAGTTGAATGCCAAAACGCTGTAGGGTTGGTCCCTTCTGATACTCTGTAAACAAGTTAATGCGGGGACTTTTAAGGGAATATAATACATTTATAATACTTTGCAGTACAGCGCATCTTGTAGTCGATCAGACGTATCTTGTTCTAAAACACATTTCTTTTATTTTTTTGAGCTTTTCCAGCATCATTTCACATTCGTATCTACCATGCCTGAAAGTCTGTGCATAATGTATCTGCAGCTTCACGATGTCCGATTTTTGTTTGTGTTTTGGCTCGTAACTCGACTTGACTTTCATTATTTGTTCCCTTTTGGCCTTCCCTTTTCCCTTCTCCCATTCCCACTCTTCTTTTCGCATTCTGGCAAAAGTTTTATGCCTTTGTCTGTCTTCTTTTCTGTTTGTTCTGTCTTGGTTTGTTTATTTGTTTATCTGCCTGTCTGTGGCTTACCGCGCGTTGCTTTAATAATTTAATTAAATTTTTTTCATTCCTTCTTGTGTGTGAGAGTTTGTGTGTGTTCGGTATGTGAGGTACTTTGATTGTTATTTCGGTCATTTGGCATAATGAGGCGGCATAATTTGCACATAAAAGCTAATTTAGGCGCATTTTTAGTTGGCAACTTGGGCTTCCTTATTGAATTACATAGCGTAAACATAGATACACTCACACCCTCATTCACACACACACACACACACATGCGCACACGTAGCTGGTTGTGTAATCTGATCAAAGTGTAAACCTTTACCACATTTCCCACGCCATCAAATTAAGTCATATTAAAATGACAACGAAGCCACAGGCGAATTTTCCCCGAGATTCGTCGAAATGGAAACACATTCCATCTAACCGCAGCGCCACCTGGCGGCCATGCTGGCCATAGGGAATTTATATACCGAAATAATTCATTGTGTTTATCTGAGAGGCAAATGAAATGTCAAATGTGAAAATTGGAAATGGAAATGAAAATGAAAAAGGCGAATTGAGCATCAAAATCATTTAGAGATGGAAATGCTTTGATTTGGAAATGTGTTTCCCACAGTTTTTATCTGGATTGTATTCTCTATATTTTATTTTTATAAATTAACACATTTAAAGAGAATTTACGGCAGATTTGCAATGAAAATTTATGTTCAATTTGAATTTATATAATATATATTTTGGCTAGATAAATTATATAAAATGTATTTTAGTATTTTGTGGAAAAAATTGTATTTTAAAACTTAATAGTAATTTAAAACTCAAAGTTCACACTGTTTCCATTTCCATAAATAGTAAATCTATCATTTTCCAAATCATTCACATCTTTATTTTTACGTTTGATATTTTTTAACGCTTAAATCTTAAATGCAATCTCTGAAAATTTGTTTAAATTTATTTTAATTTAATTCTATATATTATTTAGCTAAGATAATAATACAAATAATACGTAATCTGTATTTAAACCAGCAAAGATTTTGATTTATTAGCCTTAATATATTATTTTTTCCACATATTTGTTTTATGTATCTGTTTTTTCTGTTCATTCATTTTTTAACATTTCTACTGCCTTACAAAATAAAACAAACATTTGTTATATATTTTTTGGTAAATAAATGACACTTCTAAGGATTTGCACACATCAAATTTTGGCCGTTTATTGTATCCACTTCAAGCATTACATTAAATTACATACTTCTGATGGATTCTGAGGAACCACCGTTT
This sequence comes from Drosophila histrio, assembly GCA_958299025.2. Lineage (NCBI taxonomy): Eukaryota > Metazoa > Arthropoda > Insecta > Diptera > Drosophilidae > Drosophila > Drosophila histrio. Next base: position 17,977,341 of record OY282580.2, read on the forward strand.
CGCATACGGTTTCAGATACAATTGCCAGGATAACCAAAGCAACGCGAAAGTTGCCCCTTTTTTATGGTGGCGTCTCCCATAAACGACAAACAATAAAATGAAAATATCACATTTCAAATTTGGATTTTTGGGGGATCTTTTCGTCGCACATCGAATATTGCAATTTCAGAGTAACTGGCGCTTATATCGCAACTCCCCATCCATGTTACCTGTCACAATAACGACGCACACGTGTAAGTTCCCCCTTACGTGGGCGTGGCAGCGTTATTTACAACAAGTCACGCCCTTTTATTAAAGCTACTCATCAATTTTGAAGTATCCTTGCGCTTGACACATGCAGGCAGCTTAAAGGATTTATCAGTAAAGTATTTCACAGATAACTGAAAGAAATATATATATATATATATATATATATATGTGTATGTATGTGTGTGTGTATGTAGTGTTATGTGTGTCAGGTGGAGGACAATACATGTCAACTAGTAGCATTGCATTTCGAGTGCTGACTGTAACACATTTGCAGCTAGATGCACATGTATCTGTCAGATACAAAACAAATAGCTCGGGATATTGGGCCAGCAGCAGCAGCAGCAGTCAATCATACGTGGAAATCGAATCGAAAATAAAAGAAAAATGGGGCTAGAAATGGGCGTGCTGTGCCAATGACAGTGGGCGCTTTGTTTGTTTGTTTGTTTGCTGCACTTGACACGTACTGCAAATAAAACGAAGAAGAAACAAGAAAACTCTCGATATGGGCAGAGTTTGTCTCTTTGTTTTACAACCGAACTGTGAGGCAATTGCCATTGTCTTCATTTATACTCGACACTATCCTCCCATGTGTGATTTATGACAAATTGTCAGCGTCATATTGCTAATAATACGTATATATATATATATATATATATATATATATATAATATTTTAGCTAAATGGCAGCTGCTTATCAAATAAAATTATTAAGCAGTGGCAGCTGAGCTTCAAGATTTCCCTTGTGGTTTGCCACATTCAGAACGGCAGCTCATATAATTTAAGAGTATTTTTGTGGGTGTGTGTGTGAGAACGAGTATTTAATTGAAAAACTTGCGCTTGCATGACAAATTGTCAATGTAACTACAATTATACCAAGTCAACGTTGAACTGAGGTGAAGATCTAGCAACCTATAGATAATTAGACAATGACAAATACAATTTGTATACCCTGTTAGCAGTAAAGAAGGCTATAAGGGTTATAAGTATAAAACTATCATGGTTTCTGTTATTTATTTTATTACTAATATAATATTTAAAATAAATAAATTCAAAATATTAAATTTAATTTTAAAAAATATTTAATTTACTAGAAACAAAGTTTAAAACAAAATATATACAAAACAAAGAAACTAAATTCAATTGTTTAGACTGTTTTATATTAAAAGACACTCTCAATTTTATAATTTCCAGGGTATAACTCTAAAAATATTCCTAGTTTAACTTGAAGTGCAATTACTTGTGCAATGATCTCATACATTGCAACTTTACAATTTATATCTGTGAAGTGAAATCATTGATTGTTGAAGCGCTTTAACTACAGCAATTTATACTATATTCATTAATTAGTAATTTAACTTGACTGAAAACAACAAAAGCAATTCAGTTTATTATTGAATTTTCTGTCAAATTAAATTGTGCGTCTTGAAAAAAAAACTGGTTCGGATTATATAATCTTTTTTCTTACATTGTTTTTATTATTTTAATGTATGCGAACAACAATAATAATAATTATAAATCATGTCACTTGCAAATTTATTCATTAAAGCGTTTGATTGCAAAAAAAGTGCAATAATTTGTTATTATTAAAATCAACAAATGTCACATTTTTTTAATTTTTTTAATTGCATTGCGATGTGATTAAAACACGGAAAGAATTATTTCCAGCCATTTCAGTTGCATTAGAAATTATGCTATAAAAAACATATGCATAAACTTTTTTATTTATTTGGGTAATTTAATTAAAAATTCTACAATTTAATTGCCTGTTTTGTAATTATAAATAGAACACATTCTTTTTGGTTTTTAACTCCAACGCTCTATTTTAGAAACGTTTTTTCTATTATATATTTTTATATATCTTTAAGTTCACATTAATTCGCCTTGATCTTCTCTTTCTTCACATCCATGGTCACTTTTACTACTGTGCTATCAGTTTTAAGCTTTATGTTAATAAAAATAATACAAATTAATGTAAAATAATTGTTAAAAGGAAAATCCAACAAGAAGAGAACAAATACTATATAAGTTATACATACAAACATATTAAAATATATATTTATTGAGAGCAATATTTGTCTATATTCTGAATATTTGCATTCTGTAATCATGAAAAAGTACTTTGATAACCTGTGGACTGAACATAATGTCTAAATTTAGACTGATTATTCATTTTGCGATATTTGTAATCGACTTGTAAATATATAAATGATTAAACAAATTAATTTTGTTTTTTCTTTTTTGCATTTTTTGAGTTACAATTCTGAAAACTCTTTGAGGAGTCACCAATAAACAAAGCGTATCAACTTGCAACTTGAATGATTCATGCTGTGCATAAGAAAGTTTAACTCAATGACAAACAAAAACAAAACAGAACAAAAAAGATGAGGGAGAAGTGAGATGACTACACAAGAAGAAGTGGAAGCAGTTTGATAAGTAAAACGAGTATTTGTGCTCAGTTGAGTCTCAGTATCTGGAACTGTTGCTCTTGCTGTATTTACGTGCTGTAGTATTTGTTGCGCTTCCGTTGTGGTCACTTGGTCAAGATTGAAGGCACAGACGTTGGCGAAGGCGACGGCAGATGCCAGATAAGCGGAGCGTGAGAGCCAAAAAGAGAGAGAAAAACAGATAGGCAGCGTCTATCTCTTTCTACTTTGAATCTGTATCTATCAGTGTTGTCCATTTAGTCTTTTCCCGATAAATCTATACTTTCGTAAACAACTTCAGCCGAAATAAAGTCAAATATCTTCTAATCGAACAACTATCATGTTTTATAAATTTTGTAATTTATTAAAATAAAATAGTTGGGACAATAAAACCAATAAAACAATTTAAATATTTTAGAATTAAAGGCACAAATGCGTAAAATGGTAAGAAAATAGATACACAAGACAATTATAACTCTAACTTATTTATTTATGTCAGCAAATAGCATTCAACAAATGAAACATATCTCTTAGCTTTAAAAATATAAGTGAGAGAGACGATATCATAGTATATATATATATATGTTAAGAAATTGTTGTTAACCTTCTGTTTAATAAATAAATAATTATTAATATGGATTAAATATTAAATTAATAATATAAAAGAAAAAGATTAAGCTTTCATTCATTCATCATCAAATTATTGCCGCTTAATAATAAACAGCTTGTTTTTTAATTCTTTTGATAAAATAACAATTTACATATATTATTTTGAAAACATTTTCTTGTTCTTTTTATAATATTTTTCTTAGTTTATTATAATTGCTGATATTTCTGGTCGATTCGTCTTGTTTTTGTAGCTAGTAGTTGGCATCACTGGTATCTGCTAACATTTGTATCTGTATCTGTCGCTGTATCAGTATCTGTATCTGTATCTGTTGCTCGGCATGTTTCTTATGTATGGTTTTGTGATTATTGGCGCTGCCCATTCTACATACAGACAAACACACACACACTTATATACATACGTACATACTTATAGTCGCCGATATTCAAGACGTTGACCTTTCGCTCGATTCAAGTCAAAATAAAACAAACAAAGCGCACATTTCGTCTACAATGCGAAATTTTCTTTTGCTTTTTAGATTAGCCGGCAATGAGTGGATTAACCGGTTTTTACATGGTTTACAAATGTTGTTGTTGTCGTTATTGTTGTTGTTGTTGTTCTCCTTGTTTTTGTTGCTTCACACTGCTAATTAGCTGAGTAGTTGTAGTTCGTTTGGTTGGCAACTGACCGCCCGTATTTTGTAATGCTTTGGCCAACAAATTAAGGGAAGTGCCTTTTAATTGCCGCACTACATAATTTATTTAGCATTTTGGGGCTGTTGTAATTTTCTTTGGGAATATAATGTAAGCAATGAAAAGGGTTTTGACTTTTTCGTAGAAATATTCAAAGTGTTTCCCATTTTAATTAAACTACAAATTGAGAAGACTTCAATGTATTATTGTGTTTATGTTTATTTTATAATACCTAACAGTTCTGAATTTCTAGATATTATTTAGGGCTCTAACATTTGGATTAAATCAATTTATTTAAGAAACTTTCCCCCCACCATTATAAACTTATTATAATAATCTCTTTAAATACATTTTACTTGTATTAAGAACTCCATTAATTTGAAATTTAAATGTTCATTTATTAGCTGATTTTGTAACTGCATTTAATTTTTTGATATTTGGCGGATAAAATGAATTTCAAGGTATGTTTACAATACTTTTTAATTATTATGTAATTCTTTTTAATTATAATTATTATTTTAATTATTAATTATGTAAATTTATATATATTTCGCAAAATTTCCACAACTTTTATGACTTCAATTAACCGTTTCTAATAACTTTTAAGTTCCTACGCATTGCCAAAATCAGCTTAAAGGATTTCTATTTATACATATATCTTTATTTATCTTAATTATAGTCCCACCCCTTGGCACTTGAGAGTGAGCGCCACCCACAACAATTTCAAATGAACAACAATAATAACAAAACATGGGTAGAACGGAGGACATTACAAATAATGGCCGAGACCCATAGACAATAACATTGAAATAAATGCTCAATCATGCAGAAATTAAGTTAACATTTTCATAAAAGCAACGCGAGTACAACAAAAATAATTACGCACGCTGTGAGGCAGAGGCGGGGCTGGAGGGGGCAACGTGGTTGGCGAGGGGAGCTAGACTGCTTGGATTTTGTGGTAAAGTGAGATATTTTGTGGAAGGGGTGGGTACTCTTATAATTTTAGTACCCACTTTCCTAATTATTTGGCATTGTTCTTTGTTCTCTTTTCTTCTTTTGGCGTTGCTTCTTTGCGACTGCATTTAATCGCTGTACTTATTGGTGTGCGTGTGTGTGTGCGTGTGTGTGTGTGAGTGTGTGTGTGTGAGTGTGTGTGTGAGTGTGTGTGTGTGTGAGTGTGTGTGTGAGTGTGTGTGTGTAGGGCAGAAGAGATTTATGAGAAGGGATTTCGTTTGTTTGGGGAGCTTTTCATGTCAAATGGGGGGCGGGGGCTACTCATATGCTTTATTTTTGTGTAATTCATTGAATTTCATTTGACTTAATTCTAAATTATTGCAGAATTTACACATCACGACCATATTTGTGTTACATTCGATATTTTGCATTGTAGCAAACGATAGTATCGCGAAATTTATATTATATTTATTTTATTTATATAAATTTATATATAATAAAATAAGAACGTATATATTTACAATAATATAGCTTGATATTTTATTTAAAAACTAAATTTAATATATATAAACCATAATATATAATCAAAATTAATTAAATTTAAATAAATTCCTTTAAAAATTTCAGATTTACTTATGTTTTCAAATGATCAGCTGTCACGATAGTCGCGATGGTATTGAAATTGTATCAATAATGTTTATATTTTTATTCCATTGCATTCATTGTTTAGTTGTCCACCTTTTTTATATTTTTTTATAAACTTATTACTCTTATAAATTGTCCACATTAGATTCAGATACTTAATATAAAACAAGCCGAACAGTCGGGACCCCGACCGTAATATACCCTGTGGGTTTACAGGAACCCGCTTAAATTCACTCCAGATGAAATTCTCTAGTAATTCGTTTTTTAATTTTTGTGGGCAAAGGGGGCGTGGCATCGTGATAAATTTTTCTAAACACATCAACCACAAAATATTCATCATGTGTGGCAAATCTCAAGTCTCCAGCTACAAAACTGCTTTTGTTATGAGGTTTTTGAGTGACAAAACTGCTTGCTTTATGAGGTTTTACTTAATTTGTGGGTGAAGGGGGCGTGGCATCGTGATACATTTTTCTGGACACATCAACCACAAAATATTCATCATGTGTGCCAAATCTCAAGTCTCCAGCTACAAAACTGCTTTTGTTATGAGGTTTTTGAGTGACAAAACTGCTTGCTTTATGAGGTTTTACTTAATTTGTGGGTGAAGGGGGCGTGGCATCGCGATACAATTTTCTGGACACATCGACCACAAAATATTCATCATGTGTCCCAAGTCTGAAGTCTCTAACTGTAATATTGCTCTTGTTATAAGCTTTTCCGAATTGTAGGCGAGGGGAGCGTGGCATCGTGATAATATTTTCTGGACATATTGACCACAAGATATTTATTATGTGTGCTAAGTGTGAAGTCTTTAGCTGTTATATTGCTCTTGTTATGAGGGTTTAGAGCTACAAAACTGCTTGTTTCATACTTTTTTCTTGCTTAGTTTGTGGGCAAAGAGGGCGTGGCATCCAAAAAAAAAGATAAACTTGATCTGCCTGCAAAAATTACCAGTGCTGGGACACCAAGTTCAAGCTTCTAGCTCTTACCATCTCTGAGATCCTTTCGTTCATACGGACGGACCGACAGACCGACAGACCGACAGATCGACAGACCGACAGACCGACAGACCGACGGACAGACGGACAGACGGACATGGCTATATCGACTCGGCTATTGATGCTGATCAAGAATATATATACTTTATGGGGTCGGCCATGCTTCCTTCTGCCCGTTACATATTTTTAACAAACTTAATATACCCCCACAGGGTATAAAAAGAAGAAACTATGTAATTTAGCTTGCTATCATACTATTAAAAAACTATTGTTGAAATAAATTAAAACAGTACATAAGCGAAAATAATCAAAACTAAATAAATTCCCTTTAAAGTATAGATATTGACTTATGTTTTAAATGCTTAAATGTCGCGATATCAATAATCCTTATATTTTTATTCAATTGCAGCAATTGTTTAGCTGCTTTTCTTATACTTATATAATTTTTGCACATTTTGGAAATACATAAAATAAAATAAACTTATTATTTCTCTATTTAGAATAGTGAAAAAGTTTTTACATGCAAATACGTAACATATCTCTCTACCATATGAAAATTAATGTCTTCAATAAACACAGTAAATAATTCCTTTTAGAATGTAGTTCTTAACTGATGTTTTCAAATGAAATGCTAAAGTCGAATTTAATAATTTTTCTATTGTAATTTCATTGCTGCCATTGTTTAGTTGGCTTCCCTATCTATTTTTTATGTTCATATATTTTCTCGACACTCAAGATTTAAACTTAACTTGAATACAACTTGTATTCATCTATTTATTTGTAGTATACACAAAGCAAAAACTTTATTTTAAAGCAAAACCCATTAGATATGGTCACAACTTTGTTGCAACTACAATTTTACTACAAACTTCAGAATCAAAGTTCAGATACGTTTAGCTTAAACACGCCTTTGATGTGGAACAATGGCTTCGTTTTGTTGGCCCGCAGGTGTCAAGGTCTTGTTTAGTTTAAGAACCAGTTGTGACTTTTTATATGGTAGCGCAAACACAAGCAGATAATTATCTAACATATATATATACAATCGTTTGTATGTATGTATGCATAAGTTCCAGCTAATTTTGCCTCAGTCTGGCAAATAAAAAAGCGCTCCCTGTTTGAAACTGAAACTCTTTGATATTGAGTTGAAGCAACATTTGAGGTGAGTCACAAAATAAAAGACAAAATAAATATAAAAAAAAGACGTCGCCGTCTCTTGTGAAATCTTCAAGAGACAAGACAACTCTTGATCTACAGTTACTCAAGTAATTGTTTTGACTGACAAAAATAATGCACATATTTGTGTTTTATATTTAAGCCCAATAGATATGTTTATTTCTTTTGGATTATATATTTCTAAAGAGTAATGCAATTAGATAATAAATATAAAAAGAATATATATACTACGGGAGTAATTCATTTTCAATTTGTGATTGAAGGGGACGTGACATCGTTATGAAATTTTAGGGACACATTAAGCCTAAAATACTCAAGATGTGTGCCAAATCTTAAGTCTCTAGCTGCAAAACTGCTTTTATTACGAGTTTTTTCTTGATTTGTGGGCTTAGGGAGCGTGTCATCCAAAATTAAAGATTTACTGGAGATGCCTGCAAATATTAGCAATGCTGAAAGACCAACATTAATCTTCTAGCTCTTACCATCTCTAAGATCCTTTCGTTCATACGGACGGAAAGACGGACAGACGGATCGACGGGCAGACAGACAGACAGACAGACACCCATTGCTATAGCGACTAGGCTATTGATGCTGATCGTTCTGGCTTCCTTCTGCCTCTTACATACTTTTAATAAAACACAGAAACATTATTTATTTTGCTTATAAGTAACTTTTTTCTTTGTCAAACAAATTCCTTGACTAACTGTATTGTGACAAAACATTTAGCTTGCTTTTATTTTTGTAAAACAAATAAATTTCTTACAACGGATCGAAGATTTTCGTTAAATCGATAAATAAGCAGTGAACAATATGTTTAAACTTAAGCTAATTAATTTATCGACCGCGTAAGTTTATTTATTTATTCAACAATTAAAATCAAGTCTAAAATTAACATTTATAATAAGTTATATATTATTTAAATTCATTAAAAAAAATTAAAAGCTTTAAAAGTCTCAGGGTATTTACAAAAATAATTCAATCTGTTATCGCTTAACAATTTAAATAAAAACAAAAATATTTATGGAAATTATTTGTTGATTTATTACTCACCATTTACGATGATAATGAAAATGATCGACATGAAAACCATATTTAATCCACATGTTGATGACATTATATGTAAATGGGATCCAACGTGTCGAAATGCCTAAAATCCTCAAATTAAAGCTCTATCTTTAAGCTTTAACTGCCGTTGTTGTGGTTGTTGTTGTTGTTGTTAAACTTTTGTGGCGGTTGATTAACTTGATGATGAAGTTGTTGTTGGTTTTGCTGTTGTTGTTGTTGTTGTTTATTATTTAATTTCGTTAATCCGACTACCCGACTACTGAGTGCAACTATTTTGCACTTAAGACATGGCGTTTTAGATTTACTAAATCGCACTCATAGCGACCATAAAATTTTTTGCACACTTCTTTTTTTTTTCTTGCACGCACGACTTGCCACTATTTGATATTATATTATTTTTATGATTTTTTTATATTTGATTTTATTTTAGCACCCGTCACGTACACTATAAATTTCTATGTATTATGATTTACGATTTTTATGCATTACTTTTTACTGCTCCTTGCCTTTTTTTTATTTTTTCGCGCGCGTGTAAAACATAATTGAAAAGAAAAATTGAACAAAAAATTCACAATTTAAAATTTTGTTATTATTATTGTTGTTGTTGTTGCTCTTGCCCAGCACTGGAGTTGTTGTTGCTGTTGTTGTAGAAGTGCTGTAAAGTAAGAAGCAGAGAAAGACGTAAGCGGAGTGTTGAGAATGCAGCAGCTGTTGCTTGAGTGAATTGTTGCTGTTGTTGTTGTTCTTGTTGGTCTCAATAGTCTGTGGCTAATCGCATTGTGTGTGAAAGAGACGGAAGCATGCATTGAGCATGTATTAAATATGTATTTATGCATTGTACAAAAATACTGTTTAAATATCTTATAATTACGTACAAGAACAACAAATACAATATCCAACAATTACTCTTTCCACTTTCAAAGTAGAGTGCGAGTGGAAAACATAAAAACATCAAAAAAAGCACTCAACACACAACTAGAACTCACTCAAATTAACAGACTGAGCGCGCGCGCAAGGAGAGAATGAATTGAAAAAGCGAGAGAGCAGACAGGAAGAGCGCAAACTCATTGAAATTGCATAGAATTTTTATGTTGTTGTTGTGCTTGAATGCTCTAAATGCGCTTGTATTTTGTTATTGTTGCTGAGACCAAATAAACAAGAAATCAACACACACACATATGTTTAAAAGCAGCCGTTATAAACAAAGGTTTTTTTTTAAGAATATTATAGGTGTGATTTTAGTATTTATATTTATAATTTCATTTACATTTCACAGTTTAGTAGTGCTAATTAAAAGTTGTTATGCCGCGATACTCATTGCTTATTTCTCACTCACACACAAATTCATATATGTACACGCTCAGAGACACACACACACAATCACATACTTACATGTTTGCTTATGCTTTGTGTACGTTGTTCTCTTGTGTTGTTGTTTTTGTGCGAGCATTAAATGCGTTGAAATGCAGCCATTTTGTCTTGCAATTGGCACTCACGCTCTCCGGCTGTTGCTTTCGTGAATTTTGGAAGTTGTGAGCACAACAATTGCTACGATTCACGTTGCAATATCATATTTTTGTATTTTATTAGCCTTTTTCCATTAATTTGGAGAATCAACACAAACACAAACACGCGACGCAACGACGAGTCACCCACGGCTTTTTTCGAGGTTTCTTCCGCACCGACGCACGTCCTACACGTTCAATGATGTTTTTTGGACTCAAGAGAGAATCATGAAAACAATTCGTTTACCCTCACCCTATGTTAAGTTAACAGATGCTTTTTAACAGTATGTTTGTAAACTGTTATTTTGTTTGCAGTTTTCTGTTGTCTTCCTATTGACATGTTATTAGTGGGCTAAGCAAGCAAAAGCTGGTTGCTATGGCAGTGAGTGGCTGCTGGTAAATTGAATTATTTAAATAATATTTGTGCAAATACAGTACAATAATAATATATAAAGAATTGTATTTTCGTAGTCAACTGTATATACAAATAAAGTGTTATATTACTTTTAACTAAAGAAAAGAAAAATAATTTAAAATGTAGGTACTTTAAACATAAAATGTTAATTGAATGCTGCATTTTGGTCATTTCCCGCTGGCTGCAGACGGTCACACTTGAACAGTCAGTCAACCCTGTAAATTTAACAAGAAATTCAAGTAGCTTGGCATTTTTTGGATTTTATGCTTGTTAACAAATTACAAATTGAGCGCTAAGCAGTTATTTATGAAAAAAAAGTACAACAGTTGAAATACTAGTAAAGAAAACAAACCAATATGGCACAGATATGGATGGGCGATGAAAATGCTGGAGCGCACAGTGAGTAACAACAGTTTGCCAGGTGAAAAAATAATTTGTTTAACTTATCTTTTGGCGCGCAGTGTTGCCGAGATCGAACAGAAAAGCAATAAATATGCCGCTGGGCGACAATGCGTCGGCCAGAAAAACGGTGCTAAGCAAACTGGACAATGTAATTTACAACAACAACAACAAACCGAATATAACGCCATTTAAGGGCGCCAATCAAATGTGGCCCGTAAATTACGCGCCAAAATTGTCGCTTTGCAAGGAAACGCTACAGAAACAACATCGAAAGCAACACAACAACAACAACAAGGATGCACTGCATCTCATCGATGGACAGCCGAAGGGATCAATAAATTTTGAAGCTATCGCTGCCAATGATCTTTATGCCAAGTCCGCCGATGCCAGAGACAATTTTGATCTGTTTGATTTCATGGATTTTCCCAGCAAAAAATGTTTAAACAATTGTCATAAATGTAAGTTAATTTCTAATAATCGTTAAAGTTCAGTTTCTCATTTAATTCACATTTTAGCCATGTCACAAAATTGGCTAGAACCTTTGCTAAGCGACGATCTGATAGAGAAACTGCTAAACCATTCTGGCGAATCGGAAGCGGAATTTGTTAATGATCATGATATATCAGTTTATCGGGATATGGACACACATAATGACTTGGAACTTGCACCTCTAAAATGTAATGATAATACTTCTGCTGATGATACTGATACTATATCCGATATTCTAGATGCCTCGCTGCCATTGCCAATAGTTGCATTTGATCCAGATTTTGATTTATTTTAAGCTCTTTTTTAAACTCCTTAGTTAAATTTAGTTTAAGCTATAAAACCCATTGTTAAACGTTAGTAAATTTTTTTGTCAAGTTCATTGTCTTTTCATTTGTATTAAAGTTATTGTATTTATTAATGTCGGAAATGAGAATTTGTGAACTACATGTTTGTTTTAAGAAGATATCGAAGATCTTATGGCGCAGATAATTATTTATATAATGAATAAACACCAATAATGTTAGCAGTGTGGATAATTGTAAATTACTTTCTAATGCATTTCTCAGTTTATTTGCATTGAAAGAAAATAATGAGAAGAATATACCAATTCATTAATATTAATTAGCAGTTTTGTCAATGAAATGACATTTGATTTGCATTGGAAAAATTAGTGTTAATTGCTTAACATTTTATTATTATTACAAAATTGAAAAGTAATGAAAACTTTATTTTCATTGTAATTTTTTTATAAAATTAAATTTTGAATATTTGGCATTTATATATTCTTTAAAACTATTTAAAAAACTCAAATAAATTTGATGCGAAGTGAAAAATTAAAAAAGAGAAGTAAAAAACTTAATAAAATAGCTGGAAATGTGTAGAATTCTAAAATGCATTAGAACTAAAATATGAACAATGAAATGTACTAGAAATTCAAGTGCAAAATAAGGCCAAGAAAATGCATAGAATAATTATTATTATTTTAATATTTTTGGCCTTTATTGTTGCTTTTTATATTTGCATTTTCGGTATAAAATAAACAAAATAAAACAAAATAAACTAAATGCCAAATTTTCCATAAATAGATAAAGTTTTCATTATAATTATTAAATGGGGAAAATATAAACAATTTCATTACTTTAAGTTTTAAAATTAGAATTAAGTTATTTCATTAGCAGTCAATTTTTCTATGATAGTGAAAAGTTATTTCATTAGCATTACATTTCCCATTGAAAGGTATTTCATTAGCAGTAATAAAGAAGATTTCAGTATTCATTAAGTTTTTTAATGATAATAAAAAGAAATAAGAGTAACACTAATAATTCCCATAACGCGTTGTATCGTCAATATGCTCTTCTTCTTCCTTTGGCCCGACACTGAGTAATATTAAGTTTTGAATAACTTCCGAGTTTATGATCCGATCACGATGAAATTTTCAGGATACATTAGTACCCCGATGCTTGTCCTGTGTGCCAAAATTCAACGCTCCAGTTTTAAAATTGACCATTACATGGGATTTTAATTTTTTTATAAATAACTTCCGAGATTATTATCTGATCGCGATGAAATTTTCAGGATACGTTAAGACTCTGATACTCGTCCTGCGTGTTAAAATTCAGGACTCTAGCCTTAATATTTTTCGTTTTATGGAATTTCAAAATTTTTGTATTCGATTTTTGGGGGCGGAAAGGGGCGTGGCGAAATTCTAAAACAAACTTGACCTTTTCGGGGGTCACATGAGTATTGTCACCAATTTTGGTGACTCTAGCTCTTATAGTCTCTGAGATCTAGGTGTTCATACAGCAGGACAGACGGACAGACGGACAGACGGACGGACGGACAGACGGACATGGCTATATCGTCTCGGCTGGTGATGCTGAGCAAGAATATATATACTTTATGGGGTCTGCCGGACTTCCTTCGACCTGTTACGCACATTTTTTTTTTGACAAACTTAATAGACCCGTTTTACTTTTTTAAAGTAAAGGGTCTAAAAAGAATAATCATGACATTAAACTAACTATATTATTAATTATGTTGTCGATATTAATTAAATGTCTACATTAAATTAAGTTATTTATTGTTAATGTCGGCATATGAAATTGTATCGTAGATTGATGATTTCTTTTAGGTTTAAAAAAGACAATACGCTTATATAATAATAATATATATATATATATAATAATAAACCCCAATAATGTTAAGCTCTTTTATTAGTTATATTATTTGCATTTAATCAATTGTCTTTAAGGAGCGCTTGTATTAAAATATATTATTAATGGTTAATGTCGAAAATGCAAGGAAAATATCGATATCGACGATCTTATATAGATATAAATACTCATATCAAATAAACCCCAATAATGTAGAGCTCTTTTCATTAGTCATTTTGTCGCCTTTAATCAATCCGCTTAATGTTTAATGAAGTGCAACAAAGGTTGAACATAATATTTGCATACAAATCATAATCATAATCATAATAATAATAATTAATAATATACAATTGCAAAAGTACAAATTTCATAGGCTTAAATAATAAACAAATAACAAGGACACGTGACGGGACGGGACAGAAAGATTACAGAAAACAATACACAATGATGATGATACATATTGCTAAAAGATTTTTTCAAAAAACCCAATTGCAATTGGAATATTAATACCGCGCGTTTTCTTTAGTAAAGCCAGATTTGCTCCAGAATTGCATTGTCCAATTGCGGGGCCGGCAGCGCTTTGAGCGTACGCAATGTTTCCATGTAGAAGGTCAACTCGGAGGTGACAACGCCATGCTGTGGTCCCCCATTGTTGTAGATGTTCAGCTTGAGCAATTGTTCCCGCAGTTTATCCTTGAAATTGCGATGCACCACACCGTAGATTTCATGGATTTGCGCCTCGGGCAGCACGCCAGCAATTGCCTCATGCAACTTGACCAAATGCCGTGAAATGTGCCGGAATGTCTGTGAGGGAATCGGCGGTCGTGCGTCCCAAGCCTCCAGTTGAACAATTACCCGCTCCGAGACAATGCCATGTATCTTATGCTCTATCTCCTTTATGTGTCCCTGATAATCCCGCTCAATGGCCTCATAACCGCTCATGCTCTCAAAATGCGCCCGAAGACGTGGCAATAGAAACAATACCAGCTGCAGGGCACGCGAAACCAATGCCAAATTCGTACTGGTAATTGTTTTTAAGCCCGCCACACGCATTGCGCCCGCTCCAATGATAAGCTGACAACTGCGTGAGTTAAAACAGCGCAATAAATCAACAATATTCCTTGCATGATAGCTAGCAAGCAGTGGAAGTCTCTTTGCACTTCCTCCATACTCGTACAACATTTGGATTAACAACAATGCAACACTGACCAGTGCAAATGGTTGTTTTCCCTCCAGCAGCAGCACAGGATTTCCCCCGGTGCCATTTACTGTCACAGTCGCAGTTGGCGGCGTCTCGGAATGCGTTTGTTGTTTGGCATAATCGCCGGCTGTCATGCGATCGATAATACGCTGAAATTCCTGAGGTATATCCACTTGACGCCAACGCTCCTGATCCAAGAGTAGCGCCAGCTTTTGCTTGTGCTCCGCATGAAAGCGTTGGGCATAACGTGAAGCTTGTACTTTAAGTGCCAGCTGAAGCGGCACACTTGTCGCATTGCAAATACTCTGCGTTGTCTCGCTAAACTGTTCGACCAGCTGTGACAATTGCAACAATTCCTGTTCGCTGGCAGCACAACGCTCCAGACTCTGTGGCGACACAATGTTCGCACACCGCTCGTGACAATAGTGACAAACGGCCTGTAACAACTGTTGCAGTTGCACACTCAACTGTTCGTGATGTGCGGCACTGAGAAAGGCCTCGGAATCGATTAGATTGACAGTGTGCTCTTGACTGCCGGCAGCTGCGTCTGCCGTCTGTTGCATAATCGAGACAACGGCCTTGATGCGCTCCAAGACAGCGCCCAGTACGTGACTGGCACGTTGTAACATTGCCAGCCATTCGGACAGTGTCAGTTCCAGCGACTGTTCACCGGCTCCAGTCAGACAGAGTTCATGATCACCGCGGGACAGCAGCTCAATCAACAGCTGCTTAATTATCGCTCGTATTGTGGCTATCGCCTCCTGCTGATAACTCTGCACAAAACTAAAGTTCTGCTTACGCAACAGACCCATCACAATTGCCACCAGCTTGTCCTCCTCGGCGCACACACTGTCCGTCTCCAGTTCGCCGTCCAGCAGCGGACGATTCAGATCTGTGGCGGCATAACGTTCGAATTCTGTGGTCAACATCTTATCAATTAGTTTCTCCATTTCACCCAGCTGCATGGGCAAGTGTTTAAAGCAATGTACACCCAACAATTCCGCAGCCAGAATCTCCTGTGTTGTGCTTATCAAATCCAATGCAGCCACATAATCCTGTGTGCCGAGCAGCAATTGCAACATGGGCTGCGTCTTGTGCACAGTGGCCATTAGTCGTAGTTTGTCCAGTGTAACAACATAATGCTGTCGTCGCTGTGCATAGCGCATCACACGAAAACTATCCACAACGGCACTGCCATGAAGTTGGGCGAGAGCTGAACGCAATTGACGCACTTGCTCTGCCGCCTGTTGCATTTCGGCAAGTATTGCGTGCTGTGTCGTCATCGCATGAAAGAAGGCCGCCGATTTCTGTGCCACCTGCTGTGCTATCTTCACCTCCACAATGTCCAGATAGTGCGACAATTGCTCCTGCAATTGCCTGCCAGTCTGTTGACGTTGCAACGTTGCACTGTCGCTCTCGGGTTGCATGTAATGGGGAAAGACCTGGGCAAAGGTTGAGGCATGATGTAGTTGCAGCTGCGACTTTAGAAAGATTTCCGGCACGGGCACAGCACTTAAATGCTCAGGTGTTGTTGCTGTCGTCGGTGTCTGTTGCTGTTGTTGTTGCTGCTGCTGTTGTTGCTGCTGGCGACGTTCGTGCCAGCGATAGCGTTTTCCTATGCTGCCCAAGTAGACAGCAAAGTCTGCATGTGTAATGTCCGGCAGTCGAGAAGTTCCTGTAAATATAAAAGTAAATGTTATTACTTAATTCTTTCGAATGCTATTTGACTCTGTTGTCTCTGACTCTGCTGCCTACCTGGTATCTGCACACGCTCCACAAAATGCTCGCCCCATTTCTTGGTGAAGAGATTGCTCTGCTTGCCACGCTGCGGATCGTTGAGCACGGCCGGCAAGTTCTGTGCCGCCGAATAGACGCCCCATTCCGGCGGCAATTCTCGCGTCTGCTGGCTCACATGGTACTTGGCCACATGCGCGTCATAGTCGCGATCCGAGACGCCGTCCAGCGGCAGCGAGGCGCACACACCATTGAAGCCATAACGACACACAAAGGAGCCTCCCTCCCGCGTGCAATGTCGATTGCGAAGATGCCTAAAAAAATTAAACAGAGATATGAGAGCATATGGAATACAAAAAAAGAGTATTAACTCTATTTATTACTCACGTGACAAATTCGCCAATGCTTTTGAAGTTCTCACGTGTGCAATAATAGCAGGATTGCCAACTGGGTGCATTATTTATTATACTATTATTGCTGTTGGAGTTTAGGAATTGTTTTCTTTCCACCGGCGCCTCATTGTCCATTGCTGCGGGTGTTGTTGTTGTTGCTGTTGCTGCTGCCATAATAACACATGCTTATCGGTTTTTTAACTGTGCGCTATTTATTTATTATCCAGTCGTTAATTGTGACTAGTCGGCACCCTTATAATTTGTATAATTTCTGTTTTTTCTTTCTACTTTTGTCGTCGTCGCCGTCGTTGTCGAATTCTCGCCGCAAATGTTGACGTGTTATGTCAATATTTGTTTTTGTTTCTCGTCTTGTCCATTGAGCGCGTTGTTGGCATTTTGACCATTTGTTGATTATCGCGCTTCTGTTATCTATTTAAAAGTTTCTAAGAGCATAATTCCTTTGATTTATGTATTTTGTTGTCGATTTTAGCTAAAATTGAGCAAATGCAAACGGAACAATATTATGATGAAGTGCTGCAGTGTTGCATAGTGTTTTTAGGTTTTGAGGAGGCAGTGCACGTTCAGACTGCCAAAAATTGCGGTGAGTGCACGTAGCGATGCTCTGACGTCACTAAAACAGCATATTTTAAACTGTCAATTTAAATGTTTACAGAATATGTAATATAAATATATTGTAAATTCCAAGAGCTCACGATTTAATCATTTGCTAAAAAATACTTAGTATAAAATATTAAAATGAATAAAGGGCTTTAATTGGATTTTTTAAATAACGCTCAGTTTATATTTACGTAAACTAAACCTAAAATAATATTAATTTTATTGTTAATATTTCTGTTAAAGCTTCTGTTTAGTATTAAATATTTAAAAGTAATGTTAATGGCAATGTAAATGCTACTGCTACGGCTACTGTAAACGTTATGTAATGTAAATAACATTTCCAACATTTATTGTTGTCATCTTTACAGCCAGTGTGACATACTGTCCTTCATGCAAAACATTAAGTCGCATCGTAACAAACTGCCTGCAAGCTAAAAACGATTTCCAGCACTGAAGTTGTTCTGTAAAAACAAAAACAGCCGCATAATTCGGTGGACACCACAATTGTCGTGCGCGCGTGCATTTGAATTGAGCAATGTTCAGATTGTTAAATTATCAAGAATAGTCTTAATAAGCGGCAAAGATTATATTAGACAGTGCGTCTGGCAAACGAACGATGCGTCCGTGGCGGAATCGTCGTTTGCAGTTGTTGCT
This sequence comes from Drosophila histrio, assembly GCA_958299025.2. Lineage (NCBI taxonomy): Eukaryota > Metazoa > Arthropoda > Insecta > Diptera > Drosophilidae > Drosophila > Drosophila histrio. Next base: position 17,995,710 of record OY282580.2, read on the forward strand.
GTTCTCGCTAATTTGGCTGTGTTCGGTTTTTGTTATTTATTGGTATGTAACGCACAGAAACGGTGATGAGGAGGGGAGCATTAAGAAATACACACATGAGTTGCTCTGGTGGACGGATGACATGCACTGGAAATACGACGAGACACGTCAATGCGGAATCTTGAAATGTCGCATAACCAACAATCGTCAACGTTTGTCAAAATCGCTGGTACGTAAACGTATTTGCGACGGGAAGTGGAAGCGGAAGCGGACGCTCACTTCCGGTCAGTTAAGATAAACAACTTTTTATAGCACTGCAGAGGGTATTCTGTATGTCACATGCCAACTAGTAGTCACAGTTTTATAGCAAACTTGAGGTGAAGACTCGCACAGGGTATCCTGCTGTTGCGTGCGCTCAACTAACCGTCTGGGTTTTCTTGATTTCTCACTCTTGCAGGTCGTAATGTTCTATGCATCCAATATGAAGCCACACGAGTTTCCCATACCGCGTCACTCAAAACATTTGTGGGCAATGTTGCACGAGGAGTCGCCACGCAATGTTCCCTTTGTGCCACACGATGCGTTTCTGCAGCACTTCAACTACACGTCCACGTTCAGCAGACACAGCGATATGCCACTGACCACACAGTATCTGCCGCAGGTCACCGATCTCACCCAACTCGACTATCACACGAGCCACCTGAGCAAGCAAAACCTTCAGCTCAATAAGGATTTGGCATCTGTGGTTTTCCTGCAAACCGATTGCAACACCATGTCCGGCCGGGAGGATTATGTGCGTGAGCTGATGAAATACATCCCTGTGGACTCCTACGGTGGCTGTCTGCACAATCGTGATCTGCCCGAGAGGTGAGAAACAGACACAAGGTCAACACTGTTACGATCTTATATAATATGTATATTAATTTTGTCAAAGAAAATAAATATGTACGTAACAGGAAGAGGAAGTCTGGCAGACCCCATAAAGCATCTAAATTCTTAATCAGCAGAAACAGTCGAGTCGATATAGCCAGAGTTCAGAGAATATAAGAACTAGAGACACCAAACTTGACATGTAGGGTTCTTTATCATAAAGAAAACATCTACAAGAGGTAAAAGTATAGTGACGAAAGCATATTTAAGCCCTAGCATTTTAAATATCAAATTTGTGACGAAGTATATTAACTATTCTAAAAATACAAATAAAAGTAGCTTATTTGTTCCTAAAAATAAATTTTTTATGCAGTGCTGAACGACGTTATCTTGTAAATTGCCAAATTGTGCAAAAGAAAAACTAAGTATATTCCACCTGTAGCGTATAACTTAAAATTAAACAACCCTTATGTGGTGTGGAAACTGTAGAGGTGCCATTTTAAGCGGATTTCTAGTGTTTTCCCACTAAACTAGCCTTTTTTTCAGAGTCGTAGAACAAGCATTAATAGGTTTATAATAGGAAATAAATCCACAACACTTCAAAAAGTTATCGCAACTGACTTCTCATCTAATTTTGGAAAGGCCACAAAAACCTTCAAGTGTTTAGATATTTTCGACGTCTATGTGTCATAAAAATTACATTGCAATAGGAAAATAATCTCATAAGCTATTCAAAGAACATTTTTACAGCATCGTCTTATATGTCTTGTATTCATATGTCTTCTTTTAGCCTGCAAAAGGACTACCTAAACAATCTGTATTCACCCGAATTGTTAAAGTATCTGTCGCTCTACTCGTTCATGATTGCCATTGAGAATGGTGTTTGCGAGGATTACATTACGGAGAAGTACTGGCGTCCGCTTATAGTGGGCGTTATACCCATCTACTTTGGATCTCCCAGCATACGCGTAAGTATAAATTCTTGAAACATGTTTACCCATATATATTAAAACTCTAGTTATTTTATTACAGGATTGGCAACCCAAAAATAAGTCAGCAATTTATATAGAAGACTTTCCCAATGCTGCCGCACTGGCCACTTTCTTAAGGCAGTTGGAAAACAACGGCACCGAGTACATGTCCTATTTGGGACACAAAATAAAGCGTCAACAGCCAATTGATAATCAGAAGCTATTGACTGAACTACTCACACGTAGCTATAGCATTGGAAACGATCAGCAAAGTGATGAACACTCGCTCTTTCATCGCTTTGAGTGTTTCATGTGCAGGCATATACATTTAATGCATCCGCCGCGTCACGCTGACAAGCGACACTACAACTGTCCCCTGCCACCAGTTCATGCCCCATTGGAGAATGGAAAAGAACCCAAATATGGGGCAGACTGGGGCTCAATGATGAACGTGGGCCGTTGTCAAGCACAGGTCCTGGATGAGCTCTGGCGTGCCAATCAGGCCTATACAAAGGAACAATTTCAAGAACGTCTTTCCGAGATGGTGAAGAATAACAAATGTGATTAAGATCTTGACTTCTGTTCTGTACAAATTATACAACTGACAAATATTATAGAATGCACCAAAGTACTGATTACAAATTGTTCCAGATATATATAAGATATTATTATTACATGTGTTGTGTACTTTATAAAAGTACAAATAGAATCAGACTGTTCAGGGACAATGCTTATAAAATGTTAAAAATCGAATAGAAATAAATCATTTTAAAGATACGAAAGTTAACATTTCGATGGGATATAAATATGTGTTCATTGATTAATATTAATTAATATTTAAAACAGTAAATGAAGACTCTTAAATAATGCTAAAACTTTGCAGTGCCATAACTGCATCAACTTTTCTACAAGCAGCTATTTTAATCATTATTTGACAATTAATTTGATTCTACTGCTAATTTATGTTCAATAACGTACTTTAAATTTCAATGAGCAGTCTTTATGATCATTCTTTGAGCTCTAAATTGTTTCTGCCTTCAAATGAATATAAGTTGTTATATAGAACACATATTATTATATGTTTATTTATTAAGCTAACATTCATTTGTTATTTCTTTACATTTGCCAATGCATCTGGGGCATCGCTTCCTTGAGCTGTCCCATGTCGACGATCCACAAGCTGCCGTTCTTCAACATTTCCATGGCCTTGATCACCTGCATGGCCGCCTCCTCGGGCATTTGACGTTTGGCACTCTCGATGGCCTCCACCAGTTGCTCGGAGTGTTCCCAGGTGACATTATCACGCAGATTCATCATCATCTCGGTGTTGGTCAGTCCCGGACACACGGCCATGAACATGACGCCTGTCTTCTGATAGATATGCTTGTCACCCATCGATCGGGTGAAACCTATAACGCCATGCTTGGCAGCAGCATAAACAGCAAAAGCTGGTGCTGGTTCCAGGCCATAGACAGAGGACAGGTTCATAACGACGCCGCCGACACCCAATTGGGTTTTGTCCATATAAGGCATTGCCCTCATTGTCACATGAATCATAGCAGTCTAAATGAGAGTATGAAATTAATAAGATTCTTTGAATGTACAAGATGTACGTTTTTCGCATACCAAATTGATGCCAATTGTGGACTCCACATCCTTGTCGAGCAGCACATCCTCACAATTAACCAATACATCAATGTTACCCATCAACTGTCCCATTTTCTTTATGGTCTGCTCAATTGATACCTTATCCATAAGATTCATCTGCATGAACACGACTTTAACATTGGGATTCTCTGCCTGCAGCTTCTTAATCATCTCCACATTCTCAATGCGATGCACAATGCCCAAAGTCTTGAGTTTCTCCCGCTGCATCAGTTGGTGCATCATCTGGAACCCGATGCCGCTGAAGCCGCTGACAAAGACAACATTCTTACCCGTCCAATCACACATTTTTGCAAGTTATTCACTGACCATACACCACAGACAACACCGGCTTTTATATGCTCAAGTTGCAGTTGAATAATTCCTGATAATTCATTAAGCATCTAGTCTATCGACCTGCAAGAGGTCACTGTCAAAGATCACATTGCATTAGCTGATATCGTTGGTAACCGAACACGAATCGTCTCGGTTAGACCCGGACCATCTGTCAGACTGTAATGTGTTGCACTTCTCCAGATAAGACTGCTCTCTAGGTCGTTGGCTCTTTTGCAAATTTCTTATCACAGTATATAGCCGAATTTTAATCCACTTTATATGTATATACAATGACTCCTACGATAGACTATAATATTTGTTGCTAAGGGAATTAAATTATATTCCCTTATAGTATAACATATAGAAGTTGTTTCTTTAATATTTTCTATAGCTCAACTAATTTGAAGTTCGATTAATTAATTAACTAACTATGCTAAGCAATGTCACAACACTTTTTGCTAGATACTCTTATTATTTAGTAAACAAATTCATATTTTTCTTGCATCTCCTAAAATCTGTCACTATATTCATAGAATATTTTTATTAAATAATATAATTTTGTGCTATAAGATCCTCTTTTTAAAGATGTACAATAATATACAAGACTTTAATCATCTTTCCTTTTTTAAAGACTTAAAAGTCTTCTTTTGGAATTGATGACACATTATTTCTACAGGCTGCACTTTTAAACAAAAACCTTTAGTTAAAATAAGTTAGTTAGTTAAGTAAATAATATAATCAGTCACCAGTTTTCTAACCCAAATCCAATCCTATATTTCCCAGAAAGGTTCTCTTAAGGCCATTCTAGACGGTTATCCAAATATCTACATATTTTGTTGTTTTTCCTTTTCTCTACCTTTTAAGAAAACAAACGCCATTTATAATTAAATAATTTCATAATTTATTTACAACGCTGCCTGAACATGCGTGTTTTTTTAATGCTTAACAACTACTGAAATGTTTGAGACAATCACAGATGTTTATGTTTATGTTTAAATGAAATGAAATGAATATAGAAATGATTAGAATTGGATTAATATGTGTAGAAAATCCACAGAAAAGATTAGCTGTATAGACTGTGTGAAGAAAAGTCTTTACATATCAAAAGTGCACTCGTATCTTCTTCTAATAAGGGTAGAGCACTCGGATATAAAAAGTATCTAAAGTTTCGACTTGAAGTAATGGAAATTTGAACTAGTGTCATGATAGCATTACAATTAAACCTGGCGCTCAGCGCATGCGAAACAGAAAAATGAAGCCTAGAATAAGACACATTAAAGGTAAACCCGATCCAAGGGCTCTGGATGCTGCTCCTGGTGTGGGTGTTGGTGAGGTTGGCAAGTTTCCCAAGCCAGCGGCTGTGGTAGATGTTTCAGCGTCCGATTGAGAATCAGGCACATAATCTCCACAGGTGGGAAAGTTACGAGGAACCGGTACCATCTGATCATTGTCACCCACTTTAAGTACAAGAGCCATGCCGATTTCCGCATGAAACTCAATGTGACAATGGAATAGCCAATATCCGGGATTGTAGGCCTCAAAGCGAATGATTGTATAGCCACCATCAGGCACAGTAACCGTGTCCTTAACAGGAGGATTAACCAAGTTGCGCTTGAGCAGTTTAAACTGATCCAATTGCTTAATCTGTCAAGTGGAAAAAAAGGTTTAAAAATAAAAAATAAATAAATGGGTAAAATTTAAAATTTACTTACCATCTCAATGGTGACATTCTCCCCAAGACGCTCGAGACCCACAACTCGGAATGCATTTCCGTGCAGATGGAATGGATGATTGGCATAGAATGTAAATCCTTCGTCCACAATGATCAGCTCGACGACGGCATTGTGCGGCACTTGAAGGACATGATGACACTTGCAGAACTCTTCCCGGCAATCGATACCCTGCTCCGCCAGCGTTGTCTCATTGCAGAAGAGATCATCGGTGATTTGATTGCGTTGAGGCAACAGAGCCATGGAGGGAAACTTTAAGGAAATGTGATTTAATTGTGGCGTATATAGGCGATTTGTTTGTGTAACATTTGAATCCATGCTGTAGTAATCACTGTGATGGAATTCGGGATTATCTTTGCGATTGAAATCATAGTACACAAAGAACTTGTAGTCTGCCTCGGGCTTTAGAGTATCATGATCAATACCGGAGACTTTGTCGTAAATTGGCAATGCTCTCATTTCCGCTACAGTCTTTGTATCCGCATAGCCCGGTCCACGATTCATCACATTCAATTCAATCCCTGTGGCATTATGATCATAGCCCAGTTTGGCATTGGGTTCCACATCCGGAGCACCCTCATAGCGTAATATGGCTACCTGGAAGGCTGAGGTAAATCGCTCACTGCAGTCCATCAATCCCTTGAGACGCAACCAATAATTGTCCACTTCTTGATTGGCATTTAGCACAAAGTCAAAACGTTCCCCCGAATATGTAACAATAGATCCCACCTCCATTGCCTCGATATCATAGCCATCCGAATTAATTGCCGTCAACGTATGATTATCAACGGACACAACAATCGGACAATTGAGATACTCTGCATTCACAATGCGAAACCGATATCTGAAGCCCCTTCTCACATGATACACCTGATGTGGTATCTGTTCCAATGGAATCGTATGCAGATTTGCTCGACGCTTTCGTGAGTGTACAACGGAGTCGGGCATTGACCCAGAGGTGTTTGTGGTCTGCATCTGTGCCACAATTGCATCACTTGACTGTAGCTTTATCACACTTGGCGGTGGCATAGGCGTCAAAATTGTTACTTTAGCAGCTGATGGATGAGAAGAGATCGTAAAAGTAGGTTAAAGAAATTGTTAATTGATTTGTTGCTATCTTAAGATTAGAAAATCTTTAAGTAAATATTCCATAACATTTGGATTTGCACTGACAGAAACTGACTGCTCTTAAGACAGTTCTAAGGCGCATTTGTACAAAGTGTACAAGCTAATGATAGATTTCTTGTAAAATTCCGAATAAAGGGAAGATATTTTTAATTGTTTTGTTGCTATCTTAAGTTTAAAAAGTCGTATATAATAATTTGATAGAAAATATTCCATAAATAGTTCTTTAAGTTTCTATCTATTACCAAACGAAATACTAAAGAAATTCTCTTTAATGATATCGATTTTTGGAATTAGTTGTTGATATATACTTTGTGTTTTAATTATTGAATTATTCTTACTTTTGCTACAAGACATAAATGTAGGATTAGCTCATGCTTAAAACTTAAGAAATTGAGCATATTTATATACAATTTTATAATATCTTATTTATTTATATAGATTTGGCAAAAAAGAACTATGAAAATATATGGCTAAAGCAATTTTAATAAAGAGTTTTTATATAATTTCTTTTTTCCAAAGCAACTGAAAGTTATAGAGAAAATTGTAAGCGGATTTGATTGAGGCATAAGCATTATGGCAATAGACTTCAGTTAGATTGTTTTTGCGAATTGCAATTCTTCGGAAAGCTTGTAAATATAATTTTATTATTGTTGTATTGTATAGAATCGTTAAGAATAAATGTGTCAACTATTTACTATTGAAGTTTTCAAGTTAAAAAAATATCATTATTATTCTTAGCACTGACTCAGTTGATAAATTCAAAAACTAATCTTACCTTGAGCTTGAGCCACTGAACTGCTCCTCGATGGTTCCTCGCTTTTAGGTGAATTCTGTTTTGAGTTAAGATTCAATGGATCAATAGGCATTGTCATTCTTAATGCGGGTGGCGTTGGTGGCGTTGGTGGCGTTGGTGGCGTTGGTGGCGTTGGTGGCGTTGGTGGCGTTGGTGGCGTTGGTGGCGTTGGCGGCGTTGGTGGCGTTGGTGGCGTTGGTGGCGTTGGTGGCGTTGGTGGCGTTGGTGGCGTTGGTGGCGTTGGTGGCGTTGGCGGCGTTGGTGGCGTTGGTGGAGTTGGTGGAGTTGGTGGCGTTGGTGGAGTTGGTGGCGTTGGTGGCGTTGGTGGCGCCTCGGCTGCCATACGATTTTGTCGCTTCATGTCCGCCCAAATGCGATTGTAATACCGACCACGCCCGTTGATAAGTATATTATGGGGTTTGTTGTCGCCGCTGGAGTGATGATGGAAGGCAAAGATGTTGGCACCCGGCTCGTGAATCCAATCCTGAACCACCAAGACATGTTCGCTGAGATCGAAATCGTAGAGTCCGCCATGGGGATCTGAACTCTTCGGTCGACGTATGATTAAAGGTCCAAAGACACCATCGCCACGCTGCATACCAGTGTGAGAGTGCCAGAAATGTGTGCCGGAATTGTCCGCCGGGAAACTGTAACGGAAGGTAGCATGCGGTGGTATTGGACACTGGGTAATGTGCGGTACACCGTCCATATAGGGTGTCTTCTTCTGGTGCAGACCATGCCAGTGAATTGAGGTGCTCTCCCCCAACAAATTGTTCTTTACATCAACAACGATCTGATCACCCTCACACACTTCAATTGCCGGACCCGGCATCATGCGATTTACTACGGTTATGCTACGCTGCAATCCATCGCCAAGAATACAATGCGGCCTTGCACAGTCTGTGAGATTGAGAGGACAATCGAAACAGGCCTTCGAGAAGGTCTGATACCATTCGACCACAAATGTGTAGTGACATGTCATGGGCTCCGCATCCAGTTGACAATCCCGCACACACGGATGCTGGCGATACCATTCCGCTGTCCAAATATCTTTCGTAACATCCAAATCATCCAATTGTTCGACTCTCGACGTTGCCAAAGGTCGACAGACTGGACAACAGCTATTTCGGTCTATGCGCCAGGGCGGACAATGAGGATCAATGGGACGACAGTTGCGCTTGTAGCTGTCAATGGTAATCTCTCCATTGTCCAGGCGATTGCACTCCAACAGTGTGCAGTCCGCATCGTTGTGCCACGATTCCCCCACCGAATACAGGGTGTTGTTGTGCTGACAGTGGGTGCGCACACACTCGCCACAGCAGCTACCCGGCGTTTTGCGCAGCTCGGTACCCTGTAAATGATTTCAGCATTCATTAAACAAATTAATAATCCACACGTGGGAGTGTGTGTAGTCGAGTGTGCTCGACGTTGAGGAACTCAACTTATACTTAATATAAATAATAAATATAAATATATATTTCGTATGAATAATGGCAAAGAGGGGAAAGTCTCCACCTACTTCAATAAACTCCTAATTTAATAGAATTTTATATAATAGCAAGTACATATTTTAAAAGTAGTAAGTGATTGTGATAAAGAATTTATATACTTTATTAATTTAAGCTTTCTTTTTCTGAATGTTACGTTACCACAAAGTTATAATACTCTACTAGCTACTGAATATAAATATTCATATGAATGAAACGTTTTTGTTTACCTTAATTGGCAAGTTATTTAACATGCAAACATTCTCTGACTTTTTGTACTTATTACTTATTATTATAAGTACAAAAGCCCAAAACTATTTTCATGTAAAATAACTTTGCCAATTATCTATTATTTATATATTTTTTATGTGAATGCAAATTTGTTTTTAATGATAAGTTGGTCATATGAAAAAATAGCTATTGGCTATTCCTAATCATATATAAGAGAATAAATACTTTTAAGGTTTAATTAGTGAGTTTGAGAGAAACAGCAGATGAGGATCATTAATATGTTATGTATTTTTATTCTAAATAAATTAAGAATATCACATACTATAATGGGATGAATTAGTATAATACTCATCGAAAACTAACTTTCTATATTGGCAAAAGAGGAAAGCATTTCCGGAATATTCAATGTATTTATTATAATTTAGTTTTTCTCATGTCACAAAAGGAAAACATAGCCTAGCATATATGACCCACTTCTCTGAAAACTATTTAATTTATTTTAAAAATCCTTAGATTTAACAAAATTTCAATTGAAGACAATTAAAACTGCCTGATGGAAAGTAGTTTCAAGTCAGAACTCAGCATATTGATTTAATTTTAATTTATTTACACTGAAACAGTTAAATATTTTAGATACCTTTCATATCCTCAACTTAAATTCATTCCTCACTTTTGACTCCCATTTCTCTCCTCCTTCATATCTCTTCAGGACTCTTCTTATAAAAATTAATACTCAAACAATGGCAAATATTTTCATAAAGTGAAATGCATGCATATTTGGAAGTTCGTTGAATACGCACCACATCGCAGTAGAACTCACTGCAGTCAATCTGTGTGACGACAATGTGAGCCTGTGGTTTATTTCCGACTCCTGCCGCACAGCTGTAAACCAGACAATTGTCCTGGGCGTCAAACCAAACGGCGCCCTGTTCCTTACGGTAGGTGTTATTGCGATCCTGGTACTGACAATATGTGATGCCTGTAATAAAAGAATGCATTCTGTTAAGTGGTATGTAATCGGAATGCTGTTTCAGCGAATTATTGACAATGAATATTGTTTTCAGGTGTGAAAATCTCTCTCTTTCAGAAATGTTTCACATATTTTATATTAAATATAATTATGTATTAATTTAAAAATGATTTAAGTAATGTAATTTAATTGCAAACAACTTTATGTTGCTTTGTTATCAAAGCTTATCACCTACAAATATTTATTAATTATATTAAAAGTTTGTATCATAATAACTTTGCAGCTGTTGTGTTTAAGCTATCGAAATGAAACCGAGGTTGTTATACTCTTCATTATTTTACATATATATATGCTTAATTATTTCGTTAATTTCTTGTTTGCATTGCAAATCAGACACTTCAAACTGTATTTGAAACAAAACGCATTGTTAATTGCTTTATTACTTATGCATAAAGTGAAGTTTTAAAAGGTTGACATTTATTGTCCCAGTAGCTCTGTAGGGGTTAACTTCATTTTTTTACTTTGCATAGCAGCCAGCAATTTGTCGTGTTAAGCTGTATAAATACAGTGTGTTGCAAACATATGGATACACTTTAAAGCAAAAATTCGTTGTGCACGTGTTTTTATGAATTGTTTGTTTAATTAACAAATGATCATCATAATTGTTTAATAAAGCTAAGTGTACATAGTATAGACAAAGTAAAGTGCAAATAATAATAATAAGGCAGCAACAAACTTTGTGTTGTTTGTTGCCGCTTTTAAGTTGGGCAAAAGTCACGCGCTTGAATCTTTTTAACTGACTCGTACATTTTAATTTATAACTGTTATTTATACATACATATGTACATATATATATTCATATATAATCTATAGTAAGTAATAATATATGTATATGTTATTAAACAATACACGTGCTAATTGTTTGTTAAGGTGCTTAAACCAAGTTGTGAAACTTGATTAACAGCAATACAATACCCTGCAAATGTCAAAAGTAGATGACCTGAAAGGTTCTTTATTAGCTAAGTATACTTGAGATATCCCAATTTTCTTGAAACTACATTGAAAACTATTAAAAATGAAGTCAAGGCAAAAGCTATTACCCAAATATAAAAGTTATTGTCATAATCAGCAGTTGTTGACTCTCAAGAAGAATATTATTCTATACTAGAGGGTATTATAAATGTGATCTGTGTTGTGGTTTGAAGTTATCCTTTCGACAATGCCATAAAAATGACTCAATTTAGCCAAATAATAATGCCAACAATAACAATAATAATTACAATATAAAACACATATTTGCTAACACTAAAACGAGCTAGAAATCTCTTATAAACTTTAAGATACTCTCTACTTAGATCAAGGAACTAAAGGGTATTTGTTTGTCGATTTACTATTACCAGAACTTTTTTAGCGAGTATTGGGAAAAACAATTTATTAATTTTAACATTAATTTCGCAAATATGTATTTGTACATTAAAGAATCATTAAATTTATGACTGCACATGATATCAGGATTTAATGATCCACAAACTGATAAGCACGTACCTACTGCACTGCAAAATACACTTTAAACTTGCAAACAATATTTGGGGTATTGTAAAACACTCGAAAAACTGATTATTGTGATGAATGTTTTGGTTTTTTATGACCTTAATCATTTAAAATTATCGCAGTCGATTAATATGCAATCGTTTAATAGAAAAACCTTTAGATTATGTATGTAGGTGAAGAGCTAAGTAAAAGGGTATCTAGTGTACTCAAATATTTAATTCTTGTTAACTGATAATTTATTACTCTTAAACTTATATTATATTATATTTATTTATTATTTATATTTATTTTATAGTTCTATTATCAATAAAGCTCAAATTCGTGTCGATAACTTATCAAAAACAGTAATAACTTCCAGCAATAGCATTTTAAGTTGTTGTATCTGCAACAAATGCACTCTCAGCCATTGTATGTATTTGCTAACCAACAGCTCAGCACCCTTCTTAGCCTGGCCAATAAGTCAATGTACATAGTACATATGTATTGTGTCTGTAAGTGCTTAAATGAATACACTTTCGGATGCCAGCGGCCTTTTAAATATTGTCGCGACACCAACAGTTGTTTGGCATATAAATGAAGTATTTACATAATGTCGATTTTAGCAACAAAACTATGCTGTTAGCCCGGCTTATTGTCAGTTGGTCTGTCGGCCATTCGACGAGAAATTACGTATTTATTATTGACTACCGATGTTCACACATTCATTGGGTCATTATTATGGTCATTATTATGATTGCCTGTTGATTTAGTACTTATCATTTTATAGGTAAAGTACTTACGCAAATTTGCAGTGCAGGTTTTTTTTAGACCCTGTTTTACCAAGTGATCGGCAGAGTCGAAGCCAATCTCATCATTGTATTTACATTGTTTTTAATTTACATTTATGCCAAGTCAGCCCACAGTTCATGTCGGTCAAGGTCAACAGCGGAAACTGTTAATTGCTAGTTGATTTTCTCACACGCCCAACAATTATGAATTTATTTGGCTTATAATTAAGATGATGTTTTTTTTTCGTGCTGTGTGTGGCTAACAATTCATCAGATGGTCCGTTTTGCATTCCAACAGCATAAAGACTGTAGATGATGTTATTTTTGTAGAACAATTTTTACTTAAATATTAATATACGCGCTGTTTTTATACCCTGTTCCCATTAAAATGAGGCAAAATAGGGTATAGTGGATTTGTGCAAAAGCATGTAACAGACGTAAGGAGGCATCAATTGTGTTGGTGAAAAAAAACTGAATGCTACACTGAAAGCTATACATTATGTCGATGCAAGAAAGCTGATAGCTACATTGAAAGCTCTGCATTGTGTAAAAAGCTAAATGCTACTGTTTAACGTTAAATTAATATTAGTTAACAATTTTAAGGTTAAGTTACAGAAATACTCTTGAATAGGAAGCAGCAAAAAGTATCATAGCATTTTGTCGAACCATTTACCCATGCAGGGAAGTTTCGTTTGATGATATTGCTTACTAATTAATTAATTACTGTTAATGAATTTATATTTATTTGACTAATAAATAAATTAGTATTCTACGTTGACCCGAAACTCACCTTTTGGCCCTTGGACAGTTTGTATGCTACTCGCCTCTGTTCTGAGCGAATCTAACAGCAACAGTGTCCAGATTAAAAGCAATGGTGCTGATAACCTGCAAGATCTTCCCAATTTGTAGTTGATTTTCATGTTATGTGTAGAACTGTGAGCACACTTCATAAATTTATGTTGCCCCTCTGTTGTTGTTGTTGTTGTTGCAGTGCTCATTTTGTCATAATTATGGTTTATGTTTATTTTCCTTGTGGTTATTACTTTTGTTTGTAGAAATTAGTGCTTTAATTGTTGTTTGTTTTCGTTGTAGTATTTTCAATTGACTGCAAATTAGACTGAAAATGTAAGTAATTAGTATGTATCAAAAACAAATTAAACTATAATTAGTTTATGTATTATTTATAGGTTTTTATTGTTGCTGAATTTGATTGTAGAATTGTTAGTGTAATTGTGTGTTTTAATAACTAAGTTATGTATAAATACAATACTAGTAAAACAATATAAATAACAAACAATAATAACAGACATTCACATCAATTAATTAGCATTCGGTAAAACTTTGTGTGAAGAAATTCTAGTCTTCTTTTTTATTGAATTATAGGTAAATTGCAGAAATCTGAACAGATATCATGCATATAAAGTGATAAAGATTTTGAATGTCTACTAGAATTGTGTATTTCTACAAAAATATGATTAGAATAACAAAACTATATCCTCTTCTCAAAGTTGGAAATCGTTATTAAATTTCGTAACCAAACAATCCATAACTCCATGTTTTATTTACTAAATTTTTGTAATTTTTTAACCATTCATAAATCCCAGATAAACTTTTGAACATTTTATGTTCACTAACAATTTAAATGTAGTTGATTTTATGCTATAAATATTAAAACTAGTGGAAAACCACTACCACTAAATATTTATGTAGGATTTTCGCTACCACTAAATTATTTGTTGGAATTTTTACTACCAATAGTATATTTTTATTCCGAATATTTACTACCAGTATATTATTACTTGGGATTTTCATCATCATTAAATAAAATAAGGATGCCTTCTACTATAGCATTTATTTATATATTTTGTTTTCTACACGATAGCTAGATATTTCGTAATATATGTGTGCCCCTTAAATTGCCCAAAAAATATATAACTTAATACCATATTTTTGTTTTGCGACTTGGCCCAAAATGCGCAGGACTCTAGCCCTTTATCCAGCCATATAGTATGTATTGTTGGCGGAATTGGGTGTCCGCAGACGAAACAAACATAGATTGTATTTTTATTTAAGTATGATTTACGGTTGCCTGTTAATGCGAGTATTGTCCGTATGCCCCCGCTGGTCCCGAGGCTAGATGATAGGCAATGGTAGGCTCTATCAGCACATTGCCAGCAAGCTAACTTGGCCCACACGCAACGCACGTACAAATTTAATTAATTAGCACTCTGTTCTTCAAAACACACACACACACAGATACTACACACACACACACATATGCAGGGCAACAGTCACGTACGTCAACGGAAGCTGAGAAGCTTCAGCCGTGGGTTAGAGACGGAGTCTGGAGCTATAACTGGCAACTGGCAACTGGTGGATGGACCATTGCCCAGACAGATGAAGGCCATGGTCTATTCACGCAAAGCGTATCAGGAAAACTGCGCATAAATTATGAAAAGCAAAACAGAGTAGGAAAAACAGCAGAGCAAACATAAAAATTGGATCAAGAATTTTTCATATAAAAACCTTTGTAGCTTCTTCTTTATCTAGGGCCACTGGCACTTACTTAGTTTGTTGCCATCTTTCTGTTTCTTATGTTATTTTGGCAACACTTAAAGTCACTTAAAGATTTATGTTTTTCCCAAGACTTGACTTGAACCTAACGTACTTCCGTTAATTACAAATTAAGTGGCAGTTCATTTACAACAACAACAACAACAGCAAGCAGTAATGTAAAGATGTGTACATATTTAAAATTTAATAACAGTTTGTTTTGGGTATAGTATAACATTGAGAGTTAATTCAATTTGTATGCTTTGCTCAAATTACCCGGATCTAAGGTAAGGTAATAAGTAATATAAATTTAATCAATATTGAGAACAAGATATACAAAGGGAACAACTGGAGAGTATGCGAATATGAGCTACCCTCTAATATTTATTGATGAATTTCTCAGTAGACTACAGAATATATACCTCAACAAAGCTTGTTTCAAATATGTATGTAAATGCATTTCTTCTAGAACTTTTAAGAAGATAATCGTAACCTGTATACCAAATGATATCTTAGAGTTGAGGATCAAATGATGAACTTGTATAGTTTAAAGATAAACTCATAAATATCTTGACTTTAGTTAGAGTTTCTTAGAACTGCAGTATATAAATACAGTATCTAATCAATTATCGATTGTAATTAAACATTTGTGAACTTTGTGTGATTTTTTCGTTGCCTTCAATCATGACTAAATGTCTAATTAAGAGCCTGCAATTGTTTATCGAGCTTAAATGCAATCACTTTGATTATCATGTAGACTTTGCGTAATGACTGAGACTTCCCAATGTTTTACGAGACACGTTAAATGGTTACGTTGTTTTTTAGATTGATGACTTCTCTCGGTATAATCATAGTTGAAAATTTAGGAATTAAATAAAAATCACAGACTATTTTAAAGAAAGATGACCAATATTGGCAATTCCTGAATGTAATTTACACCATTTACTAGGTATTGTGATAAATACGATGACATTATGGAAATCACATTTACGTGATATTTAATATAGAACTGTTCGAGCGTTGCCAATAGATGAATAAGACTTGGATGAGTTTTCAGTTGAGAGCACACGCGAATTTCCCACTAATCACAATTCTGACGTTGTTCAGCATGATTATTAAGTGAGAAAATTATTTAATACAATTAAATATTATAGTATATAATATATTTAATTTCATTCTGTCTTATTGAGGTAGGTAATGAGCTTGTTAATAAACAAACAATATTCTACAACTTTAGTCAGGGTGTCTGGTAGTCACATTTAAGTACTGTACTTATTTCTAAATACCCTCTGAATACTTTCACTTTCAGTTTAAACTTATTATAATTTAATCACGAAATGTGTAGGCATTTCCGATTATTTACAGTGTGAACATTTAAATTTTCTTGATCAGTTCGAGTCGATAGTGTCAACACAATACAAATAACGACACTTTATACAATTGATTTGGACATTTTACAAGAAAAACATTGAATTGCTTTTAATTTAGTTACAAACACTGTATTTACATAATCTTCTATTTAAGTATATAAATTAAAACAATATACTATAGCTAATTGTGGGCTTCAATTGACAGGGAAATATTTAATTCAATTAACAAATCTCTTTCTGTGATACTGCATAAACTAATTAGTTTGATCAGTGAACTACAGATTACTTTATTAATTCAGTGTTTGTTTTAGTTTATTTATTAAATTTATTCTATACAACAATCTGACTTTTCACTGTATACGTTTATAATCAAAACAGAAAGACAATATATCAACTATTTTATGGCTTTAGAAATCAAGATTTTGAATATTTATATTAGATACAGATCTGGTAGACTACTCATCTTTAAACACTCTATTGATATACTCTGAATGATACTCATGAAAAGGGAATTTATATTGAATTACTTTCAACTATTTATACTACATATTTTTTATACACACATTTTCTTTTTAAATTACTAAAGCTATGCAAATGCCAGGTCACACATTTAATCGGACAAAGTTGCATAACAGGAATTTATCAGCATCTTTTGAATATCATGTTTATTTCTTTTTTTTTTTTATAAATACTTTTAAATACAAATACATATGTATTGAAGTATGGTTGTTGTGTGTTGTTGAGTTCGAGTTTAAATTTGATTTATTGTTGACTTTTTATGTTTTTTCTCTTTGAGTCGTTAATTTGTACAATACGGCAATTCAATTATTCAGATACGTCATTTGGCCGCATTTTTTACTATTGGCCTGGCCAGATGCGTTAAGTTGAAAAAAATAAAGTCGTCAGCGGAAGAGTCGTAAAGAGTGGAAGATTTTAAGCCGCTTAACGATGTGAAAATGTTGTTTATTTATATATATATATATATATATATATATACGTATATGTTTATAACTAACTATTTGTGTGTGCATAGGTGTGTAAATGGTGTGTTTTGTATTTTTAGTCCACTGCTTACGCATTCTATCTGATGTATTTGTTGATATAATGACAAAGAAAACATCCTGCAACTGAGTATTTATTTATATTTAAGTCAACTGTGAAATTATTTAACATTTACAGCCTTTCCATAGTTATTCAGCAAATAAGTGATAGTAATAATCCTGTTCAAGGGTGTCAGGTAGTCGTTTTTTGAATAGTTTATTTTTTTAATCAAGAAGACGTCGGCTACAGTTTAAGTTGGGCTTTAAAATTCTTGGGAATTCCGCGACCAAAATTTTTTTTTATTTGGGCCACGCTCGGGGAATCCCTCAACCTCAAATCCGGTTGCAGCTACTTTCAATCAGAGTTGAGCTCTTTGAGCTCTGTAATCAAGATGATCGTTGTAAGTGTCAGAGAACCAAAACATAAAGATAATTAATGCTTGAACCTTGGCCACAAATTGGTCGCTAGCTGTTGGCCAAGTTACGTGCCGACCTGCGGGGAACACTACAAAAACTAAACAAACAGACAAAAACAAATGTAAACAACAAAAAAAATCATAATTTGTAGCTGGTTCTTGCGTGACTGAATTTGTTTATGTAAATACAAATTATACGTTGATTTTTGAATGTTTTGTCAAAAATAGTTCTTTATATACGTCATAAAATTATGATTCAATCGGACTTAACAAATATTCCATTAACTAGTTTAATGTGATGTTCAGTTTGGTGTAAGCCAAGAAATAATGTCAAGATTGTTGCCAGACGACTTTCAACTGGATTTTAAAAATAGTATAAGCTTCTAATAAGATTTAATTGTTGGCACTTCAAAATATAATTTCACATAATTTTGCTGTCAACATTTGCATAATTTGATTGAAAATTAAGACTTTAAACTTTAATGATAGAATATGTAGGAAATTGACGTTTAAGTTTGTATTAATGTAATGATTGATTGAAGGACATTAGATATGACTTTTATTTATAATTATATGCTATTAAAAATATTTTTAAAATATTATTTATAATTTAAGTAAATTTTAAAGTTTATCAATTATTTATTTTTATAATTATATTCTATCGAAAAATTGTTTATAACATTGTTTACAATTTCAGTAAATTTAAAAGTTTATTAAGCTTTTCTTATTATGGTGCAAATTAAATTTTTGGTTGATTTTGGTTGGAAGGTGTAATTTTTATGTTTAGTTATTTTCATTTAAATGAAGTTATGAAATTATTTTGATTGTTATAAAAATTGAATCATATGAAGTAAAGTTAGCAACGACGGAAACAGCTGTGGGTTTTACAATCGAGTCGTTTATCAAAATAATCAGGTAATAAACGTAGGTGATATTAAAGAGGAGGCGGACAATGTACTGGTTAAAATGATGTAATGCTTGTCTTTATACCCTTGTTTCTATATCTCTTTTTATAATAGAGTATCTCTTAGTCGAGTTGCAGTTTCTTACTTGTTCTTTTCAACTCGTTCGTAGCTTATAAAAGTTTTTTTGAGCCAAAGACAAAAAAATATGCTTTGCTCTTATCACGTCAAATGGAAGTGATTTTAAAGATATCGCAAGATTTGATAAAACCAACTGATTATAACTTTATTGGATTAGATTAAAAGTGGATGAGTTAAAGGCACAAACCACAAGTGTTTAGTTAATGTAACTTTTACAGATTTTACAAGCACAAGGAACCGACGTACATATTTCAATGCCAATTTGTTTTTTGAGTTACCGCCGTAAATGTGCGCGAACCGCCGTTAAAATCGCAACTAACTCGAGTTGTATGCAACAAAGGCGTTTTTGAAGATTCAAAACGCGCTAAAACTAAAATTATTTTAGCCTTTTTCAATGCTCAAAAAGAGTCGCTGCTGATAACAGTTCAAGTTACGATCGCCTCACTATTGCCAAAAACGAAGCGATCGCCGAGAGTGGGAGAGCAACACAGTTTGCTGAGCCGAGAGGCGAGAGCCGAGAGCGCTGGTGAGCGCGAGAGCTTCGTTTAACCTGTCTGTCGTTTTAATTACATGCACTTGTTTCGCCTCTGTTGACTCTGTTGACATTGGCCTGCGAGCAATGTTAACACTTAACAGAGCTGTGTTTATCTACTCTGATTGGCGGCATGTTAAGCGCGTTGTGAGAAAATTGCCGCTTCCGTCACACACAGATGCAAACACAGCTGATTAGAATCGCCTATGGTGTCAACAGAGCGTGTGCTTTATTGTCAGTTCGCATTTATTAAAAGTTGTAGCATTTCTAATAAGAATATCGTAACCATCTGTGTGTTCATTTTGATTGGTTTTCGTTTACATCTCTGTATGCACATATGCAAAGCTTCCTTATTTACATACATATTTGCTTCATATCTTTCAACAAGGTGATTCATTAAATTCACTTATTACCATCTGTTGATTTTCAAATTGATTTGAGCTGCGTACAATATCAGAATGTTGGAAACTTTACTACTAAAATCTACGTATGTAATAATCAGGACTCACGTGAAATGTAATTTAGTTATCAGCTGTATTTGCTTGACTATAAGATACCCTTTTTCCTATGAAAAATAGTTATTTTAATAGGTTCTATTTAGTAGGGCATGAAAATTATATATTCGAATATATACTACAACAGAAAATCACTTTATTATATAGAAAATTCATTATAAATCTTTTTAAAATTAATTTATAACTGGGAAAGTTTCAGTTTATATATAAACATTATATATAATTTTTAATATATTTAAAAAAACCATAAGTCTCTAAGATCAACTAAGATCTAAGTCAGAGTGGCAAGTAATTTCAAAAGCAATTGTATAATATATTTATTTTAAGGAGTCAGAAGTGCCATTTAGAATCCTATCTTAGAAGAATATCTTTTTCAATATTCTGCAACATATTTGAAACTTATTTAATCGTCAAAAGTATTTATTACATTATACATTATACGTTTAATTTTCATAACTTAACTTATAATGCACACAGGAAATAAATCATCAATTGTAAAATCACCATAATAATGCTCAGTGTAGAGTCAGCGTAATTCACCATACTCAATGATGAAATGAAGCTTTATTTACTCTCCAGCATACACACACTCTCTCTCGCTCTCTCGTTCTCTCTCTCTGCATAAGGAACTTTAAGTTGCAGCATCCCGTTAGTCGGTTGGAGTAACGGCACGTCAACAGCGACGTCGACAGCGGCAGAGGTAAGCTAGTCCATGGCATGTCCTTTTGGCAGGCTGCGTACTGCGTTCAGTTCGTATTTAGACGTGCGTGCGGCAGCAACAAACTTAGCATTTAACTTGGCTAACAAAAGGACGTTCATGGTAGTCTCAGTTCAGTTATTGGCGAGGGCCAAGTTGAAATGTGTTAATAAGCCAGCGAGTAACTCCGTTTGTGGTCGGCCGTGAAATGCGTGGAAAAGTTGTCCGCGTCTTTTCTTAACTTGAACAACAAAAATAACAACAGTTTTGCGGTTATGTGTGTGTGTCTGTGTGAGTGTGTGTGTGTCAAAGTGTGACCAACAAATTATTTACGAAATACTTACGAGCGCTTCAAGGAAAAAGGATTTCATATACTGCCAGCCCAAAGTTTGCTTAAAGGATTAAAGCATCTCACACTGGTCGAGGTAAACGAGCCATTGTTTAGCTCACTTTGTAGCTTCTTTTTGGGGTTGCCCAAACTTTAATGCGGCTAACTCTGTTTGCTACACTTTCTTTTTTTTTTTCTCTGTTTATTATTGTTGCTGTTATTATTGTTGTTCTTCTCTGCGAGTTTCTGTTATTAGTGTGTGTATGTGTGTGTGTGTGTGTTTGTTCCCTGCCTAGGGAGCTATAAAATAACGCAGCTCAACTGTATGTAGTCCTTTATGTCGGCATCAATTTATATGGGGTTCCAATGCCCTTAACAACTGAACTCAAGATATGTTAGTTTGAAAAAGGTTTTATGGTTATTAATGGTTTATATATCAGCCCTTCAACTAAGTTTTAGTTAATAAACTGTGTGGAAAAGAAAAAGAATAATAATTATTATATATTATATAATTATTATATTATATTTTCATTTCATAAAATCATTATTAACACTTCTAAAAACGAAACGATAAAATTAATAAATAAAGTATTAAGTAATTTATAATATTATATTGAAATATTAGTCTGGTAATATTATTTTTTGTGTGTGTCATTATTGGTATGTTTCGATTTGTAAACTATTGGTCACACTGATTTATACTTTGGCTTTTTGTAAAGGTGGGATTTCCCTTTAAAACACACTGCAGTGTGTTATAGCTTGGACCATCCAAGGCGGAATAAATTAACTTTGAAAGGGGCAAAAAATGGATTTCTTTATCCCCAAGCTAATAATATATTAATTAGGATCTGTTTGATATTACATATATTAATTTCATTCTATTTATAAAGGATTTATTTCAGTTTTGATAGAAATTTACTAAAATCATTAAATTTATTAGAAATATAATATACACCAAGGTGTGTAGCATATTTCAAGTCTCTAGTTAAAAAACTGATTCTGTTTTAGCGCGTGGGGGTGTGGCATCCCAAATTATAAATAAACTTAATCTTCCTGCAAATATTAGCAGTACTAAGAGACCAAGTTAAAGTTTCTAGCTCTTACCATCTCTGAGATTCTTTCGTTTATACGGACGGAAGGACGGACAGACGGAACGACGGACAGACGGAACGACGGACAGATGAACAGGCGGACATTGCTATAGCGACTCGACTATTGATGCTGATCAAGAATATGTATACTTTATGCCTATTACATACTTTTAAAAACAAACGTTTAAAAAATAAAGAATGATTAAGTTCAAATGCCCTAGAGAATTCTCAAATTAAGAAACTTCTTAATTAAACCATTATATTTAATAGAATTCGTAATATTTTCATTATTATAATGTGAAGTCTTTAGTTTTCTAAGATTATCTTTCTTGATAGATAGATAGAGTTTGCAAAGTCTCTGGAAATCAGATATTTTAGTATTCGAATATATATATTCTTATATATTTATATTTATATTTATTTGATATATTTGTTGATTTTACAATATATATTTTTTATAATATACAAATTTTGTATTGTATTAATTTAGTTTGAAAACATTTTTCTATATACATAGAATTTGTATACTAGAGTTTTTGTTCTACTTTTGAAATGCAAGTTAAACTTGATTGAGGTAGCAAAGTTTCTTAAAGCTTGAACAGCGCATTTGTGCTTTCTCATTGTATTTTATTGTTGTAAATGTTTTTATTAGTTTGCAGTTGTGTATGGAAACAAAAAAGTTGTTAGTTTGTTTTTAATGCGTTTAGATATTTTCTGTTGGAGCTGTCTTGTTGTTGTTTTTAGGTAATGGCCAACAAAAAAAAAAAGGTTAAATTTATGGTGGTTTAGATTGGCCAGGGACTTGCCTAAAACCATTCATTCCTCCTCTGGCTAGGCAGGTCAATGGGGGATAGACAAAAAGTTTTCGGTACTGTCAACTTTTGTCACTTTTTATGTGGCACTGACACATAAACACAACATAGTCAAAAGTGCTAAGAAGAACTCCATAGAGGAGACGCTCGAGTATGAGATGACTTTTCATGCATTTATCAAAGTTTTTATGGGCGAAGCGTGCGCCGCGAAAAATCCAGACCGAAATCCGTTTTACACCGTAATCCCGTAATTGAGTTACAGCGGAATCGGCAAAGGATGCTACGGTCGTTGCTTAAGCAGCCGAGACACTTGATGGCCACGTTGCACTTTCTGCAGTCAAAGCCACAAAATGGTATGAGATGAAGACGGAGACGGAGACGAAGACGAAGACTGAGAATGCGACTGATTGAAATGACGCGACGACCAATGTAATTAAGGTACAGTCTGTTGCCTCAGTTTTGCCCATTTAACTGTCGACAACGAGACGAACGTGGCCATAAAACATGTCCTCAACTTGGGCGCCAGTAGTAGTTGGCCAACAACAAAAACAACAACAAAAATGTAAGCAAAATACAATTGTGCACGTCGGACACCACAAGCCAAAGGGGTTATGACCGCTCCGAGACGGAGCCTCGCATATGACTAAGAGTTTGGGTCTAATGGGTTCACTTGTTCTACAACAAGAAGTTGAACTAAGCTATAATTTACAGTACTATAGTTGGCAGTTATTGTGGCATGTAATTTTGCAAAGGATTTGCTTTGCTGTCGATTTGAATTGGTAATCAAACTGCGTTTGTTGTCTGCAGCGCAACGAGGCGTATGCGCAATATGATTATTTAATTGCATAATTCCAATATGACCGGCAACAGAACTACTAAAATTATATTGTGTCCATTAAATTGCAAACTGCAATTGTGACTTGGCAATTTTTATAAAGACACAACAAGTTGGCAATCGACATGGACTAACAATATGTTTATGTTCTAATAAGAAAGATATTATTATTTTTAACCTGCGTATGATAAATATGGTATAAGTAAATATACTTAAATATTAACCGAATCGAAACTAATTATAAACATAATATTTTAAGTTATCTACGCCTCGAAGCGTCTCCATTCTTAAATTAAATGTTATCTTCGGTAAGAATTGATAAAAATTGACAAAAAATAATAAATCATAATCTTAATTTAAATATGTATGTTATAAAGGGTCTGCCAGCTTAAAGAATCAAGAAAAGTTGTGAAAATAAAATACTCAGTGTATTTATTTAGGATCTTTTTTGGTTAAAAGTTAATAAAAACAATTAGACTTGAAACTTGACAACAAGTTCTTAGCCAGTTCGGAGTTTATGGCATTCATTATAATGCACAAAGTCAACTAGAATGTTTACAACAATTTATATAAAATTAAATGTTCCCTAATAGACGAAGCCCCGAAAGTATGAAAATTCCTAGAAAACTGAAGGATGTTAACAAAATGGCGACGCCTGCGGCAACAGGCTTGACTAGTCCTCGTGTGCCTCCTCGTTGCAAGTGCTGATGCTGAGTTGTTCTTGCCACGGATGCGGCGCGTTCCGTTCCGTTTCGTTTCGCACAGCTTCAGCTCTGGCTCCCGGGGCAACGTCATCGTCATAGTCATCGACAGCCTCAGACTCAGCTGCTCTCATGTCTCTGACCTACTGACTCGTGTAGCCTACTTTCCGGCGCCAAACGAAGGAGTCAGCAGCAGCAGCAGCTGCCTTTGCCAGGTGCCGTCCGTGCGGAAGCCCTACGGTCTTGCTTCTTGCTGTGGATGCTTCAGATGCCTCTGGTGATGATGCTGCTGTTGCTGCTGCTGCTGCTGCTACTGCTACTGCTGCAATTTATCCAGCATTGCGTTGTGAAGCCGTTGACAGTATTAACTGCAAGAAAAATAATTTGTAAATTTAATTAAACATGCCGCGTGCAGGCTGCTCATGCAGAGCCATTGACGTCAGTCGACGTTCCACATGCTTTACATTGTATACTCTTTCTGAGAATGCTATAATTGTGTCAAGAAATGTTTTCTAGCTGATGAAAATCTACGGAATAAAACAGGACTATTGTAGAGATAATAAGAATTGAGATTGTATAATTATAAAACTTTGTTTTAAATAGTAATACTATTTCCATCTTGTTTTTAGCTGGTATTTATATAAATTAAGCACATAAATATGTAGATGCAGTGTATTTTGTTGGTTGAATTCGTGATTTTCCCAACGATTTGATGACTTCATTTCAATGATGATAGCACGGTTTCATCGGAATGTTCATATCAGTTTTCCGTCGGTATTGTATAAAGAGTTTGTTCTGGCGACAAAGCATATTTTTACAGGCATTTACTGGTACTTAATTGAAACATATCTTAGTTCGTCTGTTTATTATCAGTTTCAGCCAACAATTAGATAAGAATGCAGACTGAAGAGTTTCAAAAAGTGTGAATAGTAAAGTATAAGTAGTACGTCTTAATATAAATACTTCACTAAAGATAATCCTTTAGTCAAATATGGAAATGTTTAAATTGAATGTTAACTAGATTTTAGTGTAGTGTATCTTAAAGTACGACAAGTAAACTTATCAGACATTACAGGTGCTTGTAGAGTCCTTTTTAATTAAAGCCTGTGAAAAATATTAGTTATAAAGTAAAATAAAAGTTTTCAGGCTTTAAATGAATGCTTTTGCTCTTTAATGAAAATTGTGAACTTTGATGCATTTGAAATGAATTTCCCCCTAAAGCTACAACATAAAATGCACACGTGAAACATTTGCTAACACATTTACGAAAAATATTATAAAATTTACGATTAGTTTGGCCTTCCGCAAAGGTAAACAAATGTAAACACGCCCACAAAACTAAGCAAACAATTTGGAGGGTTCCATTTATCGTAGATGCCATGAAATGTTTGTGTGGTTTTGCTAACTTTAAAGCAAACATATTTGCTTTTAATTAAAATCCCAATAAGAGCCGACATGCCGGCATCAATCGAGTACATTTATTTCAATTGCAATTCGTGAAATAATCGTAAAATTTAAATATTTATTGCAAAAAGCAAGTCGGCATGTAGGCGCAGAATAACAATACTTATCTCCAATAACTATTCACTGAACATGAAAACATAAATAGGAAACTGCCTCCAAGTTTGACAGAGCTCCTTTTGCCTTTGAAATGTGAGTCAGACAGAAGACCTGAAAATACCCTGTTAGAAGAAGAAATTACTTAAAAACTATGTATTAAATTGTATCACCAATATAGCAATTAATTATTTATAAATTGAATTAATTATTACTATTAAAATTGCATTATATAGAAGTGATACAAGTTACAGATCGATAATAGTAATGTATTTGAATTCCCAGCTTAACAACTTTAACTAAATTTGCATTTAATAAAAGAATATATAACATATCTTAGTCTACATATAAATCGCAGCACAGGGTATCTACAAGTCTGTAACAACTACGAACTATCTTACTTGTTTTACATATACTTCTTCTATTATATGCTATAAGTGCTCTTTGCCATGTCATTGCAGAGGCAAATGAAAAGAAAATAGTTTCTCAGACACGGCCTGCCAATGCCAAATACCAAATACTTCCCGCCCCTTCATCCCAATCCATTCAAACCCTTTGCCGACGCGCGTCGTAGTTCAAATAACTTATCTTATGACAAACGTAAAAAAATTTTCCACTTTTGCCTGTGCATACAACTTGTTTGGGGGGGGGGGAGCGGAAAGGGTAGCAATTTCTGATTTATGTTGCATCTCGAGGAGAAGCAGCTGAAAAGTAAGCACTAAAATAAGTTATATAAGTATGTGCACATTCAGAGACTATATCGCGCTATATGTATGGAGTTAAATGTTTTCATGGCCGTGCTCGTAGTTCAAGTGATTTTCAAAAGTTTGGCGTAGTTCTCAGAGTCTGATATATGTATGAATTGAGTAGATGGATGTGAATAAATTCCCATGATATGCACATACCATAACTGCCGATAGATTGAGATGTAGAAATGTGATGAAATTCCATATTGATATTGTCATAAGCCCAGTCGTGCTGAGCAATCCCTCTATGGCCTATAAATCTTTATGAGAGGAACACACAAATGCCAAAGCAACACTGTGTCTTGTGATTTTAAAGAAGACACGATGTGCTTACAAGACATCCATTCATGTGATAGTATTTGAATAGAATATGTTTGCCGACTTTGACTCAATTGATTTAAAGCATAATCAAGTTTAAAGAGTTCCTCATAGATACTTATTATAACATTTAGTTTTGAAATGAAGATAATACGACTTCTTAGATCAATTAAATTATTATTATATATTATAATAATCAACCGAATATATTGCTTAATTTTTAGTTTAATTATCAACTTGTTTAAAAAGTATAAATATATTTTATTTTAATTTCTGACATCGTTTGATGGTAAACTTAACTAAGTATATTTTTAGAATAAATAGAAAACCATGCTTAATATATGTATTAATATATCTTAAGAATGCATCTTAATGAAACATATTAAACAACAGTTATTAAGTATTTCAGTCGTTTATTTAATAATTTATTATATTTTCTAGCTTAGTAAATTAAACACTAAAAGTTCGCTCAATATTAGAGATTCAAATCCAAACAGCACACTCCACGTCATAGATAAATATATCAGAATATAAATGCCTACGCTTCACTGGAATAATATAATAAATCTCATAAAATACAATTCAATTTCTTGTGGTCATGATTTTATGCCCAACAGATGGAATGCCAACATAACCACGCCCCAAACACAATATATACTGTTAGTTGCAACAGCTGCCAGCAGTGGTAATCATATTTTGTTTTCTTTTTTTCCTGCATACAAATCAACAGAGAAATATGTATAAAAACCTTCCTCATACAATTCATATAAATATCCATGAATATAATAACATTTTGGCACTTTGCAATGATTTCTATTCTTTTTTGTATACATAATTTGATTTTTGTTTCTTTTTTCTTGGTCGGATTGGAGGGTCTATGTATTGAGACAAACCAAATTATGGATTTCTCATTGTTATCATAGAGATATGCTTTAGTCCGTAAGCTTTAAGCTTTTTTTCTGTTGCACTCAAAAAAATGACTCGTTGTTGTTGTCCCCATTTTGCCGCATCATCACGTGCGTACTCCTGAAAGCTCTTTGTCCATAATTTACCATCGACTCCAAAAACAATATTTTTCGATTACCACGTGCCATTTTGTACTACTTTCAATGACCCCGGCTTGAAGTTAAAGATTTAAGCAGTAGTAGCAATATATTTAATATTTCTTTATTCATATTTATATTATTTAAATACATTTTTAATATTTATGCACAAACTTGTTCAGTTTCATTACAAATAACATACAAGTTATAGGCAAATATTGTGGTGTATGCTATCAGTATATTTAATATTTTATAATGCTTTGATATACAATAATTAACCATTTCCTTTGATTCACAAATTAATAAATAATATAGATAATTTATATATAGTATATGTATAACATTTAGATTATAAACTAATGTAAATTGTACGAAAATAGCTGACTTGTATTTTAACTATTTCTTTACTTGGTGAATCAGAAATTTTAAATCAAAGATTATGTTACGATTTGGCTGTCAGTTTGTTTAGGATTGCCTGCGAGCAAACAAGTCAGTTGCAGTTTCCCGGCTCATTTACAAAACGTCCTATAATCATTTTTTGTTCCTCTGCCATCCACTGATGGTCTGATTGCCTTTGGCTATAGGGATGGCTTCCGACTCGGACAATGCGGTGCTGACCTTGTTGTGTGCTGCCGTAGTCAAAGTTCCAGTTGTAGTCATAGTGGTATTTTACTAACGCACACTTCCTGGCCATTGATTTTGGCCGTAATTTGTTAGCCCCAAAACCATACAGAACGCAACCTCGAATATTTATAACTTTTCTCTGTCTGATCCGTTGTTGTCTTTGCACTTTTCACATTCCATATTATTTTGTTGTTTAGTTTGCCTGACTTGTTCAATGTGTTTTCTGTTTTATTTTGGGTTATTCCAATTTTTTTTTTTAGGTTGACTTGGTGTTTACTGCCAAACATTTACTCTAACATCTGGCATGTTCCATTGTATCGAGTTGTGCCAGCTGTTCTGCTTTATTTGCTGCCATAGATACGCAGATACAAGATACGAATACGCTATTTGTACAGATACATACTGTACTGACAGCTAATTTTCTTATACTTCGCTTCGCCGCTTAGTTATACCCTCTATCCAAAAAATAGGGTAGCTTAAATTGCAAGAGCATTTCGTTGTAAACTTTATTTGTTAAGCTATGTTGATTGGGTTCTTAACATATTTATTTCAGTTTCATGCATGATTTACAGTTTACAATGCGTTTTAAATATCTTTTTTATTATTTTTAAAATTTCACAAACATTTTTTACTATATTTTATTGTCAGAAAAACAGAAAGAATTAAGAGTAGTATTGAAAGTAAGTATTATTCATCGGAAAAGTTAGTTATACTAAGCAAAATTAGTATAAAAGGCTGTAGTTAGGCGGAGTCGACAGTAAAATACCCTGTTGATATTCGATTAAAACGTAAAATCAGCAAGACGGACTAAATGCGAGGCTCTAGTCCGTAGTGGATGTAGGCGTGGTAGATGTAGGCGTAGATATAGATGTAGGGCTAGAAAGAGGAGTTGCAAATATTTAAAACAAACTAGATATAAATGGGGTTCATTGTAATTTGGGGACTTAATTTTGTAGCTCAAGTTAATCATTTAGATGGAATAGAAGGATAGACAAACGGACGGACAGACCGACAGGCGGAGATGGCTAAATCGTTTTGGTTGTTGGTGCTGAACAAGAATATATTTACTTACTTGCAACTTGCCACGCCTTCTTCTCCCTGCTGTGCGTTAACGTTTCGACCTCGATAATATCTAAGTTAAAGAAACTGAATATTAGACTATAGAATAATGCAAACAATTATTTAATTTTTATATTTTTTTCCTAGTAAGACTTCGGTTTAATCATCATTTGAGAAAATTTCAACGGTTGATGTTTCCAATCTCTCCAGTCAATGCCATGGACATCCTTACCAGCATCTTTATATTGGTAAACTCCATTAAGATTGCTAAAATTGTATATTTATATTTATTGTAATTTAAATACACTAGAATTTGCAGTTTTTACCAATTATAGCAATAGAAAAACCACCAGCCCGATTTAAAGGTTTTACCGCAATTTCCCGAATCTTCATCATGATCCCTATCAAATGTTGAAAATGGTTTATTTTTATGCAATTCCAATGAATCTTTAGCATCTCCCGAATATTCTCCAAGTATTTTCAGCTTATACAACTCTTCCTCGCTGCCAATGACAAAGTTACTGTATCTGGCATATCGTGTTTCATTTGAAAAATCCATAAGGGATATATACAGTTCATGGGGTTGCGATTGTGTCAGTAAGTGAAGCTTCTCAAGTCCAATGAAAAACTCTCCGGTTAAACTACCAAAGCCTTCCTTATACTCTGACCAAGTCCGATTAAAGTTCTCACTGCCATCCATTCGACGCTGTATGACGGTCCATCCAGAACCTGCCAATTGCGAGTCACACGCCACTGGGAATGTTAGTGCCTTAGAGTTGTGGACTTTAACTGTATGAATTTCGGTCAATTTACCGAAGCAACTAGAGGTCTGTTTATATACTGTGATCTTATCTTCAAGTTGTTTGATTTTCACAGCTGATTGAGAATCTCTTAATTTGATTTCGGTTTGTATATCATTTATCTCTTTATCTTTTGACTTAATTTCGGATTGCATATCATTTATTATTTTATCTTTTGATTTGACTTCAGACTGTAGATTTATTATTTGTTTCTCATATTGTAAAATTAGTTTTTCTTGATTTTGATTATGACTTTTATATGAGGCACATAATTCGATTTGTTGAGACAGTTGCGAATCCTTATGTTTGATCAATTCATTTAAGTTCACTATTGTCCCCGTTTGTTCCTTAATTGTATCCTGTAACTCAGTAAATTGTATTGTCTTTGATTTTACAGAGTCTGCATATTGAAGTAATGGTTTTACAACTTGATAGCAGTAGGTACTGCATTTTTCGTCTAATTCCTTAGAGCCTGCAAAGCACTGAATACTTTAATTAGTTTAAATTGAATATTAAACTAAATTTAATCACTAACCGAGCCATTCACTTGTAAAACCGTTAACAATATCGCTAGTACATATGTTATTATATGCATTGTATAAACTTATTCCGAGAATTTAGTCTGTTGCGCAAGCAAACTTATTTAAAAGTGAATAATTTTTGGTGTGAATTGTATAATGAAATCTTTGGCTATTTTTATTTGTACGTTTCATCATCATTATCATCTAAAATTTACCGGCAAGCTGACCTGGTTTCATATCAGCTTCTTATTAAAGAGCATTAATTCAATGGAGTGCACAATTTCTACGTACATTTTTCAGTATTTTATAATCTCTGAATTCGACGCGTTCTTGCAGACGGACAGAGCTACGTAGACTCGGCTGTTGATACTGATTAAGTAAATATACATGACTGCATTAAATTATACTCATTAAAATGTAGAAATAAATAAATAAAAATATCTAAACTATTTGAAAACTGGAATTGAAACCACCACACTATCGCTGCATAACAGGATATTACTTTAAGTCGTCTAATCACAACACGAAACTTTTTTACTTGTTTGAAAATAGTCTGGACTTTTCGGACTTTTGTACAATTAGTTTAAGGTTTGGTTAGTTGGTTGAAATTAAATATGTATTTATTTTCGATTTATTATGTGGCTGCAAATCGTTAAGGTCTCGCTGCAGCTTTGTGAGAGTCCAACAGCGAATGGAAATCCGTTTAAGTGAAAATTATTCATTCCTAAAAGGCGCAATTCATGAGAGAATTTCAACGAGAAGTTGATTGACTGAATGCTTAGGCCAAAAGTGCCACTAACAGGCGGTGCACAATGAGACTAAGACAAAGCGCGAACTGAAAGCACTCAGCAGAAGCAGCTCTCCATGCCAAGACCCCTCTACCCCCCTCCTCCCCACTCTCATGACTTTCCCTCACCTTATCTACTGGCAATTCTCATCGTTTCAGTCAATGAATGAAAAGCCCCTGCGTAGCAGAGATTGATGACGCACTTGAAGCTGTTGCCAGCCAGCTCCAGCTTCAGTCACTTGACTCGATTGCATGTTAGCAGCACTCCTAGTATGTATGTAGTAGTATATGTTCACATTGTTTGCCCGACTAGTCAGATGGTCAGAACTGAACTGAAGCGAGATAGATAGAGAGAGCTTGTTGAGTCCTCCATGTAAAGTTGGAGTTGATTAACCGCCCAGCTGAATGGCTTTTTCACAGACTTTGTCCACGGCTTTGGTACACTTAACCAACATTTTGTTATTTTGACAGCGGCTTCCCTACCCGTCGTGGCTTGAATGGAATTACCAGAATATGCAAAAAAAAAAAAAAAAATCCGGCCAAGTAAAAAATTTGCATACCCATGCAAAGTGGTTGAAATAAAAAGGAAAATATCGTTAAATCTACTGCAAGTGGCATCGGCAACGTTTCGACTCTGTTGGCCATAAAAATGCCGCAATGAGGTGCTATGAGGTGTTTTATGTGCAAATTACAATAGTCTTTGCCACGTTATATCTGCAGAACTCTCTCTCGCCGCTATTAAACAGTCCATTTTCCTATTCCTTTCGAGAAATCCTTAACCGTACTTATTCTAATACTTAAATATAACTAATAATATATTAACTATTACACATCCTAATACCTAGACTTCCAACTTTTACACTAATACTACTATTACTTTTCATTATAATACTACCTCTTATATTATTAAGTATACATCTAATGCATTAATAATTTAAATTTATACCAATACTAATACTAACTTTAATACTAACACTTATTGATCTGATTGGGTTTTTTTGGGGTTTTTCCCCAATCCTTGCAACAAATGTTGGATCATTTTGAGTCATAATCTTGTTTACCCCTTTAAAGCGATCTTAAATTTTTCTTTTTTCAGTTTTAATTTAAAATAATATTTAATTTTAATAATAATTTAATTATTAATTTTGTAATTTTATATTTTAATGTTACTATAAATATTACTCCATAATTTCTTGTCGACTGTTTTTAGTCGTAATAATAAATAAATAAATAAATTATTGTGGCAATTTTTCTGCGTGTCTGTAAATGTGAATATTTGTGTGTGTGTGTGTGTGTGTGTAAGTCTCCGTATGTTGTCCTTGTGGCTTGTACATTTTTACTTGGAATACGTGTTATAAGTTTGCATTTACTTTTGCGTCCTTCAAAATTACCTCAAATTAAATATTTCAATTTGTTTAACTCACATTTTGTATTATTTATAAATTTAAATTGTGACATTAAATAAATAAAATACATAAAAGTTATTTATTGCCACAAGTTGAATGTTAAGCTTTAATAAGTATCTTCACTAATAATCTTTATATTTGCATATATTATTTATATCTATATCAATATTAAAGTCATATTTCTATCTATTTTTCTATCTTCTCTAACATTTTGCATTAGTTTTTTTCACAATAAAATGTAAAAAACTCTTAGTTATTTGTCTTTCACAGGGTCATTTGTCAGTTTGCCAGTTTTCGAGGCTCAAACTGTTTATTTGTATCTAAACTTTTTTTGCACTCTCTCTCTCTATCTCTCCTCTATGGCTATCAATCAGCACAATCTGCAAATAACAAAAGTTTTCCCCGCCAGCAATAACTTTGACAGAGCAACTTTGAAGTAAAGTAAAATGTAGGGTTTGCCAAAAGAATTTACGTTTAAATTTTTGGCTTAAACAACACGAGGCACTCGAGGCAGCTGTCATATTTAAATTGTTGTGGCATGTATTTGATTCTGACAATACTCTCAGCTACATATTGATTTGGGGATGGCTATTCAATTTGTTTCTGTCAGATTTTTATTCAACGAAAGAACTTAGATACTAGTAAAAGGTTAGCTTAAGTTTTTTTAAATTATGCTTACATTATAAAGAATTTCTATTAAGAATTAAACTTATACTTCTTTAGAGAAGCCTGAAATAACCTCAATAAGTCAACAGCTTTAAGCTGAACCTGCTGTCCCTGCTGCATGCTAACCAATTCCTAAAAAAAAAGATATAAACCAATTACTTACTTCCTCTGAAGAGCTGCGAAAGCATTTGCCAGCATATACGAAAGCGCGTCATAGATAAAAGTATAAGTATATAAGTATGCTAAATAGAAATGTATATTTTTGGGTAACGAAGCTTAGATACCCTTGAATAAATATAAGTTAAAACTTTAATTGAAAGTTGTATGACTGTGAGAGTCTCTGATTATATCCATAAACTAGGCATTAAAGCTATCCAAAAACATTTGAAAATATACTAAGTACTTCATATATAGCTAGAAGAAGCGTTACTTCTTATGGGACAGAATTCGAGTACTCCCTGTTAGGGTATTATGCAAGCTTTTGGCCAGCATACGTAATATATTGCACTAGTATATAAGCACACACATTACTCTAGATTATAACCCAATTTCGGCATGCGCATCACTTTAGGAGCACCACAACTAAAACCCAAACCATATATTTCATTCCCTTTGCAGTCAAAGGACCACGAGGATATGCAAAGCAAACTAAAAACCAATGAGAAGCTCAAGCTGCTGCAACAACTGCTGCTTTATGGAATGTGCCTAGTCTAGGCTTTAATTAAAAAACATTTCGCGTCGTGCTTATGCCAAGTGGGAATACGATTTTAAAATAAAAAAAGAAAATAAAATAAAATAATATAAAACATTGCTATTAAATTACACACACACACACACATCTTTGGGTTGGAAACTAGAGTTGTTTAAATTTGCTAACTGAAAAACTTAAAGAGCGTTCGGTTGTTAGTCGCATTGATGGTGACCTTATAGTGCTAAAAGGCTAACTGAAATCGTTTTGGGCATGCGGCTGCTGTTACCACGACTGTTGCATGCAACATGGATGGCGAAAATCGGATTATACTAAACGTAGGCGGCATAAGGTGAGTAAAATATTGTTTGATTTATATAAAGTAATAAAATCTGTCAGAAGCAAGATCAATGTTGGTTTTCACTTTTGTGTAAAATAAATTGACGGAGAAGTATTAGTTATTTTTTTAAAATATTATTTGCATTTATAAAATAAATAGCTATAAGAAATCAATTTTATTCCTATAATGTTTAATTATATCAGGATTCGAACAATGCTTTATATAATCTGTAATGTATCTACTTAACTATAAGATTTACAGTGTTTGTATAACTAGACATCAAGACAAACTCAGTCTCCTTACACAAATAGCCATGTCAGTTAAATTGTACCTACTTGGAGGCTATATAAATTAGATTCATTTAATTAAAGGTTGCAGATTTAATCTGCTAATCAATTTGATTGGAATTGAGTTTTCTTATTAAATTAATCTTATATGATGTTAATGTATATGCATTTGATACATGTGGTACATTCATCAGTCACTTGATTTTCTGAGAATTTCTGTACGCAATTTAATTTAATTTTAGCCAATAAAATTTCAAATCAATAGTACATCAATGTCACATATTCACACTCTCACCTACTTTTCTTCCTGTTAAAATTCCAATATATTGAATCAAATTTTCAGTTGAATTTTATTAAGCAGACAAATATGAATAAAATGCCACAATGTGTAAGCAAATACATATATATTATTTAAATGGGTTCGAGCACATTTTGAACCACATAAATCAAGTTAATTTTGTTGTGGGCTACAAGAGATACCTTAGTACATATTCTGGCTAACCGCAGTGGAAAATTAACTACATTGTTTTGCATGTATTTGCATTTTTTGTTTCCAGTTGAGAGAATGTTATAAAGTGATGGCACTCGCAAAACTGACCGCAAATCGAAAAAGTAACAGCCAGACTAAAAGCCAAATGCAAATTTGACATATTTTACGGTTGTGAAAAATACAAAAAAATGATAGATATACATATGAATATATATAAAGGGCGCAAGAACTGGTAACCAACCTAGACTTTATAGAGACTATTTAACTATTATACCGTCTGTTTATATGTATATGTATATAAAAATATATATATTTATATGTGATATTGACTTAAGCATTGAAATCGCCTCACGTTGCGTTAGTTGCTATTCAAGTGGAGCACGGTGGGAATCTTGGTTCCGAGTTCTGGCTTCTGAGGGTTGGGGTAAGTGCTGCAATATGTATATGTCACACCACTACAATGTTTGCTCAAGCATTGTGCACTACTGCTACTACTGCATAGTCGGTACGAGTAAACGGAATGAGTCTACGTGTCTGGGAGTTTCGGCCTCCGCACAGGAGAAGCAGGCGGACCACATGCTTTGTAGCATACTTATACGGGTCAGAGACGCGCGATTCTTTGCTGTACTGCATGTCATCATGCTGTCACATCGCAGATGTTTCTAGCTCAAATAATTCGCACACACACAGACACACAGACACACATCTACATACACATGTACTCCTTCAGTCAGTATTCCAGTTTCATGGCACAACCAGTTCTTTTGTTTGTGTGTTTATAGTATGTCTCTAAAAGTTGTTTGCCATTTGTTAAAGTTTCACATTGAATAAAAGTTTTCACTTGAACCTTAGCAAAGGCACAACAAATTTGTTGCTAGACATTTATACCCTTGCCGAAGGTACTATGATTGATCCAGTGTCCGGTAGATGTCAAAAACGTGCTGGAGTTGTTTATAGGCATTTAAGATATTTATTTGAAATTACCCGACTAATATGAGTTTTGGCTTGCTTTTAAATTGATATATTTAAAGCCGACTATTGAGTATCTTGGTAAGATATTAATAATAAAATCAAATCATATCTAACTTGGTGTTATCGACGATAATCGGATTGGCATAATCCTGTGCAGCGCTATTAAATATTATAATGCCAAAATGGCGCATTTGTGCGTTGTTGTTTATTATATAAATAGACCTAGAATCAGCGAATACTCTATATTTACACAATAAATAATATACAGAACAAGCCGCAGAGGCGGGACGGTAGCGATAGCAGGGGTGGGAGCGATAGTAGCGATAGAAGCGATAGTTGGGGCGGGAGCGATAGTAGGGAACGATATGCTACAGTCGAAGTCGACTATGAGAGACCCTTTACTTATTCGGTAAAACTCTCAGCTATTCCTTATTTGCAAAAGAAAAATAGCGCACACTTTTTTCAGCCCCATTTTCTATTGATAATAAAAGCGCAATACGAAAAGTAGATTCAAATATCTTGTGTAACTCTAGAGTTCTTAATTAATTCCCTAAGATGGGCAAGTAGTACCCTATAGTGTATTGTAACGTCCGTGTTCTCTTCTTCTGCCTTTGGCCCGTCACTGCGTAATACTGTGTTTTGAATATCTTCCGAGTTTACAACTCGATCCCGATGATACATTCCCAGGATACATTAAGGCCCCAGTGTTTGTCTTGTGTCCCGAAATTCAAGGTTCCATCTTTCAAATTCATCATAATATGAGATTTCTTATATTTTTTTCGAATAACTTCCGAGTTCTTTATCCGGTTGCCATGGAATTTTCAGGATACATTGGGACCCGGATGCTTGTCTAAAAAACCATTTAATTAACTTTAGAATACTTAATACATTTAAGTACTCTATTACTATCAACGTTGTATATCTTTTATGTGAATTACAGACATGATCAACATATACAAACATCTCATTAGCATTTTTACCATTAAACAAATCAAGAGTATTTTATCGTCGACAATGTGTGATAACCAGTATGTTTTCCTGTTGAGTTGCAAACTTTCACTTAATCATCATGCGAATATAATTCTCATTTTTGTCATACTCATTGTATCTGTCTGTAAGTCTGTGTCGGGATGCGTGATTCTTATCATTGTGATTACGTGGTGCTCTCTCTTTGTCATAAAAAGCACAGTGAATGGTGGGGCAACAAAGAGATGAGTGCGGCAGGGGATTGTTGTACATGATGGCCGCTCCATTGCTTCGCTCATCAGTGCAGACAATTGCGCTCTGATTGTATCTGTGGAATACAGCAACACAAATACACACACACACACACACTCACACACATATATATATATACATAAACATATACACACATATACTCATACAGGCAATAAAGTTTTTGCTGTGGTTGCTTTCAAACACAAATACATTATACTTAGTGCCGATGCTTACCGTTGTTCTTGTTGCTGTTGTTGTTGTTGTTGTTGTTGATATTGTTCCAACCGTTGTCGCCATTGCCATTGGTTTTTTTCTTCTTTTTTTTCTGTTTGCTTCTGCTGGTCTCTGCTTTAGTAGCGACTGCTCTGTCGACGCTCTGCTTTGCCATTGCCTTTGAATCTTTGCTATTGTGTGCGAATTAAACGAAATGGCTAATGAAAAGTTTAACAGTCAATAAATAAAAGAGGGAGCCTCAAAACAGCACAAAGTGGTTTGTACGAAGTTGTCCATAGGGTGTGTTAGATGGCAAAATGTGCTGTGTGTGTGTGTGTGTGTGATCTTAACTGTTGACTTTGTTAAAGATACAGTTCGGTTTCAATTAAAAGAAAACTTACCGCAAAATTTTAAGCAATTCCTCTTTTAACTCTATAATATATATTCCATAAATAATAAATAGCTACAAATTATATTAATACACAAAAGCTTAATTACAGTGACAGGTAAATACAATTTATTTAAATTCAATTTAAATTCCATTTCAATTCAGCTTCAATTTGACCTAAATATCGT
Source organism: Drosophila histrio (assembly GCA_958299025.2). Taxonomy (NCBI): domain Eukaryota; kingdom Metazoa; phylum Arthropoda; class Insecta; order Diptera; family Drosophilidae; genus Drosophila; species Drosophila histrio. The sequence goes on from OY282580.2 coordinate 18,034,411, forward strand.
TTTAAGTGCATTTTATTTGAATAAAAAATATAATTCAATATCAAATAATATTTTAATATAATTTGACTATTTAATAACTGCATATTGGTTTCAATTTTCATAATTGATTTCAAAGAATTTTAAATCAAAGTAAAAATATTTACTGAAATCAATTTAAAATCGACTTGGCTTTATTTTAAACAGTTCTTTCATATAAATTTATTTAAGTAGTCAGCTTATTAATTTGTCGTTTATTTTAATATAATAACTGCTTTTTGATTGTCTATTTATTTTAATTCCTTGTCAATTCAAACAATTTTGATGCACAAACTAAATAATCTACATACACTGTCCACTAACCCCACTCAACATTTTCAATTTGCCGCTTAAAACGAAAAGAAATAAAAAACTGCTGACAAGGATCCTGCGACAGACGCTGTCGCAACAAAAAAAAATACAAAGAAAAAAAAAATTGAGGAAGAATTGCAAGAATTCGTGACATTTTGAGCGCTGAAGCAGCCGCTTAAAGCCAAGTGTCAGAAACAATGGCATAAGGCAAAGCTCCGAAGACAAAAACAGCCCGAAACCATCAACAAAGCAGGCGCGCATGACTTACATAAGAATCAAGCTACAAAAACAACAACAAAAACAACAGGAGGAACACAACGAACTGAGACAAAACCGCAGGCAACATGGAGCATCATTTAAAATCAACAGCTGTGCTTTTTATTTGTCGAAAAGTAACAATAGAAAGTAACAAAATGGCTGCATCTAGCCAAGGTTGATTCTAGTCTACCCTGTAGTTAACATGCCTAAAAAAAACACTTTTATTAACGTTAATTTATTTATTTATTGACAACGACATGCAGTCGACTCAACAATATATATATAGATATCATTTTAATATAAACTAATTCAGCAAACCGTCCGTATTTTATTTATTTATTTAATTTCTCAGCTTCCCAGCGCTAGAAGACAATGCTTATAATATATTTAAATTATCCTTACATTATTTAAAATTTATATTAAATTCTAAGAGCAAATAGACTGAACAACATTGCAAAGTAAATAGGTAGAATACCTCATTATTATTTGTCTGTTTTATTTATGTTTACATCATATCATTGGAATACTTATATTAATAATATTAGTAGAAGTTTATTACCGTGGACGAAGGCAAGGATTTACATTATTAATTAAATAATAAATATAATAATAATGTCTATGTCATTATAGACAGTCTTAATATGCAATATTCACGTTGATTATGGAACTGTATAAAATGAATAAGAATAAATGAGTCTAGTCATTAGTGAACAAGCTGGGAGTATTAGACATTTCAATTTTGAACAAATTTATATTTAATTATCAATGAATATTAACAATATAACTGATAGCAGTTGATATACTACTGTATTGTGTATATCTGATTTTAAAAACAATATAAATTATGATAAATGACAAATATGTATGTAAGTTCTTAGTTAAATTCCCAATCTATCGAAATTAATTATAAATTAAACACTAAAACGTAGAAAAAATCTACTTAATCTCATTTATAAAATGTATAAAGACTATTTGTTGCGTTAAACGAACTTAATTTCCACAGATCGCTGTTAAAGTCATTATTCTGGTAAATAATTAGGACATTAATTGTTCACGATAGGGTGTTGAAAATTTCATGAGCCGGTTTAATTAAATAGGCTATGTGAGGTGAAAGATAATTGTATTTATGCTATCTATCCTTTTTATCTACTCTCTAAGGAATAGGGTATAACAACAATATAAAAACCAAGGGAGACCTGAAAAAATACCAGCAAATATGAGTAATAAATAACTTTGGGTCTTCTTTAATGTTTTATTTTCTTTTGCTTTTTGTGGTTCCTTTTCTTATTCTTTAAAATGCCTACACTGACTTCTTGGTATCATCGTTGTCAAAGTGTTGCTTACGCTTCATTAACTTCTTGTTATTTAATGTACTTTCGTGCCGAATTTCCGTTGCGTTCTCTTCCGGCTTGTTGTCACTCTATCAGAGGTTCTTTAAACACCAGTGGTTAACCGTTTGCTGGCCATGATTTGTGGTAAAAATCGGAAAACAATTTTGCCGGAAAACGCGAAAAAGGGCTATAAAATAAATAAAGACCTAGAAAATAATCATGGCAAACAAACTCTTTAGTCACCGAACTGTGATATTGGTTGACACATTTTGCAGAGTTAAAAATGTATATATATAAATATATGTGGAATTTGACATCCTTTGGTATTTGTTGTGAAGGATGAATGGGATTTAGAGACGAGCTGAAAAGCAGAAGATCAAAAGAATCAGGTTCTTTGATATACATGAGTAGACGTTGCTGACTTATTGTCTGATTTCTTTGATATCTGGCAACGGCAATATTAAAGAGTTTGCATAAAATATAGCTAATAAATTTAAGTATTGAAATTTATTGGATTAATGTATAAAAGAGTTATTCTTTCAAATTAATATGTTATTGCTTTAGGAATTTATATTAGTAACTGTTTGAAAATTTATTAAATTATTATAAATTATAGACAATTGCTGCAGACATTCCATTTTGATAATTATCATTATCATTAATTATTTTAATTTTGGAATATGTTTTTAGATATAATCAAGCATTCAATAGATACAGATTTATAAGGAAAACATATATCTTATATATTATACTACAAATTAGGATTAAATAGATAATATTTAAAAGATTTTAGCTATTAAATCATACTCAGTAAAATATGTTGTTTTATGTTTATTTAAAATCCGTTAATATTCTAATCTATAAGTGGTAAAATATATATTTGTAAACCCGTTAGTAAGCAAGCAATATACTAAGTCAAATCAGAAATTCTTTAAATTCTTATATCCGAAATTTGTATAAAGGCTACGGGGAGACTGTGTGCTAGTGGACTTACATTTGAGACAAACGGAGGAGGGGACTCTGCAAAAAGTTACTTTCCTGACAGCTTCCGTTATACTTTGGGTTAACAGGAGCATTGTTGTTGGTGATGTTTTTTGTAGATTGCTTGCGGGCGCAGCAGTTTTGTAGTCCGTGTTTATTTGTGAGACATTTTTTGTAACGCACAAAGGCAAACAAAAGGATACACAGCCACAAAATCATGTTGTAAGCCATGTCAGCTGGCGCACACATGTCTCCAGCCATCGTCCTTGTGCACGAGTTGTGCTCATTCCCCTCCCCATTTCACCTCCCCGATTCCCCTATCGTATGTTTACGCTTGTGCGTGTGTTATTTTAACAGCAATTTTAATGAAGCGCAAAACCGTTGAAATACAATTTGTAAAGCAAGGCTAAACTCAGCGGTGGCAACAACAGCAGCAACAGCAACAACAACAACAGCACCAACAAAAAGCAACAACAAAATTTCTACTCAGAAGTCGGCTGAATGGAGGGGTTTAACTTTTAACCATATCCCGCTGCCAACAGCAAATAAAAATGGCGCACAAACGCACTTTTGGCCGTTGTACTTGTATTTTTGGCTCATCTTTTGTTCGCGCGTTTTGTGCGAGTTAATTAAAAAGGGTTTTCAAAATGCCCCAGCTGCCTTCATATACCTTTCTGTGTTGGGAAACTTTGGCAACTCCCAAAAGCAAAGCAACCAATATAGGTTCTTTCAGTTTCCACAAACTTTAACACAAAGTTAACGACGACTGCTGACTTTTCAAGCCCTGGGAATATTCTCAAATATTCGATTATATGCTGGTGACTTGGGGAACATCAAGAACTAATGAAGCTACAACAGAATACTTACATAAATTGACTTTGAAATCAAATAAATTAAATATTCATAACTTTGTGTATGTAAATTAATTCAAATAATGTTCTGTTTAATTAAAACAGCACGTGTTTTGTTGTAAATTGTATTCCAAATAAAAATATATAATTTAATTGCTCGGAATGACAATGGCAATCAAAAGGAGTAAATAATAGCTGATATGTTTCATAAGAATATATTCAAATGAAGATTTACTTAATTTTCTTTAAATATACCATAAAATTCAATATAAATCGTTTATTAAACAAATGAAAATAGAAATTAAAAACCTTTATTTGCATTAAATACAATCATCTTCTTCTTTAAGTATACAGCTTAATATGTAATAGTGCAGAGCTGACAGCATTGATGGAATGTATTTAATGGAATAACAATTGATTTCAATTTAAATGACTGAATTTTAGTTATACTATAATTAGTAAATACTTAATTGCACATGCTCGATAATTGTACAAATTTGTCATTATCTCTTGTCGTCAATTTTTGCTATTTTCAAATGTATTAAATTATGTTAAATCACTAATAAAATAATATTTATTTGTTGAATGTAGACATTGATATTTACTTATTATTGACGTTAATTGCAGCAATTTATGTGTGAAAATAGCATGTGCAATTAAACATATTAAACAGTGCATATACAAAACTCATGATTTTTATAACAATGTCATATAACCCTGGGAAGAAATTAATAATGAATAAGCCGATGTGTAACATTCACATTATCTTAATTGGATTGAAGGGAATAGCTCAATAAAGTAATAAAGAAGAGTGCTTTAGTCACAAGTAGACTGCTCGACTGGCAGTTACTCTGCAGCATAGCACTACAAATATTTAAATTTTAACAACTAAAGGAGTATCATTCATTTAGTTAATTCATCTAGAATGATCTTAAAAATAAAATAAAATGAACTGAAAGTTCGAATCGTTGCTCTACGATTGTTAATATAAATATATTTACGATTGTTCTTTTCTGATTTAGAATGTTGAGTCCTAACCGCAAAATCAAATTTTATAGATGCAAATTTTTACCATTTCATATTTTGTTAATGGGGAAATTTCTTTGATATTTTTTACCATTTCGTCTATTTTTCTTCTTTAGGTCTGATAAATAATAGATGATATTTTTACTATTTGTTATATAAATATGTATATGCGTTTGGGCGTTATATGTATACATATTTTCCTTAAAGAACAGCTGCTACTCGTTTCATAAGTTCCATCATCATCATTCACGCCCTTCGCCGTCAAGTTTATTACCTGTTGTCAGCTTTTTCGTCATCGTTGTCGTTGTGTTTCTCATATTGCTAAGTGTCTGAAATTCAAAAGATGGGTAATGCGTATAGAGTCATGTTTTTGCTGTCGCTGGCGCTGCCGCTGCCGTTGCTGTTGATGCCACTGTTGCATGCCTCTTTGTTTGCTTGAATTGTTTGCTTTGTGTTGCTGTGTTGTTTGCTGTTTTCAGAGTCTAGTGCTGCGCGGTTGCCTATGCAAATATTTGCAACAGTTAATAGCCAAGAGCGCTGCAATGCCGACTCATCAGCAGAGGTTGGCGTCTAGCCTCGTGCCCTTCGGCAATGCCCCAGCAGAAAGGCGTTGCCCCATTCCGCCGACATTCACTTTTACACACACATTCCAACACACACTAGCACTCGCACACATTCACATACTTTCACACGCACTCTTCACTTTCGCTTTGTTCACATTTCCGTATCCGCATTCGCGTCGCGCACATCTGCCAAATGGCGCATGCATTTGCGACATGTGTAAACTGCAACTACAACTACAACTACAAAGGCAGTGCGACAACAAAAACTCGAAGGATGCATCGCTGCATTTTGAGTTTACATTTCTCGGCAGCATCAAAATCCATCGCCATCTTCTCGTCTGTTGCACTTACCACGTGGCATGAATACGTTTTAAAAATGAGCTTTCTTTAATCTTGTCGGCATAACCATAAGTCTAACTAATCGCTCACTTTTAATTATAATTTGCACAGATATTGTATTGTAATGTACAAATCTTAGTCAGCTCAAATCATATTATTTGCTGTTGGACAAACAACACTTTTGTCTGCATGTGCCAGAATATTTAGGCTAAAATACAATGTTTAATTTTTAGCAAGTTCTGTTTACAATTTCAAAAAAAAATAAACTTTGTCTTAATAATAATAAATTCATGATATTTAAATAAATGTCTTTATTATAAAGCTGGCAATATTTCTGGCGAAATTATATAGATATTATTCCTCTTCGAACATGCATGTTTTCAAATTTAGTTAAACAAACAACATACAAAGAGATGAAAAGAAATGGCCGAAATTGTCATATACACACTTTAGTCTATATTTTAATATCGATTGGGGCATGTCAAAGGCATGCTACCAAACTTTATATGAATAGAAAAGCGAGAAAATAGAGAAACTAATATAAAATAAAATGACAATCTATATATTAAAAAGAATGATAGAATCTTTAGCCTCAATATATATTATTATAAATATTATAAATAAATGGATTCCAACAAAATCAAACCGCGTTAGATGGAGCATTAATGGTTTTTCCTTTCAGTAAATTTCACTTAAATTCACAAAATTCTGTCAATCATTGATTCTATCCCAAGAACTAATTGAATATTACGCATACGCCATGCGCCTTTTGTCAGCCTCGTTCCATTTTATGCGAGATTTTACTAATTTTAGGCCTATACTAGACCGGCAACCACTGGCACCAATTTGCTCTCGGGGCCATCAAATGACGCGATGACTGCAAAAGTGTTGGAGCTGCTTAACTGTGGCCATAAGCGGATGGTGTCTGTTTGAGGACAACGAGGGCAGGCACTTTCCGGCCTAAATGCTGACTAGCAATCACGCCACACGCAGCTGCTGCATTGATAGGCGCTTTATATTGGGTTAAGTGCCGATGCACTTGGGTCTATATGTAAGAGTGTACATACACAATGTGTGTGTGTGTGTGTGTGTGTGTGCTTAAATTTAATTCTGCCCTTATGTACACTTGAAAAAGCGTTCTGTGGTAATTTTTGGGTCAACCAAATAACGTTCGAGTCTATCAAAAATTCGCACATAGTCAGAATATAATTATTAGCTTAAATAAAATGAGAAAAAGTTGTAATTTAAAGTGCACATGCTGTATATGTTTTATTTTGTAAAACAGTTGCTCTTAATTAAATGAACTCGATTTCAAATAAACTAAAGCATACTTTTAGGCTTGCCCTGCATTAAACTAAAGCAACTTATATCATCTCCTAAAAGTAAGCAATGATTTTATGTTCATGATAACTCCATTTTTATTTTTTCTTATTCTTAAATTAAATTATTTTAAACAACAATTAAGAAACATCATACTTTTTTCTTATGAATAAGTTAAGCGCTGAAGCCTGGTATTATGTATGTTTTTCCATGCATCTCAAATAAAGAGAGAATTAAGATGTTTGCCCGACTTAGGATGTCAGAATTGACGGCGCGACAGGGAAAATGCCTTTATGCCGAGTTTCTCGTATTTGGACTTGCTAATCCCCGTGGGTATATCCTGCGGCTGCCTGAGCCTTTGTTAACAACCCAATCCTGTGTGCGCTATCGCTGCGTTCGCTTTGTATTTGCTTTTCGCTTATCTGCAGCTTTTCCCTAGCCATTTTCCAGTTAATGATCAAAGTGATGATGTAGCCCCTTTTCTTTAACGCTCTCCTCGCCTAGTCAGGTGGTCTCACAGTTCGTTTATATGTGAGGTGTTCGCCATTCGCTCATTTAGACCTTTTGGCAAAGCCATAACAACGTAATCGAGTGTATACAATGCGATAAAGTCGAATTGCTGGCACTTAATGCTACGACGAAGGCAGATTCAAAAAAAAAAAAAAAATGTGCCGGCAAATTGGCCAAGTTTGCGCTTTTTTGGTCCGGCACGTCCTTTAGCTGTCCTTGTAGCCACCTTATGTGCCCCTCCCTGCGCCACCTAATGAAGTGCCAAATTCTAAGTTATAGTTGCGTCCCATAGGCATCATAATTGTAATTGGTTGGCCCTATAGTACGATGCATGTTCATGGATCCGATGCCGAGATACGCGTAATTAAAGGAGGCACAATGCATGAAAATAGTTTCCCATACGCCGTTTACAATGACTAACAGGTTACGGTAGGGATAGGGTAGCATAAAATTGTAACAATTTTGGTATACATAATAACGATGGAGTGTTATTATGGTTCTTAGTTATTTTCTTTTGAAAATAGAAATGATATTAAACATTCTGATGTAATCAACAGATTTCCCTACGTATATATCAAAGATCGAGTAATTATCCAAGCTCTATTTATATATATATATTGAATTAATTTGAATATCAAAAGACTCTTCGATTTTAAAAAATGATTCCTCTTATTATGTAAACTACTACTGGACATTTTATAATTTGATTTCTAAAGACTACCTGAAGTCTAAAGTTATAGAAGTCATTTCACTTATGGAATATTCTAATTCCTTTAATTTTATGATCAAGTGTTTTAAATTTCTAAAACTATCTCTAGTCTATCATTGCAATATCCTAATTGTTGCTCTTTTCTGTAATTCTATAATTTTCTCAGAAGTTCTTTATATCATAAGCGTTATCTGTGCTTTCGAGCAATATTTTCCAACTATATAATTTTAACAATATAAATATTTCGAAATACATTATAGACAAAAGAGTTTTCGTTAAGAAAATAAAACAGAAAGATGCTAAAATTAATCACACAAACAGAAAAATGTACTAATTTTATTCAAACTCATAACTATCATAACTACGTGGTATCTTTTAGTCCTTTGTCATCTTATTTGTTTTCTCGTTTGTCCGCATTAGAAACATTTAGTGCGCATTAAGCGATGTTATTCTGAAAAATGATTTTCAATTATGTTTTGTGCTGTTGTCCTCTGGCGGAACGAGAAAGATTCCGCAACGGACACTCCGGCATACCTGTGCACTCGGCTCATTGCGCACGGCTGCGCTTTTGGCAACTACCGAGCGCAGACTCCTCCTCTTTCCCATCCTTCCCCGCACCGTTGTTCTCCGCGAAGTGGCTGGAAATCATTTATAATTTTCATAGTTTTCATTGTAGCAATTTGTTTTTTTTAGTTTTTTTGTTGATAGTGTTTCATATCTGAATATGCATGAAATTGGCATTGTGCAAAATCAATTTAAAATGCTGCCGCTAAAGCAATTTCGTATACTACGACATGTGCGCGTGGTATTTGGAAAAGCGGGGGGTTATTGAAATATATTGCATTTGGAATTGCCAGGGTATTATGGCATGTGAATGTTCAAATGGCATAAAAACTACTGATGTGAAATAAAAACTTGTAGCTAAGCGAGATGAATTGAATGCCAGATACCCTGTACTACAAAAGATATAAGTATCAATCACGCCTTAATCACAGTTTATTAAGAATTATGCATTTTATAAAAACAGAGAAAGTTGCCTTGCTTAAACTACTCAAGCATGATACCTCAGTTATGTCCTGCTTCGTTTGTAGGGTATAAAATATATAGAATAAAAACAATTTTATCGATTTACCAAACTTTACATGTGGATAAAATACAAACTTTGTGAACTGAAACTGATTAAACATTTGCTAGAATATTAAAAGAAATGCTAGAAATTTGTTTAAGTCTCTCGGCTCTTCAATCATTAGCTGTGCTACAAAGAAAATCACTTAGCATGCTGGCAACTAACTTTCAGGCACCTGCAAACTTGGTTTATAAATAAATCAAATATGTAATCCCAAAGGCACTTTCAAATAAATTGTATTTACAGCGAGGAGTCGAAGCCAGTAAAATACAATTTACAATTTACTGCCATTGCAAAAAGGGAAAAGACAAATTTTAAATAAATTGCAAACAAATGCTCTTATTCAATTTCATAACAACACCAACAGCAACGAGAGCTGTAAAATAAAATAAAATGGAATAAAATAAGCTGCAAGTTTTGCAGTGACCGCAAAGCACTTGACACGCTCAGCTGCCGTCCAATATAATGCAAAAACTTTGCAACGACCTGCCGGACACGGTACGAGTGAATGCGATGCTTTTCTTCTGTTGTGGTTTTTCCATCAGCCGAGCTCACATTTGAATATGCATGTGTCGTTGTGTGTGTGAGTGTGTATTTGTTCGTGTTGCTACCAAAAGGATGACGTTTATGTATAAACAAAGCAAATGGTCAAAAGAAGAGAATTGACAATAAATGCTAATACTGGTTGTAAGCTATTTATACTCTGTATTAAGGAAATTTATATGAGGGGTATGCTGAAGATGTGAAGCAGTTTGTACTTGTATTTACCTGGAGGTTATTTAGGCAGTAAATAAGTTAAGAGGTGATAAACAATCAATGTCAATCTATATGTAAGTAATTTAATATCACAATCGAATGATATAATTCAATTCAATACAAATTTAACCTTTTAGATATTTTACTAGCATCTTTTTTAGTGTAAATAGAATGTTCTCAGTGCTCTAATTTGTATATGATCTTCCTTTTCTTTTATCCTTTTGTATGTTTATCCATTCCAAAGATTATATTATTTAGAAGCAGATTAACAGAAAGAACAGCTGTGAGATATATATTTATTCTTATTGCTTGTTTATACTTATTTATATTTAGGAAATGGAACTCAAAGTATATTCAGAAGTGTTGTTTAATGCATTTGACCTTTCCCTACATTCAATTTGGTCTATATTCATGTGCTAAACCTTAAAATTACTTTTACACAACATATTCGATACTTCCACTTATAATTATTTCTGAAGCTCTTACAGGGTATTTTCTGTTCTAAAATTTGCAACTAAAATTACATTAATTGCTTGTTTGTCTGCTCAGGTCACAATTTCTAAACGGAAATTGCAAGAATACTGATAGGATCAGAAATTCCATTAAATAAACGAGTTCTATTATGGATACAGGAAGGATACTTAAAGAGCAACAAACATCGATACAAAGCAGCATATTCTATTGTAATAAAATTGCTCAAGTTGATCAAAGATTATTAGAAAAACACACTAGTTCTTTTTTTTACAATTTCTAATAAGCAATTGTATTTTAAATCTGTTTTTACTTATAAATCAAATGGAAAATACAGAGCAATTCGCACTGTCGAGTAAATGTGCGTGTTATCTTATCAAGAAGTTAGATTTCAATTTGTCAGACCCAAATAGAAACAACTTCCACTTGGTGGAGAGTACTTAGGAGTTCTTCTGTGGCACCTTGACGATAACACTCTTAACCTCTGTGTAGTTGGAGAGCGCGTATTCGCCATTCTCACGTCCATGGCCGGACATCTTGTAGCCACCGAATGGAGCCTGAGCGGCTAGAGCATTATAGGTGTTAACCCAAACTGTTCCAGCACGAAGACCATTCACCAGATAGTTGGCCTTGTCGAGATCCTTGGTGAAGACACCGGCAGCCAGGCCGTAGTCTGAGTTATTGGCACGTTCGATGACCTCATCGAGTTGCTTGAAGCGAATCAACTGCTGAACGGGACCGAAAATCTCTTCGCGAGCAATTGTCATGTTGTCCTTGACATCGGCGAAGACCGTGGGCTCGACAAAGTATCCGGGCAGACCCTCGGGACGTTTGCCGCCAGCGACAAGCTTGGCGCCCTGATCTTGGCCCGACTGGATGAGACACATTATCTTCTCCATCTGCTCCTGGTTGACCTGTGGACCCTGCTCGGTGCCCAGGTCGAAAGGATTGCCAACGGCACGTTTCTTTGCACGCTCCGCACTGCGCTCCACAAACTCATCGTAGATCTTGTCCTCCACAAAGGTGCGAGAACCGGCACAGCAGCATTGTCCCATGTTAAAGAAGAGACCAAAGTGTGCCGTCTCCACGGCATAATCCAAATCGGTATCGGCTAAAATAATATTGGGTGATTTACCGCCTAACTCGAGGGTGACACGCTTCAAGTTTGTGTTTCCCGATGCCAATTGAATCAGTTTGCCAACATCTGTGGATCCCGTGAAGGCAACCTTGTCGACATCCTGGTGATTGGCCAGGAAAGCACCAGTTGGCCCCATGCCGGGCAAGACGTTGACAACACCCTCGGGGAAGCCGGCCTCCTTCACCAGCTGAGCGATATACAATGCCGTCAGACTGGTCTGCTCTGCCGGTTTCAGGACAATTGTATTGCCGGTGGCCAAGGCTGGACCCAGTTTCCAGGCCATCATTAGAATGGGAAAGTTCCAGGGTATAATCTGGCCGCACACTCCCACTGGTTCATGACGTGTATAGGTGAAGAATTCACCATCCATGGGAATCGTTTTCCCGTGATTCTTATCCGCCCAGCCGGCAAAATAACGCAGATTCTTAATGGCAGTTGGCAAATCCACATTATACGACATGCTGTACGGCTTGCCATTGTCAAGGGTCTCCAAACTCTGTGGATACACAACTGTTTAGCTGTTGGTTATCATATTTGTTGTCCCAAATACTTACTGCCAAATAGACCTGGTCACGTTCCATAAGATCAGCCAGACGATAGATCAAACGGCCACGGTCCGAAGCGTCCATGCGGCGCCAAGGAGAACCTAATCTGTAAAGCGATACAAAATTAGTTAGATAAATATTTTATAGACGTTTACTATACGGAAATTTGACTGTAGAGATGTTAAGGTAAAACTCGGTGCAGACGATCACTTTCTCACCGACACTTTTCGTTAAAAAGTCGTCGGTCTCGTGTGAACACCGATGGTGAAAAAAGACGGTCGTCTGTACTAAGCTAAGCCAGTTTGAGATTACCAGCACAACTATTATTAACAATATACAACATCAACTATTTAAATTGCCTTTAATTCTAAAATGCTAACAATTCTGCATTTAATAAGGAATTGTAAATATTTGCATTAGTAAATTCACTAGAATTAAGTAGCACAATTTGTTGTCCCACTCTATTCACCTGAATGCCTGGCGAGCTGCTTTTACGGCAAAGTCAACATCCTCCTTGCCAGCGGATTGCACCTCAGCAATCGTCTCCTCCGTGGTGGGGTTAATGGTATTGAAGCTCTCGCCCGACTTGCTCTTGTGCCACTCGTTGTTGATGAAGAGCTAAAAGGTGCAAAAAAACAGCAACAATGTTAAAGCAGATTTTATAATAAAACGCGTCATACAAGAAAATGTTATTGCTATAAAGTATTAACTTTATTAAGTGATTGTGCCTGACATGACGTACCCTCTTTTTCACCTCCACAACAGCTGATAAGCATTTAACAATTGTTGACATATAAATGCCCCCACCTACTGGTTAAATCAATAGATTTCTATTCAAGTAATAAACTCTGTTTACAAATATCCTTTTGAGTACTTATACACAATTTGCTGATGTAAACAAGTTTAAAATGTTTAGAGGCAAACTCAGCATGACTTGGTAAAATCTAAATATTGAGAACATTTCCACCAGACATCCAATCATAGAAATTTGATGGTTGTCTAGTCGGTGTCTAGACTCTCTCGGATTTTAGATGGCGATTAAACTCGTTTTGTAGAACTACCGAAAATATAATAATGATAAACAAGTTTATGACCCAGCGATTGGTAACACTTTAAAAAGCTCTATTGGCTTTAAAATTTAGCAAATTTTACTTTAAACTATTATTTACTTAAAAATGTATATCTATTAATTTAATATATTTTTTATAATATTGAAAATTACTAATTTAAATACTGCATTTAGTCAACATTAAATAAATAAATAAAATAAAGTATTATAAAATTTAGAACTTGTGCATCTGATGTACTTTAATACTTACATACATATGTACATATCAGACTTCTTATCAACGCTTGAAGTACTAAAAATTAATTAACATGCATTTTATGAGTCTTTTATCTAATTTGCCTAGAAGTGTGTGTTCATTCATGTATGAATAAACATAGGCGACACTTAATTATATAAGTACATACCATTTACACACATACAATAGCTAAATAATTATGCAAATACTTTTCACATATATGTATGTATGTATGTATGTACTATGTATTGAAGATGTTGCTTTTATATTAAGAACTTTAATATTTAACTAGGCTTACATTCTTGAAGAAATCAAGCACAGCACGATGAGTTAAGTTAATTAATATACAATGCGTTCCACATGCAATCCACAGTTCGTTAGGCAGATGCTGAACAATTTGTGGAAACTTGCGAGTAGACAACAAAACTTATCTGTCAGTGTTGGCAGAATTGCATGGACTAAAATAGCTAATTTAATCAAAAATATCAGCTAGAAATAGCTAAACAAAAATGCACACTTTATTTTTAAAGTTTCAAGTTTTAAAATCTGTTTTACATTTTGATTTATCCGTAACAATTAACCAGCTGTATTTGACGTATCACAATCTAATGTTATTTCAATTATACTCTCTATGTTTGCCGGTAATAAATTTTCGACAGGGAACTTATTGATATACCTAAGTATATTTATGTTATCAGGCAATCAAGGAAAGTATTTCAATATAGTTAAGCTTAGCTATAAAATAGCTAAAATGGCAACATGGCTGTCAAACGCAAAAACTTTGCGAGTAAAACGAGTGTTTGTCAGATGGCACGACTAAAGAGAGGCACGCACTCTGACATAACAGCGACGAGAGCGGCAGAAAGCAACAGCAACAACAACAACAGCCGGCAGACAAATACCACAGTTTTTGGATTGCTTCTTTTTTTGTGTTTGCACGTCTTCATTTATATGGCACGTCTCTATGTGTGTGTGTCCAAATAAACATGCATATCAAGTTAAACACATGGGGACGTTATCTTGGGAATTTCTTATTAACTCCAAATATAATTAAAACTTAACTCAATTTCGTATGTATTAATATTCTGGCGATGGATTTGGCTTTTTGAGTGAACTTTCGATATCGGCTGAAGGGTGAGCAGTGCAACAAAGGGAGACAGCAAGAACAGCTGCGAACTGTCAAGGTCAAGCAACAGAAGACGATGACAAGCCACAATGTTATCATGTTTCATATCAACAATACAATACAAATGATTTATACATGTATGTATGTATATTTGTATTTATGTATGCAGTGCTTTGATAACGGCTATGCTAAAATATTAATAATACATTTAATAATACGTTTGTACTTACGCCGGTGTAGAGCACGTCCGGATTAGTCTGAGGCTGCGGTATTGACGCATATGATGCTGAAGCTGCATAATTTTTACACGATGCACGCAACAACGCGGTGCTCTTTAAAATACGCAACATTTTGTGATTATTAAATTAATTCCAAAATATATGGCAATAGAAACTAAAAAAAGGCGTGCTAATTGCGCAGCGGTCGATTAGCAACTGAGCAATGTCGTAGGTGCTGTCAGCGCGAAAGCTTTGAGAGCACACTAGCCCGCGAAACGCTAGTTGGCTCTCTTAAGCTTTATTTTGAAATTCGTACAAAGCGATAAACACAATAACAACAACATTGAGAAGTCAGAACAAAACATCTGCTGATCGCTAAACGACTCACAACTTGATTCTCGCTCATTGTGCCCAGCTGGCAAAACTACTCGAGAATTTTGCTATAAAAACTCATTTGCTGTATGTGTATGTGTAAATATGCTCTTATGCTCAAATGTATGTATGTATGTATATATTTAATGGTCTCGTTTCGCGAGCAATTGAGTCGTTTACTATTTGCGATTCTTAACGGCTACTTTCTGCGACTTATTTCCTCTTAAGATCCAAATTGAAATGAAAAATTTAAAAAATAAAATAAAAATATTGACAGTTGATGAAAGAAACTAACAAATTTATAATAGGGTGACAGAGACAGATAGATACATATGTATGTATGTATGTAGCATTAAGTGATTTACAGCGACCAACAAAAGTTTTCGTTTCCCTTTCAGCTATGGTACCTGGCGGGAAAACTTTTAACATTTATACAAGCAAACGAGCGTCTCATTTAAACAAAAGTTTTATAAATACATAACCTTCCTCTTTTTGTAATATCAGTTTAAATTAGTGAGCGAAACAATGTCCGTTTGAAGACAATTGAAAGCTTACAGCGTGGAAAAAGCTTTGTCTGCAGTGTTGCCAACTATTCATAGTCTTAAAAGTGCTATTAACTTTAAACAATAGCTAGAAAAAGCTAGACAATCGTCAAGAAATCCAAATAAAAGGCTATTACAGTGTTTAGCTTATTTTTTTACCCTGCGCTTATTTAAAATTGGTATAATGGTTGTGTGCAACTGTATGTGACAGCATATACAGTCAGAAAAACATATATCTACATATTCTGGATCAGAGTTAACAGCCTGATCTACTTAGCACTGTGGTAAATTAATAACTAATAAATTCACGCCTTTGGCATTTGTAAAACGCAAGAACTGGCGAGAAAATAGCTGATTTGGCAACACTGATTGCCTGCTGCAATTGAACATATTTTCACTCGAATGGTCAACATCCTTTTCTGGCTCGTTAGTTGACAACGTCATTGTCATTAGTTCGAGTTTAAGCTTGTTATAAAATTAGTCCAACGTTGAGAAACATGTTCACTTTTCTTTTGTGCTCTAAATTAAGTAAGTAGCCTCGTTGAAAATGCTTTACAATGTACTTAATTCTCTTTATAACAGCTAAATTGAACAGCTAAATATCAATGCATTAAATCGTTAAACTTTGATATCATTAGATTATTGCTATTCCAGCTAAATATTAATGCATGTATTTGTTTAACTTGTAATTTAAGATGTTAATATTTAAAATTGTCATCAATTGTCTGGCAGACACCATAAAGTATATATATTCTTGATCAGCATCAACAGCCGTGTCGATATAGCCATGTCCGTCTGTCTGTCCGTCGTCTGTCTGTCCGTCCGTCTGTATGAACGTCCAGATCACAGAGACTATAAGAGCTAGAGACACCAAATTTGGTATGTTGGTCCATCTATCAGATAAGCAGAACTAGTTTGTGTTAAAATTTTGCTACGCCCTCTACCGTCCTCGTAAATCGAAAACGACACTTTTCAAATCCCATAAATCGAGATCTTTTAAAACTATAATGGGCGTGGCACCCCTCTTTTTCTTAATACTTATCATATGCAAATAAGGAATAGTCGAGAGTTTTACAGAGTAAGTAAAGGGTCTCTCATAGTCGGCTTCAACCGTAGCAACCGTCGGCTTCAATCGTTCCCTACTATCGCTCCCGCCCCGACTCTTTGGCTTGTTTTATGTAAATTTTGTATAAAGTTGTATAAGTTGTATTGTATTCATACTTTTTTCTGGTTTAATTCATAAATTACCCTTCGAATGCAGTTTGTTGGGAGAACAATTGAGGAAACTTTAAGCATGTAAAACTCGTTAGTTCAGAACTGAACTTTCTTTTTATGATGGCTGCTTGTCAGTGTCAATCTTCGTCATCTTTATTTTGCCTTGCGTGAGTTTCTAAACTTTATTAAAAACAGCGAGTTAATTAAATTATGCTTGTGGCGATAAATTATAATTTGTACCAACTTTGAATACCCTGTGTTTTTCTTATACTTTGCTTTTCCAAAAAGCGAACCAATTATTAAAATATCTGTAATTAGTTGAGCATCTTATGTTATACAGCTTTACTTTTAAATTCAGCATCGAAAGAAATATACATACTTATATATATATTGCATATTTCAGTCAAAATTTAGAAGCTTTTCATTTTGCGCAATCAATATTCTATTAACTCTAATTGCAATCAAAATTAGAATTCGAAAAATCATTTATTTCGAGCTTCAGTTAATTCCCAAATAAAAATACTCCATACATAATTCCCCAATTTGATGGGCCAATTATACATTTGCAGTCCCAATTATTACAAAATTAAGCACAATGATGATTATGGGTTAGGCCGCTTTTAACACAATCAGCGTGAACGGGCAAAAGTGTCACGCATACGCAACGTTGTCCAAATCACGGCACTCAAAAGAAATCACAAAACTATTCCCCAAATGAATAAGGGAGCACGACATATCGAATAATCTGATTGTCCTCTGTCTATTTGTTGATGTTCCACTATAGACTGTCATGGTCAATTACCATAATCAAACAGGGCCAATAAACTTTATTGGCGATTGTTCAGTGTGTGTTGGTCGAGCTGTTGGCACTTATTGCTGTTGCTGTTGTTACCGCTCTTAACAGCCGCTATGAAATATTTAATTTATCCAACACAAACAGTTCGACATTAAGAATGAATCGCATGTGGGAGACGCAGCAGACTCTCAAATGTCAACGCGTATTTTGCCAGCCAGCCAGGCAAGGGATAATTTAAGAGGGCTATAAATGTGAAATTCCATTTAAAATAAATTGCTGGAAATTGGCACAAATTGAATTTAATTATTTCATGTGGTAATCAGGAAATTCAATTGGGATAGCCCAATTTTTCATTTCTGTTATTAAATCAACAATTCAGATTATTACAATGTCGATGCAAATTTTAAAATGTTAACAATTTAGGAAGTAACAGTTAGGGGATAATTGACAGCTACGTTCTTAAGTAAAGATAACTTATTATAAATTATAAAAAAAATAATAATAATGTCTAACTAAGATCAGTAGTTAAAGAAAATAATTATATGTTAATAAAATTAAAAATTAAATAAAATAATAAAATATAATGTTCTCTTAATTAAATTATAAATAAATAAAAGGAGCTGAGATATTTAAATATAAATAATAGAAAGCAATACCTTGTAAAATATATTTTTTTTAAGACAGAGATAACTTTTTGTATATTATAAATAAAATAATAAATACTAAGTAAAGTTATAAATATAAGTAAATAAATAAAATATAATATGTTTTATAGTATATTGTCAATAAATATTATTTATTTAGCGCTCGCAGACAGTATATTTAATCTTAGAATTTAAAGAACATTCAACTCCATCTCTCTTTTCTATTTCCCCGACTCTCTACGTTAAATCTTTTGCCAGTATAATTCTAAAACTCAATTTAGGCCTGAACTTTGCAATTTCATGCTTATAAGGTCAAGAATTGAAATCAATACGATTCTACATGCTTTTACACAACTCAACCTCTGAATTGAAGCTTTGTCCTGAATACCTAATTTCAAAAGAGCTATAGATATGCAATTTCGTGCATAAATCATCAAAGATACATTTACATATGCTTCACTGCATTTTCGGAAAAATCGATAAAATAAATTACAACAATAATTACAAAGATATTTGAGCATGCTATTTAATAAAACCCAAAAAATATGGAAATTGCGTCAAAAAAAAAAACCAATTTATACATATGTACGGATATGTACATACATATGTGTGCACAAACTAGTTGTATGTGCTTTAAGGGATTCTATGTATAAAAAAAAAAAAAAAAAAAAAAAAAAATAAATATGGCAAAAATTTCAATGCACAGCAAAAGAAGCTGGCAAAAAGGTCAGCAGAAAATTGGAAATGTATGCAAATGGCTTATGGCTGGATTTACTTACACTTTGGATCGTCCTTGTCCTTGGCCCCACCCTGTTGGGGGGCCTTCCTTTTTTTTTCTTCTTTATCACTCACTTTCAGGAAGCAACCCAACCTGACCGAGCGTGTTGGCTATAAGTATTTTTCTTTTTTGTGGTCCGATTTAATGGCAAACTGCGAAAGGGTCAAGTAAACAACACACACAAGGATAAAAGAATTATGGCAATGGTAATTTGTAAAGTTATTATGGCACAAATGGCAGTTCGAATGGGGCTAACAGGGCGTATGCGTAGTGCAGCTAATTTGTATGCAAATCCACTTAAATTTATTGCCCCCGTTTATTTCATCTCTTTCATCTTTCATTTGGCCACTCTCTCTCGTTACAGATATGAAACTTACAAGGCGACGCTCAAGAAAATTCCGGCTACACGTCTCTCACGTCTGACCGAGGCACTGGCCAATTATGATCCGGTGCTCAATGAGTATTTCTTCGATCGTCATCCCGGCGTCTTTACCCAAATACTTAATTACTACAGGTGAGAGCTAAATTATACCCCCAGGTACTATCATTATTTATTGCGCCATAATTGCATGAAATTATCCTAATTAGTGGGTAAATACATATATATTGAAATTAATGTACTTGTACTTGTATTTATATTTGGGTCTACCGTTTTCATTAATTTACAAAGTGCTAAAGGGTGTTACAGTTTTATCAATAGATATAAATCAGTTGGAAGCGATATATTTTATTTTAAATATTTTTAAAGTCGCTTAGAATATAGGAATATAATAATTAAACGCAGAAGTAATTTAATAAACTATTTTCCGTATTACAAATAATTTTCTAAATTCATATATTCCATTTCTGGGTTGTTTCAGATTAGAATTGCAATAACAAATTTATCTCTGAAAACAATCCAACATAATTTACTCCAACAACAATTTTTTAATAATTGCTTTAACTATGTTTGAAAATGTCTTTGGTAAGATCATTCTAAGACTTTAATTATTTCAATTAGCAAGGGTATTTAATCATCGTTGTCTGTAGTCAGTTGTTACATCATTATTAACTTTCAAAAATAAACAAGCTTACATTTTAATTATTTACCTCAAGAAATACACAGGCAAAAGTCATAAATCTTCGCTTTCTGCTGTTGGAAAAGTTTATCAAAATTTTTGGCACTTTTGCAAGCTGAGAGCAAAGGCAAAGAGACGGGGAAAAGGAAAAATATAACGCTCATTAGCTGGCAAAGATAAATTGAAAGTTAGTGGGTTACTTAAGTTACTTAAAATTAATGAGAGGTTACCTCTCACTTCATCTCTCTTCTCTGTAAGTTGTTGAAAGCAGCTGAGCCTCAATTTCATACCTGGTTCTAAAGGGTTTCTCAATTATTCATTACTGCGAAAAGAACTACTACTAGTTGTAACATCGAATTTGGCCCTGATCCTGGGTAAATATTTCTTACAATTCAATATACATAGACTGGTCAAAAGAATATCAAAGGAGCTACAATGCAAAAATTTCCAGCTATTTTTCAAATTTATCTGCAACGATTTATGTTGGCGACAGTTTGTACAATCGAATTACGTATACGCCACGAGCTACCAATAATTTATAAAGCAATTTGTGAATTTGTGCAATGCTCTGCAAGGAATTCGTAGAAATATTGGAAAAGTGGTAACTGTTAGACTGTTAACGTGGAAAATAAAAAGAGAATTGCATCGATTTTAAACTATTAAAATATGAATAAATGCTAGAAACGTATAAATATTTTTATAATACACTTATACACTTATATATTATATTATATTCATTCGTAGTTTACTTAAATTAAATGCGAATTACCCAAGATATGAAGTGATTTAATTTTGTGAGAGTCTACAACACTTCACCTTTGATTTGTGGTTGCCGACTTTAATTGAAAGACTTCCTCCTCTCCTGTCTATTAAACATGAATAAACTTTCATTTGGTATGTGCTTGTTGTTATGGTTTAACTTCATGATTTATTTGACAGTATTTATCTTCAACAGATACTTTATATTTTTTCTATACGATGGAAACATCATGGCAAAAGTCAGACAACAAAAAATGAAATTTTTTCATAGCTCTCTACGCATTGCGTAGATTATAACACGTCATGGCAGCGGCATGAAAATATTCCTTTATGTCAAAATACTGCAGTCGCACATTTCAAATTGTTGGAAATGTGTTTACCTACCTTTCCCTCAAATAAAAGAAAAAGGTGGGCGTGTTTGAAGAATGATACGATGCGCATAATAAAACCCGCAATTCACTTGTCCACCAGCCGCATTTTTAATGTCCTTGAGCCTCAGTTTGGGCTCGAGTAGCTCGAGTTCGGGCTTTTGGTGCTGTTACTCACAATTCACAATTCAACATTCACTATTCACTATGCGAGGCACGAAATGATTCGAAGCAAGCAAAAAGCGGCAGCAGCGTCAACAAAAGAATAAAAAGAAAATTTTGTATAAAATATGCAGAAAAACTGGACTGTCAGGATGCACACGTGGCAAATGGACACATGCCGCATATGGCGGAGACGAAAATAAAATACAAAAAAAGAAACAAGCTCGAATGAAACGATTACGTTCTTTTCGAATACTCGTAGTTGTTGCATTTGGCCGATGACTGTCCGGCAGCTGATATGGTATTACAACTTGGCCAACAACTGCGGACAGGCACATGTCCTTGATGGGTGGTTCTGCTCTACGCCCCGTCGTGCCTCGTCCTGCACCCAGAATTGCTGCAATTTGCACACGAAAAACAAGTAAAATTTTTACCCATGTCGGGGTCATAAAGAAACTATGGGGCTACACCTGGGGGACCGGTGTCTTCAGCTATGAATTTGTCTGTCATACATATGCAAGTGATATGCTATTGTGAATCTGTTGATCCCCTCGGCTTTTACCATTTACCATTTTTCGTCCCAATTTTGGCAATTTGCAGTCATTTCTTTGCATTCTAGCGAGCATTTTAATTAAGCTGATTTACAGCTGGCAGTATAATAAAGGCTTTGGAAAGAGCTTAAAAACAATTCTATGCTGGTTGAATTTATAGTGGTTCTAAGGAAACTTAGTGAATTTAAATAGAATTTAGTTAGGTGAAAATGTATAGTAAGTATGAATAATAATATGAAATAATCAACGGAGTTGAGTAGGCCAATTTGTTATTCTCTCTGCATTATATTTAAATGATTAATTCAATATGATTAATTTTGGGAAGTAAATTGAAAATATCTAAAATTTTATTTGCAATTGTTTTCCATTTGAAATATCGTTAGATATTATTTAAGTTAAACCTTTACTTTATATGAATAATTTATTGATTAGTTATGCAAATAGATTATAAATTTCTTTATAAACTATTAGGAAAACTCCTTTGTTGTCGGGTTTTTAGTTTCTTGGGCCTACATTTGAACTTAAATATATAATATCAACACTTTTCCTTAAGAGATATGTTTTATATTCTATCTGCATTAAATTGAAATGATTAATTCAATATTATTTGATTAATTTTGGCAAGTAGATTTTAAATATGAGTTGATTATATTGACTATTATAATAATAAATGATGTATTAATATTTCTACTTTCAGAACTGGCAAATTGCATTATCCAACGGACGTATGTGGACCATTGTTTGAGGAGGAACTTGAGTTCTGGGGCCTCGACTCCAATCAGGTAGAACCATGCTGCTGGTCGACTTATAGCATACATCGCGATACGCAAGTGAGTATATAATAAATGATACATAAAATATTATATAAAATGTAAAAATTCTTATGAAATCGTAAACAGAACACCTTAGCCATATTAGATAAACTAGATATTGAAAATGAGAAGCCCACGGAGGAGCAAATAGCGCGTCTGTTTGGCTTCGAGGAGGCTTTGAGCAATGGCGAGCTTAATTGCTGGCAACGCTTGAAGCCCAAGATTTGGGCCATGTTCGATGAGCCGTCAAGTTCAACGGGTGCCAAGGTATATGAGTATATGCAATATAAGAACTTATTTATAGATTATATTTAAACTTGACTTGCTTCACAGTTTGTTGCTGGCATGTCGGTATTCTTTATATTTGTTTCTGTGATATCATTCTGCCTGAAAACCCATCCCGGTTTTCGCGTGGATCTGCCCACCAGCTACAATGGCGATTCGCCTATGTCTGGCCATGATCCGCTGATGCCGCCAATTAATCAGCAGTCGGCACAACAATCACCACAATGGCAGTATCATCAGCATAGTATAACGCCACCTAGCGGCAGTATTGGACCCACATTTCGTGTCACGAACTATACAAGCTATAGCAGCGGCAATCTGAGTGCCGCCCAGGCCACGCCCATAGCCACAATCAAGGGCGGTCAGCAGCGTCAACGACTGAAAAGAAATTTGAATGGGAGCAGCCTGAATGAATTCATCGAGGAGAAGCTGCTGGGTCACAATGGACGTCGGCAACATGGTTGGGTTGAGACATACGGACAACCTCATAAGGCGTTCTTCTATGTGGAACTGGTGTGCAATGTGTGGTTCTTCATTGAGGTCATCATTAGGCTAATTGTGGGTATCGCTATGCTAAGTCAACAGGGACTTCGATTAACCATTTCCACGTTTTGTTTGACAGGTGTCTCCCAATCTGTGGCAATTCATCAAATCTCCCGTTAACATCATTGACTTTACGGCTACGCTCAGCTTCTATACGGATGTTATGCAGCGAATGGGCGAATATACGGGTCTGTTGGAGGCCTTCTCGATAGTGCGCATCATGCGTCTCTTTAAGCTGACGAGACATTCGCCAGGGCTGCGCATTCTCATACACACGTTCAAGGCATCGGCCAAGGAATTGACTCTGCTTGTGTTCTTCCTCGTGCTCGGCATCGTGTTCTTTGCCAGCCTGGCTTACTATGCTGAAAAATTGCAGGTAAATATCGGATATTCTTGAAGATTAATAAACTATGAGAATAGCTTTATCTTTGATATTTTGTATTACCTTTTAAAAGTATTCTGAAGTCGAGCAAACTCAACTATGACTTTCACACCTGTGTGTTCTTTTTCCTGCACCTTTTCTCATTTGGTTTTCTTTCTATTCTCTTTGCCAGGACAATCCAGACAACCAATTCAAGAGCATACCGTTGGGATTATGGTGGGCTATTGTTACCATGACCACAGTGGGCTATGGCGATGTTGCGCCCAAGACCTATCCGGGCATGTTCGTGGGCGCTCTCTGTGCTCTAGCCGGTGTCCTGACTATAGCACTACCCGTACCTGTTATCGTTAGCAACTTCTCTATGTTCTATTCGCACACGCAAGTGAGTAAGCCGACGGATGGAGCCATGGGAAAGGAGTTGAAGTTATTCGATTAATTTTTGTTCCTCTGCTTTCGTTTTTTTTTTTTCAGGCACGCTCCAAGCTGCCAAAGAAACGACGACGTGTATTGCCCGTGGAGCAGCCACGGCGTAAGCGAGAACCTCCAGCGCCGCATCGTGGCCGGACCAATGCCATTAAACAGACACCGCCCACGGTGGGGGGCGTGGCTGGCGCCCACGCGGCCGTACAGGCGCCCACGCCGATGTTTAAGGATACATTTGGTGGCGCAAAAATCGGTGAGTATTGAAAGTCAGTCTATGCCGCATCCTGCTGCCAATCTATGTATCTATGTGTATGTGTCTGTGCCACACTCACACACACACACACACTCACTCACTCACTTACACTGTGCCACAACACGTCGCTGTAGTAGTTGCTAAAAACTTGTATATAATTTGTTGTTGTTTTTCTTTTTCGTTGTTGCTTTTTGTGTGCAGCTGTTTAAAGCATTCACAGACAACACAACAAACAACACGACAGACAACTCTAAACTTGGTCAACACACAACTAACCACATACAAATTTAAATTCACATACTCTCACGCACACACACACACTCTCACACCATTGCATGCTGAGCTGTTGGTGTATTTTGTGTAACTCCTCAGAGGCCAAACTAATTTCATTCAATTTATTGTTTAATTATTTTATTATTTATTCACCCTTCAGCCTCAGGTCTCCAGCTGCTCCCTGTCTCCCCAGTCTCCCTGTCTCTGTCTGTCTCTGTTTTCCCCCTAGGGGGTCTTTCGCTAAATATGGAAATTTGCAAAGGAAAAAGCGACTGGGAGCATCTGAGCATATAGAAACTAAGTGCTTAGTTGGCCAATAGCCAGTCTAATTAAAGTTGTTTCTTTTTAAAACAATTGTTGAACGGAATCTTATATGTGTATATACATATATGTAATATTTGTCAATATATAATATTATACTATGTATTCATGCAACATGAGTTTAATACGTAAGTTTTAAGACAGTTATCTTTGACAAATGAAAACTTACTTAACTGTATTCAATATGAATATTTATAGTACTTTATATTGCCTTAGGAAAAGGATTTTAAATTTGTTTTTGTGATTCGGCTCAAGCTAATTTAAAGCATTTGAAAATTAAACAGATATAAAACATCAATGTACGTTTTATTTAATATTAGTTAAGTTCAAACCCAACCGCACACTTCGGACAATCATCCAAAAAGTGTTCGTTCGATTATAGATAGCGTTATCATTATCATTTACCAGAGTTACATATGAAAAGTTATCGATATCTTAACAGCAGTTTCCTTTAAAATCAAATTCAAATTATTTCAAATCTTACACAGATAAATTATGTGTTTAATTAACATTGTACTTATGTTTTACATGTTTTATTACCATTATTAAAATTCCCATTTTATGGGATTTGAAAATGATTTCTATATTTTTATTCAGATAACTTGACATTGGCATTGAATGCAGATAATGCTATATAACTTTATAACTATAAGTAGTTAATACATTTTATGTGAAAAATACACTAAAGCATATTAAATTCAAATAACAAATTATTTATGCCTTGACTTTGTTTGATGTTAAAATGTTAAAACCATTTTAATATTCTTGTTAAATATCGTTGAAATTACAGTAGGTTTGAATAGAGTTTAATTAATTATTTAAATGATTTGGTATAAAGTTAGTTGAGAGAGTAAAAACTGAAAGTTTAAACGCATTCATTTGTTTGGAATTTTCATCACTTTGGAAGTTGTGAGTTGAAATTTTATTTATAATTAGAATTGAACGTTTTATTTAGACATTTATTATTTATGTACGTTTTTGTTAAAAATATTTAATATATATTTTTTATACCCTGTGGGAGTATATTAAGTTTTTTAAAAGTATGTAATATGCAAAAGGAAGCATGGTCGACTCTAAAGTGTATATATTCCTGATCAGCATCGATAGGCGAGTTCGTATGAACGCAAGGATCTCAGAGTTGGTAAGAGCTAGAAGCTTGAGCTTGGTCTCCCAGCACTGGTAATATTTGCAGGCTAATCAAGTTTTTCCCTTTTTTTGATAACACGCGCTCTTCGCTCGCAAATCAAGAAATAGCTTATAACCATAGCATTCTTTGAGCTATAGACTTGAGATTTGGCAGATATGTTGCATATATTGGAGTTGATATCTTCAGAAAATTTCATCACGACTCTATGCCCCCTTCACCCACAAATTGCAAAGAAAAACAATTTATCGGAGAATTACATTGGGAGCGATTCTCTGTAGAGCTACAGGGTATATTATGGTCGTTGTCCCGATTGTGTGGCTTGTTTTAATTTAATAAAATAATATTTTCTGTTTTAAACATGCACACAAATTGCAATATTTTTATTTTCATTTGTTTTAACTACATACAGACTTTCTACAGACAAAGAACAATAAGTATGTATGTATGTATGTATGTGTGTGTGTGTGAGTATGTTTATAGTTTTGTATATGTGTCCTTTGTGTATTTACTATTGAAAATTTCGTATTTTCTTTCGGCAAACGTTTTTAATGTAATGTTTTTGTATCGTTTGTTTGTAATTCAACCCACAAATGTGTGTGCGTGTGTGTGTTATCATGTAACTGTAACTGTTAACTGTTAACTGTAAACGTAACTGTAACTCCAAAATGTGTATGTGTGTGTGTGTCAGGCAATGTAAACGGCATGAATGTCATTGGCCTGCATCTGCACAGGCCGCCGATAACGACCTGCGCGGCCAACTGCCACGCCCCCACGCACGCTTATACCTACGCCCACAGTCAGAGTCACGGCCTAGCTCCCAGTCTAGCCTATTTGCCACAATCGACGACGATGACGACGACAACGACGACGACGGCGACGCTACCGGGCAATGCCTCGGCCGTTGGCAACACGGCAACGACGACGACGACGACGACGCCACTGTCGCTGTCGCTGCCGCCGCCGCCGCCGCTGTTGGTGTCCGCCGGCGGCTCGTGCCCCACGTTCATCAGTTGTAAGTGTTGTCTTGTCCAAGTCTTGCCCAGCGTTTTTCCCCTTTCTCTCTGTCAACCCTGTAAAAAACAGAATCGCATGCAAAATGCACGACGCATGACATTTTTTTTTATTTATTTTGTTTTTTTTTTTTTATAAATTTAGCATCCAGTTGAAATTTTATTTTAATAGCTTAGTAAAAACTTTTATGGGCCCACAATTAGTGTACGAGCTGAGAGGAAAATGAGCGGTGGGCGGTGGTCGGTGGGGGTTAGGATACTTGGGGGCTTGTTAAAATTTATCGCATGCTATAAATTTGAGTGCTATAATTTTGTCACTTGAGTATTGAGTCAATAAAAAAAAAGAAGAAGTACAAACTTTTTATGTTCGTTTTTGCATTTAAAAAGCTTTTGCCGTATTCCATTCACATGTTCTTTTCAAGTCCTTAGACCTTTTGCTTAAATTTAATTTTAATTACAATTTTATTATGATAGCCAAATGCCTTTTTATGCCATATTTCAAATGGGCAGTTTTCATCCTTGCCAAAACTCCCACTCATTCTCAGAAAGCCAAAGGCTTTGCATCGTAGAAAAGTTCATTTACCGTCAAACAAATTGAAAAACTTTTTCCATTTGGTCGTCCAGCAAAGCTGTGGAAAAATTGTGTCCAAAGTGAAGAAGGAAATTTGTTGCTTTACTCGATGTTAAAACATGTCCAAAAAATTTAAGAATCTCTCTCTCAATGTTGCATTTTAATTAAACCAGTTGAAAGACTGCAGTCCAAGTCAAAAAATTGAAGTCTGTCAAGTTTCCGCAGAGTTCTGCCAAGTTCTCAGAGTTCCCAAGGCTTTTGCCATTTGCCGCCGCGACTGATTAACTTTCAAAGACCGTAAATTTTTACATTGCCCGAAGATATTAACCGGATAGGACAAACAAACCGATAAGAGTAGATTTATTGTCTAAGAAGGCCAATGACGCGCTTTAATGTTATGATGTCATTTTTGGCGATAACATTTGCACCCGAGTTGCTATTGTTTGTTTAACATATTCATTTTATAAATATATATATTAAATTCATATTTTAATCAATTCTATTTAAATGCATTAGCTAAAGGGCAAAAGTTCACATCGAAATGCCGCAGATTATAAATTATACAAACATTTTAAATGCACTAAGTGTGCATAGTTTTTGTTTTCATTTATAATTAATAATAATAATAAATAATTAAATTATACATTATTTTAATTATAATTTAGTTTTCTTTTGGTGGCTATATTTTTAATCATTTTAAAATATTTTATCAGTCAACTTTTATTTTGGAACCACAAATAAATAAGGAATGTAATAATATAAAATGAATGACTAAATTCAAAGTTTTCTTTAAGTTCAATTAAAGGCAAACGAGTTTTACGCAAAATAGATTTATGACTTGATTGAAACATTAAAGATAGTATATTTTAGTTACCTCATTTCAAAATGTATATACATAATACTATGATTATATGACATGTCTCCTCTTCTATGACAAAAGTAAATTACCCTCAGAACAAGTATTCAGTGCATTGCGTTGTCTCTGCGGTATAAAAGCTGATTGTGATTGCTGAATAAAATATTTTACAATTGTTTGTAGCAGCAAAAAGTCAGATTAAATAGCTTGAATTAAATTCAATAACATATAGAAAATGGAAATTTGTTCAATATTGTGTATAATATATTTGTTGTCCGTTCAACACTCTGTCAATGCGGATAATTGTAATCAAGTCTTAGGCTCAACTACATCGACATTAAATAATCGAGAACTTGAAAGATCAATACATCTCAATGAAGAAAAAATTAGGGAGAACGAAAAACAATTATTGGAATTGGAAAGTGAAATCAACACCGAATTATCGAGTATTGAATTCAACAAATTATCTGAACAGGAATACCGGATTAAAGTTCTGGAAAGTGATATAGCCAAATATAGAGAACAACATCAATATTTGCCCGGACACTGTTTACCATTCATTGAGGGAACGTGGAATAGTCAGTTGATAAAAGTGGGGAAAAATGCGGAACCCATTCTAGTGAAATGTACAACCTTCTTTGCTGGTTATGGATTTCCTTGGATGGTGATACAGTTGCGATTCGATAATAATGTGAACTTCAACCGAAGTTGGACTGAATACAGAGACGGCTTTGGAAACATCGATGGAGAGTACTTCATTGGTTTAAATACGCTCCATCGGATTACAACGTCAAGACCACATGAGCTGTTAATTAATATGCTGGACTCCCAAAATGTAAACCGATATGCATATTATGCTCGTTTTGTAATAGGCAGTGAAGAGCAGGACTTTGCTCTTCGTGATCTGGGAAGATTCAATGGAAATGCCTCAGATTCTCTGAATTATAATAGGGCTATGAAGTTCTCAACCTATGATAGGGATAACGATAAATCCCTCATCAATTGTGCAGCTCAATCTCAAGCTTGGTGGCATAGATCTTGTTCATACTGGTAGATAAATTGTTAATTTTTAATTTATTATTTTTATTTATTTAATATTTATTTTAAATTTTCAGCAATCTTAATGGTAGACCGCCGTTTTGGGAGGCTCCTTTGAAGGATGTTCTAATAATGATACGACCAAAACTGAACGACCAAAAAAAATAGACAAATAATCCAAATCTATTAAACTTATTATTAAACAAATGAGTTGTTAACTTTGCTTAACTCAAAATTAAAGTCTACTCTTTCCAATTCGCAATTTCTGTGAGTCGCGATATCCAAGTATTTTTGGCAAAAGTTTCAATCTTGTTTTTTGCTCTTAGCGCAATTTCTGGTGGAGAGGTCTACACGACATCAAAAGGACTTAAAAATAGCAAGTAAATCATTAGCAGGCAACACTTCTGTAGGCGTAAAAGTGTGGCAGGGTTTCTGGCGACTTCTAGTGGTCATTAAAATGGGCAGCGCACCACAAAATGTAGCACAGTGGTACAAACTTTCATCCAAACTGACGTCCAACAATTTTAAATGAAACTGTGTCTTGCTAGGCAACAGAAGCAGCAACAGCAACAGAAACAGGGAAATGGAAACACAACTGTTGGCAAAGCACATTAAAGACACCTAAAGGCATTTACAGAGGGGCCAGAACTCATTCACAGTTCCTTGCTGGTGCCTCTATTTATTTTTACACCCATCTGGATGGGTGTGTAGGTTGTTCCACTTGCTGTTCGGTGCGTAGTGCGTGTTGCCTGCCAGCTGCAATACAAATTAATTTTCATACTCTTACATACTTTTGGGTAACATAGACTCAGTTTGAAATATGTAACAAATTGTAACAAATATTAACATATTGCATATTGATAATTTATAAAATTGTGAATCTATTCTATAATTAGCCAGCTCTAGTGCAAAACCATTTGTATAACTCTTTTGTAAATATCAGAAATTTATTATGATTTTAGATTCAATATTAAACACTTTATGTGTATACTTATTATAAAAAAAGGATTGCTTAAACATTTAGTCTCTATCTGAAAGTTTTCGCCTACATTAAATTGTTTCTGTCTTTAATTTAATATATATTTTCATTAATTTCTATGGTTGTAAGAGTATATAAGCTGCGGCATCTCGCAGCTCGATTTTCTTATTAAGTATAACATGTAAGTACTCTGTACTCATTTAATGGGTAAAAGGGGTATAATAAAACAAAATTTCGTTTTTTATAACATTTTTATAAAGGCATTTAACAATAAATCAACAAACTAAATGATTTGCATGGCAAGCGAAAGTTTTAATACTGTTAAAATAAATGGAATAAGAAACAAGTCTAGTAATTTGATCATTTAATTATAAAAGTTTCAAAACAATTGAATTAACCGTAAGAAATTCGAATAACTTTAGCAGAAGAAAGAAGTAAGCCTACAGCATGTACTGCATGATTGTTACAAGGTATCGCTTAGTCGAGCACCACGCACTGCCACATTCTTACTTGTTATATTTAAAATTGTTGCGTTTTGCCTGGAAAACGGGCAGAGTGAAATATTTTCACACTTTTCGCCAGCGATTTTGCCCCCTTTTGAAGGAAGAGAGACCAAGTTTCCCAGCGGTTGAATTTTTAATGGCTTACAAAAAGTCAAGGGCCAGCGGGCAAGGGAAAAGAAAATTGCTGTGAAATAGTAACAGGAATTACAATAGACTCTTACTTTAATTATGTGGTTTATTAGGGAACACAGCACACAAATATAAAGTGTAGAAAGTGTAATTCATTTTAATTCAATATGTTTGTACTCGCATTTTCATTCAAAAACTGACATGTAATCTTTAGTATTTATATTTAATTTAATTTTCATAAAAGCCTATAGAATAAGTTGAATGTTATACAACTTAATTTGTTGTGCAATTTTTTCTTCGAGTATCATTAAATGTTGCATGATTCTCTCCCTCTTTCTCTCTCTTTTAGGACCCTCGAAACCCATTGAAATAAAATTTCACTTTTGATTGCGCACTTATCAAAAAATATGCACATTTTCACTTCCGACTAAAAAACTTTTGCCTTTTGATGAAAACAATATTAAGCATCCAGTGAAAAAATTGAAAATATGATTTTTATAACTTTTAGCAGAGTTTTTGTTGCCTTTTTTTTTCTGAAACTTTTATCAAAATATTGTACGAGAAGCGCATGAAAAATAAAAAAAAAAAAAAGTGAAAGAAGAGAATTTGCTGCGTGCTTTTTTAAAGTTTTGCACGACCACGAAGGATTTGTGATTGTTTGCAATTCCTTTTGGCAAAGTTTCGCCTTTCGCTTTAACTTTCGTCGCGTTACATTGTTTACTTTTGACGCCCAACTTAAACATTATTCTGGTTTCTGGTTTGGCCTTTTAGCGGACTACTTGAGTGTGCCGGCAGTACAGAGTCTGCAGCCGAGGGCAGCGACCACAGGACACGATTTCATGCTGCCGCTTCAGCCGAAACTTGTGGCGCCTCTGGGTGAGTTGATAATTTTTGTGTGATTCCTCACCAAACTTTTCATAGATAATTGCATTAAGTGAGCAGGGTTGGGTTGGGTGGCATTGTTGAACCCACTTGTGGGCTCCACATACGTTGCCCTTGGGGCATTGGGGCAAATAGCTTGAGCGCCATTGTGGAAAATGCCTTTTCAAAACTGTCAGACAAAGGCGTTCTCAAAACTGCAGCTGCATTGTGAATTCCTATCCGTGTGCCCGCCGTCGTTGCTGTTGTATGGGAAAAGTTTGTCCGTTCCCGGACACTGATAACACTGTCAGGGAGGTCAATATTAGTACAGTGAAGCCTGAGTTCACAGTCGCCTGCACAATGTGCGGCTGATAAACCCAAAGCGTTGACATACGCTTCCACTTCCGCTCGAATAGCTTGAATGTTTCCGCCTCCAACTCTGTCTCTCAAATTAAAGTGACATATTTTTCCAAAATGTCTTTCCTCCGCAGAACGCAAGGATCAGCATCCGTTGCAACTAACCGCGCACAATTTGGCCTCGGATACGCATCAACTGTATGCGAGCCACGCCCACAAAACCGGCACTGTACTAAGTGTGCCGCCCACTCTGAGCATGACTCACACCCAAATGCCGCCGGGCATGGCGAGCATGGGGCAAAGGACACCGAATCTCAGTTACCGGGCAACGCATGTCTATGCGCATGCGCCCATCCAACAGCCCATTCCACAGACAATTCCACAGCAGTTTCAGCCACAGATTGCAACGCAGGCATCATCTATGGATTGCAACATTAAAATCTCTGTGGCCGGAGCAACTGCCAGCTGTAATGATGAGATGATGATGGCGCCCAAGGTGACGTTGCTCGATGATCTGAGCGATGAGGTCAACTCATCGACAGATGATTGTGGTGAATGCTGCCTCGTGGACGATAGCGATACGTACGAGGCCAGCAACAACAATGGACCGCATGTCAATCAGGAAATGGAACAGGAGAGCGCCGGCGCCGAAGACAGCGGCGACAGTTCCGGATGCGGTGGCATTTACCTCGGACCCACCCATTGATTTTCGGCCATCAAATGGGAATTTCCGTGCTAACAATGATATGTAAATATATGTGCGTATATGTATGTATGTGTATTGCTGGCCATTACCAGTTGGACCGTGACCATTAAAAGTCTTCTCTTCTCTATCAGACACAAGTCAAAGCATGCTAGTAATGTTGCAGTTTTCTTATGAATCTTTTATCATCGAGAAACAAACAAGACAACATAATAAAAACGCAGACTTTGTAGGTCAATGTAGTATACAAATAATGGATAATCACCCTCCATTTGGACGAGTTCTTTTTAGTTTTTGGTTCAGGTTACTTCATTGTCATGCAAAAATTTCCATTAGTCTTGACATCCTTCTTAACAATGGCCAATTTGTTGAGTTTCTTAAGATTTATCGACTCTCATGTCGACTGGTCTATGTTCTATAAATGATGATAGGGTCATCTCAGCTGAAATTAACCATAGAAACTAGTTCTGTGCGTATTAACTTAAGAGTTTCCTTTTTTATGGAATATCTTAAGGTTTATTGAAGGGCATGTCGATGCTTCTTTGGATATTATATGTTTAAGAGATTCAACAAAAGGACTATGAAGTTTTATTTTCTCAACAGTTGGTAGATTGCGGTATTTCTTAAATTTCTACGATTCTGATATATATTCTGATATGATATAGAAAACAATTTATATTTATTATTTTTAAGTTTCCTTGACTACTCAAGAGACTGCAGAATGTTCTATAATAAATTGAACACACGGATACCTTATGATATAAAGCTAAAGTGGTTGACTTTCTTAACTTCCTTGACTGTCATATCTGTAGTTATCATGTCTTTAGAAGGCTGATCCAACAGCAATCATATAAAGTAATAAGAGATATCTTCTAAGCTATGTAGCTGATTCATTAAAGTCTAAGTCTTTCGATTTGACTTTTCTATTACAAGTTTACAACCTTTCGGTAAGGGCATTTAATATATTCGTATTCCATACTCGACTGCTCTTATTATATCAACTACTGACGTAGCGAGTTTAATAAATGTACGTTTTTGGGGTAACGCCCCCAAACTCGAGACAAGCTAAACATGTCTTGGCCATGCTCCATGCTCCATCCATTTGTGCACTTGTGTTGTCCTTATAACTGTCATGTTGACAACTGTCATTGACAGAGATATATGTACTCGTATCTCTGTTTGTTTGTATCTCACACATCCGGCAGGGTCTGGCTATTTTCACTGCCAAGACAAACCCCCAGTTGGATAGTTGGACAGTTGGACCGTCGGACAATGCAAACATATCATCCATTTAAACGTGTCCACTTGCTGTGATAGTTTCTATTCTAGTTCCTGCTCCCATTTTCCGGAGCATCCTTGTCCTGTGCTTGACACGCCAAGGTGTTTACTATATAAATCTTTGGGAATAACATGAAACTATAAATTTTAACACTTGAATAACCTGCATCAATTGGCATTCTCCCTCCCACTGACCAAGAAGTCCAAATAAAAAGTGCGACTCGGAATGTTTAACTGACGCACTGACTGCCACCATTTCAATGAACTAAGAATAGTTGTCTAGACGAGACGACTCGCCTAGTAAATACCCTCTTTAAACTATTATTTATTATGCAGTCAAACTTCAAACAAACTTAAGTGAACAACTGGGATAGCAAAAGCTTAAAGCGCCTTTTAAGTTGTAAAAAGTTAAAGTTAGAAAGTAACTTTGATTAGCTGTAATGTAAACATGGAACATACATACATACTATATACCCCAAAGTGTTGCCAGTCAAAATGGGCAACAGGGTATAAAATCTAAGTCGACACAATGGCGCCAGATTCTGTGGCATACGTATCTAACTTTTACCCAGCTCATGCTGCGTATTCTTTTCATTTCTTGGTCTCGCATAGACAGCAACAATAACGAGAAGGCTGTAGACCTTACACATACATACACATATAAATAGTACACGCATACATATGAGTAGTCAGTTGTGGGGTCTGATAGGCGACGGTATTAAGTTCAGACTATGTCGACGATTCACTCAATTTTGTGGTTTATATAATCTTATTATCTTATGTGTCAAAAACTTTGTGTAAATATCCGTTAGCTAAAATAAAATAAAAAGAAAGAGATGGATATACATATATATAGAGAAATGCAGAGAAAGAGATAGGGATAAAGAAAGAGTTAAATAGAGCATGTCCATATTAACTTATCTGAGGTTCAAACGTAATTTTTGGTCCAATACTTATAGTTTTTGATGTGCGTGAGTCTGTGTGTAATTAATGAAAACTTTGAACACAATTCATATGAAAACTATATTTGGGAAAAAAACAAAACATACCAATAGGATGTATAAAATTACAAAAAGAAACAACAAAATTATAGATAAATGTAAACAAAATGAAAGATATAGTAAGTAGATAAGATCAAATGAGTAGAAGTGCTCAAATCTCGTTACAAATTATTGAAAACTTTTAATTAAGCCCAAATTACAAGTTTTAGACAAAAATCAGAGTTTAATTAAATCTTTAAAAATTGTATTACAATTTATTGAATGGTTTGAAATGCTATTTAAAACAATAACATAACATTTTTTAAATATGTTTGTGTACGTGATATTTATTTCTGTTTAATGCTATTATATCTCCTAGGATGGAAATAATTCCATGCCTAAATTGAAGTTAATCCTTGAAGGCATCAAAGATTCAATGTTCTAAAGATGCCATTAACATTAACTTTTTCTACGTTAAAAAGAATTTGCAATTAGATTTATTGATATGTAATTAAATTGCGTTATTGCAAAGCAAATATTTCATTTTGATTAAAATTAATCAAAAAACTAAGAGAACAAAATGTATTCAACCAGTTAAACAGAAGGGAATACAGTAAATCGAATTGTGGAACTTACATATAAATAAAGTTCATAAATTTCACTTGTCCCATCTACATGAATCGTAATCTAACTAAGGTGAATTAAATATAATTGTTAACTAACTTTATGGTATCTAAACTGTATGTAAATAGCAAAACAATGTATCTAAACAAGAAAACAAACTAAACAACATAAAGAAAAATCGTAAAAATCGAAAAAAAACTGAATGAAACAATTTCTAATTAATCTAAAGCACGATTTCAGGTAAGAGCTCAAAAACTGTATTTCCAAACGAAATGTAATTAAATAATATGTATATGAATTGTTTACACGAAATTCGAGCAAATTTTTAAATGTTAAACAAATTAAGTAACAAATTGTGGTGTGTGAATAACAAATTCCAATTTTAAAAATAAAATAAAATACAAATTTCTTTGAATATACATAAAATATCAAGGTCGACAAATTTCATCAGCAAAATAACACAAAAAAAAAACATGTTTCATCCATGCATATGGTAATTTAGCTGGTAAACAGAGAAATTCAATTTTTGCTAGCACAAAGAAGATTCCAAGGACAAAGTCAGGATGTATCTTTTACTCTTTGACAAGGTATTTAAATTTTATTGGGAAAAGTGTGACAGAGGAAGGAATGATGTGATAGAATGTCAATCTGGTAAGTATTTGTATTTATACTTATAAAGAGAAAATGCTTGTTGCAGTTTAAAGACAACTTCTAATTGTAACTTCTTTAGTTGAATTTGGACATAATCGCTGCGCAGTTATAAGGTCAAATGTTTACTTGACATTAAAGAGTATTTATTTTTCGGTATTGCATAAATCGACGCTTCTTTCTTGTTAATTTTAAAGGCAAACACAACACCCACCATTTGGCCATTAACAGCGAATCAGGCAAGGCTCAGAATTATAGCCCTTATATGGCCATTTCGAAACAAATTTATGG
Organism: Drosophila histrio; assembly: GCA_958299025.2. NCBI lineage: Eukaryota > Metazoa > Arthropoda > Insecta > Diptera > Drosophilidae > Drosophila > Drosophila histrio. The sequence goes on from OY282580.2 coordinate 18,071,822, forward strand.
GTGCCACTGTGTGATGGTGAGAAAAAACAGCTCAGGACTGCAAGTGATGGCCTCTAATGTAGACACTTCAGCACACGCACACACACGCATCTTCACGCACACACACACACACACACACGGACATATACACACAAACATAGAGATATGTAGATATGTAATCTAATATGGTATAAACCGTTTGCACATCAAAGCACAAATCCATTAGGCATAAAACCGCCAGGTGGGTAAAGGAAAAAAATCTGAAACGGAAAGCAAGAAGCTTATCTATGTAAGTTGTTGTGTGCGTGTGTGTGTGTGTGTGTGTGTGTGTGTGTGTGTGTGTGTGTGTTGGGGCTGTGTGTGGCCCCAAGAGTGTGCTAAACTAAGCGATTGAGAAGCACCGAGAAAGGCGACTGTAAAGCGGCCAAAGATTAATGAGCAGCACCTGCCTTCAGACAAATAATATGGCATAATTCACTTTGAGCCCCATTCGCATATGTGGCTCCTTCTGGTCGCCATGTTCTCGTTTTCGGTTCCCCAAATCACAACCTAGTTGCTCGCATTTCATGCGTATATCATGTATGTACTTATGTGCCAAAATTGGTAAGTAAGCAGAGGCAAGAAAATACAATATGTCTAGGTTCTTGGAACCTCTAATCTTCATAAATTACCATAGATGAAATTGGATAACATTGGAAAACAGAACAGGCGGGTTTAGACATCACATGGTAAATTGTTTGGATACAGAAGGATATATATTTAATTTGCCCAAAAATTTGTAATACTGAAGAAATAAACGGAATATAATTAAATACATATTATCTTCCTTTGTTGGTAAGTTGTCAGGCTATAGAAGGAGATGATTAAGTAAAATATCTACTTAAAATGGTGCCAAAAACTATTTATCGATGTATTATCATAATTTTAGTTATATTTATTCATAGGAAAGTCTTTTATCAGTTTGACTGAAGATGGGGCAAAAACACACCTTAATGTGAGAAGATTGATTTATATATGCTCGGTTTAATTCATCAGCTCCACATTGTGAGCCTTAGCAAATCAAAAACAGATTTTTCCCTGCGAAATTGAGCCAAGTAATCAAAGTTAGCAGCTGAGACCAGGGCCTCTGTCCTACTCAGAAATGCAATACAATATATGTGAATCTTGTTTTACTTATTTTGTGATTGTTTCGTAACTGTTGCTTTACGACCATTTTATCCTATATCCATGCGTGCTAACTATGATTGACGATGATTCAGCGTTACACACACGAACATGAAAACCACAACAACAACAACACCAGTTGCAACTGGCTATAATTTATTGTTGCTGTCAACAATGTTGTGACAAATTGTATGAATCTGTTGAATTAGATTATTACAAGTGCTTTTACTTCTGCTACGTTTGCATTTAGATCATATTGGGAATTTTGAGTTAATCTAGATAGATGAAGGAATTATATATCGTGTCCTGGAAATTTCATCACGATCGGATAGTAAACTCTGAAGATATTCAAGATATTTTACTCTGGTCTGCAAAGTTTGCGAAATTAACGTAAAGTAGATAAAATTTGAAATTGTTACTTATTGACTGCATAAATTGTTCCATTTAGTTCAATATTATTATTACAATTCAAATTTCAATAACAATTTTGTACTTTATTTAAGTTTTATGATTAATAATGAAATATTAGAAATGACGAAAAAGAGCAGCATCGACTGGGAAAGAATAAATATTATTTATTGGGAAATGTCTTCTTATGCGTGTTGGTAAGTTTTTACAAATCCATTGTACCTATTATTGTGCACATTTAATGGGCACAGGGTATAAAAACCATATCACAATTCTATATAAAACCACCAGCTAGATATTTATTCAACATTATGACCTTTTTATGCAAATTTATTTTATGAGTTGTATCTTAATTGCTCATAGTATCTTAGACGGTAATAAATGTGGCAGTGCGAACTCTGTACATTAAGTTAGAACCACAAATTAAAGTCTCTTTAAAGAAATCTACTTCCCGACTCCTCAGACAAACAAGAAAGTGAAGAACTTTTGTGGCAGCACCCGCATTTCTGCACTCTTTTTGTGGTGTCCTCGCTACGAAATTTATTGTTACAGATTGCCGAAATGGAGGGGACGAATGCATTGAGGAAAGTAAATTTCCGTTTGGCAGGGCATAAAAATCGCGCCGAGATCTGAAATCGCAATATACATTCCAAATAGATACAACAACTGGCTGCGGGAACGGAAATGCGAGGCCATGATTTGTTTAGTGCCCCCAAAAACCGAGGAACCACACTAGTTGTCTTCCTCGTACTCGTCCTCGTCGCCGTCCTCGTCCTCATCTTCCTCCTCCTTTGGCGGCTCGCAACGACGGTTATTCCTGCGAGGACATGTGGCCATCTTGCAGGCCCTCAGAGCTCGACGTCTCTCGGAGTTTGTCATCCGACCGATGTCTTTCAAAGTGCGATAAACCTCGCTCCAGTTCCTTTTCAACCTGCGCAAGAAGTTGCTACCGGTGTATATGGTGTTGGTGGCTTGCAGAATGAACCACAACAGCGCACCACTCACCACAGAGGTGGAAAGTCCTTGCAACCAATATTCTAGGCCCCACGGCATACAGTGGGGTTTTACTAGCGCATAAAGCAGCTTTCGCGTGATTGTATATACCACAAACTCCACGGTACACCAAATAACCAAGGTCGAGATCTCGACCAGAAATACGCCGGCTATAATCTCAAATATCAGCTGCCAGTGTTTGGCCATGTGCATGTAACGACGTGGATAGATATTGATGTCCCACAAGAAGCAAAGGGTTGCCAAGAGAAATAGCCAACTGCCAATGGTGGGAGCAGGCGAACACTGGTCATCCGGCTGCTTGATAAAGAAGGATATTCCAAGCAACTGGAATAAGGCAGCAATGCAAACAGGCAACGTCTCCATATAAAATGCTTAAAGAAACTACTTCAGAAAAGGAAAAACACATTCCACTAGTTTTTTTTTAATTTCATTACTCTTAATATGCCTTAATGACATAATAAGAAAAACAAAACTGACTGAAATATGTATGTTTTATATTAATTAAATAATTGAAAATAAAATCGTTGTCTGACAAATATATTTATATTTTATTATATGACCTTGTTCTTCATAAAATCGTATTTATAGAGCTTGAATCATAATAAAATTTCTGCTTACACAGGAAGAAAGTTGAAGAATTCTTAAAATTGTTTCATTTTACGTTGTTTGCTCTTCTTAAATTTCCTAATCTTAATATTTAAATAAATGATAAGAATGTCAATTTAAATAGTAGTAGTTTTAGAATAAATTATTTATACCCCGCCATAATTTAAATATCACTTGAAAATATTGTAAAATAAAAAATATTAATGTTAAATAGCTATCAAAAATACATAAGTTTGGACTTAATTAATACAAGCGAGTTATGCTTTCTTGAAGTTGTACACAGCTCAATCTACTCGGCTTTCTATCAGAAAATGGGAATCACATTTGAATGTACGCTAATATATGATATGCCTGTTTTCAAAACACAATTGCTTATCTGCTTGGCTCCCAAATTTGACCAAATTAAATCTACGTACACATACATGCAACTCACCTGAAGTCACGAACTACAAACACAACTAACCCAGCTCAGTTTGGATACAGAATGGGCGGGTCTTGAGCCACGTGCACGCCCACGTTACATCCCATTCGAGCTAATCGACCCTCCTCAAAACACACGCAACAGAGAAAATTAACGGTGCCCGGTATTGTTAGCGTACTCTGATAAGAGCATTAGCTAAAGTCAAGCTAATACAAAAAAAAATACCTAAAAATATATATAATATATATAAATCAGTACACTGATCATTTAATATATATATTATTTCTGGATTAACATCAACATTGATATTGAAACGCAAAGACGTGTCTCACATTGTTAACATCGATAGAAAATATTATTTTGGGAAATTTTGGTTTAATTAATAATTTTGTTACCTAAAAGTATGCTACATTTGTTTCACAATAGCAGTGACTAAAGAACATATTTATTTACATTAATAGCTTTTATTCTAAAGTAATTACAACAGCTCAATCCATATATTTATTAAGGTAATCGAATTTTTTTGTAAGATATTTCGTCTTTAAAGGTACATAAATAAGTCCGTAAATTGAATTGCAAGTCATGCTCTGTTTTCAATTTTTTTGTAACCACTTTGGGATTAGATTGATGAAATCATCGCTTATTTGCGTTACTTTTTTACAAGATGATTTCTGTGCATACAAAAATGGCCAACGAAATGGCCACAAAAACTGAATGACTGTCTCCTTTCAAATTATGGTGTGAAAAAACTGAGAAATATACTGCTGCATTTCTTTAGATTCTACTCTACGTATGGTTATTGACTGCCAAAAAAAAAGAGTTTTTGTGTGATTTCATTATGAAAATATTGATAAATCTGCAGCTTTAAAGAATCGCTGTGAGTTTATACTTTAAAGTTTATTAACAAAACTTCAGAATATGTAATATCAAATCTATTCAATGATAATACTTTGCGCTAATTGATGGCAAATGTGTTTATTTAATAGCTCAGATTCTTTTCTCCGTATTATATTGTCATTAGGATAACTATTTCGTACTAAATGCTCTTCATTAAATGTCAACGTATCAATTGGATTAATTAGTAGGTGTAATGCTACAAAACCGCCCCCACAAGTATACAGACATTTCGTGCTTATCGTCAATCGGTAAATGAGCAAAAGCTACCAGCAAATTAACATAACAGTTACCGCAACTAATCAATTGTGGCCCTAAGTAGCCCCCGAGTAACCGAGACAACGAGTAAAGAAGGCGAGCCGGCAATTATCCAGTCACGTTAACTGTTAGCCCAGTTACCTGAACTTGAATTTAAACAATTTAGCTACAGGTCGACTGATACACACACACTCAGACAGTCGCTGTAACTGGCATTTGAATAGGGTTCATTGTTGTCTGTCGGTGGGGTCTGTCTATTTAAAAATTGATTTGTTGTTATTTACATGCCGCATTATTTATCCAAGATCTCTGTTAGAATGCTGTTGCTGCCTATCAAGCATTATCATTGTCAATGCCGGCATGTGCACTGCCTGATAATTGAGAGAGGCAGACCCTAACTGAGTTAGGGGAGGGAGGAGGGCTGCTGCTATCGAGAATTCAATTTGTAAGTGTCAATGACAGTTTAGTAGATGTCGCCTTTACCTTTTTCATTCCCGCTCGTGTCAGGCTGCCCATTTTTATTGGCATTTTCTCCATTGAACCGAAAATCCCCCAGTTGATTTGGAAGCAACAAGTTGCAAGCCAGTTGATGAGTTGAACAGGGATCGACACTCAGGAAGGTATGGGGATTGAGATAGGGAAAGGAATAGGGAAGGGAATTGGATTGTGAATGGATGACAAGGTGGCGCAGCATGACTTTTGTTATTGTATGCGACGTGCACCAAAAACAGGACATGAATGTTAACGTATTTATTACCATAATTGCTACAGCACGAGATACAGAAAAGAGACATACAGAGATACAGAGAGAAAGAGAGAAATATGTATCTAAAGGGAGAGAGATTGAGTGAGACAGCGCCTGATTGAAATAACGAGATTGTGTGTAATTGAAACCATTCGTTTAGAAAAATCAATCAAAATTGTGTATTGACATTCAAATGGGTTGCCGTGGAAATAGGTGCTTAGCTTCTTGATATTTATTATGCGAAACGCTGTTTGATTGCACTATTGAATTAGAATAATTTTTAATTAATATTTTAATATGAAATTGCATCAGTAGTTTAATATTTTCTTTAGGGCTTAGATAATATAGTTTGTCTCGACTGGAAGATCTATATATATAAAAAAATATATTAGAAATTAATTCTATGTTTTCCTTATTCATTAATTGGCCTATACATTTTAATAAACTTCTTTATTTTCTTCCGAATTTAATGGTTAGTACCAAGAAATCTGCATGTGACTTATGGGAACCTACATCAAACAGCTTGTTTCTCTAGTTCAAAAACCAATCTCTGAAAGATGAACACGTCAAATCAAATAGACAGTTCATAATGATAAGGGATAAACTTATAAGTCCGTATGCCCTAAAGTATTCTACATTTCACCACAAGTTTGAATAAATGAATACATGAAAGGTTTTCAAATGAATCCAAGTACGAAACTAATATATTATTCTCAGAACTTCACCTTCCCATACTTCAGACAATCAGATAAAGTTTAAAGCTTTAAATTTAAAACGAACATTTAAAGATACGAAACTTGACATTTTCTACTTGGTTAGCTACAACTAATAGAAAATTAAAGTTTAAAACTTCCCATTTGATTGATAATTTTAAGAGAAATGCATGAAGGCTCATTAATTTTAGATGTCCACGTGCATTAAACGGAAACTAATGAGAATGAATAATATATAAGTTAATGAGAATATAATGATTACAACGACGATGGCTATTAACTTAAAAATTATAGTGAAAAATTATTTGCTCATCATCATTTACCTGAAACAAAGCTGAGGTGATGGGGTTGTATCGGAAAAGTCATGCACTTAAAATGTCAGAATGTGTTTGCACATATGTGTATGTGAGTGTAATTTCGCACGTGCAACTTTAATGAACTTTTCACACTCATTACACACAATGGGCCGCAGAGACAGAATGGGGTTTTGGAGTATGCCGCATGCACATTCATTTGCTCACACACACACACGCTAACACACACACATACACATACATATACTAGTGTTGGCTTTCTTCCGGTTTTGTCGCGCTTTTGTAACCACACGCAACTACAACAGATATAAATAGAGACTGAACGACTAGAAGTTACCTAGTAATCAAGTCTAGCTGCTGAATCTTTTGTTTCAAATTTTTGCTGAGATAAGAATTATTTATATTGCTTTCGTACATTTATTATGGAATATTTCCTGTTCAGAAAGCTGTTATTCCTCTAGATTTAAAGACTCAAAAAGTATGTGCTTGTGTTTCGACAAATGACACAAATACGAGTAAAATGCAGGAAATTCAATTAAATAATGATGTTAAGGAGTAAAACCTATGTAGAATTTATTACTGATTTATTTTTATACAACTACTGTCGAGCATTTTGAGAAAAAATAAAACATAATATCTTTCTCTTCCTTTTTGCTCACTTCACGCGTTTGTTTAAATTGATATTACAATTTCAAACTATAAAAGTTACAGGGTATTTAAGTATAGATAGACTAAAGCGGAAGAAAGTCGCGGATAGCGAGCACATAAGAGATAGATAGAGGAGTTGTAGCAAATGAGATTGTGGTAACGAAATTCTTGACTTGTCAAATCGTGCGCATAAAACTTGAGCCAAAAGTGAAAAGTTTTACGACATCTTTGCAAACGCTTCCTTCGACCAGCTTGCTGTACTTATACTCGTATGTGGATTGGCCAACTGATGGATATACAAAAAATAAAAAAACAATAATAATAGCAAGAGTAGCTGATAACTGGGTAAAAAAAAAAACAACAACAGTGTTGTATATGTCATGGTACTACATGCTGCACACGATGTGGCCCCATTCACATTCTACGTGATCTCGTGAGCTTCTATCGGAACTTGTCAAAGGCGCCCATCAGTTCCGGTTGCATTTCCCGCTCTCGGCTGGCCCTACTTTTGTCAGCTCTCTGAGCCGCCGCCGTCGACGTTCTCGAGGCAAATTGAATTCGTGAATTTTTTTGTGCAGTGCATACAAATTGCGAACCAACTGGCGGTGACGTTTACTTTGTCGTTTGAAGTCTGCTATACACTTTTTGAGGATGTTTCAATCTTCTCTTAAAATATGTAACGCATAAAATTTTATGTATTGATTCAGAAAATATTTGTTGCCTTTTTGATATGTGTAACGAATTCTTAAGTGAATCGATTCTATGAAAATATTCATAGCATACAAGTTGGGGCCAAAGGAGAATGCTAACAAAATGTTTACTGACAGTATTCATTTTCTTTTCTAAAACTATTCCACAAATATAATTGACATACTTTTGGTTGGTAAGAGGAAACATAAGGAATCTGTTAACTTATATTTTTAAATATAATTGAGAACCCGTAAACTTTTCTGTTTCGTCAACAAAAATATTTGTTGCAGTTGTAAAATAAGTAAAGAATTATTTACTTAATCTTTTTTATGAAAATATTAATGGTTTTCTGACAGATTTCATCATATTATCTAAAACTATTCCACAAATATTTTAAACATACCTTTGATAGGTAAAAAAGAAGTTAAGGAATCTATCAATTAAACTTATTATTTATAAAATATAATAAGAAAATGGAATTATTGCTAATAGTCTATCCGTCTGTCCATCCCAAGAACTTCTCTATCCGTCATTCGTTATTTTACATATTTTTTTTAAAAAAAAGCAGAGTATGTATACTTCGACATGTCGAAGCGTTCTCTTCTTGCTTGTTTTTGTACTGCTTCCAGCTGAAAATCACGCTAATTGTAGTCAGGCAAATGCGGCGTTGTCATCAACATTGCATATATAAGTTTGTGCGCAGAGCAGGGGCTCACAAAGTGGTTGCAGCTGAGTCCATGACTCCTGCATTACCATTAATTTGAATACGGAATCACTAAGAGACTTTGCAGGATCAGAAGTCCAAGTCAATCTGTTAAAATAATCAGATAAAAAGCATTTATAATTAATTAAGGTAAGTGCAGAAAAGTGTAATGCATTCCAAATTTGATAAATATGATGGCGAAAATTTAAAAAAAAAAAAACTTATATAGTAGCTATTGTATATTTTTAACTCTTCTACGTCTATGCCCGAAGCGTGTCACATTTTGACATGCAAATGCACGTCGTAGCAGCTGTCGCATCCGCATTCGCATCCGTGTCCGTGTCCGCATCCTCAACCACGTCGGCAGGAGAACAAAGCTGCCGTTGAATATATTTAGGTATATGCTCGATATTATAATGGCAAGCCCCTACATAAACAAAGTCAGCGCTGTCAGCGATTAGGAAAACAATAACAAACACTTTGCCAGCAGCGCTAGCAACAACGACAACAATAACATCGAGCACCTGACCCATCCTACCCTGAACAAAGATAAAGAGACGGTCAGCCACAAGCCGCACAGTGATGACGATGCCGACGATGATACCCAAGTCCCAGACTCAGTCCCATGCATAATTTATAGGCAAGTGCAGTACCGCAATGGGGGGCACCTTAGCACCGGACTGCTACTACTACTACTACCAGCTTCTGCTGCTTGAGGGGTAAAATTTGCATTTAAACACATTTCCACACTCATGAGCACGAAATTTGTGTAGCAAATGCAACAACCTCGAAATTGCCTCTGGCCAACGCGGCGTTTAAAGCCAAGGGCAATGAAAAGGAAATGAAACGTGAACCGAAAAGGCTTTGAATGGCAGAGGTCACACCTTAGGCTAAGTTTCAGGTGAACAACTGGCACATCCTTATGCTTTTATGCATAGCTAATCTACCATGAAAATTGCCAAATAACACTAGTTTATTCCATTCAAGAAAAGTTTCTTATGCTAATTAATGTGACGAAAGGATAAACTGAGTTTCAATTGTCATCGTTTCATATTTAAACTGTCTTATTATTGTTTTCATAAAGAAGTTTTGAAAAAAGAGATTTTTTTATGTTTTCTATAAATGGGAAATATATTTAGATACAGCTATTTAAGATGTAATATTTAGTTTTTAAAAATATTAGCTGCATAATGAAAAGATAATCTGCTTAACATTTTAAAATTTATTAAAAAAAGAAGAAAAATATTGAGTAAATATATGTTAACTTTAAACTAACAAATGTAATTGTATTAATTTAAATTTACTCTTTCTTTTACCTTCTCTGGATTGTTATACAGATTTGCAGTCGAGTGAGCGCAGTTACGAGATACTCTGTAAAGATACACACTATTATTGATAGTGTTTATATATTTTTTATTTTTGTAAGCTTCTATTTACTCATATAATCAATTTATCAATGACATGAGACAACTTTATGCAAGCTTAAAGTCTGGTAAGTTCTCTTAATATTATTTTGCTTACTTTACTCACACCAATTCTTAATTATGTTCCTAAACCAACTGTATAGAAATTTTAATATATTATCAAACGTTTTCAAGTCATTCATATTTAATGACTTGCGATTTAGAGAAGAGATATTAAGCAAACCTAAATAATAAATTTGATGTCAAAGTTGTGGTATAAATTTTTCGTTGAAGCTTAATTTTACGTAAGAATGAGTTCATCCCCAACAGCGCACAAGCTTAAACTATGTGCAACAGTTGGGTTTTAGCAATTAACAATTTTGCAAAGTAAAATTATAGTACTTAAAATCCAATTATGAATTCCTTTTTGCAAGTAAATGCAACTGCAAATGTTGAAAATGTAAATGAATTTTCCTGCTAATAGTTTAGTGCCAATTAGCCTAAATGCTACTCTCCCTTTAAAGATCGTCCTTGGTTATAAGACGTTCTGCTTAATAGTATGAGAAGAAATACTAATTAATTACTTAAAATATTCGCCTTCTGCAAAGAATCAGAGAAAATCAGTTAAATAATTACTTTACAGCTATTAGAGTGTTCAGAGGGGAGTCAAGAGCTTTTAGAACATTTAAATGCAGGTAGGACCATTTTCCTGAAAGCTATTTAACGCATTTAACTATAACAAGATAGTTTTGTTATGTTTCTAGACGAACTAATCGATCAAAGCAAGTTAATCTTGTCCATTAATAGTAAAACTTGTAGGTCAAAATAACTAAGCAATAATTATATATATATATTTCATGGGAGCAATCAAACTTAAACAATAACAAAAGGATGATATTCCTATTTCCTCTTTACTTGTACTTAAAACCGGCTAATAAAGGTTGCATTAATGTGTGAATATGTATGTGTGTGTGTGTGGTTTGGGAGAGGGAGCAGGAGGAAGAATTACAGAATGTTCTATCTCCTGACAGCCATGACTTTTCAGATTGCGCATTCGCCACGTTGTCTGGCGCAAACATTTCAATTAGTTGGCCTAACAAAATTTTAATAGTTGTCAGCTGCATTGACTTGATAAATGCCAAAGTACCAGGCAGTTTGAAAACTCAACCCACACTCCTTTTTTCATTTTTCCTCCCTCGACTTCTGAGCTCTTTTTCCTCTGCTCTCGTTGTTCAGCCTTCAGACTTCAGCTGTTTGTCCCTGGATAGGCTGTGCCTGACAACGAAACATTTAAAACACGATTTTCACATTTACCTTTCAATTTACCATTGTTTTCTCTTTTTGCCGTTGCTGATGTTGCTACTATCGTATTGTTGTTGCTACTGATGTTGTTGTTTGTTGTTGTTATTCTTGTGCCCGTCTGGGCGAGGTGACATATTGACAAAAGTGTCTAGCTGCAAAAATTAAATTACACTCACCAGAGTCTCAGATTCGATTAAGTTAAATCGAATTTTTGGTTTGGCTTTGCCAATAAAAACACAAGCTAAGTCATTGTATCACTAAGTCTGGGCCAAATATACCTTTCTAACAGCTGTTTTCCTCTTTAGAATTTTTGTGTTTTCAGTTTTAGGGGCGTTGAGATTTAAACTGCACATCCTCAAGTTGTCTCCTTTGGATTTAAGGGCATTTCTGTTGTTGCTCTTTTTTAGTAGAGAGTGCTTGAAGTTTGATAAGGAAAGTTTCCATCTAAATATATGTACAGACAAAGATATTTTTAATCAGGGTCGATATGTGTGACCTTTAAAGAAGTAAGTGTGTGTAGAAAATCTGTATTCTGAATCGAAAGAATATATTATTCAGCAAATCAAATTAGTTTTAAACTATTAAAGTCTATTCCTCAGAAATTCCATCTGTAAGTTAGACAAAGTTTAGCTAAATCTATTTATTTCTCAAGGGTATCTCCACTTTATTGTTTTCTAAGATTGCATTAATTAGATTAAATACCAAAGTCTTAGTTGAGTGTCTGAAAGTTTCGAAAGCCGCAACTGAAACCAATTTATCTGCAAGAGTATATCATCTTCGGTTCTCTTTCTCTTTCTTTGACCATTTCTACAGCTCTCCTTTATTGTTTTCATCTCTGTTTTTTTTTTTTTTGCAACATAAATAAGATTTATATCGGTAATAAAATATTTCATGCCTGAGCAAATTTCAGCTGTGAACACACCTCTTGTCAAACGAGCGAGAGTCAGAAAGCTTTCAAGATGAAATCAGGCACTTTGCGAATACCCCTTCGAGTCGAGTTGAGTTGAGTTGCCCTATAAAGTTATTTATTTATAACAATAAAAAATAAAGGATAACAAGCACTGCAGCTGTTGTGATGTGCTGGCATTGACATTGTCTTTTGTCAGAGTTATATATTATTTTTAACTAACTCCAATGACAAATATGTTTATTTTCTTTGCTAGTTGTCACATTTGCAGAGCCATTCATATTTTTACTCAGAGAAAACATTACGTCTGAATTTAAAGTAAAGTGTTTAGATACAAAATTTAATGTTTGTGCTCCATTTAACATTCAAAGCATCGCTTAATTCATTATGCTGTTTGCGACTCATGCATTGGTTAAGCTCTACGCTAAGTTTGCTGTTAAACGGATTATCATTCCATTTATAGTTAAAAGCCTATATAATGTAAGACAATGGCCACTGACAACAGGTGTAGTAAGTTTATTTGAGCCATGTTAAAGCTGTGTTGTCATTGTCATCAAACGCATAGGCTGGCTCCGTTGTTTAAACAGTTTAATGCCTCAGATAACAAGACGCGTCATGCGACAGTTAAGTAGATACAAAGATACATTTCCGTAGATACACATGCACACACAGTAATGTGGCACACGGACAGTTTCTGCCCTGAAGCAGACAGTGGATTGTGGTGTATGAGGTTATGTGAGTTCGCCTGGGATGCCCGGAGTTGCTGCAATTGCTACAGGATGCACACACGCTCACACGCACGCACACACGCACACATTACACACACGTACGTTCCCTAAACTGTTGGCTCTGTTGCAATTTCTGTCATTTTTAATGGTTTTATAAGTTGCAGCAAAGTCGACAGACTATCGTTGGACTACGTTGGAAGTACGAATACGTTCAGCCACTTAAGTCTCTGTGGCAGCAGTTGATTATTTGGTGGACTTTGCTGCGGCTGCGGTTGCTGCTGCTGCTGTTTCAGCATGTGTCCAGGTATGAATTTGTTTGCTCTCATAATGATGGGTTTTTGGGTCTTTCATCTTCATCCCGAGCCCGTCTCCGTTTACGTACGAGTTTCTCCTTCTCTCTGACAGCATCAACTGTTCTTCGGTTTTGCGTTGATGTGGCTTTCACAGTGACATTGGGCTCTGGTGGCAACTGTGGCAATTACTGCATCGTTTGCGCCACAGCCAAATGTGTTTAGTTTTGATTAGTTAAGTAATTGCTGACTCTGAATGCAGATGAGTGGCTCTTTGTATTGAGAGGAGGTTGAAAGCTGTTTTGCAACAAATCATAAGTTAAATTACGGACTTCATCGGATGACTTCTCAATTAATTTAGTAAATTCATGTGGAGAGGTAATTTGAATATCTAAAGTAATCTGACGTCTTTTAATTCACTGAAATTATATGCTTTTTTAAGAACATGTTGTTTAGATACTTCAAGCAAATATTTGTTGTCTGCCGAATAAGTTTATAAATTTAAAGATTGTTATAATTGTTTTATAACTTAGAGGATGCCAGATAAGTCTAAGAAGAGAAGTCTAAGATTCTGAATCGAATTTAATTTAAATATAAAATGATTTGAACTAAAAGCATATGTCACTAACCAATTGCTTTATTCAGCCTTACCATATTTAGTTATATTTTTTCTCAGTGTACTACAGAGATACATATGTACATTATTCCGAGATTCTGTAAACCTTTCTGCGCATTCTCACCACCAATCGCTGAGAAAGTCCCTTCGGCAATCGAGAGTAATTTGCTGCGTAGGCTCGAGTATGGGAAGCTGTTGTGTTGCCCAGAAAGCTCAGCAGTTCTTACAAGTGTAGAGAGTAGGATGTAGTGCTGGGACAGGCATGGAGCATGCATGGAGCATTCGAAGGGAACCTACACCAACAGAAAAGCGGTTGAAATTGAATTCGACGGCTTTAAACAATTTTAAGTTATTAAACCAAACGCGAAAAGTTTAATTGGAACTGTTACTCTACACTGTTTGGGTCACTGGGGAGCGTAGACAGCAAATAGAAGTAGTATATAGTATACGCCTTGTCCCCCCTCAACATCCTTCTACTCCATAAAGAAGACCATAATTCTGGTGCAGGCTGGCGCTAAATGTGCGCAATTGAAGGCAATTGAGCAATTTTGTATGCTTTGCTCAGAGCGTCAGGCATCGCATTAGCATAAATACATTTATTTAATATTTAAATTGGTTTCATGGCATTTCAGCCATGCATTAAAATATAGAAAAACTCTGACTGAACCTGGCTCTATCTGCAGCTATTCATCCTGGACCGCACAGGCCGCATTTTCACTGATAATCCCCATTGACGTCTATGTAATTGTCCTTGACGTGAAGCAAATGCAGCCATTGTGACACTGCTAACTTGAGTCTTTCGAATGCCAATTTGCTGGACTTAGTGAAAAAAGCAATGCGATGTTGAATTTGACTTAAGTAAACCCCTAATTCAGACATCAAATTCGTATTGACATTCAATTGATGATGGTTCATTATGATTGACGAATTTCTTATGTACGGTGGATGCTTTAGGAAGTGAACTCTCTATTATGTGTGCTTCGTTAGGAAAGTAGTAGTAGAGAGTAGAGTTAAGAATCATTGAATACTGAATGGCAAAGAAATCTGACCCATTATTACTCAATAAATTAATTTAAATATAATAGAGACTCCCGAAAATAGATATTTCTTTAAGTTGAGTGAACTTATTCATTATTATTAGAAGTTTACTGTAAGCAGCGTACACTGTAGTCAACAAAGTTCGTCATCAGAAAGAGGAGTATCCACAATGCTAAGAATAATATCTCAAGACATTGAAATTGTTAGGCATCTACTTGTAAAATATTTGATTTATTAATACTTACCTTTATTTTATTTATTCTCGAAAATAACATTTTATTATATACTTCAATTCTTGCCTGAAACTGTGTATTGGCAATGAAACTCGAGGTCGACATTCATTGTTATACAAATATCTCTGCCAACAAATAATAGAAAATTCTAACAAAATTGTAACCTGTGTCAATTAGAATTATCCTAGAATTTAAATTGCCATATGAATGCAACGAGCCTCAAATTTGAAAGAAATTATTTGTTTTAATGGGTATTTATTAAATGAGAAGTTCACGGAACTAACTAAATTTGATAAATATGACTATCGAATACAAAATAAATATAAGAAATTCATAAATACTACTAAATAATTGTTTTAAGTAGAATATCTTTCTAATTTTTGTTGCTTTCATTTAAGCATAATTAATGTACTTCTTTACATTTTATTTACTATAATTGGAAAGAATCTTTAGTAATAGCAAATTTGACTTTCAGAACTTAAATGCAATGTTAAAGATATATACACATACATTGTATAATCCCTAAATGACTCTGACAATTCCTTTTTTTTTTTTAAAGGTTATCATAGTTGGCCACTGTTCAATTTCTGTGACCCAAAACATGTACTCAGTTGGGAGTGTTGAGGGGCATTTCTACTATTTTTTACCATTTCCCTGTACGTGCTTACTATTATAAATGACAGTTTGCTGTTTGTACGAGCCCGGACGGTAGAGGTAGAAAAAAAAGGCCACGGAAAATTGCTAAAATTTTCGCGCATTAGCAAACGAGCTGCAAATATTACGTATACGCACGAGTATACGAGTGAGCTGGTGCGGCAGGTGCAAATGTATAAACACTTAACAGACGACTGCCCGTTTCCTGCCGTAGCCTGCTGACCCTGTCCCAGTTGTAACGGGAAGCTTAACAACTCTTGCGACAGTTTCTTTTTCAGTTCTTTCCTCGGTTCTTTAGTTGCTTTTTACAGTATTTTGCTTACTCAAATACCTCGAGGCACTGCGCATATTTCCATATTAAGTATTTTTATAGCTAATGGTGCTTTTTACTTAACGTAAACACACACACACACACACAGAGATGCCACGCCCATATAGGTACCCAAGTGTTGCTATGGTTATATGTATATGCATACATAAAATGCAAAAATTTAATATTTTGATGTTGTTTTTATAACAATTTTATTCTCCGCTGACATTGTTGTTGTTGTCGCTGATGTTTTTCCTTATTTCACTGTGTTGACGATTTCCAGTCAGCCAGGCGCTGACTTCCTGTGCCTCCTGTGCCACCTGTTATCTATTGATTTTCGCGATTCTGAATTGCCTGGATGCCTGACAGAAATGCGAATAAGAAGAGAAATACCGTACATTAAATACGCTTTTCTTCCCAATATAATTCTCAACATAACTTCTACATATTTCTACGATTTAGTAATACAATTCTTACTTTTCCAAGTAGCTCTCACAATATGCAATACATATATGTTAAAACAAATCCTGTATAACCTGTTGAAGGGCATCAAAAACTTTGTTGCCCTCGTCTATGTATCGATATCCATGCGACATAAGGGAATCGGAGAAATTCACAATTAGGATACATATACGCCAACTGCTCCATTCAGTAGCTCTTTATTTTTGGCGAAGTTGACAGTTGAACAAATTTTTAGATGCGGGCATTGCCATCCCTCTTTATACACTCGGTTGGGCAACTTGTACAACGCTGCGTATACTCGTCGATTGTCTATGCAGAGAACAAAAGGGACTGGGATAGATACTGGGACAGGGACTGCGAGACAGAAATGGTTATTGTTATGTCGTTGTTTAGCTTCTGCTTCCACACAGGATGCACAGGATGTTCGTGCAGCTGCTTTTGAGTGCCAACCAATTTGGCCTGTGTGACATTAGGCAAAGTGTTGTTCGGGTATCCCTTAGGTGTTGTTGTTGTTGTTTCTTTTTTGTATTTTGCTTTTGATTTCGTTTTCTTCGACCTTCGTATTTTATTTAAAATACTCTTATATTGATTCTAAAATGAGCTACAAACTCCATAGTTTAAAGCTAATTTGCTTACTTCTGTTATTTGATATACCCGCACTTTTTCAATGGCAGTTAATTGCACTATTGTGAGTGCTTCGTTTGTATCTCGTTTACTTATTCTTTCACCCTATACTGCACTTTATTTATCTTTTCTTTTGCTCTCCTCTCGCACTTGTGCACTTTCCTCTGCTCGACACGATTTTGCATATTTTTGCAGTTTCCCCTCTGATAAATGTTGAGTTGTTATTTTTGACGTTACTGCGGCTTCCGATGCCAAATTGCCAAATTGATTTAATGGCTTAAATCGCAACAGCTTAAATTATTTAATTGCGTAAATTTTCTGAAATATCTTTTCACCCGACGAAGAGGTATTTTTCTTATATGTATTCATATAATTTATCACTCTATTTTAATCCTTAAAATTATATATATATACGTATTAACTCTGACTCTATAAACTATCTTATATATCTAGTCTTAAGGTTTCACAATAATCAAATAATAAATAAAGAAGTTGATCAAATAACACTACAGGATATCTTCTTATCGCGCACTCTCAATTCATGTTTTCTCACTTGTTTTCCGCTGTTGGCTTTTAATTGAATTAAATTATTCAGTAGTTTTTCTCTGTGTGCAGCGCTCTTTTATTTTTTGTTGAGTAGAAATTAATCCGTTGCCTTGCAAATTGTTCAAAAAAAAAAAAAAAACGAGCTGGTGTATATGGAGAACTGAATGGTTGGGAGAGTTAAGCTGACGGATATTGGGCAAAAGGTTAATGACTTATTTAACTAACGATTATATAATTAGCAAGTAAAGTGATAATCTTTTTTTAAACAAATTAATTAAATGACAACCAATTAAAATTAGCCAAAAGCCGGAAAATGTCACGAATTGCCGAATTGTGAGAGTTCAAATGAGCCGGAAAAAGGCAGACGCCTGTCAGCTCACAGCTCACAGCTAACAGCTCAAACTGCCTACCCAGTTCTTGACCCAGCATATTGTCACAGACATACATGTACTCATATATTACATGTTAAGGGTATGTGTGTGTAGGGGCTGAGTGTGGTGTAATTATCACGGTTGCCGACAGGAAACAGTCGACGGCGCTTTAAAGCTGCTTAGCTGAGAACTGCGTGCCTATCCATCGTTTAATATACTTTATGTAGATTTCATATTTAATATACCCAGTTCGTAATGAATTTTTGGGTATATTGTGTAGAGATATGCATTAAATTAAACACAAAACTTATGATAAGTATTAAGTTAGAAATAGTTTCATATGCTTTGTAACTTTTCTAGGAATTTTAGAAACTTCTTACCATAGCAACGAGTTTCTAAAAAATGTGTAGGGTATTTGGGAAACTCTTCGCCTCTCGACTGTCACATTATTGTTTGTTATCAACATAACGTTTGTGACATTTTGCGTTCTCTGCCAACTGGCAAAGTTATCACAGACGCACAGTCGACGCATTGAAAGTTTTTGTAGCATACTTTTCAGCCGAGCACATACACACACAACACACACATAAATATGTATATGTACATATACACACATTGTCACTCACACAGTGTGAGTTTCATGACTTTGTTCGTTTTCCCAGTTGGCTGTTCTGTTCTGTTGTCTTAGGTGGCTCGGTTAATTTACATTTTCCTGGTAATTAAAATGTGTTCCTCTGGCAGGCTCCATTTTTCCCTTCACTTGTCTCGTCCATAGCCATAGCGAGACCCGGACCATGCCCGACCCTACTAAGGCAAACTCGTTTACATAATTATGTGTGGCAATTTGCGCGTGTGAGCAAAGATTTGCACCACACTTGCAAACACAACCATTTTTGGTCCATAAATTGAATCTTTTTTTGACTGTGCTCTTCATCTTCTTCTTCTCGCTCTCACTTTCCTGCTCTGTCTTTCATTGTTTGCTGTGTTGATGTTCTTCATGTTGCTGCCTTTCATTGGCAGCAACAATTGTCAGTTAATTTGAATAACACACTAATGCCCGAGTATAAAAAATGGAAATGTTGGCTTTGCGGTTGACTTTCTTGAATATGCTTTGAATTTCAAGTGTGTTTTCGTTTTCTTTATATTACGTATGCCTCCATAAGAAAGTTTTTCAATAAATATGATATTTAATGGTGTCGTTTTAAGATAAATTTACGATTTCCATATGGAAATACATTTGACATGATTACGACCAGAGAAATGATGTTACCAATGAATCAAGTGATAAGATTCAGCATTTTTCGTATCGAGTATAGAATTATAAGGGATTTTTATAGCCTGTGCCCATTAAAAATGGGCAAAAAAGGCTATAATGAATTTTTGTGAATGTATGTAACAGGAAGAAGGAAGCATCTCCGACCATATAAAGTATATATATTCTTAATCAGTATCAATAGCCGAGTCGATTGACACCTGTCCGTCTGTCTGTCCGTCTGTCAGTCTGTCCGTCTGTCCGTCCGTCTGTATGAACGCGTGGATCTCAGCAACTATAAGAGCTAGAGACTTTAAATTTGGAACGTAGGTTCCTGAATACCATACGCAGATCAAGTTTATTTTCAATTTTCGATATCAAGTCCCGTTGGTTTTAAAATTAGAAAAATCACCATAACATAAGCAATGTTAAATGATAAAAAGCTTGTGCTTAATGTGTCCTGAAAATTTCATCGCGATGCCCCACCCCCTTCGCCAATAACTCGGAAAAGCTGATACCAAGAGCAGTTTTATAGCTCTTTTATAGTGACTTGAGATTTGGCACACATAATAAGTATCCTACTCTCAATGTAGAGTATTCTAAGGGACTCCCTAGGGAATTCCTAAGGGATTCCCTTAGGAATCAAGTTTATTTTCAATTTTCGATATCAAGTCCCGTTGGTTTTAAAATTAGAAAAATCACCATAACATAAGCAATGTTAAATCTGGAGACTTGAGATTTGGCACACATGATAAAAAGCTTGTGCTTAATGTGTCCTGAAAATTTCATCGCGATGCCCCACCCCCTTCGCCCTTCAAGAAACAAATTTATGCAGCGCAGCAGTTGCGTCGCAGCGCAGTCGCTGCGCCGCGGCGACGATATAATGAACGAAAAGACGCGTTTGTTCATGTATGTATGTTTGATTTGTTTTAAATATAACTTGTAATGCACAAATTGTACAAAATCAAAATGAAACAACTGATAAAATGTTTGGATTCCCTATGGAATTTGGCGAGGAAAGAGTAAGGGAATCCCTAAGGAATTTGAAGAGGATTTCCTATGGAATTTGGCGAGGAAAGAGTAAGGGAATCCCTAGGGAATTCCTAAGGGAATCCCTATGGATTCCCTATGGGATTTCGCGAGGAAAGAGTAAGGGAATTCCTAAGGAATTTGAAGAGGATTCCCTATGGAATTTGGCGAGGAAAGAGTAAGGGAATCCCTAGGGAATTCCTAAGGGAATCCCTAGGGAATTCCTAAGGGAATTCCTAGGGGAATCCCTAGGGAATTCCTAGGGGAATCCCTAAGGAATTCCTAAGGGAATTCCTAGGGGAATCCCTAGGGAATTCCTAAGGGAATTCTTTGGGGAATCCCTAGGGAATTCCTAAGGGAATCCCTAGGGAATTCCTAAGGGAATTCCTTGGGGAATCCCTAGGGAATTCCTAGGGGAATCCCTAGGGAATTCCTTGGGGAATCCCTAGGGAATTCCTAAGGGAATCCCCTAGGAATTCCCTAGGGATTCCCCAAGGAATTTCCTTAGGAATTCCCTAGGGATTCCCCAAGGAATTCCCTAGGGATTCCCCTAGGAATTCCCTTGGGATTCCCCTAGGAATTCCCTAGGGATTCCCCTAGGAATTCCCTTGGGATTCCCCTAGGAATTCCCTAGGGATTCCCCAAGGAATTCCTAGGGAATTCCTAAGGAAATTCCTAGGGGAATCCCTAGGGAATTCCTAAGGGAATTCTTTGGGGAATCCCTAGGGAATTCCTAAGGGAATCCCTAGGGAATTCCTAAGGGAATCCCTAGGGAATTCCTAAGGAAATTCCTTGGGGAATTCCTAAGGAAATTCCTTGGGGAATCCCTAGGGAATTCCTAGGGGATTCCCTTAGGAATTCCTAAGGGAATCCCTAGGGAATTCCTAAGGGAATCCCTAGGGAATTCCTAAGGGAATTCCCCTAGGAATTCCCTAGGGATTCCCCTAGGAATTCCCTAGGGATTCCCCTAGGAATTCCTTAGGAATTCCCTAGGAATTCTTTGGGGAATCCCTAGGGAATTCTTTGGGGAATCCCTAGGGAATTCCTAAGGGAATCCCTAGGGAATTCCTAAGGGAATCCCTAGGGAATTCCTAAGGGAATCCCTAAGGGAATTCCTAAGGGAATTCTTTGGGGAATCCCTAGGGAATTCCTAAGGGAATCCCTAGGGAATTCCTAAGGGAATTCCTTGGGGAATTCCTAAGGGAATCCCCTAGGAATTCCCTAGGGATTCCCCAAGGAATTTCCTTAGGAATTCCCTAGGGATTCCCCAAGGAATTCCCTTAGGAATTCCCTAGGGATTCCCTTAGGAATTCCCTAGGGATTCCCCAAAGAATTCCCTTAGGAATTCCCTTAGGAATTCCCTAGGGATTCCCCTAGAAATTCCCTAGGAATTCCCTAGGGATTCCCCAAGGAATTCCCTAGGGATTCCCCTAGGAATTCCCTTGGGATTCCCCTAGGAATTCCCTTGGGATTCCCCTAGGAATTCCCTAGGGATTCCCTTAGGAATTTCCTTAGGAATTCCCTAGGGATTCCCTTAGGAATTCCCTAGGGATTCCCCAAGGAATTCCCTAGGGATTCCCCAAGGAATTCCCTAGGGATTCCCCTAGGAATTCCCTAGGAATTCCCTAGGGATTCCCCAAAGAATTCCCTAGGGATTCCCCAAAGAATTCCCTAGGGATTCCCCAAGGAATTCCCTAGGGATTCCCCTAGGAATTCCCTAGGGATTACCCAAGGAATTCCCTAGGGAATCCCTAAGGAATTTGAAGAGGATTCCCTATGGAATTTGTCGAGGAAAGTACAGCACTCCTTAAGGACACAACTAGGAATGTTGGCAGGCCCAGAAGAGAAAGTAGATCTTAAAGACATAATAGAAGAGAAGTGGGTGTTGTAAGAAATATGGGGAGCAAATATACTATTAGAGGATATTAAGTTATAAGGATAAGAAGAAAAGTTAGGGAGGGAAATAGGAGAATAGGTTGATTGGAAAAATTTAGCAAAAAGTTCAGCAGCTGCAGAATCGTCGCTGGCTTTATCAGTCCCAGGAAAAAAAGAGGAAGGTAAATTCGGAGATTTACGCTTCAAGTTAACAAATTTATAAAATTGTTTAGGGTCACGGGTAAACTGTCTCTTGCAACGAGGAAGATAGTTCTCGTAGCAACTAGAGTTCAGTAGAGCGAAGTTCGACTTGGTCACAGAATATTTAGACCAGTCAAGACTTGATCCCGACTTTTTAAACTTTTTAAAATATTTGGATTTCAAATGTTTTAAATAAGATAGTCTTGGTGTAAACCAAGGAGGCTTTGATGAACACAACAACGGTATAAAGTTGGGGATACACACATCAAGGAGTGTGTTCAAGGTCATATAGAAAGTGTTAAGGTCAGTATTAATGTCGGTTGCAAGAATAAGTTCATTAAGCAATGAAAAATTACCTTTGCGAAAACAGCGACGCGGTACTTGTTTGCATAAAAAAAGCGGATTAAGGGGTTTAGAAATTGAAATAGAAATATTAGGCAAATTAAAATCGCCAGCACAACAAACAGGTCCTTGTCACTCACTTGAAGGAAGACTTCTTTTAAACAAGCAATATGTTGCATATAAACTTGAATATCAGAAGATGGTGGAATATAGGAGCAAGTAACATAAATTGATTGATATGGAAACGTTACTTTAACGGCAACAATTTCAACATCAACAGGAATAGTCAAGGAAATACGTTCAGATTAAAAAATTGCTTTAATGGCAATCAATACGCCACCACCTCGACGAATCAATCGATCATATCTATAGATGGAATAGTTGTTTGACAAAATTTCGCTATCAGATACTGTTGGCGTTACCCAAGTGTCAGATAGACCGATAATGTCAGACTCAAAGGAAAAGCTGCTCAAAAATAGGGGTTTTTGTTTAGATAAAAGGCCTCTGACATTCTGGTATTTAATCAGGATTAGATCTTCAGAAGGCTCTAGTTTTTTGGGACATTCCTGGTGAATGAGGCAGAATTAGTAGTTGGAAGGGAAATATGCAAAGGTTCAGATCGTCAGTAAAGGAATCCCTAAGGAATTTGAAGGGGATTCCCTATGGAATTTGGCGAGGAAAGAGTAAGGGAGTCCCTAAGGAATTTGATGAGGATTCCCTATGGAATTTGGCGAGGAAAGAGTAAGGGAATCCTTAAGGAATTTGAAGAGGATTCCCTATGGAATTTGGCAACTAGAGTTCAGTAGAGCGAAGTTCGACTTGGTCACAGAATATTTAGACCAGTCAAGACTTGATCCCGACTTTTTAAACTTTTTAAAATATTTGGATTTCAAATGTTTTAAATAAGATAGTCTTGGTGTAAGCCAAGGAGGCTTTGATAAACACAACAACGGTATAAAGTTGGGGATACACACATCAAGGAGTGTGTTCAAGGTCATATAGAATGTGTTAAGGACAGTATTAATGTCGGTTGCAAGAATAAGTTCATTAAGCAATGAAAAATTACCTTTGCGAAAACAGCGACGCGGTACTTGTTTGCATAAAAAAAGCGGATTAAGGGGTTTAGAAATTGAAATAGAAATATTAGGCAAATTAAAATCGCCAGCACAACAAACAGGTCCTTGTCACTCACTTGAAGGAAGACTTCTTTTAAACAAGCAATATGTTGCATATAAACTTGAATATCAGAAGATGGTGGAATATAGGAGCAAGTAACATAAATTGATTGATATGGAAACGTTACTTTAACGGCAACAATTTCAACATCAATAGGAATAGTCAAGGAAATACGTTCAGATTAAAAAATTGCTTTAATGGCAATCAATACGCCACCACCTCGACGAATCAATCGCTCATATCTATAGATGGAATAGTTGTTTGACAAAATTTCGCTATCAGATACTGTTGGCGTTAGCCAAGTGTCAGATAGACCGATAATGTCAGACTCAAAGGAAAAGCTGCTCAAAAATAGGGGTTTAAGTTTAGATAAAAGGCCTCTGACATTCTGGTATTTAATCAGGATTAGATCTTCAGAAGGCTCTAGTTTTTTGGGACATTCCTGGTGAATGAGGCAGAATTAGTAGTTGGAAGGGAAATATGCAAAGGTTCAGATCGTCAGTAAAGGAATCCCTAAGGAATTTGAAGAGGATTCCCTATGGAATTTGGCGAGGAAAGAGTAAGGGAATCCCTAAGGAATTTGAAGAGGATTCCCTATGGAATTTGGCGAGGAAAGAGTAAGGGAATCCCTAGGGAATTCCTAAGGGAATCCCTATGGATTCCCTATGGAATTTCGCGAGGAAAGAGTAAGGGAATTCCTAAGGAATTTGAAGAGGATTCCCTATGGAATTTGGCGAGGAAAGAGTAAGGGAATCCCTAAGGAATTTGCAGAGGATTCCCTATGGAATTTGGCGAGGAAAGAGTAAGGGAATCCCTAGGGAATTCCTAAGAGAATCCCCTAGGAATTCCCTAGGGATTCCCCTAGGAATTCCCTATTGATTCCCCTAGGAATTCCCTTAGGAATTCCCTAGGGATTCCCCTAGGAATTCCCTTAGGAATTCCCTAGGGATTCCCTTACTCTTTCCTCGCCAAATTCAGATAGATTCCTAAGGAATTTGAAGAGGATTCCCTATGGAATTTGGCGAGGAAAGTACAGCACTCCTTAAGGACACAACTAGGAATGTTGGCAGGCCCAGAAGAGAAAGTAGATCTTAAAGACATAATAGAAGAGAAGTGGGTGTTGTAAGAAATATGGGGAGCAAATATACTATTAGAGGATATTAAGTTATAAGGATAAGAAGAAAAGTTAGGGAGGGAAATAGGAGAATAGGTTGATTGGAAAAATTTAGCAAAAAGTTCAGCAGCTGCAGAATCGTCGCTGGCTTTATCAGTCCCAGGAAAAAAAGAGGAAGGTAAATTCGGAGATTTACGCTTCAAGTTAACAAATTTATAAAATTGTTTAGGGTCACGGGTAAACTGTCTCTTGCAACGAGGAAGATAGTTCTCGTAGCAACTAGAGTTCAGTAGAGCGAAGTTCGACTTGGTCACAGAATATTTAGACCAGTCAAGACTTGATCCCGACTTTTTAAACTTTTTAAAATATTTGGATTTCAAATGTTTTAAATAAGATAGTCTTGGTGTAAACCAAGGAGGCTTTGATGAACACAACAACGGTATAAAGTTGGGGATACACACATCAAGGAGTGTGTTCAAGGTCATATAGAATGTGTTAAGGACAGTATTAATGTCGGTTGCAAGAATAAGTTCATTAAGCAATGAAAAATTACCTTTGCGAAAACAGCGACGCGGTACTTGTTTGCATAAAAAAGCGGATTAAGGGGTTTAGAAATTGAAATAGAAATATTAGGCAAATTAAAATCGCCAGCACAACAAACAGGTCCTTGTCACTCACTTGAAGGAAGACTTCTTTTAAACAAGCAATATGTTGCATATAAACTTGAATATCAGAAGATGGTGGAATATAGGAGCAAGTAACATAAATTGATTGATATGGAAACGTTACTTTAACGGCAACAATTTCAACATCAACAGGAATAGTCAAGGAAATACGTTCAGATTAAAAAATTGCTTTAATGGCAATCAATACGCCACCACCTCGACGAATCAATCGATCATATCTATAGATGGAATAGTTGTTTGACAAAATTTCGCTATCAGATACTGTTGGCGTTAGCCAAGTGTCAGATAGACCGATAATGTCAGACTCAAAGGAAAAGCTGCTCAAAAATAGGGGTTTAAGTTTAGATAAAAGGCCTCTGACATTCTGGTATTTAATCAGGATTAGATCTTCAGAAGGCTCTAGTTTTTTGGGACATTCCTGGTGAATGAGGCAGAATTAGTAGTTGGAAGGGAAATATGCAAAGGTTCAGATCGTCAGTAAAGGAATCCCTAAGGAATTTGAAGAGGATTACCTATGGAATTTGGCGAGGAAAGAGTAAGGGAGTCCCTAAGGAATTTGATGAGGATTCCCTATGGAATTTCGCGAGGAAAGAGTAAGGGAATCCTTAAGGAATTTGAAGAGGATTCCCTTTGGAATTTGGCGAGGAAAGAGTAAGGGAATCCCTAAGGAATTTGAAGAGGATTCCCTATGGAATTTGGCGAGGAAAGAGTAAGGGAATCCCTAAGGAATTTGAAGAGGATTCCCTATGAAATTTGGCGAGGAAAGAGTAAGGGAATCCCTAGGAAATTCCTAAGGGAATCCCTATGGATTCCCTATGGAATTTCGCGAGGAAAGAGTAAGGGAATTCCTAAGGAATTTGAAGAGGATTCCCTATGGAATTTGGCGAGGAAAGAGTAAGGGAATCCGTAAGGAATTTGCAGAGGATTCCCTATGGAATTTGGCGAGGAAAGAGTAAGGGAATCCCTAGGGAATTCCTAAGGTTTAGAAATTGAAATAGAAATATTAGGCAAATTAAAATCGCCAGCACAACAAACAGGTCCTTGTCACTCACTTGAAGGAAGACTTCTTTTAAACAAGCAATATGTTGCATATAAACTTGAATATCAGAAGATGGTGGAATATAGGAGCAAGTAACATAAATTGATTGATATGGAAACGTTACTTTAACGGCAACAATTTCAACATCAATAGGAATAGTCAAGGAAATACGTTCAGATTAAAAAATTGCTTTAATGGCAATCAATACGCCACCACCTCGACGAATCAATCGCTCATATCTATAGATGGAATAGTTGTTTGACAAAATTTCGCTATCAGATACTGTTGGCGTTAGCCAAGTGTCAGATAGACCGATAATGTCAGACTCAAAGGAAAAGCTGCTCAAAAATAGGGGTTTAAGTTTAGATAAAAGGCCTCTGACATTCTGGTATTTAATCAGGATTAGATCTTCAGAAGGCTCTAGTTTTTTGGGACATTCCTGGTGAATGAGGCAGAATTAGTAGTTGGAAGGGAAATATGGAAAGGTTCAGATCGTCAGTAAAGGAATCCCTAAGGAATTTGAAGAGGATTCCCTATGGAATTTGGCGAGGAAAGAGTAAGGGAGTCCCTAAGGAATTTGATGAGGATTCCCAATGGAATTTGGCGGGGAAAGAGTAAGGGAATCCTTAAGGAATTTGAAGAGGATTCCCTATGGAATTTGGCGAGGAAAGAGTAAGGGAATCCCTAAGGAATTTGAAGAGGATTCCCTATGGAATTTGGCGAGGAAAGAGTAAGGGAATCCCTAAGGAATTTGAAGAGGATTCCCTATGGAATTTGGCGAGGAAAGAGTAAGGGAATCCCTAGGGAATTCCTAAGGGAATCCCTATGGATTCCCTATGGAATTTCGCGAGGAAAGAGTAAGGGAATTCCTAAGGAATTTGAAGAGGATTCCCTATGGAATTTGGCGAGGAAAGAGTAAGGGAATCCCTAAGGAATTTGAAGAGGATTCCCTATGGAATTTGCCGAGGAAAGAGTAAGGGAATCCCTAAGGAATTTGAAGAGGATTCCCTATGGAATTTGGCGAGGAAAGAGTAAGGGAATCCCTATTACTAAATTACTTTTCCCAAAATACTTTTAATTCGAGACCTGCACAGGGTATCCTACTGTCGCGCCCGCTCGACTGATCGGCTTGTTCTCCTATAACTTTTAGTCTATATTTGTTATAAGCTTAATAATATTTGTTTTATTTTGAAGTACGATTTAAGCATATGACAAGAAATGAGAATTCCCTTTGTGCCTTTAAATTGTGAATTAATATGTATTTATTACTTTTAACACAAATTGCAGCTTACAAATATTAGTTGTGAAATCCATTACATTTATAAATTATTTTTAAATGTACACATGTGTTTCAGTTATAGATTTGCATATAAATGACTCTGTCGCTTTGCTATCATTATTTACTGATGTGTCAAATTGTTGTGAATGTTATACTTATACCCTGTACTCATTTAAAATGACACATAGATGGTAGCTTAGTTTTTAAACAATATATGAAACACTCAGTTGGAGTTATCGCAACCGTATACTGTTAATTAGCATCAATTTGACTCCTCGTATTCTAGAGAAAACAAGAGTACTGAAGATTATAGGTTATATGATAGTCGAGTCCTTTCAACTGCAGTTTTCTCGCTTGTTTTCATTTGTTTGTCTTTTTTATACCCTTATTTTTTTGTTGATTTAATGATTTATGACGCAAGTGAACATTGATGAATGGTTGAAATTCCCATGATAATTATTTATTTAATTAATATGAATTTTTGTACTATTTTTAGCCTTTTTGCTTATTGATTTTGCCAAAAAGAATCACTATAAAAGCGTTTCTTAAGTCTTACAAATTGTATTACTTATTTTTCATGACATTACACCCTGAATACCTGGAGTTTGCCTAGAATAGTCTTCCACAGATAAAGAAATATAAAAAAAAACAGAAGCTGTCAAATCATAGCATCTTTAATTGCCCAGTAAGTAGCTAGAAGTAGTTTGTTTCGCCCGAACGGAAAC
The DNA here is from genome assembly GCA_958299025.2 of Drosophila histrio. NCBI lineage: Eukaryota > Metazoa > Arthropoda > Insecta > Diptera > Drosophilidae > Drosophila > Drosophila histrio. The sequence continues at coordinate 18,100,581 of OY282580.2, forward strand.
CCGGAAGCAGGGCGCGTGTACAAGGTCAATAAGTCAAGCTCGAGTGGTAGCAAATAATGCAAAGAGATGGTCAGCGTTATAACTTATCCTAAGGGTGGGCGAGACAAGGCCCAAAGGTTGCCAGCAACCGGAACTAAGCACAGGTTTACCCTTAGCAACTGCTTTTCAAAATAATCCGCGTGAACAGTATAAGCTCGTCATGGCCAGATTGCCACCCTAGATCCACATCTATAGCGGCGTGTGCACGGAAACTTTCAAAACAAATTATTAACAACAACAGAAGACGGCAACGGATATGGAGACGGGAAATGGGATGAGAGGTGGCTGTCAAGTGGCCGGAGTTGGCCACAGGAGCAATTAAAACCTCTTACCAGAACCAACAGTGTACAATAAAACTTGTCAAGCTCTACAATACAATTCGTTTCCCAGCTTTTATTTCGAACTGGGCTCATTAAATCGTATTGAGATTTGTTTCAACTCACCGATTGGCTGAACACTTTGTTTTCGCTCGATTATTCTGATGCGCCCGAGTAGCTTTCCCTTCTTGCAAATCATTTCTCTGTCTGCACAAAAATTATACCAGAAACTTGAGGGACATTCTTAAAATTATTCCTTTGAGTGCAATTAGAAAATATCTGAGTCGTTTGTTTATTTATAGTAGTACAGTAGATGGAATCATTTGAAGAAGAAAAAAAAGCATATTTTGGGTAAGGAAAAACGAATAATTCTCTAGAATTAATCACAGACATTAATTATAAACTGGCTGCGTGGCAGAAATATCATTTTATTTAATGGTCGCATTAAATTCTAGGGATTACGTTTCTTAGGCCATCAAAGAAATAAGAAATATAATAAGAATTTATTACATTTTCTTTAGTTGAATTTTTTTAAATTATGAAGAGATCAACTGAACTGGAGAGTTCAGCTTTAACCCTCAGGCCGTAAATATATTGATAATAAATTATTGCCTTCTTTCAATGCAAAAACTTTTCGCATTGCACAACATCACAATACAAATTAGACAGCCAATTAAATTAAAAGTGCCTCAAGCCAAGACAGACAGGACCAACAAGTTGACTCCGCTCCAGAATAACAGCTAGAAGTATATCCTGTATGAATAACTGTGATAATGGCAAGTATTTAGTCATCTCTTCAAAAGCGCCAGACCCTTCTTAACATTTTGTGTAGGGAATGTGAAAAGAACAGCAAACGACAGCTAAACAAATGTTAAAGTTGCGCAGCCTGAAAGTATGCCATTAAAGTGAGACAGGACAAAAGGCAGCTGTGTGAGAGTTGAGTAGACAAATAGAAATTTAATTATATCCAACAAAAACAGATAGCTTCAAGTAAGCGAAGCCGTAATACCCTAGCTAATAATATGTTGGGGGAAATCGGGAACATGGATCATGCTATATAATCTAAAAATATTTACTTATCTAAGTTTCACTGCTCTGAAACCAATTATGCTGGGAATTCAGGAAAATGAATAACGATGAATAACCAATTTAAATACAGCTTACGCATTTATAGTATTTTATCATCAGATCATCCATTTCTCTAAAACAAACTGAGTCAATCTCCTGTAAATTGGAGGGACTAGTTTAAATAATAGACAGTCGTATTAGTTAAAAGTAGCGTTCCACATTTTGTGACCTAATTAAAATACTCTCTGGCAGTGTATAATAAGCGCTTTTAAGACAAAGACAAAACTCAATTGAACAGCCAATTGAAGTGTGGAGCCGTCAAATACAAATACAAAGCTTTTCTGCAGGTGTGTGTGTGTGTATTTGTGTGTTGTGCATGACTGAATCTTTTTGCTTTATTTAACTTGCAAGAGTGTGCCTGAAGGAGGCAAACTTTGCCATTTTTTATTTCATTATTCCGTTCCCTTTCTGTTTTTTGAGGCTAATGAATAATAAAATATTTTATTGAGTATATTAGGGATTATTAAGCGTAACGTATTAAGAACCATTGGAACGGAAAAAGTTTTTGTTGAAAAACTTTTCGTTGCGATCGCGCAACTTAAAAGATTTTCATGTGCCTGGAAAAATGAGCGAATACGAATATTTTCCACTCAACGGAAAGCTAATTTTAAATTCAGGGCACAAACAAAATGCGTGAGACTCAGACAAAGCTGTCACGTGTCAGATGCACACAATCATACATACTATATACACCCATATATGATGAGAGTACATACATAACTCGGGCTGAAGGCACCAAAAGGTGCTATACCAGTAACTTTTATACTACTACCACTACTACTACATGTATTTCTCTGGCAAAAAGGTCTTTGCTGTGTATTTCAGGTATTTCAGTTAGCTGTGAAATATGCTAACGCCAAATGCATGTTGAGCTCTTTGATGCCTGCCAAAAGTTGGCACAAAACCTTTTGAGGACCATTCAGTCAGGCACACAAACACAAACACACACACACACATTAACTTTCCTATTCACTTGGCTATTAAATGATAGGCAACAGCAAAAAAAAAACCACGCCCAACGGAGTGCTGAGTTTATCAACGAAGTCAGAGCAGAAGTAGCAAACCTTTTGGATAGGCCAATTTACCAATCCGCCAACATACAGAGAAAATAGGGTCAGAAGTTGCGAGGTGTGATGTGGAATCACAATTTACTGCTATACTTATTTCATGGACCAAATTGAAATTCGACCCAAGTGGCGAACACACATTGAAAATAGAAAATATGAAAAGCAATTCAAAAATTTATTTGTTTTCATAAATGAAATTGAAAATGATTTCAGTTTGACTTGCGCTTGAGTTTACAGCCTATTTACTATTGGAATCTAATTGATGGTGAAATTATGTAATGAATATAAATAAGATAAGCCGGAAAATTGATATAGTAGAGTTAACTACAAGAACTGTTAACAAAACGTATCGTATGTATTTAATAAATAATGGTTTGGTATGTGATTATCTAATTGTTGCCCTTAGCTGAAAGTTGCCTTTCAATTTGCAATGTTTGCAGCCTGTTATAATTAGTTAAAGTATATTATGAACAATGTGAAAATGTTATAAAGTAAATTTATTCATGATCAGTATCAAGAAATTCTTATAACTAATCAGATTTAAGACATATTTCAATTATTAAAAGAATGAACATTTGTAGTCTTATAATTTAAAAAACTATTTACATTTGTATGAATATAATAAAATGTGTGAAAAAGGGAAAAACTACGTATATTTCTTGTAGGAGCCTTGTCCGCAATTATTAATTATTCTGTTTAACTTAATTCCCTGAAACCCACACACACAGACAACCACATCTATGTTTTACTCACACACACGCACATTAACTTGCAACTTGCATCCTGGAAGTGTCAAATGAAGTTTGTCAGCAGCTGAAAATCTAATAACAGAAAACACGCAAACATAATAACAGTTTGTTGCTCTTTTGTGTTTTTGTTATTGTCACGTTGTCTGTGAGTGTGTGTGTGTGTGTGGAGCACAGTTTTAATTTGTGTGTGGCACTGCATATTAAATAGGTTGCTCCTAGACACATCAACACCACACCCCTTTCCTGCCCCGCTGAGCCACAGTTGACAGCCCTCAATTCGCGGTGTCTGATTGAATTGAGGGGGCGGCACGTGAGTTGCTCCCCATTCGATCAGCAGATGTATCGAAAATTGGCTTTCAATTGCCAAAATGGACTGTGCCTATCAGTGTGTGTGTGTGTGTGTGTGTGTGTGTGTGTGGTATAACTGATTAAGTCGCCTGGGCTCATAAAAAAAACATTAAATGGAAATTAGTTGTTATTGTGGGCACACGCCGGTTAACCTGTCAGGACATTTCCCCTTTGGGCAGGCACAAATTGACCTGATATATTTGGTATTAATTGACATCACCTACCTTTTGGGAATGCAGTTGGCATAAAAAGTAAATGGCATTGTCAACTACACATATGATGATATCATAGTCTGCTTTACAGCTTCTGTGTTTTTGCTAACGTTTCGCTTATGGCCATTAAAAAATACTCAGTAATTGTAGAGCTTTCTTTAACTTTCTTCTTCGAAAAAGTATATTATTATAAGAGATTTGCTTCTCAGTATGCTGTTAATTACAGTTTTAAAGCTACCCAAAATAATCTTTAGAATTTTCTATAAATACATTCATTGTATTCGTATTTTGCTGTCAAATTTGAGTGGCTTCCTTATGACAAACACTGTGCTTTACATTCCTCTTCGTCTTCAAACAAATTTTTCGTACCTTTGCAGCCGCCGTAAATGAAAGATTCGCATTGTTGAGATTCCTTTATAAAGCGCCACATCGGAAATAATGCCTTACAGGGTCCAGTTACGCTTGGTTTATCATCGCACTTCTCTAAGGATTTAATGTAATGTAAAATGATTAATAGTCAATAAAAGCCAAGAACTTACTTGCATTATATGCATAGCTGGTAATCACAAATAGTAAGAGAATGCAACAAAGCTGTAAGATAATAAACCTCATATTTTAAACTGTTTAAAATGCGAAGCAAATCAAATTTGATATTATTATCCCGCTTACTGGGAATTAAAACTAAATTTGTCTTAAAGGGTTTGTTTCCCTGTTCGCCAGCAAATAAAATATGTACAATTAAAGCCCAATGATGTTATACAATGATTTATTTAAAACACTTTATTAAAGTGGCTTTTCATTGAAATCAAAACACATTAGTAAAGAATATTTTATGTGATTTTTTCAGACACTTCGGCTAATAAAATTGAATGTCAAATATAAAAAAAAAGTGGCAAAATAAATGTTATTCGGTTATCTCGAAAGTTATGGCTGCCGGGCGATAGATTTAAACACATTTCAATTGTCATTTAAAATGCCATCAATTACATGGCGACATACAATTACACATATGCTTACACTTCTTCAAGTGTGACTGTGTGTGACTGTGTGTGTGTGTGTGTGTGAGGGGGTGGATGAGCTGATTATATTGCGAGCTATAGCGATAGCACAAATCCCCAGAAATTAAACCGCAAACACTCGGCACAACACCACAAAAGCCACACACAATCACACACACACACACAAAAGGGAAAAAACTAGCTGTTGTGATATTTATCGATTCGCTATTATTCGCTCGCATCGAAAACTGTTTTTAATGCTCGAAATCCATTTGGTCATAGCACAACGGCTTTTGCCAGGGACCCACTATACGTATACGCAATTTTATAGCGTATGTTTATTAAGCTGCTTTTCCATTGTGTGTATGCGTTTGTGTGTGTTATGGCGCCGGCAACTCTATGACATCGTCAACATATTCGCTCATTGTATGTACATTTTTGTATTCCTTTGACATTTTCTTAAGTATTTCCTACCACAAAATACAGCTAAGGGAATTTTTCAAAATTTTTGTCTACCTTTTGTTATTGTCAAGATAGTTGATTGAAACTTACTGACTAAAGAATGGGGAATGAGTTTTATTTAATAAATACTTAATTTACATACAAACTTGCTATACATTAATTTCCAACTAATAAGTTTACCAATGTGAAATGTGCTAAGTACTACAACTATACAAGTATATTGCTATTTGTCATAAATAAGCTGTTGTAATCTGCAAAACGAATATTTTTAGCCACTCCTGTTCATTATCTACGCTGAAGTTGTCCATTAATGGTTTGTGAAATATTCAAAAATGCTTTTAGTCATGCAGTTTGACAGAGATTTCAAATACTGCTCCCATTCACATTTTATTTTTATTTTGGCGGCTTTAGTTGCTAAGCTCATAAATACGCGACGCATTGGTTTTCAATTTGAACATGTGTTTGGGCCCAGCATGTAAGCCAGTTGTATACGTACGGGTATTGCCTGTTCCTGTTGCTGTTCCTGTTCCATGTTTGTCAATAAGCCATTGATACTTTAATGTATGCACCGCTGGGTGTCGGTTTAAGTTGGCTCACTTCAGGATTTGCATTGGTCCCGTTAACGGATGTGTGTGGGATTGTGAAGGGGGGGTCGGATTTATGATAGCAAGTATACGACTCATACACACATCATTGGCGGTCGAATAAATCCACTCGACGCTTGTGGTTGTTTATTTATTCGAATATTATTTAAACAAAGCGAAGGAGAAGAACGTGTGAACTTTTCTTAGTAAACCAGTAAAGACTCCATAAATCTTTGTATACACTCAATATCTATTCTCAACTTTCACATATGCTAATTGCAAGTTGAAGCTTGATACTCTTTAAAGAAAGCTATTCAAGCGATGATTATGTGTTCCTTAGTGTATATTTTAACTACATTTTATATTATATAATCCTGGCAATCTCTCATTGCATAAAACGTTTTTACTCCATCGCATTTTTCTATTTGTTATTATAAACCAAACCGATATCTTTATTGAAAGCAGTGCCATAATGTTTTCTAATTCATATGTGTTGTACAATATATCAATAATATCTTATTACGCTTTCATATATCTTTGTTATACTATTAGAGAACTGTCTCACACATTAACATCATTACGTATGCTTAATATTTGTTAAGCAGCTTTGCAAATAGAAACCCCCATCAAAGAGCCGTTCAATCGATGTTAATTCGTTCTAAAACACATTGCGATGCAAAATCAAATCTATTTACAATGTAATTAATGAGTACTGGCTAAAGTGCCAACAGTCGATGCCTCAATAAACAACATGAGGGCTCTCAAATGGCAGCCAGTGCGTAGTAGTTGAATAAATAAGCCACGACAACGACCACGCCCACAACACATACAGATACATACATACACATACACAGTTTCGTATGCATATATTGGTTATCGGTAAGCCAAAACCCTAATACAAAGCAAATATTTATATTTGACATTTTAGACACAGATGCGATATACGAACAGAATAATATGTGAGAAACTCCCATGGGAGGAATAAAGAACTCATATATTCGTCACCATTTGGTTTTGGTTAGGTCTGGGATCAAATCGAAAATGGTAATGAAACCGCCAGCCATCGGTATTCATATGAACATCATGATCATCGTCATCGTCATCGTCCTCATCATCATATGGATTGAGCACACAAATATACTGTAAGTATGTCTATGTATGTATGTTTCATATGTAAGTATTTACATACAAACGCAATCACGTGGTGCACAGACTCATGATAAATTTATGTATTGAATTTCAGCAACAATTGTCAGTTGTGGTCGGGAATTCAAATGAATAATCGTCGTCCTGGTCGCCTGTTTGTCAACAAGACTAGGCCTGTCCTGACATGCTAATTATATGGTCGTGATCTCATTGTCGATGGAATTTCTGTTGCTTACGAGATTCAGTTGCATTAATTACAGCAACTTTCTTAAATTTGACTATGGGACACGTAATCTATAAAGGTTTTAAAGAAACCTGGATTTAGATGTACTTAAATCAGAAAATATATTTCACAATTAATACAGCACACATCCAAAACAATTAGTATTTCAATCTGTTTACAAACTTTGGCGTAAAGCTTAACGATTAATTCTTAAATTTAATTTTAATATTTTTAAGCCCACTAGAGAAAGAGAGAGCAAATGTTATAATAAATATTTAACTATACTCTATATTTGCTAGTACTATTTTCATAGTAAAATTGGCATAAAATTAACTATTCAAAATAAGTCATATCTTATGCAAAAACCAAACCGCAAGTGCAACAAATAGCTCGACAACAAACAGTTAAAACCCAAATACCAGCAACCTTAACTTTTCAGCCTGTCAAAGCTGAAACTCTCAAGTCTTTGCCAATGGCGGTAAATTTTTGTTTCATAAACGAAATCAAGACAAAAGTTTTGAAAACCGCGTTTAACTTTCTCAACTTTTACCCGCAGCAGCCACAACAACAACAACAGCAACGGAAACTAAGTGAAATGACAGCAGCAATCGATGCGTATTAACTTGAAAAAGTTATGTTTTAATACTCGTCAAGAAACAATCGATATCGACCACTCACGGGAGTCCCCTTATTATGAAGCTGGCCCACGAGTAATGAAACTATTCTATCCTAAGTTTAGCTTAATGCTGGCTGAAAAATGATAAAAGTTTATATTGTTATGATGATGATGTAGAGGCTGGTGTGCTACGATAACATTTTTAGAAAATAGTATTTACGTAGTTAGTTGAAAGTTCCCCACTTATTTTACCAACAAAATATACATATACACTTCAAAATAATTGTGTTGTGGCTTAACATTCGAGACTACAATGGTCTTACCAACTTCTCAACTTCGTTTTCAATCATGCATTGCACTTGTCTATCACGTTCAGGACATGCAAGTTAAGATACAATTTTGACGTCATGGTAAACTCGATTTCAATCTGTTAGATTTCAAATACAAAGTTTCTTACACTTCATTATTTGTACAATTTATTCATATTTATGTACAGATTCAATTTTAAGCTTGTAGTATATTAGTTTTATTTACTCACCTCAAGTTAAGTTTGCTTAGCAAACCAAAGATTACGTGTTTGAGATCTGTTAATAAATGTGTTTAAAATTTGTCTTTTCTCTTAGTACACGTCAGCCTGTTCAGAAGTAAATGAAGCATTACAAAGATTGCGATTAGATATAAGTTGATAAGAGGCATTCTACATATAAATGGGTATATCAAGATGCTACCCATTTTAGTCTCAAATGTAGCGTCGGTACTTGATAATATTTAAATAAAACCATTTGAGTAATTTCAGTTTAATCAATGCTGTAATAATTTGTTAATTATAATACATAATATATTTAAAATCAAGAGTAAGTTGAAAAACTTTTAAATGGCGAAGTGTGAAAGATATAAAAATGCGGAGGATGAAAGGTGTGTAACAAAGTGCAAGTTAGTTAAAGTACATTTCTTAACAGTTATAATATATATATATATTAATCACGTTTTCAGCAATAAAAACTATTTACCCGTATTTATTGAAAGCGGAAATAACAGTCGAAATTATTCTGATGCAACTGATGAGCCAGTAACTGATTTTCGACGTGCCTTACCACAGATTTTAGCTGTTAACATTCAGAACTTGCTGCAATTCGGTAAGTATTTAATTTGAATTAAAGTTGTATAAATATAAACTAGTAGTATTTTTGTTAAATATATATTCCTATTATTTTAATATACAATAAAGGCTATGGCATGACGCAGGGATTCCCCACAATTGCAATACCTGCAATACAAAGCAGTTCCGATAGCAGTTCAATAACTTTGAACAAGGAGCAAATATCGTGGCTCAGTAAGTTATCTTCTATCTAGATATTGACTTTGGCAAGTATTTATTTATATATTTGTCAATCTTCAACAAAAAACAGTTGACATAATAATATTATTATAGAAAATCAAATTATAAAATTAACATTTGAATTACATTATATACATACAATTTAAAATGTATAGCTAAAAAGATAAATAAAGGGCAAGTCAAAGATTCTTTAACTGATATAACATTTATTACTAAGTTTTGGAATATATTTATAGCTTTTATCTATCTTCTATCCCATAGGCTCCATAAATTTAATATGTATGCCACTAGGATGTCTATTCTCTGGCATGTTTGCTCAGTATCTGGGGAAACGTCGAGCTATGCAGGTGTGTATTTTAACCTGTATATTTTATTATGAAAGTAAATATTGATAGACATGCAATAGAAATGTATTTCAATACTAACGATTTAATTTAATATTTAATATATTTTTAGTTGATCAATCTGCCTATGCTGGCTGCCTGGCTGCTTTTTCACTATGCGACGTGTACGGAACACATGTATCTGGCTTTATGTTTCGTGGGCATTGGCGGCGGGTTGATGGAAGCAGCGGTTAGTTGAGTAAATAAAAGTGTTTAAAGATTTATAAAATGCATTCTTCCATAGGTAATAACATATGTGGCTGAAATAACTGATCCGAAATATAGGGGAATGTTTTCGGCCTTGGCCACAACCTGTGTCAGCTTGGGAGTGTTCACGCAGTTCCTGCTTGGCTCCTTGATGCATTGGAGGACTGTGGCAATAGTAAGCACGGTAATACCACTATTTTCTATAGTCATGTTGTGCTTTGTGCCAGAGAGTCCAGTATGGCTAATCAGAGAGCGACGTATTTCGGATGCGGTCAAAGCATTGCAGTGGCTACGTGGCTGGGTGCCAGAGCAGAAAGTCGATGCGGAATTTCAACAACTTTATGACGATCTGATTACTCAGAAATCAATCAGGAAAGCGGAGGAGGATAAAGGGTCCAATTCAATAGATTACTTACTAAAGAAGAAGCTTCACATGTGGCAGAAACGCAGTTTTATTTCGCCTTTTTTGCTGGTCCTGCTGACGTTCTTCATCTGCCATTTCTCTGGCAAGACACCGATAAGATCCTATGCGGTGTTGATCTTTGCAACGCTTAAGGCTCCCATCGACAAAAATAATGCCACAATACTGTTAGGCATCTCAGAATTGCTTGCAACCATATTTGGAGCTGTCTTCATCCATTCGACAGGCAAAAGGCCTTTAGTATTCACCTCCATGTTGGGCACAGGTGCATGTATTCTTGGCATAGCCATCTATGCTCAGTCACTCGATATAAATGAATTGACTGGGCTTGTGATACAGAATGAAACAGTCAATGCCTCAATGATTATGTTAAAGGATAACATTTCACCTCTCTTGAATAATTCGAACCTTGAACTTAACACGACGCTATCAGAGCTTCATATGGCATCCGAGCTGGCACCTGGACACAGTTATCTGGAGTGGCTGCCTCTGATTCTGGTGCTATTTGCCGCCTTCTTCGCCAATCTGGGCATACGCATGATACCCTGGGTATTAATTGGAGAGGTGTTTCCCGCTGATATACGCAGTAGCGCCTCGGGATTTGCTGGCTGCATGGGTTACTTATTCGGTTTCCTGGCCAACAAGATGTTTCTCTTAATGATCAGCGTGTTGACATTGCCTGGAACATTCGCCTTTTATGCATGCGTTTCTTTTATTGGTATTATTGTGCTATACTTTATTATGCCGGAGACAGAGGGTTGCACACTGGGTGTAAGTACTCAAGTTATTCATCTAATTTTAATCCATTACAGCGTTCTCTTTTGCAGGAAATCGAAGCTCACTTTTCGAAGAAGTCCAACGTTAATCTGCTGCGAAAGGCAAAGAATCAAAATGTAAAAAATGACGAAACTATGTCACAAATGCTTTAATTCTTTAATCCATTTTAATGCTAATAATATATATGCTTCTATTGTTTGCTAATGGTAATGACAGATGTGTTTACCACTTTGATTGACCAATTGGTCCAGGAACAAGTTGAACAGTTGATTATTTTGATGCTGACCATTGAAGCATGCAAGCGGCCTAAACAGAAATCAATTGGAAGATTAACTAGAGTAGTATAACTCAATCAATCAATTCTGTGATGCAGTCTGTTTGCCTGTGACAAGCTCAAGTTCGATGGACCAATTCAAAGGCAACTAGTTTCAGAAAACGCAAACAATTAGTATTTCGTATACGACATGGAGCCCAACTTGCAAAATGGATTAGATAAGGGAGATTCGATAACCATTTGCCTAATTGTTGCTATGAAATCAATCAGAGTTGAGACAATTGTTTATGGTCTGGAAAATCTCGGCAAATATAACCTTTTTAAATGCGGGCTCATCAATCATTGTGTGACCTCTTGGACTCATCCATTAAATGTAATAAAGACGAGTCGACGGGTTTACTGCTGTTCTTCTAGGTCTTTCTTAAATTCGTTATTTTAAAATATATTTGAATTATTTTTATATGACCTGCGGCACATGAAAAGTGCAAAGCTCTACGATATCCATTCCAGGCAATTTGCCACTCTCAACAAGATTGAAACTGAGTCTGGCTGCAGCCTGTCTGTGTCCATGCAAAATGCATTACACAAATTGTCTTGTCATTTCTGTCACCAGGTGCCAGGTACCAAAATTCAAGCAAATTGCGCTGACAGAGGGCTTTTCGAGTAGAATGGGTGACAAGTTCACAGATCTATGACAATACCAAACTGTCCACTTTTAGAACATCTGTCTGCGCTATTCAGGCAGAAATTTGGCAGGGCAATATGGGCGGTGTCTCTGTCAGAGTTTCTAAACCATGAGAATTTGCATACACCCCCAATTTGATAGAGTTTCAATTGTTCCCTTGCTAAAATTGACATGAAAAGGCGCATTCTAAACTAGTTGAAATACAAGCACCATTTATGTTCACATATGTTGACATTTCAGACATTTGATGTAAATGGAATGATAGCCTTCTCCATCTCAATTGATTTCTGCACATTAGCTGATAAGTAAGAAGCAGTGAGAATTAATAAATGACTTAGAGAACGCTATTAATTTTAAATATATATATTAATATACTTGGATATATACTATATTCCCTAGAAAGTTACGTACAAAAGCGTCCACATACATTATTGATAATGTTGCCTGTTGTCTACATTTATATGAAAATTCCAATTGTTCTTTTTATATTTTTGTTTTTTGTTTTTTTGCTGCCAATAAGTCCAACCCATAGTGCTTGAGTGCTGCCAAAAACTTCAAAGTGGCCTGAAGGGCAATCAACGTTAGGCAAACACCAACGAACCATAAAGCAATGCCAAAACAAGCAAACCCATTAGCCAAGTCAAAGCGAAAACTGGACATAAAACTGTAGCCGCTGCTATTGGGCAAAGATTTGAGTCGGAAGTTAGCCAAATAAATTTTATATGACACTGGCAGGACCGAGCGCAAGGCAATTGTAACAATAATATCAACAGGCAGTCCAAGCATTTAGGACCTAATAATATCACTTTTACTAGGAAAACACAACCTCAAAGCTGAACACAGATTTCAGTTCATGGTATAAAATAAGATAAATGGTCACTCGCAACGCCCAGATACTTCAAGCGGGGAATTCCCGGCTTGATAACAAATTAAATTAAATGCTGCCACAAAAATGCACAAATCTTTTGCATTCAATTAAGAGATTCCTAATTTATTGACTAATAAGTAGGTTTTGGAATTGTGTTCAGCGTTAAGCATTTCTTATATTACATTAAAAATACCATTTCATATCATTCTTTGCCATGTTTTAAATCCCATTACAACTTGTGAAAACGGAAAATTGTTTGATTTCGAAATGGCTGCAGATCAGGCACAATTTCAAAATTTATTAAATTCCCTATTGTCGATAGACAATCAAATGCGTAAGGAGGCTGAGGAAACTTACCAGAATCTGCCGCAGGAGTTGAAGGTAACAAGTTTGCTGGAAAGTATTTGCAATGGTCAACAATTGGAGACGGAACGACAAATGGCAGCCGTCCTGTTGCGTTGCCTCTTCAAATCCGAGTTTTCTGAGTTCTACACTAAGGTATTAGATAGGAATAATTATGTATTGCAGAACTTTCTAACCTATTGAAATTTTTATAGCTGCCTGTGAACTCACAAAAGCAGTTGTTGCAGCAGCTTTTGACGGCCGTGCAACAGGAAGTGACACCGCAGTTACGTCATAAGATTTGCGAGGTTATTGCCGAGGTTGCAAGTGTCCTCACCGATGGTTGGCCTGATATCCAGCCGTTTCTCTTCCAATGCCTCAATTCGTCAACGTCCCAGCAGCAACAGGAGTCGGCTTTGCGTATCTTAACTATTATGCCTGCGATCTTTGGTAACGAGGAAACTCTTCAGCTAGACTTGATCAAACAGATGCTGGCCAAGGGCCTGAATAACACAAGCTCTCCTGATGTACGCATGCAGGCCGTTCGAGCCGTTGTCGCCTTTATTTGGCATCACGATAAGGAGTCTATGTACAAAAACTTTGAAGACATGTTGCCACACATTATTAGTATTATCGGTGAATCGATTGCAGCTCGGGATGATCAAAGCGTGATACAACTGCTCATTGAAATGGCCGAGAATTGTCCAAAGTTCTTGCGTCCGCAGTTGGAAAACATTTTCGAAATGTGTCTGCAGGTATTCAGCTCAAAGAACTTTGAAGATGACTGGCGACATCTGGCGCTGGAGGTTATGCTCTCATTATCCGAGAATGCACCCGGCATGGTACGCATGCATGCCGATAGATATATTGGCGTCTTAATCCCACATCTTCTAGAAATGATGACAGAGCTGGACGACGATGAAGCTTGGGCGACCGTCGATACCATCGATAAGGCTGATCACTGGGATAAGAATTTTATTGCTCAATCTTCTCTCGATCGTTTGGCCTGTGGACTGGGTGGCAAAATTATCTTACACACTTTCCCAAGGCTATCTGACATGATGGCCCGTGCGGACTGGAGGTATCGTGTTGCCGCCTTAAATGCCATTGCAATTCTTGGTGAGGGCTGTCAGAAGCAAATGGATGTCATGCTCGATGAGATTGTGTCCAGCATTCTCAATTTTCTGCATGATCCTAGTCCACGTGTCCGTCATGCTCTCTGCAATACCCTTGGACAAATGGCGTCGGACTTTTCGCCTAACTTTGAGAACCAATTCCATGCACAGGTAACACAATTATCTTAATTCTAATAAGAATGAAGTTACGTCAATATAAGGCTAAGGGATCACGTGCAGTGGTGTCCGAAAATATGAATTCCCTACTACGCGTGGCCTAAGCTAAACACACACTTCGTGTATTTTACGAAGCGAGCGTTCGGCTGTTCTCATCTCCCCGAAACCATTAACCGGTATTAACCGATTGAAATTGGTAACCAGTAGGGCTAGGAGATATACATAATAATATTACTACACAAATTCATTTACAGGTGCTGCCCGCATTGTTGATTCTGTTGGAAGATGAAGCAAATCCTCGTGTTCAGGCTCACGCTGGAGCTGCTTTGGTGAATTTCAGTGTAGAATGCTCCAAGAGTACATTGGAACGCTATCTGAACGAAATTATGACCAAATTGGAGGCCCTTTTGAAACTAGATCAAATGGGCAACACGTTGGTACTAGATCAGATAATCACGACAATTGGCGCGGTGGCGAATAAGTGTGAGCATCAATTTGATGCATACTACGATCGTGTAATGCCATGCCTCAAATTCATCATTCAAAATTTCAATTCGACGGATTTGCAAGTAATACGTGGCAGGGCAATTGAGTGTGTAAGTTTTATTGGTCTGGCTGTGGGTCGAGAAAAGTTCGATGCCGATGCTGGTGAAATTATGGATATGCTGCTGAAGATACACTCTGAGGGAAATCTGCCTGATTATGATCCACAGACAGCGTATTTGATTAGATCCTGGTCTTGCATGTGCACGATATTGGGCAAGCAATTTGAGCCGTATTTGCCACTGGTGATGGGTTCAGTAATGCGCACAGCTTCCATAACACCCGAGATAGATGATGTGGAAATCATAGATGTCGGAGACATTGAGGATGATGGAGATGTGAGGCTCATTCCGATTGACGATTCCTTACACACCTCTGAAATGGAAGAGAAGCTAACCGCTTGTGAAATACTCGTTTGCTATGCACAAGAATTAAAGGACGGCTTTGCCGATTACGCCGAGGATGTGGTATGTCTGATGGTGCCACTGCTTCATTTCCCCTTCCATGATGGTGTCCGCTCAACAGCTGCTGAAGCATTGCCTTATTTACTCGAGTGTGTCAAAAACAAGGGCCCACAATATGTGGAAGGCATGTGGCTCTACATTTCTCCCGAACTAATCAAGGCAATCAACACGGAAACGAAAGTAGAAATACAGTTCGATTTGTTGAATTCTTTAGCCAAATGCATTGAAACTCTTGATCCCAAAACGTGTCTCAACGAGGTGACCATGGAGCAGGTACTCCAAATTATCGATAAGTTTATGCAAAATCATTTTGAAAGCGCCGATAAGAGGACTGCAGTCCGGGGCGAGGAGGATTACGATGATGACGTTGAGCAGCAGCTGGCCGAAAAGAATACTGCCGACAACTATATACTAGCCAAGGTGGTGAACATTATTCACGTTCTCTTCATCAGCAACGAGGCACAGTTTTTGACCTCCTTTGAAAAGGTGGCACTTCATTTTGTCAAACTGCTGGATCCCAATCGGTCATGTGCCGATCGTTTCTGGGGCCTATACGCATTCAAGGTTTTAATTGAATTCTCAGGTCCTGCTTGTGCTTCATATCAGCATATATTCACAGCGGCATTTCGGCAGTATATTGTCGATAATTCACCAGATGTCCGTCTGGCAGCTGCTTTGGGTTGTGGAGTTTTAGCTCAATACGGTGGCGATCCATTTGCCCAGACATGTGCTCAACTCATTCCCCTTCTAATGCAAGTCATCAACGATCCAACAGCACGCGAGGATAAAAACATAATTGCAACGGAGAAGGCCATTTCAGCATTTTCCAAGATCCTCAAATACAACAAGTCGGCATTGACGAATGTTGATGAGCTAATTGCCACTTGGTTTACCTGGCTTCCCGTTTCACATGATCCCGAAGAAGCTATTCATATATATGGTTATCTCTGTGATCTGCTTGAGAGCAATCATGCTGCCATTTTGGGCAATCAAAGTTGTAATTTACCGCGCCTTGTGGCGCTTATTGCGGAAGCCTTCAGTTGCAATGTGGTGGATGTTAACAAATCACCTGGAACCCGTTTTATAAGTTTCCTAAAGGAGATAGATTCATATCCCGAAATTATGGTGGCATGTACATACTTCTTGGGTCCCAAACTGCGGCAGACACTTGAGAATGCCACTCGGGAAGAATTTCAATAAAGCACGTCTTCACGCCACATAAAGGGAAATTCTAGGAATTATGTATATTCAAACATTGTTTGAAAAACATTGGAAAGCTTTATAACTAAATTTTAAATGTGCTTATTACTTAGTGATTTAAATCAAAAGGCAAAATTTAAATAGGTTTTACATATAAAATATAAATATAATCATTTATATATTTTTTTATATAGATTTTTATATTTATATTTAATTTTATATATTGACACATATATACTTTCGAATTGTATTATATCAACAATAAAATATGGGCACGTTCACCAGAATCCATGATACTTTTCCTGTTTGCTCTGTTCTTATAGAAGAACTGAAATAATATAGATACTTTAATATGATTTTGCTACCTTTAATTGTGTTTTTATATTTATCGAACAATTTTACTCGTGTGTCAACAAATGGAATTTAATCAAACAATTAAAGATGCCCTCAAGAACGTTTTAGAAAAAGTACGATAGTGTAATATTCAAGTGTAACAATTGATCAGGAAATATACATTTCCGGGAAAGCGTGGCCTATGTTTGTTCTATATTAAGTAAATAAATTATTATGCTTTTATATATAATAATAATGCATATATTCGGTTACTAATCGTATGCAAATATTGATAATATGGTGTATGTAGACCTTAATTTGTAGACCTTTGGTAAAGGGTATAAACCAGTCGAGTCATAACATCGTAACTGGCAATCGGCTCATTGGTTTTGTTACAGCAAATGTTTCTGTGTAAGTTTGTTGTTTAAGGAACTGTAGCGAAGGGCGATGAACGTGATAAATGAAAGCAAAAGAGACTGAGGATTCAAAACTGTGGAATGAGCTCAGAGCATTTGTTGCCAATTGTGATGACAATTTTATGACTCTGTTTTTTTATGACTCAAGTTTTATTTATGACTTCTGTCTTTCGTCTCTGACAGTTTGCAAAGATACTTTCTTTTAAGATTGTTTTACTTAAATTGTCAAATGTTTAACAAAATAAATATACATAATAAAAAGAGTATGATAAATTATACATTATTCTCCCACATTTTTTTTTGAAAATGACAGCAACAACTAACGTTTCACTTGAAGACCTACCTCCCTCCCTCCCTCTCTCCCTAATTGTATGTTCTATTATCCGATTCATTTATTTGGCAGTCAACTTGTGAGCTGTATACTTTTACGACATTTAAGAAAATTTATGTCAACACCTTGTCTGCAGCAGGACGTCCCGGAAGTCGGCGAGTCGTCGCCAGCTGCTAGCTGCAAAAACGTTGGAGAGTAACCAGATTCAAGTTGGGGAAATTGCCAAAAGTCATTAAGCTTGCGCATTGGTGCAACAGCAATGAGATTTCCTCACCTGCGCCTCAAGGTTGCCCAATGGAAAGCAAACGAGCATTGCATTTCTGTTGACGACGATTCTAAGGGCTCATTATTTTTGCAATCCCATTATACATATCTGTGTGTATTCTTAATATTCCAGTCTAAGCTAGCTAAACATCCTTTTGCCATCTGACGTTTACCATAAATTTAATTACATTTTCATTTCCGTTCTGGCTGAAAATCGCTTTTTGGCAAGCATTTCCATGGTGCACGTGGCGTATGAGCAATGCATCAAAAAGAAAAAAAGAGCTCAATCTGACATTAATATATGGTAAAACTTAAGCAGCTGCAAGTATAAAACTATAAGATAAGAAATCCCAAAAATACAGTAATTAAGTTGCATAGAGATAAACATGAGCAATAAATTTAGTCTTACTTAAACAAATTGAGTGTTTATAGCCAGTATTTAACTAATATTTAATATAATAAATTTCAACTGCTTCTCTTATCTTATGCAAAATAATTAAATTGTCAATGATATTCATGATATAAATTATAATTATATTTTAGTTTCTTGACAAATATAAACTTGATCCAAATGACGCACCTGCAACATTCATTGCAGCATTTTGATGCCTACATAAGTGCAGATTACCATAGCACAGCATAGAAGGGAATAACGCAGTTTTCCCGCATCCAGTTTTCCCTGAGAATTGCAACAAAGCATGTCGAAGATGTAGCGCCACAAAGTGCGGCGCTGACGAGATGGAGATTGGAGTGGATTGGAAGACAGCGAATCGCCAACGCTTAAATTCTCACTATTCTCTAGCAATTCAATGAAGCTTTTCTGCAAATTGTGATCACCGGACTGCGACTCTTTTAGATAGTTAATAGTGCAGAGTTCTTGCTCCGAAGAGATATCCATATCACGCTCAGATTCTGGCGGCAAGTTGTGAGTGGAAATTGTCCACCAAGCGAATCTTTCCGCTTTTTGCAACTGATTATGATCGACGCTCTCGGAGTATAGACCGCTTCTGCTATCACTACCATTACTTAATGAATAATAATCGGTTGTCGTCTCCCTGGTCGTATTTAAATCCATATAATCCGTGCTCATCGCTGACATCGGTTCCACACGGCTTTTATACGCGTCCTGCCACTGTTGTTTTATCTCGGGCATTGAATTCGTTTGCTCCGTTTCATCTTCAACACTTTCTTGCGATTCGTTTTGGGACGTCACTGTATCGTAATCCTCATCCTCCTCATAGTGTCTTAGGTGCTCCAGGTGCTTGAGATAATCGACGCCGCCACGAAACCGCTGAGGAGTCGGCAAATTGTAACCTTGACTGCGTGCAGAAAAGTTGCGCCAACTCGACAGCGGCATCTGACGGCCTGGCAGAGGCTGTAGACTATGTATGTCCCTTAGCCAACTATGAAGATTCATCTGGTGCTGCTGGTTCCGTATGCTGGTCACTAGGTCATGGGCGCGCATCTTGGCGCGATCTTCAATAATGGCCACGTGCAGCCTGCGCTCCAGTTGTCGACGAGTGAGGTATGCAATTTGACGTGCCGCAATGTGATAATTGTGGCACATTATGAATAGCTCATTATTGGTAAGCTGCTGCAGCTGGTCCATTGTAGTGGGCATTTTGGCGGGTGCGTATTCTGTTCGATTGGCGTTGAGAGAGTTCCTAGACGTTTTTATTTTTGTATGTTATGTTACTGTCAAATATACCGAAAATTTTGATCTAACCCTTGCCGTCATTGTTGTTCTCTTACAAACAATTTAGTCAAACTCCATTAGTTTGTTGGAGCCAAAGAATATAAGTATAACCTTTCATATATTATATTAGGCCAAAGTATTTCTGACAGTAGTTGTCAAACAAAATCAAATTATGGCCAATATGTCAACTGGTCATCGCTAAGTTGTACTAATAAATCTATTGATTGTTGCTTTAACACATATACGATTTATGATCTAAAGAACCGACTTTAATTCAGTTTAAATATTAAATACTATGCTATGTGTGGCTGAGAAACTAGATTATTAAATAATAATAAACGCAAATCTATAATATCCACTAGGGGATATCGAAATTTGTTACGGTGCATTTCAATTTTATATAAGTACATGTACAGATTGGAATTTTTTATTTGTAAACATTTAGGCTACACACACAACTACAAACAACTTATGTATTCGATATATTATATCAAGTTTGACAGATCTCAAAAATGTTATTCAGAAATGGGCTGCGATTTGGTTTTCAAAACAGTGTTAGAGTCTAATACTTAATTAATAACATGTAATTAATAATATTACCTTTATTCTTCTGTTCTATTTTCTGACATTTGTTTTAAGCTTTCGCAGCAAATTGTTATTGTCTTTTAATATTCGTGTTCCGTTTTTACCTTTTATTTTTTGGTATTTGAAAATTGTTTCTTATTTTTGTTTATATTCCGCAAATTGATTTTATTCATGCTGACACAATTATGTAATAATTTTTAATTATACTTAAACTATTAAGTATTTACAAAGCTCAACTTCAAACAAGAACTTTTAACGGCATTTAATTTCTGTGTAAAATTTGAGCGAACTTCTTTGTTTTTCTTTTAATATTGTTTAAGTCTAATTATTCTTAAGAATTTCTAGTTTTCATAATATTCTGTGTTGTATTTTTTAAAGCAGAAACAATGCGTATTTTTTGGTTTCTTCGAATTTTCTATTAGGAATTATGGGTAATTTGTAATAACAATATTGTATGTGTGTCTCTTACGTGTTTATAACATTTTACTTTCTTTTTTTGTTTTTGTTGTTGTTAATACTAAGTATGAAAATGTAATTGAAATTTGAACTCGATCAATTTAATTTTAATTATAATCAAAATTATTTACATCATGAAATATGCTAATTAATTATTCATATTATTTCTTGAATTGTCGATTGTCAAATCGAAGACAAACGATTCAATAAATTCGTGCTGATGCTTCGACAGCTTTAATAACTGTTGCAAATTGCTTGAAATTGAAATTGCGTCTTGGCCGCTTTAAGCCACAAACCAAATGATGAGGAGGGGCAACTAACGATGACACGAGACCTCAGGCTCAATCTCCACTTGAATCTCGTCGTCGTCGTCCTTGTGCTCATCCTCCCTCACTCATCGTTTGCGATTATAGGCGCCAAGCGAAGACTGCCTTCATTCTTTCATCTCGTGAGCATTCGCTCCAAGCTCGAGCAGCTCATGTGGCTCAGCATTTAGCTAATTTAAAATATATATATTTAATAATAATGGGAATGGATAACAATGATGGTTTAGTATTTACCCGATCCACGCTTGCCAAATCGTTCTTCGATAGATGATTAACCAAAATGGTGCCCAGGGCATCGCACATAACATTGATGGTGGTGCGGAATCGATCCCTGAAAGGCAATGAGTTTAATCGAGGATCTGTCGACAACTCTAGTTGATACTTACAACAGCCAATCTACTGCAATAATCAGGGACACATCCTTGGGTTCCAGACCCACAGTATCCAGTACCATAACCATTGTAACCAGTCCTGCCTGCGGTATGCCCGCAGCGCCAATAGAAGCCGCCGTCGCCGTTATACTGACAGCTACAATGGTGCCAAAGGAGTAACTCATCTCACGATATTGGGCAATAAAGAGAGCTGCCACAGCCTCATACAATGCAGTGCCATCCATGTTGATTGTGGCACCCACAGGTATAACAAAACGTGTGACACGCGGATCGATGCCCATGTTATCCAAACATTTGATGGTCAAGGGCATGGTGGCCGAGCTGGAGCCCGTGCCGAAGGCAGTGGCCAATACCTGACTCAGTTTGGCTATGTAGCGATATGGCAATCGACGTGTGCCCAAAAAGAATATTACAGCAATAGTACCTAATTATCAAATATCAAGTGTTATCATCGCGAAATGTACTTAGTCTCTTATCAGCTTATCAGCTTACCAAAGCCGTGCAGGAAAAGACCTATCATCACGGTTATGAAATACCATCCTAATGACTGTATTGTTGCCGCTATAGACTCCATTTCAATAATCTTGGCAGCTATCAAAAAGGCCACGCCGAGTGGAGATATCCTAATGATTTCATCAGTTTCATCAGTCAGAATTTATTATATACATAATATCTAATTCTTTATGTACTCACCAAATTACCCAAGATGTAATTGTCATCATTGCCTCACTGAGCGTAGTAAAGAAATCCTGCAGCAGTTGACCCTTCTCTCGCATACGTCCAATAGTTGTGCCCAAGATCACACTGAACATGACCAGGCCAAGTACATTGGAGCCCTCTCGTTGTGCCGACTTGAATTCCCAATTCTCCATGGGCTCTGTAAGTTCAAAGTGTTAAAGTATTTAAGATATAATAAAATATATATATTATATATAATACTCACGTGCTGGCGAAATGCTGGTGTTTTCAAATATCTCCGTACGATGCTGCAACAGTTAATTTTATTAAAACTTATTCTTAGTTACCCAAGTTTGGAGATTAATTAGAATTAATATGTACCATAAACTAGTAAATTGAATTGTTATTTAAGGATAAATTTTAATCGCAGAATATTCTTTGTCTTATCTTATATATAAATTTGTGAGATTTAGAACTGTCGTTGTGCTAGAAAATTATAATTCTAAAGATAATTTACCTTATTTCATCTTCTTTTACTTTTACAATTCTCTAACACTCTTGCTGACTTTTTCCATCTTTCTCTCTAGTGAGTGTATTTTTCTAGCGCTTTTACTTGTCCTCTGAAGTTAGAATACTAACTTAGTTTTAATGGAGATTTCTTTATCCAACTTTTCCCATTAAGATAAGCCATTTACATAAAAATTTATGTATATAGCTACTTATCATATTATATATCATTTAGTCATCTATTGCTGTAACATTTTCTAATTAATTTTAAGTAAATACAAGCACATCATTCCATTTCATAAGTTTCATGGAAATTCTGAGAACTAATTATTAAATATAGTCAACAAGTGTATGAGTAAATGATAATAATGTAATTCTGTTAAATTTTCCTATATAAACGCATACGCTTATTTGTATTTATGTATTTATTTATATATGTAAGCGAATATAGGTATATACATATTTATATATATAACAAGAACTGTCCGAGTTGAATACTTTGATTCAATTTGATTCATACTCGTATATTATAACTGTGTCTGTGGTGATAATTGATAATAATTTCAACGTGTACGCAAATTATATATGTATACACATGTAGACACAGATACATTTACATCTACATCTACATATGCGACACAGACAGACGGTCCCCTATAATTTTCAATTTCAATTGAAACGGAAAGAACTTTGCTTTGGAGTATCCTATCATGTCAGTTTTGATTATGTGCCGCGATGTGCTGTGCTTTAATCAAATTATGTAAGCAGCAGAACAATTGAATAATTGGCTCAGCTGCAATGATGAATTGAGCGAATGCGTGTACTGCTTCAGCGAATTCAGCGTAAAATAACAAGAACCTTAAAATCGAATAAATCTATATATAGAAACATACCTGAAACATTGTCGATTGAATAATGTTATCCGTGAACATGTTTCTGTTTTAGTAAAGAAAACCATTTAAGATCAAATATATATATTATATTTTCAATTACTTAACCTACCTCACTAGATCCATTAAAGTGTCGGGTGTCAAGACCTTGGAGGCCTTGTCAATTGTCTCTGTGCGGGTTTCCACAATTTTGGCACCCTGGCCGGGTCTAATTGTTGTGACTAGACAAATACCCAAAATAACTGCCGAAATTGTCGTGACAAAGTAGTAAGTTATGGCTCTGAAAGTAAATTAAAATATATATTACAGATGATGTTCCAATGGGAACTGGAAAGGTTTACCTGGTGGCAATCTTGCTGGACATACTCAGATCCAATCCACCGATGGCACTTGTTATGGAGGAAACCAACAATGGTACGATGAGACACTTCAGCATGCTGTGCACATAATTGTTAAGCTTCATTATGTTATGCCTTGAGTTTGGTCAACCATTGCTCTACTTACCGAAGAAATATTTCACCGGGAAATGATATATACATAATCTCACGCTTTGACCACTCGCCGGTGCTGTTCTTGATAATAAAGCCCACAAGACCACCCACAAATACACCAATCACTGTGGCCATTGTGAGCACATTCTCCTGCATAAAGCTTTTGAACTTGCTGGCATTCTGCTTGGGTCGCGTCATTGTGACTCTGTGTGAGTATTACCCTAGGCCCGTACGCACGGGCGGGGAGGCGTTTGCCAAAGGTGGGTGTCAGTTGGACCTAGGCGCAGCTAAGCCAACCCAAGGTATGTCCTTGTTGTGGTCCTTTTACCAAGAGTTATGCTGAAATAGAAATGAATTATAATATAACATCATTTAATTTTATTTTAAGTATAATATATTAACATATATTGATTATAATTGAGTATGAGTTAATATACTACATAAATCAATGTAATTTTAATTTTCTGAGTGTCATTACTAGCTATTCCTTAAATTTATCTCTAGTTATCCCAACTATGATATTTGTTAATCAATCGTAAGCCAAATTCTATTTATTTTAATTGTTATAAAATTAAATAAAATATATTTATGAGATCAGTATTGAATACAATACAATAGAAGCAGGGAGAGTTACGAAAATGCCAATAGAAAATTCCTTAAATATTTTAATTAAATTTTTAAAGTTGCCAACATTATTTGACTTCAAATGGAAGCACGTCTTCTACTTAATCTCGACAATTTTTAAACGAAAAGATCGTCCAAAGCAACTTTACTATTGATGATATTGTTTTAATATCAATTAAGATTATAGCAAAAAAAATTATACCATCTGAATTAAAAATAATTAAAAAATACTGTTGATATTTAACAACAACAGGAGGGTATATATTTTGACAATCCATTTTAGAATCTTTATTTTATATTTTAAACAAAAATGATTTAAAAATTGATTATGATAATTTAAAAAAGTATTAAAAGCAATAGGTTTTCTTATAAATTCTAGTACAAAGTATGAAGATAAGCTGTGAACATTTTAATAAATTACCCAGCACTTCGAATTTCAATGTCATTTAGCGTCAATTGCGATTTGACACCCATTGTTCACATTGTTTGTGTCCAAAAGTGTTTCCTCAGAAAATTTGCAAATGTGCAAAATGCAGCTCAATTAATATATCTTTGCTGATTGTTGCATTGAATGTAATTGAGAAACATTTTTTTTGCCATAGGCGTGCCAAACAAATAAATTTACATAGGCGACCGACTGACGAATCGACTGACCGACCACCTAATGAAAAGTAATGTTCAATCTTCTACATACAGCATATGGGTTACTCATATCATATACGGCAATATAAATGGCTGTGATCAATGTCAGCTGATAGGGATGATCATGTGCGAAAACTGATCCAAATTGTTGGAGGGCTCTTAATTGAACAGCCAGACAAAAGTGCATAAATGCTTTGGAATTGAAAGTATTACATGCAAATTGATTAATAACAATATTTGACACTTAGTTAAGTTTCCTCAATCAACGGGAAATCTATATCAATGAAAGATCACATTTTTTATCTCTAATCAACTCGAATTATGTTGAAATAAAGTGAATAGTCCACATATTTAATAGAGAAAATACCACATTTCGGACTATAAATGGTAATAAATATATTGTGATATATATTTCAATTAATATTATAAATACCGCCTGTTACTTAATTAACTTAACGATAACTATCTAATAACGTAGACTTAAAAGGGTCATTCAAGTAGTTATTTTTAGTGTCTGACGGCATTTTAATTAATTCTTTAAACTTGTAAAGAAAACTAATGACTTTGTCCGCCTACACGTAGTTGTTGACTTAGTTGTTATTGTTGTTGTTGTAATGCAAATCAATTCACGGACCCAGAGCACCGATGATGAATTATTTGCATCTAAAGTTGTGAATCAAAACAACTGCAGGTATAGTTTATTTAGTATAGATTTCAATGTTAATGCTAAACAGTTTTTCGATCAACATTCGAAATATGTTATATAAAACCGTGTCCAGCAATTTAATTATTGTGTTTTACACACCTATTTGACTGACTTTTTGTTAACGTAAATGGTTAACAATTAATTAAAGTTCAGCTATTTTTCATTCCCTTTCCGAATGGTTATGGTTCAGTAGATAGAACCGAGAACTAATCTAGTACAATTTAAATAACTAATATATATTTACTTGTAATCTATTAATTGCTTCGATGTTTTCTCTAATCGATGTTTAATCTCTGGCAAAGGCCGAAAGATTAAACTTGAAATTAAATTCAATTGAAACAGTATAAACTATGTAATCTAAATACTATAATTTCAATAATAATAATAATAATAATAATTACTGTCTATTTTGTTTATAATGTAAGTCATTTTGCAATGTTCAGCAATATATTTAAAAGAAAATTATCACGAGTTGGGAAATTTATTCAGCTATGATATTCTAGTCTATTTTTGTAGCCAAACATAACAAGGCAACAAAAATAGTTAAATCTGCTAAAAATAGAACTAATAAAAAATAAAATAATAAAGAAAACAAAAAGCAACTTGCGATGTTTGCAAAAAGCAATGCCGCCTACTTTCAAAAAGGGTACAGGGCCTTGGCCCTTCGACTCAACGGTCCATCTCAGGCAAGGCGAGGCTCTTATCAGCATCAGCTATCAAAATTTGCTATGGTCTCCTTAACTCAATAAGCGAAAATCGATGCATTAACCAATTAGAACATAATCACAGGGAGTATTTGACTACGGTATACTCAGTGCAGAAGGAATCAGAGAAGTATAATAGTGAGATGAAGTCAAGTGTGTTGTTTATTATACTTTCTATAAGGATTTAACTTTGTTGTCTCAATTAAATTAAACTGAATATTTTCTCTATTATAATAAATTGTCTAATGTCTACTGCCATAAACATAATACATAATAAAATGCATAGAATATTTAAATAAATATTATATTATTTAGAATTACTATCCATAACTGAAACAAATAAATACTAATTGGTTTTTATTACGCATCCTTGAGAACATCATGAACTATCATTATTTCTAGCACTTACCCATTTCACATATTAATATTAGGAAAAACAAAATTAGTAAAATTAAAAGTATTAAAAAAGAAAGAAATGTTTTATTAATTTTGTTTGTCTAGTAATTTGAATTTGATGTTAAATGTTTGTCATTCACTTCATTCACAACTGTTGTTGAGTATTTTTGTATTTGTCAATGAATTGTTATTCATTATTCATAGAGACATTTACATGATAAATATACTAAGTAATTGTTTATACGTCTTGGCTAGAAAATGTTTATTGCGTTGATATCGCATTTTATTACACTTACAACTTAGTGCATATAATAAAATTGCCGCCAGAGTTAAATTTACATAAACTTATGCCCTTTGGTTAATTTATTTAATATCGACTTTTTTATATGGTACACGATACAAAACGCGTTTTTTTTTCTGTTATGTTGTCGAGCACGCGACGATGGCACGACTGATCGGACTCGAATACAGATCGCCGATCGCAGGTCCACAATTTTCAATGATTCCACTGGCAATTCGGACGAAAACGAGAACTGTGAGAACAGACGGCTCAACTTTGCTTGCCTGATTATAAAATAGTACTAAAAACTACATCAAAATCAAATTTGAAATGTAGCCAACGAGCGAAACTTTCGCGACTGCGCTGCCAGCGTTGACAGCAGAACAATGCGTGTGTGTGTGTGAGTGACTGTTGGATTACTTTCATTCATCAAATGTATTCGCTTTGCGTTGTCGTTGTTTTTGCTGTTGATTTCGCAGTCGACGTCGCTGTCACAGTCGCTGCCTTTGGCGATGCTTATCAATTGCATTTAGCGCACACATAGCGCATACGACGCGTTGCCACTAACGCCAACGTCAAAGTCGTCGCATAATTAGCTGTCTTGTTCTCTGCACAAGTTTCGCTTTCAATCACCAGGCAAAATTGAAGAGAATTCATTATCAACGCATTGCGTTTTATGCCTCGAGTTCTTTTGCTTTTCCAGCATTTCCTTGCACCTTCCTCAAAAGTAGTTCAGTGTCTTTGAGGGGGTTGGCCTCTATCGCTCACTTCCTTGCACACTCTTTTCATTAGTTTCGGCATTGTATAAATTGCTCTGATCAGCCTGATATTGTTTTGTTGCAGGCCTGACGGAACAGTCAACATATTCTAAGGTAAAGAGGGATTTAGAGACAAGATACGACTAAGCACATGGTCCCTTACTTACTATAATTAAACTTTACGAATATTACTTGTAGATACTTATACTTCTGTGTATATAAAACTTTTGGAATAGATTTAGAATGTATGTTTATATATTAAAATAAATATTAAATAAATAAAATATATAATAAATAAAAATAAATTCTAAATAAATAAATACATACTTCGATAAAGCAAATAAATTATAAATTATTGTCTGCATTCTGTTAAGTCACAGTCTTTTAAATTTCCCAACTAAATAGACCCATTAATCTTATATATCCTTCTTCATCTGCAGAACTAGTCCCCTAAATTGAATAGATACTATATTTAGTTTTCTTTATGCTGCTCGAAATCGTTGGTTTATATTTGGTTAATGAATCTGTAAAATTAGAAAACTTATCACTGGATTTGTGTGCTTCAACTTTACTTAGAAGTTAAGTTCACTATCATTTTATACAAGATCATCTTTAATTTATATTATTAATGTATTTATATTAGCTTCTATTTAATTTGTAACAAGCTTAACAAGATGTCAAACCAAAGATCTGGCAACTAAAAATACATCTCTATTGATATCGCCAATCTAAACTTTATTTTGCGCTTATAAGAAAGTTTAGAAACTCATCTAAATGCTGATAGAAGTTCTAATTAGCCATTTCCGGCTTTCCTCATACCATGAATCGTACAATAAATAGTAATAATAAAAATCAGCACAGCTGCTGCAGTGTCACAGCTGCCTTTGATCTGTTTCTATTCGATTTGCCTTGGGGGCTAGTTCTACTTATTTCTGTTGTTGTTCTGCTGACCGTTGGCGACACCAAGCGACACCAACGACACCAACGCACGCTGGTGGGAAAGCAAAAACAAAAAACCCAAAAAAAAAAAAAAAGAAAACAAATCCGTATCGGGGTTTTGTCGCTATTTTATAACTACGTATAAGTGGCAGGGCCTAACTGCGAGTAAATGCCCGTTGTTGACAGCGTTTTGTCGTAGTCCCTTCCCTTGGGTGGTGAATTCATAACCAGCAGCTACCCTCGGCATCTATCTCCATGGCACATCATATTTCTGTCAGCTCTTTCTCATATGCATATGCAAACAGTCAGACACGCAAGTATTTGTACAATCGCAGAAGACTTCTATCTCTGATTGTATGCAAAAATCTGATACAATTTATTGATATTTGTATTTTCTATATAAAAATAACAAAATAGCATCCTTATGCTATCTTCAACTTTATTATTTCTTCTGTAATTATGTCATTATAATTATAAAAACAGATAATTCTAACGATTTCAAATGGATAAATACACTCTTAAGTGTATTGGAAATTGTCTATAGACATAACAATCATACATCCATTTATTAGTATCTTGTATCCGATTGAGGGTCATAGAAGTCCGTGTGCCATATTTGGTTAATCTAGCTCTCATAGTTTTTGAGATCTAGGTGTTCATACTTATAGACGGACATGGCTATATCGATTCGGCAGTTGATGCTGATCAAGAATTTATATACTACGAGTAACGAGTTATTTTTCTTAATATTTTTTTATCAGTTATCAAGTAGCATTTTCGT
The DNA here is from genome assembly GCA_958299025.2 of Drosophila histrio. Taxonomy (NCBI): domain Eukaryota; kingdom Metazoa; phylum Arthropoda; class Insecta; order Diptera; family Drosophilidae; genus Drosophila; species Drosophila histrio. The sequence goes on from OY282580.2 coordinate 18,130,460, forward strand.
ATGAATCTAATAAGATGAGTAGTTTGCTAATTAAAATATATACATGTTTTATATGAAGTGAGTGTCTGTTTTTAATTGTTTCTAGTAATCTCCTTATGGAGAGGTCTTGTGGTCTTCAGTGGGAGCCGGGTTTGGAAAGTATATACTACGAGTAACGAGTATAATTAATGAATAATTTAGATATTATTTTATTTAGCTTGCTAAAACCGTTTAAATTTTTATTTAAAGTCTATGGCCTTTATTTTTAATATAGAAATTTAACGAAATTCCAAAATCAGAACAAAATGAAGCATTTTTTTCTTTATTTAAAGAGCATACATTCAGTGAATCGTAAGAAGCTAGTACCTAACGTCAGTTAGAATACTTATGCTTATGACTGTATGTACGAATATGTACGAAAACGTGTACAGCATTTCTACCGGAACTGTCGATCTTCATTTTTGAATGTGGAAAATACACATATTGTGCTTACCACAAATACATATGCATATTTCATACCCTGTACCATATAAATGGGAACAAGCAAAGGTGTATTAGTGTACTATAATTGTACATATATACGATACAGAAGAAAAGTCCGTGTATATTTGTATGAGAACCCATCTATAACATTTAAATCTGTTGGTCTCACAGCCTTTAAATTCCAGAGATTTGGCAAACGGAAATAGCGACTGTGGTTCAAATACATGAATGTATATAAATATTACTACATTACATTATTAAACTGTTACAATGGAATACAATTATTAATTGATCGTTGCATTATTTATAGTAAGTAAGTATATTTTGTGAATGGACATGTCTTATTATCTAGTATCATTAAACTAATGGCGTATGCTGCTTAAATTATTTTTGAAATTCACATATTTTAGATTGATTGTCAATCTGTAGGCATCTTTGAGTAAGTTCAAAAACTAAACATCTATGTATTCTACTTTTTATCGAATCTTAAACGATAAAGAAGTAAAAAGCGAGCTGGAAATTACGTTAGCAATTAAAAATAGATCAAATTGGATATTGAAAAACTTCAAGCAATCAACGCTGAAATTTCTCTACATTTATAAGTATTTATTTTTATTATTTGTAACTTTATATTATGTTTAAACGTATGCATTATGTATTCATTAAAATTTTCAAGATCACAAATCATATTTTCTTTAACATTAGGTGAAAATGTGCTTGCAATTTTCATATATATCGCGATGTGAGTTTCCAGTTAACATACTACTATATAAAAACAATTAATGATGTTAAAATCGGAATGCAATTTAAAACGTATTAAAAATCCAGACAATCACTAGTTAAAATGTATTAAATTCAAAACTACGATCTTTGTCTGTAAAGCATATGGCAACATAATCAATATTTCAATACATATTAACTTTCTTTTTTGAAATCATCAATGGAAAGAACAACAAAACACTTGAAACCAAAATAGTGCAATGTGCAAGATAATAGTTGAATGGAGGTAAGTTGTATATGTAATGTTTGTGTGTGTGTGTGTGTGTATGGGTTATTCCTTTAGGCTGCCGCAACAGTTGTGCAGCTACCACCGGTTGCGCAGTAGCAGAGCCGCAGCAGCTGCAGCTGCGCTGTAAGTCAGCTGTATGAGTGTGTGTGGTAGTGTATGCATGCCGATGTTTATGTATGTATGTTTAAGTATAAGTGGGTGTATGTATGCGTGCTAACAGTTGTTTGATCGCCTACTCCTCCGTCTTGGGACGCCTAAATAACAGAATGTGAGGCTCCGGCTTGTGAATCATATAGTGAATCCAACCGCGCGATTGCTGCACGCCAATTGATCGCCATTCCGTCTCTGTCATCAGATGCGTTTTGGGTACAAGCTTGACGAGTTCTTTTGGTAAGACCACATGTCTGCCAGAGCGAGAGGGAAAACATATAATTGATCTTCATTTACAGTTGCAGCTTGCAGATGATCGACATACCTGTACTCAAATTTCTCATCATAGTATTTATCCGAGTAGTAAATGTCTTTGCTCATCTTGTGTGTGTGGATGTGTGCGTGTGTGTGTCGAAATTCGCTTGTGATGTGAGCGAAAAAGGATGCGTTGGATTGCGATGCTAATTTATGTTGGCGTCTTCGTCGGCGTCCTTTTTTTGCACGTTGATTTTGCGATCCGCTTTACTAATTTTTATCTTGCTGCTGATTTCGCACACGATACAAATATTGTACGACTTAGTTATTATTTGGGAAAGCGCTTTGGACAATGTAATCACTTGCTTTTATTAAAAATTCGCAATATAAGTTATTTTAAAATAGAAAAAAGTGACGCGGCTTAAAGAATTAGTTCCAGTTCAGTTCAGTTCATCGAATCTTTTTGCAAGCAAACACTTTTCTTATCGACTATCGATATTAATAATCATCAATTTAGCACGTTCGTTGTGAATGACAAGATCAACAGATGAACGGTTGCTTAATTTACCCCATATATACATATAAATAACAACACTGATTTAAATAATTAAAAATGTGTGTTAAATAATTTAAACTATTAGAAGAGGTAACAAATTCTCTAGAAACATTCGACGTCATAGAGACATTCAAATGATTATCGATAAATAGTGGTGGCTGCTCGATATGCTGTAAAGATAAATTTCCAGCCAGAATTATCGAATATTTGATAGAATATTATATAAATGCACTTTGTTTGTATAATACTCGCTGCAATCTAAAGTAATTCAAATTGTCTAACGTTGTCACTAGCACAGAATTCATTAATTTGACTTATACGTGTGTATTAACAATGTGCGCAATTTACAGCGGCCCCTGTTAAAATGAGTCTTGCTCTCTTGGTACTGTAATGATAACAGTGCTGTTAAAGCGAGCTAGTGGCAGTTCAATTCAAACGAAACCGATTGGAGCAAAGCTGAAATCAGCTATGCAATTAATTAACTATGTAATAACACCAAATTTTCTTTTGTTTATTTGGAATTACTTAATTCCATATCAACATAATATTTTTATTGAATTCAGTAAAATTTTTCAAACAGTTTCTCGTTTTTTGTTACTCATACATGACATTTATCATTGTTTATGAAGCTTTCTGCTGTTGTTGTTGTTGTTGTTCTTGTTGTTGTTGCTCTTGTTCTTGTTGATGTTCAGTTACTTTTTGTTGTAAGTTCATTTTAATATTACATCTTATGTTTTTTTCTTTTTTATGTATATTTAAACTTTGTTATTGATTTATAGTTAAACTTAAACAATACAAAAGCAGTATTTGTTTTTCATCATTTTGTTACACATAAATATATTTTTTATTTTACCATGATTTTTGTTTTTTTTTTGTTTTTGTGAATGTTTTTTCTTTTTTCTATAATTTATTTTCTTTTTCATTTTTTTTTTAATTCTAAATTAAAGCAATTCTGTTCGGTTTCTCTTTTGTTTTTTGTTTTGTTTTTATTTATTAAAACAAACCCTTTTAAATAAATCTAAAAAAAAACTAGAGCAAATGAAATGTGATTCGTTCTTTCACTAACTGCAATTGCATTTTTGCAGCTCGCATTTAATTAAAATGTTATTTTCAAAATTCAACTACAATTACACAATTTGCAAACTAATTTTTGTTATCTTTCTGGTATTTTGTGAACAAAATTATAGAAATACAGATGGTATTAGTATTTAAACATATTGCTCAACATTTTCGGTTTATTATTATGTTAAATTAAAGTAGGCAATAATCGTACTTAGGTATAGTTTACATGCTGTGTTTTTATTTGTTTTTCATCATCATATTTTACCATTTATATATATAACATATGCACACACATTTGTATATGCCGTAATGTTACATATCTTAATTCTACACATATATAATTATTTAAATTATAAATAATTAATTCTTATGCTGTTTTCTTTTAGTTGTTTCAACCAAATGGGATTGCAAATTAGGTCAACAAATTTTGCAAGTTATTTTCTTTTTTATTTATTTATTTATTTTTTTTTTAAATTTTTTTTTTCTTTTTCTAAAATATTCTTTTCTTTTTGTTTGTTTGTTTGTTTGTTTTTTTCTATTATTCGCTGCGGTTTGCACGTGTTGTGAGAGAGAGGTCTCGGGCAAATAATGATCCAAAAGTTGCATACTTCACGCTTTTCTTCAGTTGGAATCTTTCGAATACGATACTTGCCAAAAAATGTGTGGGCGTGGCAGTGTCTTTCTGTCTTTTCATGAATACTCGGTCGTGTCGTGGCAACTTGAGTAGATTTAAATTATCAATTCATAGTCAATTCGTCAACTTTGAATTAGTTTCTTAAATTGGTCAAACAAAACATCTGCCACATATTGAAAATGAATTTTGTTTCGACCAGTTTTAAAACTGGACACAGAAATACGATAGCAGCAACATTCTCCTCATCCTCATCCTCATCCTTATCCTCCTCCACCACGTTCTGACTGTGTTTCCAAAGCTGCAAGCTTGTTGTAAATGTTTGTGAAATCGTTGAATAAAGGAAAAGTTGCGTTTTCAGAATTGTTGAACATTTATTGTAGTTGCCTTGTGCTGATTACGTAAGTTGTCTGTTTTACACACAAAAGAGTCACATGAATCGTGTTTGTTTCTTTAGTTTTCTGTTTTGTTTTTTTCATTGTTTTGTTTTCATACACTTGGTGTAAAAAATGGCAGTTTATACATATATATATTCTTGTTAAATATGTTTTTCTAGTGTGTTCTAGTAGTTGCCGCATGCTAATAGATTGCGCAACAAAGTATGCAACATTTTGGATCTGCAAGCATTTGGTGCAAATCAATTGTCATTTGCCGATATCTAATTCTGAATTCTGTAAATTGAAATTGAAAAATTCTAAAGCCAATTTTTCTACATAAATATTTTTTGGAAAATTTGAATACACGCGCTAGAGGGTCAAACATTTACTTGGCAGTTTTTATATATTTTTTTTATATATTATTTACTTTCTTTATTTTTTTTTTCTGTAATAATATTATATTTTTTATAGCTTTTGTTACCCTATATAAACTACTAATATTTATCGGCGGTTTTGGGAACACACTTTGCCCGGTCGAAAAGAAAAAAAAGAAGAAAAATCATTGTAGTGAAATTTTGTGCGTAGAAATTCTGGTTAAAAAAAAAAACAAAAAACAAAAGAAAACAATTCAATTGAATATAATTCGCAAATAGCTATGGGATTTCTTTTTTTATTTAATTTATTCTTAATTATTTTACGGCTGCCCGCGACTGCATCAAAAAATTGAGTGATCTCACAACTCGTGTTTACATATTTTTTTTGCTTAATGCAAACTGCAGCATTTTATTTCACTACTTAACTAATTGCTTAGTTTCGCTTTTCGCTTTTCGTAATTTGTTTTAATTTTTATAGGAAAACATGCACTAGAAAATTATTTTCGAAAACTATGTTGCAAACAAGTTTTTGGTTGCCTGTTGAAATACTTTATTCGAAATTTTGAAAGCTTCTTAAAGTTTGAAATTAACTTCATTGGAACATGTTCGGAACTTTGGAACTTTCCTTTTTATTTTTAATATTATGCATGATTTTTACAATTTATTCGGAAATAATTAAGAAATACGCATAAAAGAATTGTAGAATTTGTTGGAAATCTATTCGATTAGATTAGATGCATTCAAAAGTTCCAGTTCCTGACGAAATTGGGGAAAATTCAACCAGAATTTGCCTATGATTTGCATTACTTTTAAATTCATTTAATAAAAGTATTTGTTTTTATAATAACATATTTATAATATATATTTAAGTATAACATTTTCCATTAAACTATTATTTAGAGACTTTGCTGCATCTGTAGCAAAACTTTATAACATTTCATGTTTAATTCTTTTTTATAATCATTTTGTTTTGGGTTTGGTTTTCTTTTCTTTCTTTTTATCTGCTTCTTACACTTTAGACTAGCACTAGTTAAGTGGATGGTAAAAGGGGGTTAGTTATAAAGCTTAGTTATGCCATTTAAGAGATTTAGCTTTTTATTCGTTTTTTATTTATTATTTTAAAATTGTTTTTTTTTCTTTCTTTTATTTTCTTTGCTTTTTGTGGGGTGGAGGAGGTTGGGGAGAGGTCTCAAGAGAGCAAGAAAGTTATTAAGTTAGCTGAGGCCTACATAGATGAAGTTGTCTTTAATTATAAATCAAAAAAAGAGCATTGAACAAAATTAAACGAAATCTTTGCGAAAGAGAAATCCAAAATAAAATCCAACTGTCTGGAAATGTTTTCTAAACAGTGGAGGGGAGGGAGTGTTTGGATCTGTTGTGGGTAATTGCAGCTGCCCTCACTTTCTCACTTTCTTACATTCTTTCTTTCTGTCTTTCTGTCTTTCTTTCGGTTGCAGTTGGTATTTACGGGTCGTCCCCGGATTCTGGTTCTACGTCTGCTAAGAAATGGCTGTTAAAAATGTTATATCGAAACGGAAGGGTTTTAGTTATTTAGTTAAATTAAGTTCGTTTTATTATTATTATTCTTTCATTTGGGATTCTGTTGTATACATAATATATTTTTAATTTTATATACTCTTTTTGTTTTTATTGTAACCAGTTACTCTGTACTTTACTTTCAGCTATATTTATCTGTTTTGCCTCAATTAGTATTATATTTTATAGTTTTTTTTTTTGGTTTTTTTCGGTATATTTCTTTTTATTTTCATGCAATTTTCACATTAATGATCTTGTTTATTTTTTTGGGTTTTTTTTTAATTTTTGTTTTTTTTTTTCATAATAAGTGAAGAGTATTAATTTTAAATGTGTTGTTGTTGTTGTTTTTCTTTGCATTTATATGCTTTTGTTTATTTTGTGTTTATCAAATATTCTGCGCCTTATTTTCTTTTACTTTGCCTTGCAGTTAATTTTTCTGGGTTTTTTTTTATATTTTTTTTTTAGTCTACAGTTATGTTTTTTTTGCATTAGAAATTTGTAGTTATACATTTCTTTATGATTTTCTCTTGCTGTGTTTATGAGATTAATGCATCCAGTTTAAATTTGTAATAAATTTAAACAAATTATATTTTAGTTTTTCTGGTTTTGTGGTTCATGTTTCTAATGTATGCAATTATGTACGTATGTTTGTATGTATACATATGTATGCTGTGTTTATATATGCGTTCCAATTTATCATTTATTATTTGTTAGTTTTCATTTATATATGTATAAGTATTTATTTAAATATTATAAATATAAATAATTGTTTTTCTTTTTCTTTTTCTTTATATTTTTATTTTCTTTATGTATTTAACACGTTTCTCACTGAATTAAGAACAGTTGCTGCATTCATTTGTTTATAATTTGTTCGCTGCGCTGTTTGTCGTTTATATCTTTATTAAATTACACCAAAAAACAAAGTAGAATTTGTTAACAACAATTTGGTTTTATTTTTTTATCTTTTGTTTCCTTCTCTTTTTGTTTTAATATCATATTTGCGCTAAATTAGGTGGCTTGCCAATTTTTAAACATTTGCTATTTTGCCTAAATTTTTAACTAAATAAAATTCTCCTAACAAATTAAGTTTGTGTTTTCGTCTGTATGTGTGTGTGAGTGTGTGTGTGTGGGTGTGTGTGTGTTGTTGTGTAGATGTGTGTGTTTGGGTGGGTGTGCGTGTGTGTGTGTGGGGCGTCTTGATAGCGTTGGGTAGCTTTTAGCATTTTAGCGCTAGATTTAGTAATATTATTTTTATTTATCTGTTTTTGTTTTGTTTTGTTTTTTTTTTGCTTTTATTTTTATTCTTGTAGCTCTGTTTTAGTTTTTTTTTCTTTTCTTTGGTTGTTGCTGTATTTATTTTTCATTATTATATTACTTTAGCTTTTCTTCATTTTTTTTTTGCTTGCTGCTACTTTTTTTTGTGTGTGGTTTGTCACTGTTTTTAATTAAACATGACTTTGCTTAACTTTCATAATCTGCATTTTTTATATGCCTATTTCGAGCCACCTCCACTTTGCTTGCATCCCTTAGCGGATCCAGACATTCCTCTAACCATCCTTTCATCTTTTCATCCTTCCATCCATTCTTCATTCCTTCATTCCTTAGCCGTGCTGTGCTTCCTTCCTGTTGCTGTTCTTTGAAGCTTGTGTAGCTTTTTTTTATGATGATTTTCCATCGCGTTTCTCTTAGTCGACCATTAACTCAAAGTGGACGGATCCTCTCCTATCCGGGCGATCATGCTTAATATTGTGAGCCCAGGCTTTGCACTCAATGTTGATCAAGACGCCAGCTAGTGATGGTAAATGAGAAGAAAATTAATCAATTTATTGCTGGGGAACTTAAACTTCAATATAACTTGGGTATCTTTATAAGTAAATAACATCACATTACTTTTGTTATCACAGTCCTGGTTTCATTTTCCGTATAATTACCGCTTTTTCTTTAAAAAGGAAGCCCTATTTTCTGATATTCCCCTCATTAACCCATAATATCTGCTCGAAGAAGCAATTTAATGTTTTAGAAAAATTCTATTATTTAGTGAAACTCATCCGTATTGAATTTCTGCTGATTGCCATTCCCCATTCCCTATTCCATACGCTTTTCTTCTTACTTATGCTTCCTTGTCGCTTTCAAAGCACTGAAGTTTTCTATTAATGTTTATTTTGCCGTAAAATTGTGCTTGTTTAATATTTTCCCTTTGTCTCTGTTCGCTATTTTATCTTTATGTGCGGAATTCGGGTCGCTTGCAGTTCCTTTGTCTCGGCTTGAGGGTTGAAAAGGGAGTTATTGCAAGCTCTTCCATTTGACATTTGGCTATGAGTTTGATTAAAATTCTAGACAGTCATTTATAATGTTTTATGCGTGTCTTCCCAAAAGAATGTAGACAAAAAACTCTTAAATTATTGTAAATCTATTTAAAATTAAATTGACTTATGCCAATTTCCTCTTGTTCTCGTACTACATATTCCGATATACGTGTAGTTAATACTGTATTAGGAAATTGTCTTCTCACTCCACTAAATAAATAACTAATGCGCATCATACAAGTTACTTACTTTCAACGGTGAATTGAACAGCAACAATTGGTGGAATGTAGCCCTCATTGTTTTTGAAAGGGAAGTAATAATGGGGGAAACCCATGCGGGGATAATAGTCGCGTGCCTTAATGTTTTCAACATCGGCAGGATTTTCTCCCTCACACGATACCCAAACAACACCAGTCTAAATGAAAATGAAAATGTAAAAGAACAACAATTAAGATTAGTATATTGATGTTGTTCTGATTATTGAATAGATCCAAGTCTACCTCCTTTGGTCGTAGGCTCTGCTTTTCCCTAATGTGCTGCTTCAACTCCTCAGGCATATGCGTGGGCAAATTGTTCGAATCGTTGTAAATTTCTGGTATCCAATTGTAGATCTAAAGTCACAATATTTTCAATTATGCAAAATCAATCAATAATATTGTCAAAAAACTTACCTTGTTCAATTTAAGGAATATGCAGGGCCTGGCGACGTGATAACCAAAGTTATTTTCTATAGTGCAGGGCGCAAAGCTGTGAACCTCAACGCCACATACTTTATCGCCCTTTGGCGGATCATCGAATGAACAGTTCACATGATTCTTCTTAGGTATATCATCATAAGCTAATTACATTAAATACACACATATATATATAACATTGTAATTCCCATAGATTAGCTTAATAATATAATTATAAAATATTTCAATCTACTATTTGGATTCGGTTCTCTAAACTAAATTGAGCAATCACAGTTAGCAATACATAAGTACGCATTTGGGAGTTTGTCTTCTCATTCACTTTCACTTACTGTGATCTTTGGTTTAGTTTATTGACAAAAAACAAACGTAAGTATGTAAGAAATGTATAAAAAATTAAAATATGTAAATAAACGAAATACATAAATTGAAAAAACTTCAATCGTTTAACGTTTCTTGCAAAAAGTGTTAACTCTTACTTAAAGTCATGAAAATTAAATTAATAGAAGTAACATAAATTATATAATAACACTCTTTTCAGTACTTACATTTCAGAAATCGTGCAGTTTCATCAACCCAATACTGATAGTTGTCTTTCTTCGATGATTCGTACCAAACTAAAGTGCTCTCAACATTCGCCTCTGGTGGCATTGGTCGGAAGCCAAGTCCTGTAAACGAAAAAAATAGTGTTGTATAACGACGTTTCGATAAAACACACAAAATCCACTCTGCCTCTCCTTGCGCAACATTCGACATGTTGTCCTTTTAGTTAATTAAATTGTTAGCGTTTTATTTGTATATTTTTTTTTGTATTCTGGCTGCGTGTTCAGAGGCGTGTCTTAAACCTTTTGGGACTTTTAGTGTTAAATATTGTATGGTGAAATGTATATTTATTCAAGTTAATGAGTTACGCATATTGTTTCCCACATATTATTAATTCTTGCATGTGCCAATTGTGAATAAATTGTATAGGGGCAGAGGCAAAAGGAAAGTTACTCTGTAAATTGATTTATACAATTTCTTTGCATGAATTTATGTCTTATAACTGCTGAGTATATAAATTATATAATTTTAAAGTTGGTAATGCTATAAATTTATCTTTTATTCGATTGTATACAATATTATATTTGTACCGATTAACATCAGAGAATTTATTATAATTTATAATTTATCTATTATTTGTATTTTTTGACATTTGCTCACCTGGATTCGATCCAATCAATCCATTTTCAAGCATCCATTTCGGCTTTTCATTATTCAATGTTTGATAGAACACCGCAAATATGGCAGCAAAGAATCCGGTTAACGCCGCATAGAATATAATATAGAAAAGTAAAATTTTTGCTGAAAAAATAGAGAAGAAAATAAAAGTCCGTGTTAATAAATCAATTTGCAGGGTCATAACAATTAATTAAGTTGCAAGTAATTAAGTCATTTTAATGTGTTGTAAATATTTTAGGCGCCACATAATTAAAAGTTGTGGCTTTTGTGGCGGAAATTTCTATGAGTTTTTGTTTGTGTTATCTCACAACACACAGCTCTTAATATGCCTGCTTCTATTTCTACGATTATCGATCTATATTTGTACATTTATTTGAAGAATACACATATTTAAATTTATTCTAGTAATCTAAAATGGTTGATATCCTATTAGTTTATGTTAAATAAATCCGTTCATCTATTTCACTGCATTTATTTTACATTTTATGTAACTGAACTTAAACTGTTCATATTCATAAAAAAGTTGTTCTTTATAGCATAAAGTAACTAAAGAAAATGTCGTTTGTGCCCTTGGCTAATTGGCAGTTGTGCTATTTCGGGCTGGCAACACGGATAGCTCCCTGTCTGTCACACTTCTCCCTTTGTGTGATCCCACTCCACTTCACGCAGGTTACACAATGCACGACTTTTGACATTTTCTTGGCACAAGCTGCAAGTTTGCGGGGAGGTGGGGCAATGTTTTTTTTTGGGGGGGGGGGGGTGCTGTACAGCCAATACCCTTTTTGCAGTGAGTTGAGTGGTATGTCATTCTGACATTTCCGTTTTATAATTGAGAGTGATTAAAAGGTCGCCGCATTCTCTATATGTATCGTAATAGAAAGTGACTTTTCCAATTTCCTTGTTCTCTTTTTGCGGTCTCCTCTTCAGCTGTTCTCTTTGCTGCCGATTGCTCTAAGTTTAATTCGGCTATTTTTGGTTATGCCTTTAATTTTTAATGTATAACGCGCAGCTTTCGATTGTCAATGGGATTGCTTTAATTAACTCAACTGCATTAAGTATACGTCATGTGGTCTGCTGACTTTACTTATATATGAAATAATTTATAAAGACAGATATGCGAGTGTGACGGAATTGACAATGACATTGTCACAATTTGTAAACCCATTTATCATCGGCTAAGCTGTGAGAGCTGTGTGTATCGTGGGAACTAGATAGATGTAGATAGATAATATATATATATGATTCAAGTTAAATAACAAAAGTAATTTAATTATTCTAGAGCTTAAAACTGTGTCAATTATATCAGAGCAATTTCTGGAACCAAAACTAATAATGTTTTTTCAGCACAGAGATTCGAAACATTCGACTTGGCTTCTTCTACTCATCAATCATCAGTCCATCAACAAAATAAATCGAATACTTAAGCGAATTTCCTCATTTATTCGTCTACAACTCGTTAATTTTCAAGTCTTCTTGAAAATGCTGGTAACATTAATTCTTCTCATGGTCAATTAGTTGGCAAGTTGGTATAAGTATTGGCAATACAAAAAGGCGCATGCGCCTTAACAATTCTGTCCAATAAGCTATTTGAGATGCACTCTTCCTCCTCCTCCTCTCACTAAAGGCAAAGAAGGCTCATGGCCACATACACACACACACACACATAGATAGAAATAAATACATGCAGACATACAAAACAGAGAGATAGAAAGGACTATAAGTTGCGTTACTTTATGGCATGACAGTTGGCACAGCGATTGTCAAAAACAGGGTTAAAATTCGATTTTCTTGCGTCACAGAGATTTAGTAACTGTAGATGATATATATGGAAATACGATATTTTATCTGTCAACTGCAAAGATGTGTCTTCAATCTGATATCATTTTTTTATTATCTATAATTATATGTATCTCAATGAAAATATAGACAGTTAATGCTTGGAATCGCAATTGCAATTAAATTGTCACAGTTCCCATGTCAATTGCGGCGTTCAAATTGAAAACGGAAAACAGAGAAAAACGGAAAACGTTTTTTTATAGCCTTACGTAATTTAGTTACGGTTTATATAGGCAGTTAAATAAAAATCAGGTTTGCATGGCAACACTGAAGCTAACTTCGAGCACTTCTGTGGCGCCAAAGTACGACATGAAACGTGGTACGAGAAACGAGAAACGAGGGACTTCTTTGCAGTTGGTTGTGCTTTTTATTCAACATTTTCTTATTGTAGTTCCAAGTGGCATATAGTATATATATATATGTACGTATGTCTGTGTGTGTGTGTGTGTGTGTATGCTTCAGTGTGTTTCTGCACTTAACGAGCTGGTTGCTCTGGTTTCTCTGGTTTCAGCGGTCGCTGTGGCTTTTGTTACTGCGAAAGGCGGTTGAGGTTTTGGCGAAGGATGTCAAAAGGGAGGACAATCTGAGTAAGGGAGGGGAAATATGGGAGTTGGCTTGTTAAGCAACTCAAAATTTGCTGTTACTTTTGGTTGATAAAACAGCTGATTAATTGCATTTGTAGCACATTGAGGTTGCTTTGCAATACTATGATATTAACTTGAGACTGTTACTCCCTTGAAATTAATTTAATTTACGATTATAGACAAATCTAATATTCATTATCTATTTGAATTTAATAATGTTTGCACGAAACCGCTGAGTTAATTTGAATTTAATTTTAAATTATACACCTTATCAAAGTTAAGATAAAAAGTGCGCTAATGAATTAGTGAAAAACTCATTTTGTAGTCAATTAAATTGACAAGCAAAGAGCTCTAAAATTTTTATAGATTCTCGAGAATCCTTGAAAGAATATCACTTATATCTATGGTAACTATATATAGTTATAGGTACATATACAATGAGTAAACTAAGAAGAATATCTCTAACAAATTTATACAATTTCGACTGCCATTTATTGGACTAAACAAAATATATATTTATATTTGTAACTAAATTATTTAATTACATAAAATCTTATAATATATAAAGGTACATATAGATGAGACTTTCACACAGCTATAAACATATGTATATAAAATATTATATTATATACACAGAACACGACGCTTCTTTTCCACATTATAAATCATGACATGTCAGGAAAATCAGTGTGAAAATGGTAAATGTGATTTTTGTTTGATTTGATTTGGTTGCCAGGTGGCGGCTTCTGCAGTTTTAGTTTGGTTAAGTGAGGTCTGTGTAAAAATCCGATTGATTTACACGCTGTGTGTGTGTCTATGTGTGTGAGCACCTGGCTACCTCAGTGGAACATTAAGTATACGCAGCATTGTGCGCGGACTCTCTGACTACACGACACTTTGCTCGCTCTTTTGCCATCGCCATCGCTCGCGCTCGCGCTCTTTCTTTCTCGCTTTCTCTCTCGCATTCTCTCCACCTCTCTCTCTCTCTCTTTTCCCTTTTGCCTTTGTAGGTCTCTCGCCTGAACTTTGGCATTTTCACAGCTGCCACAAAATTGTAACCAACTGCACTTGTATTGGTGAGTAGCTGCTTGTGCCTGTGTGCGTATGTGTGAATGCGTTGTCTGTATATCTGTGTGTGTGTTACAGCTGCATACCGTATTTACATACACACACACACACACATACACTCCACTGAATTGCGGCCATATCTTCCTCTTTTTTTTAATTTCAGTTTCAATTTTACCTTTTTTGTGGCTGCAACGGGGATGAATGGGGGAACCGTGTGCTCTGTAAATTTTGACAGTTGCAGAAAAATAAGAAAATTACATGCACACTTACATACATACTATACACACACACACACACAGCAGCTGTCACATAAAAAAAAACAGAAAAATGACCAGTAAAATGGAGCAGAAAATACAACTGTCAACATCAGAAATCACAGCACCCGGGGTTATGTTGCACAAAAGCAGCTGCACACACACACACACACACTCACATACACACACGCCTATTTATAAATATGTATATATACATATCTACAATCGTATCAAATTGATCAATTTATTTTCTTTCTTCAAATCTGTACTTGATTTATAAAAAAAAATATATAATACAATTCAAAATCAATGATCAAATTAATTTATATTATAGGAAGAGACAGATTTATCTTTAAAGGTCTTACATTTATCTCATTTTCTTCGAATTTTCATATTCTTACTAATTAATTTTATTAAGTAACAAATAAATTATTTAAATAAATAACTAATCAATAATACAAAATAATTGATGATATTTAAAAATTTATTTATTTATTTATTTATTTATTTAATATATCATCCTAGTGCTACAAGGTCTCCCTTATAAATTAATGCACTAGTCACAATGTACAAATGTACTTATTACAATTTACAAATTTCAATTTACTTATTCATCTATGATTAAAGTATTTTATTAATTGAATCTTAAGTATTATATTAAATTTTAATGTTATTTATATTTGTGTATTATCTAACTTCTATTTATTTTAAGTATCTCTCAGAAATATTTTTAGTTTATATTATATTATATTAAATAAATATATATAAATTTATAAGATATTATGTTAGGTTAAAAATTGGACTACAGTGTGTTTTAAAAGGGAAATCCCACCATTCTAAGAGTCCCAGATGTAAATCAGTGTGACCAATAGCTTACAAATCAAAACATACCAAAATTGGCATACACAAAAATAATGAATTACTTTTTCCCCAAACAAATACATGAATACACATCAATTTATGTATATAATATATATAAAAATGAGCTATTCAAACTCTAACCATATTTCTGTTAGAATCTTAACCAATTTCCAACTCGAAAATGAGTAGAACTCAAACTATGCATATAAAATATTAATACATACTTATCTTTTGGAAAAGTAATTATAATTCTGAATAGCGGTTAAGTAGGACACAGCCATTTTCCTCTTTGTTTTTGTGTATTCATTCCAAAAGGGAATTTAATATAAATATAGTAACATCCACTACTCTAAAATAACAAAGGGGTATTATCTCTTCAGAGAACACATCTTTGAATTTCGGAACAAGCGTGTTTTTTATAAGCTTTTCATATACAGAGTACATTCCAGTCGACTGCCTGCAATCACAGATACGATAGTCTTTTTTTCCCGTAATTGCTTTTCAATTAAGCACATTCAAAGTTTTTCAATTTAAAACTTGTAGCTCTTTTATTATATTTTTGCCGCTTCTTTCAAGTCTTTTGGTCAAGGAACAAGTTGATTGAGATGAGACAGAGAAAATCTTGAGCTCATTAAAATGCAATTATGCAATCGGCTTGTGAACCGCATGCTAATTGGAGTGTCGATTGGATAATTGCTTTTCCAGTGCAAACTATTTAACAGACCGCCAGTTTATGGAGGTCAACAACATATGTAGACCCATCAGAGCCCATCTAATAAATTCGTATGCCTTGGATTTTGGCACATTATTTAGCAATCGACTCAATTTGATGGGTCAGTGCAAAATTGTGGGGCCTCGATATGCTTCTAACGTCATGAATTGAGCTCATTGATGTCATGATAAATGGCTGGTTGAAATGATTGTTTTTCAATTGGTTTGCTGTGCTATGACAATTGAAACATTTTTACTGTGATTCGCTTTGATTTGATTGCATTTTACAACAGAATTTGACGTGTTGTCAGCATATTGTAAGTTTTTACTAGATGACATTAAGAAAAAGCTGTGGGCAACTAGTTTTGGGCTATCTAAAAGTGTTACGTATTCTTCTACGTTATTTTCATGCATTTTATTGTATAACTATTCTGTTGTTTAATCTTTGATTATGATATTTTCAAGATCGCTTAATAGCATTGTAAAATATGTTTAAATACAAAATTATTAAATTTTTTATCGAAATGGAGTCTAGTTCTTACTATGTAAGAACTTCTACTTAGCTTATATATATTTTCCTTTTACCTTCCACAAGATATATTCTCTACACTCAGGAAATAGAAGATTGTTCTTGATTTTTCATTCATTTTTATCTTATTGTAAATAACTAAGGTGCCTCTTTTTCATTAAGTTAATAATATGAATTGTCATATTGTATTTTATTCAATAAACTTGCCATAATCTAGGCGTAATTATTGTGTTTATTGCCTATTAATTATAAGCCGTAAGACACCTAATTATTTAATCAATCCTTAGAGGAACTTGCCAGACTTTTCATATATAAATATCTCTTGCAAATATACAATATTTTATTCTTAAGAAATCCTATACTATACAACATAGATATTAGAGAGTCTTAGCAGCGAAAATAGTATTTACCAACACTACTTGTCTGTGGAAAATGGAAAAGAGAGTTGGCGTGTTAAGTGTTTAACTGAAGAAGCAACACAACTTGCAACTAAGTAGGTTAGAGACAATGCAATCATGCAACAGCGCCAGCAGCAACAACTACAACAGCTAAAACAACCATAAAAGACAAGGCATAGTCTGTTTCGTGCCATGGCAGGCTGAATTGTTTTGTGTCCACGCCCACATTTTGGCGCTAAGCTTTGGGCGGCACTTGTCGTTGTTGCAACTGTTGTTGCTGCCAGTGTGTACAACATGCTTTGAAATGAGGTTAGAATTGATTTTTGTTGAGTTCTTTCTCTTTGCACAAAATGATAGTGCATGTTGTGTCGCTTACCCCCTTGGCTCTAAACTGGGTTATAGGCAATTGAAAAAAACAGAGTACTGTATTAAGGTGTGTTGACAGTAGCGGAAAAACGATTAAAAAGAAAACTGAAGGGGTGCAATACTTAAATACCAATTAACTGAACTCAAAACACACTCCTACACATATACTATTTTAATTTTAGATTTTTATAACAACTGCAGCATGATTTCGTAATTACTTATCCATCGTTCACCACTGACCTTTACAATCTGTATCGAGTATCGCACATGGCATCAATATTTCATTATTGTCATGCGATGCGACAGCATCACAAATTGAGTTCCATTAAAAATTACTAACCTTCCCCCAAGGAAATTTCTAAAAATAAACCAACAACTAGCACGTGCCTCAACTGAGCTGAACGATGTGCTGAAGCTGAGACTGAGCTGGAATTGAATGTTGGAGCTGGTAATCTTATAGAGACTCGAATCAATAAAATGTCAAATAACACGTATGATATGAATTGATGAATTGAACGCTAAATGACATCGTAAATGTATGACATGTGATTGCAGCTGAACGTGTCTTCTTTTTTTCAAATCTCAAGCAACTTGAAACTACTTTGATTTACTTGCTGTAGTATAGATAAGTTCTGAACTTTACTTTTTTTTTAACAAATACTTCTTATCAGTTATTGACACGATTGTTTGACAAATTTCAGCGATAATGGATAGATATCCATACGATATTTCAGTCTTTATCTAAGGCCGCAAATCAACAATATTTAAATACATCATAAATACGAAATTGCCACCGTTTTTTTTTTTTTGTATTTTCGTTTTATATTCTATTTCCTATTGTCTTCTTCCTGGGCCATAAAGAATTTATGACAATTTTGCAGTTGGTTCGTTGTCATTGCGCTTACACATGAAACCAAGCGATTAGTCATGTTTGGTTGAGGGTAAGAGTTGAAACGTTATAGGTCACTTAGAATACGGCCTAACTCTCAACGCACATACTCCCCGACTTTTTCGAAAGGGCGGCTGCCAGTTCGGACTGATAGAATTGTTATGTAATCGTTAGCTACAAATATTACTATTGAAAATTGTACTTTTTCAATTGTTTGACTGACTATCTAACTGTTTGACTGACTAACTGATGGACTGACTGATGAACTGAGCGCATGTGCACTGGATAAATTGTGGGCTCTGCAATATTAGCTTCTATATTTAGTACTAGCAGGCAATTTGTTGGCCCAAAGTACGTGACTTTTTATTGTGCATGGCATACAAAATGAGCCCACTGGATCGATACGCATTAAGAGGGTAAACACGAAGGTTGAAATTAAATATATATATACATATATATGTGTATACTCGCAATTACGATTACTGACTGATATCTGTTAACTTCCCCATAACAAAAGGGATCAGAACTAAGTCTAATTTATGTAGAGATATTCAAAGTCATGCTTTGTACTCGTAACGTATTAAAATATACGAAAACTTATCAAAGATATTAACAATTTCAATCATATGTCGAACTTAAGTTAGTTTCAAACTAATAGACATGCCCTTGGATGTCCCCCAAAAATCTAGCAATTACCACACCTCCAGCATACGCGGCGTATGCGCAATTTGATTGATTCGTTGACGGTTGATGGATATGTAAACATAAGGCGGAACTCAACGTAACAGTTAAACGAAAGAAAAAACATAACAAATATGGTTAGTTATACTTGGCATAGTGTTACATTTTAAATATTTAGTTTAGTTGTTGTTTTGTTTTTTTATTTTTTTTGTGGTACTTACCCCAACTGGAACCGGTGCGTCCGAGGCATTGGCTAGTTTCACTGTTCCATAGGAATTTTTTGAAACCCTCCCATTTGCCCATCTTTGGCGGCGGAGAATAGTATTCACCAATCTTCTTTTCGGCCATTTTAGAGCTTGTTACTTGGCTTTAAGTACTGTTCAGTATATCGGTTACACCAGGTCAAAGGAGGGTGTCTCTCTCAATCTCTCTCTCTGTCTGTCAGTTAGACTAGATTTTTATTTATTTTTTTTTTACTATTAATGCTTAGGTTTTAAACGCTTATTGTTATGAAAACTTGTATTAATTACTTTTTAATTTATTTTGGTGTTGGTTTCTCTTTTATATATATTTATTTTATTTGGTTTTATTTGGTTTTTTTGGTTTTTTTTTGGTGTGTTTGTCTTAATCAACTGCGTTGGTACAACATTTTTAAATGGGTTTTTTTGAATGTTCGTAGCAGTATTGTGTTAAGATTTGCGCTAAATTTATTTGGTTACTGAAATAGAAATAAGTATATAAGGATATATGTAAGTAATTGGTGTTAGTTTTTGCCAGCTTCACCACCTGTTGGGAGGTGGTAAGGTAAGCAAAAAGTGGGGAAGGTTACACACAGTTCCTCTTGCAACTAGTAAGTACTATAATTAAGTGCACACAATTGCAATAAATAATTCTGATTAACTGTTCAGAGAAATGTTCTTAAACTGATTGTCAATATTTAACACTCAATACATAGAATTGTATTAATTAATTAATTATTATTATTATTAGTTTATATTATATCATTGTCTTTATCAGTTTAATTGTTTTCTATTTGTATCAATCTTTGTATTAGGTTTTCTGCTGTTCATTTGTTCATTTGTACCATAATCATTTTTGCAGCTTATATAAACATTGCAAATACACATTTGGCCCCAGTGGAAAAAATACGTTGTCTGTGCCTTTTTATGCCTGCTGTGGTTGTAACTGTTGTTGCGTTTTTCTTTTTTCTTTCTTTTCTACAAGGACACACTTGGGAAAAGTGGTTAGAAGTGCACTTTAGAATCGACTCTGGCAACTGATAAACAGTTTAACACACTCGCTGATAATTCTACTAATTTTTTTATGAATTTTTCTTAATTAATTGTGCTAATTTTGTCAACTCTTTTGCCATTTACGTGAAAACAAATTGCAGTCGCCTACCGATTTTAGCCACACACTCTGCAAACTGTTATGTAATCTCGTACGAGGAGCGTGGAAAAGCATCCAAAGCTGGCCAAGTCATTCAAGAGTTTGCGCACTTAGCCTAACAGAGATAGAGAGCAAGATGGAGAGAAACAGTGAGCGCGCGAGAGAGAGAGTGGAAATGAGAAAGAGAAGCTGGAAGAGACGTTGGAAGGTTTTTTTTTTTGGTGCAGCTTTGGAATTGTACGGAATATAACATTTTAAGATGGGATATGCCATAAAAGTTGACAGCTGGGCGCCAGCTTAATGACAGCTAGCATAGTTCGAGCAAAAACCCAGCAGAATTAATAATTTTATGATACAGTTACTAGCTCAGGTGCTCAGACCAAAGATTGACAAGTAAGAAATGCTCGAGACTCTAGGGAATTTTGTAATGATAATTATAATTACATGCGCTTATCATTGAAAATGTAATTTTCGTTTTTCTTTTGCCTACTAACACAGTCACACAGACAGACAGACAGACACGAGCGCAGCTCTCACGCATTCGCATTGCTTGACTTACTTTCAACGCTGCCGCCGGCGACGTCGCTGCCATTTTGTTAGCGAACATTGCGCAACGCGTCCGAGGAGGCGTAGTAGAAGGCATGGCCTCGGCTATGGCAGCGACAACGACGAAGACGACAACGTCTCTGCCTGTGGCTATTTGGCTCTATTTGGCTGTTGGCTGTGCGAAGAAGGCGGGCAAAAAAAAAAGAAAAAGGTTGGGCAAGTGTCTGACAAAAAAGGGGCATGGCAAAACGCACAAAAGTAGGCAATGCTATTTAGCTAAGCACACATACATAACGCTGAGAATATATAAAAACATATATATGTGTGTGAGTGTGTGTGTGTGTGATTCTAATGCAATTTGGAATTTTTATGCTAAAACTGAATGTGTTAGCCATAAAGCGAACTTGCGACGTTTATATAACATATTGATTACACAAGTGAATGCACTGAATCAAGATTAATCTCTCACTAATTCGCATAGAATTCACATTCACATAGTCTAAAGGCGTTGCCTGCGAATTTTGGCTTATTGTGTCATTAGATAAGTATTATGTTACTCCTTTGGCGTTATCATTTATGTAATATTTTGTAACACTTTGCTGCTAAGTTTTTCTATTTAAAGTATTGTTTTTTCTTTCGTTTTGTTATTTGAATTTGTTTCTTTAGCTTTTTATTTTTTTTTATGACCAGCAGCAGAAAAAATCGAATTTAGGTATGTATATAAGTTTTACAAGGATATCTTTTTGCTGCTGGTGCTGTCACAGTGTCCTCGACGCGTCGCCTTTGGCGTCGACGTTGCCAGCGCTGTTCATATAATCACTATAGAAACTGTCTTTCATTTGTTGAAAACTTTGCATAATCTTTATTTTATTTTTTATTTATTTTAGTATTCATTTTGTTAGATTTTCTTTTGCGTTTGGCACTTTTGCATCATCACCTCGAGGATTTTTTTTTCTTCTTTTTTTTTTATGTAACCAACGTTTTGTGCAAATACATGAAAATTTGTTGTATTTTTCGCAGCGGCGCACCAACAACAACACACATACAGATGGATTTTCTTGAACGCTGCTTTTCAGCCTCCTCTTCTCTACGCAGACATGTACATAATAACTCTGTATATATATATATATATATATATATATGTATAATATATATAAATATATATCTGTTTATATCTATGTGCCGTTAATCCGCCAGCGAGTGCGAGTAGCAACCGTCCACAGTTAAAACGCCAATGATAGTGCCAGCGTTCAGCGTAAACTTCGCTAGCGTCGCAGCTGCAACTATGAGCGAAACGTTCGGCTTAACTTCGGCTGTGGTCGTTTTCTTGCTGCTGCTGTCGTCGTCGTCGTCGACGTCGTCGACGTCGTTTCACACTCAAAGGCGACTCTATGACAGAGATACAGGCATGCTGGCTTTCAGTGGGAGGGGCGGCAAACAATTGCGCATGGAAAGGCAGAAGCAAAGCTTTTTTTTAACCGCCTCGTAGCTTTTCTCAGCTGGGTGCCGACGTCGTTGTCGTTGTCGTTGTCGCCGTCACTGGAACGTCAGACGAAGTCGTTTAGTCGTTTAGATTGCTGGACTTTGTGGCTTGTGGGTGGCGCCAATGGACGAGATTTCAGCCGGTCGCTCGGGCGGCTCGGGTGTTGGAGAGCATCAAACAGTTGGGCTGCAAGCTTTCAAGGTTTCAGGCGTTCCTGCTGCGATTTGCAATTTCGTTCGTTCAATGGCTGTTAAACTGCTTGCGTGAGCTGCATGTCAAGCAGTTTCGGTTGCCCCAATTGGTAAACTGCTTTTCCAACTGTATTCCAACAGTCATATGTTCTTGCAGAAAAAGCTGCTGATTCATCATGACTTTTCAATCATTTTATGAACTTTAAATTATAAATAAATTGTATTTTGCTTTTAATAATAATTGACTTTATTTAAACATGTAAACGCATTCACAAACCATTATTATTTATGTTATTTATGTTTTCACATAGAATGAAGAGTATAAATAAAATAAAATTAAATAAAAATAAAATTATAATTTATGATTATTTTAACGCATTTACAAACTAGTTTTTGTTGTTTATCTTTAACTAAATGCTTACTATTTATGTATCTATTTTATTTAAATTTTGTATTTTATTTTTATTATTAATAAGAAGTTCAATGTATCTATTTTATTTAACTCATTAATTATAAATGTCTTATTAACTTTCAATGTCAACTCAATGCTTTATTATTATTATTATTATTTATTATTTATGTAGCTATTTGTATTAATCTCTCTTTTTATTTTATTTTGTAAGTAAATTCAACTCATTAAGTATTTAAGTTCCCATTACTTTCAATTTCAACTCAAATAATATTGTCGAGCCCACAGTAGACTTCAAAGGCAGCTCTAACGGACTTTCCAAGGCGAATACACCAATAACTTCCAGGCAATTTGCCGTGTACTTGCGCATTAGACTGGGGAGAGAGAGAAATAATGGGAGAGAATTGGAGAAACAAGCTGGATTCCTGCAGAGTTCGGTAATATAATATTTATTGATTCGCTGACTCGCTGTCAGAAGTTTTCCACCGAAGAGTTTAACGTCGAGTTGCTAAAATAGAAGCCGTAATATTGGCAAATTACATAAAGCAAAAAAAAAAGCCGCCCCATACCGACGTCATACGTAGTCATTGGCAAAATGCTCCCCAAATTTCGCAGCGCTATTTAAGGAGTTGCCTGTCTGCCCGTCATTATTCGTTTATTGTTTCGCCCACATTCAATTACGTCATATCTCAGCTGTTCTGAATGCGTGGCGGGTGTTATACAATCGACTGGGATTGTGTCTTTACGATAAAAGCCGCTGCCATCTCTCGTCTCCGGCGAATCCTCTGAAAATCGCACACAATCTCACCCTGACAAACCCCTCTACGTATTGCTCTAGTTCTTGTGTTTTATTAATACTTACCTGCTTTTAGGGCTGACATTTATTTAAGCTCTTGGTAACTGTTTGTATTGTGTGTATTGCGGTTTATTTCCATCTTAGTTTAGCTCTTGGTAAATGCTAGTTTTGCATTTTCTTACTCCTGTGACTTTCTATTACCTCCCATCCCCCCCCCTAAAGTTGACCCTTAGGAGGTGTAAAATAGAATGAATGCCTTTATTTTACGAGTCCCACATGAGCAGTAGCTGAGATGTGGAATACGTTCTGACAACGATTTAAAAAGAGTTGACAGAATTAAAATTAAATATAAAATCATAAAATTATACGTATTTACTTCAGAAGTGTTTCTATTATTTTATTTTGAAGTTAGAAAACTTTATTAGCTATATATTATATTATTATAGTTAAAATGATTAAAGCTAAAGTTTATTTTTAAGTTTATAAAGAAATGTCTATTTTAACTAAGGGATGATCCAAATATAATGAAACACTCACACATTTTCCGTAAATGATTATTTTAGCCACACAACCTTAAACCGCTTAGTTTTGACAAAATGGTGAAATTTTTAAAAATCATTCAAAGGCATTTTAAATAATTTTTGGCTAAGATGTTTGATAGTAAGTTCGCAGACGAACTCAATCTCCTGCCTATAACAAAAAACTACTCTATAAACGCTTTCTATAACTTCAGAAATGTCCATTAGATATATACAGAATTCCGATCAGTTTCAATTCTGTCTGTCCATTCGTATGTTATACAAAAATACACAGAGAACAATGAATACCCGTGCCCTTGTCTCCCGCCAATCAACATAAATCAGGCTTAACTAATACATGTTGAAAACACGTACACAACTCGGCAAACTCTGTAATAGATGCCGCATAAATTTCCGACAGATGCGAGAACTTACAACAAGAATTAAACACATACAACAATACTGTAACAGAGACGCATGTCCTCATAGCTAATGCAATTACATGGAAATGTTGTAACAAGTAGATACAACGAGAGAAGATGGGGAAGAGGGGAACAGTAGGAAAACAATATGTCGCAAAATGTTTTAAGTGGCACACAAATTGCGTATACGCCAAGTTGAAATGTCGAGTTAATGCGAAAATCTTGCAAAATTTTGGGGACATACATTGATGATACTCTAAAAATAAAATACAAGTTACGTAAAATTAAAATCTATAATTATATTTCAATTCTGAAAATAGTTAAATCACATTGAAGTTATTCAAATGTCGAGCTTTCAGAATGTTGACCCATATTGGCTGTCAAAACTTTTGCCAACGAATAGCCTGGAAAGTTTGCGATGGATGAACAAGAGGTGCCTTTATTGCTCGCGGGGAATTACGTATCTGAGTGCATGTTTTTGTGGATAGCGTGCAATTTCATAAGGACATCGTAGTCGTGGTGGGGGGGGAGGGAGACTTGAGGGGCATTAAGGAAAAGCTATTGTGCTGAATTCGTCGCCTGTTTGCAAATTCTGTGAATATGACACAATTTAAGTGCATGCAAATTACAGTCAAAGACTTTGTGAATATATTTGAAAACTTACAATATAATCAATAGTTGCAAATTGATCTAGTGGTAATTTAAACAGACAATCATGTCGCTTTAACTAGTAATTCACGGATATTGTATTCTCGGTGTTACAGCCATTAATTTCAATGGCCAAAGAACATATGTAACTGCTGTAAAATAACTTAAATACTTTTATTTTATTCTGGTGACCATTTTTCAAATAATTACAATTAACATTTAAATTGAAAGATATTTTTCATATCATAATCATTGCATAGTAAATAGGGGTTCTCTTATTCGACTACTCTAAATTTGATGTTAGTATTTAAAATTTAAAAAGTTAAAAAATAAACTTTTAAACCCTACTACTAATTGACAATTTTGTTGTATCTGAATAATTTTTGTAAACTCAAAAGTTTCATTCTTTTTTTAACCCAATCTCAACCTGCTCAATACTCGACAGTGACACACTTGGTCTTCAGATACTCATTGAGTGCCTCCTGACCCAAATCTTTACCAAAACCACTCTGCTTAAATCCTCCGAATGGAGCAGCGACATCTGTTTTGTTATAGACATTAACAAACACCGTGCCAGCTTCAATGCGATCGGCAAAGTTCAAGGCCTTGCTAATGTCCTTGGTGAAGACCCCACTCGCAAGTCCATATTCCGTTCTATTGGCACGCACCATAACGGAGTCCACATCGCTGCCATTGAACTTGGAAATAATCATGATCGGACCGAAAGATTCCTCCTGTGCAATGTACATATTATCCTCGACATTGGTAAACACCGTGGGCGTAAAGAAATAACCCTTCATATCGGGCATGCGACAACCCCCATAGACAAGAGTTGCCCCCTCTTCCTCGCCTCGTTTGCAGAAATTCAGCAATTTTTCAAGATGCGCCTTATGGTTCTGCGGTCCATGAGCTGTGGATCGGTTGAGGGGATCACCAATGGTCATAGATGGGAGATCCTTGAGAACACGACGCACAAACTCATCATGAATGCGATCCTCAACAAAGAGACGACCGGCTGCTATGCAGTTTTCACCCTTGTTGAAGAAGACCGAGGACATACCCTAGAAAGAAGATAGCGACAAAGTCAAAAGGATAATGGTTAATCTTAATCAATAAAGCTTACATGTTTGACAGCCTTGTCTAGATCACAGTCTGCGAAAATTATCAAAGGGCTCTTGCCTCCGAGTTCCAGTGAACATTTCTTAAGGTTCGACTCCGCGCAACCTTTCATTATCTTTTTGCCAACAGCTGTCGATCCAGTAAATCCCAGCTTACGCACCAAAGGATGTACAACCACGGCATGACCAGCTTCCAAACCCATTCCTGGCAGCACATTTATGACGCCTGGAGGAAATCCCGCCAGGACTGTCAACTCGGCGAACTTCAACGCCGTCAAGGGGCAGTTGTGGTCTGGTTTTATGAGGCAAGTATTACCTGCTGCGATGCAGGCGGCCATTTTCCAGGATAGCATCATTAAGGGGTAGTTCCAAGGAATTATCAAACCACACACCCCAATGGGTTCCTTTCTCGTGAAGGTCAGCACATTGTTGGGCCTAGCGGGATTTACTGGGATGGTGTTTCCCTGGATCTTATCGCACCAACCGGCAAAGTAGCGCCAAACATCGATGGACATTCCGATGTGGGTTTTCAGCGCCAGAGTGTAAACAGCTCCCGAGTCTACAGACTCTATTGTGGCCAAGTCCTCCTTGTGCTTCTCCATGAGGTCGGCAAGCTTCGACATCAACACTCCACGCTGTCGGGGAGAAACCTGTTTCCAAGAGACGTAGAACGCCTTGTGGGCGGCCTGCACAGCCTTGTCCACATCTCCAGCAGTAGCACACGCCACCTTGCAAAGCACCTGCTCATCCGTGGGATTAACTACGTCAAGGGTCTTCTTCTGCTCGGCATCCACAAAAGCTCCATCGATGAAGAGTTGAGTGGGAACGTTAATCTCTCGCTTGTTGGCCTCTAATAGGAATCCATCGTAGTCCAACTTATGAGCTCCAGAATCACCGCTTCCCTGGCGCAGTGTCTTGACAAGAAGGTCAAAGAATTCCTCGAAGACTGGTGCCATGAAGACATGCTCATTCTCCAGGGGAACATCGAATGCATCCTTGACTTCCTCCACCAAACGAACAACATCCATTGATCCTGCACCTGCGGCAAAGAAATCAGTAGATTCTTCAACTGGTTCCTTAAGAATCGCCTGCCAAATTGAGGCGAGTTGTATCTTTTTTGCCAGTTCATCTTCTGTAAAATCTGTGATGGGTTTCTGCTCTGCCTGCTTGAACCAATCGGAGGCGTTGATCATCTTAGAGCCACGCTTGATGCGCTTGATGTTGACAAACGCTCCATCGGTGCCCTCAATCAGGAGGCCTCCGTCGTGCACCAAGGCGGGCTTAGACAGACCCTTCAGTTTGAGAGGTTGTCCGTTGTTAACGGGTCCAGCGGAGTATAGATGAGCACCGAAAAGGCGCACCTGTTCCTCAGCTCCATCTGCCAAGATAGCAGTGGCAATGGCTCCAGGCACAGAGTCCAAACCCCTAACAAAATTCCAAATGCGTTCCGCCGATTGCTGAAGATTCAGCAATTGATTCTCTTCCTTTGACATTGTTGCTTCGTAAGTGGCACCTTCACTTGTTTGGATGATCTTGGGAGCTGTCCCATTGGCTATCATTCCCACTGCAACTCCCATTGCTTTCACACCCTCCGGGTATAGGAATCTCTTATAGATGGTGTCCAAAGTGTCGGTGGGTTCCAGACTCGTCTGGCGCTGCAGGAGCACAGGGCCAGTATCCAATCCATCATCTGGCCAAAAGATGCTGAAGCCCGCGAATTCATCACCCTGCAAGCAACGGTCAATTATAATTTGTAGTTTTCTCTAATTTCATACTAGCCTCAATGAGAGTCCAGGAAATGGCGCTGGCCCCGCGATGTCTCGGCAATATAGAAGGATGATAGCAAATGCTGCCCAAAGGAGCTCCACAGATCACTTCCATGGGTATTATCTGGGAACAGTAGGGCATCACATTGAGCGTAGCTCCCACCGATTTGTACTGTTCGATCACCTCGGGAATTGCGACTTTGTTGGCACGCCATGTGGGAAACTTGAAGATGGGAATATCGTAATTGGCCGTTGTGGTGGCTAAAACGTCCTCGCGACTTCCCTTGTCGGGAATGGTGAAAACCCCAACGATTTCGACGTTTGACCGTTCCATAAGAAGTTCCATTACATCAGCCGCAAAATTGCTTTGGCCAATGATCGCAATTCGGAGATTGAGCTGTTATTTAGAATCAGGTAACATTTACTCTGCATTTTGTTAAATATAATGTGCATTATCATTACTAGAGCGGTGCTTAGGGTTCGACGCCTTATCAACATGATTGATACAATGGGTTGTTAAATTTAATTTATGGAAAGTGCCAGCAGCCCTAAACAATAAAGTTGTAATAAGTCAACTTTAACTATCTAAAAGTAGAGAAATACTGAATGAAAAAGCTTCGCTTTCTTAAATTATAAATTTGTAAGAATAGGTATAGAGTTGTTTGTTTATTAACACATCAAAAGTAGATATATATAATATAAGGATGACAAGGTGACAGCCTCTTAAAATATAAATTAAAAGCCGTTGGTTTTAAAGTAATCGGGAGAAACTCGAAATTTGTAAGCTTCTTAAATATGAATTCCATTATTAATTATAATAGAAAACACAGTTTAAGGTAAAGAAATCTGATGAAAAATTATATACACAATCTCTTTAATTAATTAGGCATTAATATATACATATATTTTTAGTCAAACATGGAATTCCTAGACTTAATGAGAAATACTTATAAATAAACTATAAATGAAAATTATTTATACATTAAGTCTTTTCTTTTCTATCTCTATAAGCAGCCAATCATCCTTAATATTCAATGGTGACACACTTGGTCTTCAGATACTCATTGAGTGCCTCCTGGCCCAAATCTTTGCCGTATCCACTCTGCTTAAATCCTCCGAATGGAGCAGCGACATCTGTTTTGTTATAGACATTAACAAACACCGTGCCAGCTTCAATGCGATCGGCAAAGTTCAGGGCCTTGCTAATGTCCTTGGTGAAGACCCCACTGGCAAGTCCATATTCCGTTCTATTGGCACGCACCATAACGGAGTCCACATCGCTGCCATTGAACTTGGAAATAATCATGATCGGACCGAAAGATTCCTCCTGTGCAATGTACATATTATCCTCGACATTGGTAAACACCGTGGGCGTAAAGAAATAACCCTTCATGTTAGGCACAGGACAACCCCCATAGACTAGGGTGGCGCCGTCTTCGACTCCCCGTTGACAGAACTCCAACAATTTATCAAAGTGCGCCTTATGGTTCTGCGGTCCATGAGCTGTTGATCGATTGAGGGGATCACCAATGGTCATAGTGCGAAGATCCTTGAGAACACGACGCACAAACTCGTCATGAATGCGATCCTCAACAAAGAGACGACCGGCTGCTATGCAGTTTTCACCCTTGTTGAAGAAGACCGAGGACATACCCTAGAAGGAAGATAGCGACAAAGTCAGAAGGATAATGGTTAATCTTAATTAATAAAGCTTACATGTTTGACAGCCTTGTCTAGATCACAGTCTGCGAAAATAACCAATGGACTCTTGCCACCGAGTTCCAGGGAGACTTTCTTGATGTTCGATTCCGCGCAGGATTTCATGATGTGTTTTCCAATGGGTGTGGAGCCAGTGAATCCTAGTTTGCGTACCAACTTATGATCAGCTACGGCTTGACCAGCATCCGAACCCTTTCCTGGAAGCACATTTATAACTCCCGGGGGAAAACCTGCCAGGACTGTCAACTCTGCAAACTTCAAGGCCGTTAAAGGACACGTTTGGGCTGGTTTTATGAGACAAGTGTTGCCCGCTGCAATACAGGCGGCCATCTTCCAGGATAGCATCATTAAGGGGTAGTTCCAAGGAGTCACCAGACCACACACCCCAATGGGTTCCTTTCTTGTGAAGGTCAGAACATTGTTGGGCCTGGCGGGATTTACTGGGATGGTGTTTCCCTGGAGTTTATCGCACCAGCCGGCAAAGTAACGCCAGGCATCAATGGACATTCCGATGTGAGTTTTCAGCGCCAGAGTATAAACAGCTCCCGAGTCCACAGATTCTATTGTGGCCAAGTCCTCCTTGTGCTTCTCCATGAGGTCGGCAAGCTTCAGCATCAGCAGACCACGTTGTCGGGCAGAAACTTGTTTCCAGGAGCCGTAGAACGCCTTGTGGGCTGCCTGCACAGCCTTGTCTACATCTCCAGGACTTGCACATGCCACTTTGCAGAGCACCTGCTCATCCGTTGGATTAACTACGTCAAGGGTCTTCTTCTGCTCGGCATCAACAAAGGCTCCATTGATGAAGAGTTGAGTGGGAACGTTAATCTCTCGCTTGTTGGCCTTCAAAAGGAATCCATCGTAGTTCAACTTCTGAGCTCCAGAATCACCGCTTCCCTGACGCAATGTCTTGACAAGAAGGTCAAAGAACTCCTCGAAGACTGGTGCCATGAAGACGTGCTCATTCTCCAAGGGAACATCGAATGCATCCTTGACTTCCTCCACCAAACGAACAACATCCATTGATCCTGCACCTGCGGCAAAGAAATCAGTAGATCCTTCAACTGGTCCCTTAAGAATGGCCTGCCAAATAGAGGAGAGTTGTATCTTCTTGGCCAGTTCATCTTCTGTAAAATCTGTGATGGGTTTCTGCTCTGCCTGCTTGAACCAATCGGAGGCGTTGATCATCTTAGAGCCACGCTTGATGCGCTTGATGTTGACAAACGCACCATCCGTGCCCTCAATCAGGAGGCCTCCCTCGTGCACCCAGGCGGGCTTAGACAGACCCTTCAGTTTGAGAGGTTGTCCGTTGTTAACGGGTCCAGCGGAGTACAGATGAGCACCGAAAAGGCGCACCTGTTCCTCAGCTCCATCTGCCAAGATAGCAGTGGCAATGGCTCCAGGCACAGAGTCCAAACCCCTGACAAAGTTCCAAATGCGTTCCGCCGATTGCTGAAGATTCAGCACCTGATTATCGACCTTGAACATAGCTGCATCATAGGTGGCACCTTCACTCGACTGTATGATCTTAGGAGCTGTTCCATTGGCTACCATATCAACGGCAACACCCATCGCCTTGACACCCTCCGGATATAGGAATCTCTTATTGATGGTGTCCAAAGTGTCGGTGGGTTCCAGATTCGTCTGTCGTGTTAGGAGTAGTGGTCCAGTATCGAGTCCATCATCGGCCCAGAATATGCTGAAGCCCGCGATTTCATCACCCTAAGAACCACAGAAATATTGAGCTTATCTCCATTAAAATTGTCTATTCTAATATCTTACCTCGATAAATGTCCAGGAAATGGCGCTGGCACCACGATGTCTCGGCAATATAGAAGGATGATAGCAAATGCTGCCCAAAGGAGCTCCATCAATCACCTCCATGGGGATAAACTGTGAGCAGAAGGGCAGCACATTGAGCGTAGCTCCCACCGATTTGTACTGTTCGATCACCTCGGGAATTGCGATTCCCTTGCGACGCCAGCCAGAGAATTTGAAGACAGGAATATTATAATTTGCTGCTGTGGTTGCCAAAATGTCCTCGCGACTTCCCTTATCGGGAATGGTGAAGACCCCAACGACTTTTATATTTGAACGCTCCAAGAGAAGTTCCAGTACATCGGCAGCAAAATTGCTCTGGCCGATAATAGCAATTTTCAGATCGAGCTGTAATTAAAATTAATATATAAATATTTATATTAGTTTTTAAAGTGTTATTTGTTATTGCTAATTAGACCGGCAATAAGCAAACATATAAATTCTTATTTAAATGTAGAAACTCATGTTTAATTTTGAACACTGAAAGAATACAGTATTTAATCATTTTATATCAAGTAAACAACAAATTTGTCTATCCAGAGCAACTTATTAACAATTTTTTTTGCAAATTCGTGCTTTGGAACCGAAAGTGCTAAATGGGTGTTAATAGTAGAAGAGTTATTGTGGTTGAAAATAACTTTTATTTATTTGTTTAAATTATTGAGCAGATTGTGACACGTAATTAGAGATAATTGAATTTCTTTCTGTCAGTACTATTTGACAGTTATATAACAAATCGAACCAATCAAATGTCGTGAAAGATATAGTATATAATAGTTACCTAAATGTTTATAATAGGCAAATATTTGGGATTATTAAACTATTATTTAAAATTACATTTAATTTGAATAAATAATTATTTATTACATTTTCGACCGCTTAAAAAAACACCTAAAACGGTTGCAAAGGGAAAATCAAGCAGTGCTCAGTTGATACACTGCTTGCAGTGCGCGCGCTACAAGTGCCCGCAAGGAGTGCTTGTGTAAGCAGTGTCAACAGTTTATCTCACAATCACATAATCTAATTGGAATAATTGCCTTGCGGGGAGAAATTCAATTAACATTTATAGTGTTTTTTATCATTTTCCTCGCATTCCCACAATATTTTCAAATAAACAAAATATTTTTCTATTAAAATTAAAAAGAGCTAATTTCGCAATATGATAATAAACAATTTCTGATTTTTAGTTTGCGTATAGCATAGACTAATATGACATAGCTTAACAAATTTATACTAACAGCCATATTCGTTTCGTATTTACACTTTTAAAACTAATGTCACAGTTAAATGTATTATTAAATAGCAAAGGGATCACTTGTCCCTATGATATTTCACTTTTGTTTTGTATGTCAATAAAGCACCAAAGTAGCCGAACTACTTCTAATAACTGAGTCTCAATGAAATGCCTCAGTCGTATTTATACCTATCCGTCTCACTATTATCAGCTGACGCTTGGCGCAAATAAAAAATACATATAAAAAAGCACGGCACACACCGACTGCGTTACGCTTTGGAAACATGCATACATATACTTTTACTTTTCCAATAATTAAGTATAAAATCAAATATATAAAAAAAAAGCCGAGCATGTTGCTTATCAGTACAAAAAGCTGAACAAAATGTTTGATAAGCATGATGATTTGGCATGATCAGAGATTTGTGGGCCCGTTTTTTAGTTTTTTTTTTTGTTAGACCTCACTGCCCGGGGGGCAACATCAAAATAAAATATTTTTGGTACGAATAATATGAATTCTATAATATACTTTTGATTCACTTACTTGATTACATCAGTTGTACACAGATGGGGTTTCTACAATTTCTAAGAAACGTTGATAATATGTATTACATTTTGAAATTAAAACTGACCCAGTAATATTCAATATAGATCGACTGAAAGCTGCGTTAAATGTGCATTTCGGGATTAAACTAGTTATTGGGGAAGTAATCTAATAACTAGAAAAGTGTCAATCAAGGGCAATTGAACGATAAGAGTAACATAGTTGTACTATATTACACATTTGTTTTGATTTTATTTATTTTTTAATTGGGGGCCAGTCTAGACACCTCCCAATTGTTGAGCTGTGTAATGATTTTTTATTGTCAGAGAACTGTTAGTATTAATAAATTCGATAAAAAAAAGATCATACTAAGAAACTTGATCTTTCTAAAGTCTTTACCTCAATGGACACTAGATTCTGATCGTTATAAAAATGTTAGTATTCATTTAGTATTTATAAATAAGCTAAAACAGATAAATCATACTCAGAAACTTGATCTTTCTAAAGAAGCCTGTCAACTGATTTTTGATGCAATTGCAGTATATAGTATTTAAAATCGTGACAATTAACAGATACTTAAAACTT
Source organism: Drosophila histrio (assembly GCA_958299025.2). Taxonomy (NCBI): domain Eukaryota; kingdom Metazoa; phylum Arthropoda; class Insecta; order Diptera; family Drosophilidae; genus Drosophila; species Drosophila histrio. The sequence continues at coordinate 18,164,451 of OY282580.2, forward strand.
TATATTTGATTTTAGAATTTGATTAAATTTATGCTATTCCTAATCGATTATCTGTATGATATTCGAGTTAAAAGTGTGTTTCAAGCCACTATTAATTAGGATAATTATATAATTAATTTGACAACAGATAATCGCATTCAATAATCTATAAACTGGACATGAAATTTGTGGTAAAGACTTTCCTTTGGTAGTACAATCTTGGATTTCCTTCGTTTAACATGCTTTACGAACTGCAGCGTTACCTGAAATACTTTGCCGTATTGGGTCTAGTACCCTGGAGGGAGAAGGGTCGAATACAGCTGGTGCAAAAGATCTATACCACAGCCATAATATCTCTAAACATCGGGGTGACCTTCTATACTGTGGTGTATTCGCCAATTGCAGGAGATCTACTAGTATCGATGCTTGTCAGCTCCATCGTTTTCTTTTCCCAAATCCTTACCATGTCAGGCGAGTAACAATTCAGATTGTAAATAATTATAAATTGTATTTTATAGGCAGTTATGCTTTATTTCTACATAGTTATCGAACTGCAAGCGATGTGTCAATATAATAGATACTATGAGTTCTGTTTGCAATTCAGAAACTTGCGGAAACTTTTCCAAAATGAACTATTGCACCCGGTCCAGGGCTTGCCATGGACTCGATACATAAAGTTCTTTGTCTTGGGAATTCTGAATATTGTCTCAATTTTTCCGGGCATTTATGTGACTCTACACTATGATTATATTGGCTACTTTTGGTATTCCCTTGTCGGTATCTTGGTCAATCGATTTCAGTGCCTTCTTCTGCTGCTCTACGCAGAGCTTCTGGGTTACCATGTGGAACAATTGGGATTACGTATTCTGGCCGTGCACAATTGTCGTCAACTGGGCTTGCATTCTGTGCTGGATGTGAAATGTGAATATATGTGCTCCCTGGAGTATCTACTGAGTCTTAAGCGAGCCTACATGGAGTTGTATCGACTATTCGGACAGTACAATGGATTGTATGGTTGGTCGATTGTCAGCATTTTTGTGGTCATGTTCCTGGACAGCATGATCAATATCTATTGGGCACTGCTCGTTCTGGCCAAGATCTATAATTTTGTATTTATCTACATGACCTCCTCGACCTATGTACCGCTATTAATTCTACTCTTCGCCTTCTGCCGCTGCGGTGAATATTGCAAGCGACAGGTGAGATAATTTCAGCTATGATTTCTCGGATTATGCAGAGTATCTCGCTGTTGCAGCATATGATGATTGGTAGTCATGTTCGTGGTTTGGCCTGCACCTCCCAGCGTCCACCTGAGTTGCCCTCACAGGCCTATAATGCAGTTTTGGCCGAGTTTGCCATGCAGGTGGAACAGGATGCTTTAATCATCAGCGCTGAGGGTTTCATGAATATCGATTACAGCTTGTTGATGTCGGTGGGGGATGATACTATAAAATATATCTACATAAATGTATTATAACTTTCATTTATTTAGATCTTTACAGCTATGGTCACCTATCTCATTGTGCTGATGCAATTTGGCTCGTTATAGTAGATGTCTGTCTCTTGACCGATAAACTGTTACATAGTTGGACTTTTTTCGAAAATGACCTACATTAGACCTCACACAATTCTTTATCAAAACAAAGTTTGGCCACCGTATAACGCAATTTAGATAAGAATATGGAATAGCAACAAAGTAGCTGAAAAAAATGTATAACAGCAATCAAAGAGAATTTTGAAGAACTGCTTTGAACCAGTTCTAATTATTCAAAGCACGTAAACGCAATAAAAGCTCTATTATAATAATTATTATTATCTTGAATGAATTTGGTAAAATCTATTAGAAATTGGTATAACATGGAATTGTTTTCAACTGATAATTATGCCAAAGAAAGCCTTAGATTACTGATGTCAGCTGCCCAATTTGAAGTCGGCATATAAGTATATTGAATATATATAAAATATATTTATAATATATATGGACCAATGTTGAATTATGCAATGACATCTATGTATTTCAATGTACTTAACACGCTGTCCGCTGGTGATATTTGGGTTCGCCTATTAATAAAGCCGGCAATTTTGCTGAGACATTCGCTTGATAAGTGATAACCTGTTCGAGTGCCCTCATCTAAGTCAAGAAAACAAAACAAATAAATGAAACCGGTTTTTGTGCGGCATCATAAATGCCCCTAACCGGTTTAAACCAACACAGGATGTGCCAATTTTGATAAGCGAACAGCACACTCGATCGAACAATCAGTTAACACATCAAGTCCTACTAATCTTTCAGACATAATTTATTTATAAACAATATACATACTACATACTACTTATTTGACTTTACTCAAGTGTGTTTAACGCTGCCCATTTTTTATTATTAATTACTTTGCTTTTTAACTCGGAACATTTAAAAATCCGGTTCGAACCGGCATTGATTTTGAACTTTCCTACTGTTATCAATTGAGGGGGCAACCGACGGCTGCTTAACACGTGGCAAGGTGCGATGTATTCTCGATTTTGAAACATGGAATATACAAATAAATTAATCACTGAAATTGTTGCTAAAATAAAGAAATATATACTATTGAAATTCGTAGGTAACTTCTGCATTGACGTTGATCTCTTTTACTACAGCGTCTCCATCATCATTAAGTATTTCTAGATTGCACTCTATCTGCTCTGTCTTTAGTGTAGTAGTTTCATTGAAATCAGCGCCCTCCTTATCGGGATCAATGGCCTCAAAGTACTCCAGTCTTATGGTGGGTTTCGCATTTAAAGTTTGCTTTGATTTATCCTCGGGAATCTGTTCTTCCACTCCGGTAATTTCTGTATCGTTAAGTTCATTGTTTTCTTTATAATCCGGTCCCAAGTTAACTTTCTCATCATTGATTATGGGAATCTCCACGTTTTCCTGTTGAATTTGAGAAGTCTCCAATCCGGTTTCACATTCTTCATAAATATCTTCATCCACTTCATGTAGAGTGACCAAATCTGCGATTAGTTCATCATCCTCGTCTTCGTCATTGCCATCATCTTCTTTGAATTCTCTTTCTTCTAACAATTTCATATCATCTGCATTTATAAATTGATTCAGTTGCTTCGATATCTTAGCCCACTGTAGTTTAGCATTACATGCTAGTTCACCAATTGCACCTTCTGTTTCGGTATCCGAACTGGACACATTTTGATCTTTATCTGGATCTGTAGATGGTAAATCGTAGCAAATTGTTGTATCACTAGATTCTTTATCCGAGCTTTCTTCGTTTTGAATTGTTGTGTCAGATAGTTCATTTTCTAGGATTTCAGATGCTTCGGAGAACTGAGATACATTGAGATCTTGCTCTTGAGATGCCCATTGTCTTAGGGGCAGACTGAAGAGTTCGCGACGCAAAGCTTCTTCGGATTCACGTTCAAGTTTTAAGCCATCCTCAAATTGATTGTTAAATAATTCAGTTAGTGCACCCTCAGGTAACTTGGGAGGTTCTACGACTGGTATATCCTCGCCAGAATCGTAATCGGTAGAAGTATCGGATAGAATATCATCATCTATGCTAGAACTAAGTATATGTTTAATAGACGGCTCATCATGTAGATTATCTTTGGTATTTTCCATAGATTTATCACCAATCTCAACTTTATTTTCCTCAACTGGCAATTCCTCAGTTAAAGTTTGAGACTCGTTTACGCTGTCAATATCCGGTTTATCTTCCGGATCGTCATCGTCTCCTGGAACATCAGTCAGTTGACTCTTGCGTTCATAGAGTGTACAAGATCCGAGGGTCAATTTAATTGAACCCATTTCATCGGGATTTGGCAATTCTTTTAATTGATATTCCCTTTTCTCCTGTTCCCATTTGAGTTCCCTGGAATCCCTAGGATTATTATCCATTTTTCGTAGTGCTTCAGTGCTCAGCTCTCGTAGATTTGAAACCATACGCATTTGAGGTTCAGTTTCTTGAACTTCTTTTAGATTATCCTCATCCAACTGTTGTTCAACTGTATGTAACAATTCACCTTGACTTGCTTCAGTTAATTTAGATTTTAATTTGAAATGATTCAAGTCCTGAGAATCGTTTAGTTCTTTTAATTGACGTTCACGTTCTTCTTGCGCCTTTTTACGATCAATTAAATTTTGTAACATTTCGTCGTCTTCTTTTTGTTCGTTTTGCGAAGAATCTAACTTTTGATTTGCCTGCAATTCCATAAAGTCACGCATTCCTTCGACTGTTATTTCGCCCTCTTTGTCGATGATCTTTTTCAGATCCAGCTTCTCTAGGAACTCAGAATCCAGTGAGTTAAAAGCAGATCTGGCTTCAAGCGAATAATATTGATCCAATGATTGGTCGGGTATATTTCCATCTTCCTTAATGTCTTCTACTGTAAGATCATCATTATGTAGTTGCAGTTCCTTTGGTTCGGGTTGACACGGTTTCGCCCACATTCGACGTGAATCAGCTGAACGTGTTGTGAGCAGTTCCTTATCCTCCGATGTGGAACGTAGCTCATCATCCGCAGTGTCATAAGCATCTTCATTGTCACTCTCCGACTCACTTTCACTATCGCTGATGAGCGCTGGAGGAGGCGGCAGCTCTTCTAGCTCTCCGGTATTCTTCTTTACGATCATTAGACGATTGTCCACCACCTCCAAGGAGTCCTCCAAGTTTTCCCGCTTGGCGTAACAACGTGATGCCATTGCGGAAACGCGTCGTTTTGTTTTCTCCTCCAACTTGGCCACCTGAGCGTTTACGTCTTCAGCTGAATCATCGGCTTTCATTCTCGACTTCAAGAGTTTCTTGGCAGCTTGTACTTTTTCCGAGCTACTCGACGGTTTCTTTCCCTTCTCAGCTTTATCCTTGCGCTTGCGTTCATTGACTGAGGATAGGAAATCTCCAAAGGCATCCAGACATTCGCGTACAGATTTGCCAGAAGCAGGATCCTGCAAATCATGCGGTACAATCGTATCCACCTTTGGATCTGCCGAATAACTATATTCCTCGTCCGATTCAATGAGTCCGAAATCAAAGCATTTGATATTTTGACCATTGATTATTTCCTGATATTGCAGCTCGTCAATTATATCATCTATCAGCGATTTGCAGACTTCAGCTAAATCTGGTTCTGGTGCTCTGTCAAGATCTATATCTCCCACAGTGCTTTGGACATCATACATAACTTCTACTTCATCCTCAATTTGCTGCAGAAGCTCACGAAGATTCTCTTCATCTTCAGCCAATTTTTGGCTCATCTGATCACAAATTTCCTGAGCTTCTTCGGCACTGGTGCGATTGCTTAGAGGTTTCACCACATACTCATCCTCATCTCGGAATTCGGTGTGCACTTGCCTTACAGTCAATTGACGCATACATTCCTCTCGTTGCCACTGATAACTTGGTATATCACAACCAGCTCCAAACACACGTTTGGGCACATCATCTGAGGCATCATCCAGAACCTTTGCAAATGCATAATCCCGCTCATCAGTGTCATCGACGATTTCCGGTTCAGTCTCAACAGGTTTCTCAACTGTTTCAGTCTTTACAGTCTCTTCAATTGCCTTATTTACTATTTCTTTGTCCTGCTGCTTGTTCAGATCCTCTGACATCCTGTGTCGTCGTACAGAAAACTCCTCTATTATACGTAGGGATCGCGTTACAGTAGTCAACTCTACACATTTTTGCTTAAATTCCTTTTCCTCTTGCTCTGCATCCTCATCATCCTCTGCTGGGCTGTAGACAACTGCAGATTTCAAGTCTTCGTGTTCTCCATGCAATTTCTTAACGGAATCAATTAGCTCTTTTAGATCCTCATCCAGATTGTTGCTTAACTCTTGCAAGTCGTAAGCCACCTTCTCATTTGCCTCCTCGCATTCCTCCTCATAATCCAATTGCTCTTTGGTCTTCAGAATCACTTTATTTTCAATTTCTTCCCCCTCGGCATCATTAAACCTTCGCGGTTCCACACAGCAGACCTTAGGATCCAGCTCGTAGTCTAATATTTCTCCTTCAAACATATTTTCAATTGATTCAGGTTGCTTTACAAATATTTCAGTAGCATAATGTTTATACATGTCGTCAACACATTGTTGTTTGATTTCGTCAGGCGTTGGATTTAAAGTATTGCCCGAAACTACAGCAGCCAAGAGTTGACTCGATTGCTCTAGTTCCCCTTCAGATTCTAGCTCCGATTCACTATCTGGTTCTGGTATTAATTCTGACAATTCTTCTTGTTGCGGCTCCTCTTTGGCATCATCGGTTTTCTCAGGGTTTTCTTCCTCAACACTTTGCTCAACTTGCTTTGTTTTCTGTGCTATATCAGCATGTTTCCTTTCCTCGAATTCTGTTTCTTCATCCTTAATTTTCTCAACCTGTAGCTCAACTTGCTTTATTTCTTCATCTACAGCATTAAGTTGTATTGATTCATCAGTTTTCTTTTCCTCATCCTCAACATCCTTTCTTTCCTCAATCTGTAGCTCAACTTGCTTTATTTCTTCATTTTCAGCATTTAGTTGTATTGATTCATCCGTTTTATTTTCCTCGCCCTCAACATCCTTTATTTCCACAGTTTTATCAATAGCCTCCACTTTCTCCACTTCAACTTCCTTAATGTTCGTATCTTCATCCAGCATCTCTACTTTCTCCTTTTCAGTATCTTGGCTCTCAGACTTTATTTCCTCAATTAGCACTCGTCTGCCTTTTTGCTGCTCCTGCTGATCCTCGTTCACCTGTTTCTCCTCATTTTCCGCTTCAGGGAACTGCGATACGTGAAGTATCTTTGGACGTCCGTCTAAGGGACGGCGACTACTTGACTGTTTAACAATATCATCGTCATGTGAGCCATTACTGGCATCATCATCAGAACCGGAACTAGCAGAGCTATGATCCCTTTTTCCCCCTTCAACTTCACTCCATATATCATCGATGCATCCGTATTCAACGTCCGCTTTCATGCGAGCATGCTCCGCACGTTTATCCGCTTTCTGTTCCGCTTCCGAATCGCTAGAACTAATCAAAGAATCCTGTTGATCTGCTGGTCGATGACGATTACGCAGCTTAATGGTATCTAAGAGAGCAAATTATAAACAATTAAAAAAGCTGATTAAAGTTAATTAAACTTTAAACTTACAGTTAACGCTGTCACGCATTTTCTTGCGGTCAGCGCGATTCCAACGTGAATTTTCATTGCGTTCACCTTCATAACCATCCTTTTTCCTTGAGTAAAAAAATAATATATATATTATTAATTTATTTGTATCGTAGTTAATGATTTAATCTCTTACCAGGCCTCTGCACAAGCGCGATCTCGTGGAAAAACAGGACGACTATCTAAATAAGTCAGTTCTTTCTGTGGGAAATGAAAAAGGGAAACTTTCTTTATTTAAAATAAACACTTTCTCTTCACATTTTTTTACTCACGCAAGCTAAAATCAAAGTCTTTCGATATTGCGGCAAACGGGAAACAACTGGATTTCCCTGCAGCACCAAGACTTTAAGACAAGGCATTTGTTCAAATATCTTGACAACAAGAATATCATCAATCCGATTGTTAGAAAGATCCAATACAGCCAGAGTCTTGCAATGCACCAAGTGGGCCAGACTTTCACTATCTTTTAAATAGTTCGACGATATGTTAAGGGTATTCAGAACCGGCAATACATCCGAGCTGATGTTCTCAATCTTGCGTACATGATTGGAGCTTAGATTTAGAGTATCGAGCTCCGGACAAGAGCCTAGATTATCGATGCGTTTAATAAGATTATTCTGTAGAAAGAGACATTTAAGCTTGGCCTGTTTGTCAAGGCCCTCAATCTCGGATATGGCATTGCACTCGAGCCAGAGACACTTGAGTTCTGTATACTCCTCCAAGCACTCAATATATTGATATCCTGGTAATAGTACAACATTAGGCGGACTTTTCTATATTATATAAATTACTTATACTAGTTACCCTGATAATGCAAATAGAGCACATCGTTGAGACGCGGTGTCTGATACAATTTATCCTTTTTGCACAAATCGCGCAATCCTTTTTGTGTCATGCGATTTAGACCGGTTATCTCCTTGCGCGGCACTGAAGTTTCAACAGCTTGCGACATTTTCCTCGATTTCTTTATATATTTATAATTAATATATATATATAGATAGATTATATTGGTCGTGGTATATATTATTATTTTAGAAGTTACTTAATTTTAATATGAGTTTGCGCTTTATACGTTACTCGATTTCAAATATTTACTGCAATTGATTGGCGTTGTTGACGGCGCTTGTTACGTTTCCTTATTATTATTATCGAACAAACAAAAATGATATCGTTAGGGACAACCAAAAATACCGGAAAAAAAAAAACCGAGGCATACTCTTTTAAGGATTGTTGTTTATCTGTACAAACATTTCCTATCCGGGAATATATACGTACTTATTTCTCTGTTTGAGTTTCCATGTTGGCAAAACGGGGGGGTATTGCATTAAAATATAAGTATTATCTTCGCTGAAAGTGCACCAAACCCTTGGTTTATATCTATAGATAAGTAAACAAACTCATACATATTCTTTGGCTTATATAGATAAGTAAACAAACTCATATATATTCATTACTAATTAAGCTTCAGTTCCACATGTATGTAAACTATTGTCACATTTTCAGCTAAATACTTCACAAATAAAACTAAACTGAAATCTTTTTCTGTTTAAGAATTTAAAGCTAAACTTAATATATAAAAATAAGCAAATTTCAGAGAAAATACATAAATATATAATATATAAAGCTTGTAGCAATTTTAATTAATTTTATTTTAAGAAAAGCACTCCCTATTTCTTTTCCTTTCGAGAAATCTTGACCTTAGCAATACTAATACTTAAATATAACAATTTATATATTAATTTATACTCAACCTTATACCTATACTTACACTTAATCTTATTTCTATACCAATAATAATCTATAGTGTAATACTAACTCTTATACTTATTCCAATTCTAATATTATACAGCATATATACAAATACTTATACTTATACCAAAATAAATTGTAATACTAATATTTATTGATATAATTGGGTTTTTTCTGCGGTCTTCCCCAATTTTTGCAACAAATGTTGCATCATTTAAAGTCATAATTTTGATTACCCCCAGACTTCGTTTAATATTCGTTTAATTGTTAATTTATAATCATATTTTCTAATTTTAGTCGTACTAAATAAATAAATAATAACCATTTTGATAAAAGTGTAGTTTTTATTTAGTTTTTCCATAGTTTATTCATTTAAGTTTTTCAGTGCTGCACAATCGCTTCAACTCAGATACTTAATAAAAGTACATGCTAATAAAAAGTACACGATATACTCGTATATGATATAATAAATCGTGCTCAGTTTTGCATTTTAGACATATATATATATATATACTTATTTACGTATTGTATTGTTGTTATCTAGCATTGAGTATTTAAATGTCGTTCTGTGTTCGCATTTATTAGAGCCAAAAAATATGCAATATGCATGTTTCTACGAGTAAATCAATTTTCAATTTGGTAGTAAATTTATTTGGTTGTGTTTCGATTTGTTAGAAAACTGTAAATTCGAGTTGCCAAGTAATGTAAAATTCTTCCAAATAGATTTATACAATAAATTCTACAGTCAATGTATATATACTATTAATATGTATGTGTTTTGCTAAAATATGTTTGTGTATTCGTGTAAAATTCAGTGTTCTGACAATAATGTGTATTACATATACAATTAAATGCTTCTAATCCATAAAAGGGGTATAAAAAACAATTATAGATGCGATATGGTGGGTTCTCTTGGGGGGAATTAAATACTCTCACATACACACGCAAAATGAATTCTAAATGCATCTTAATTATCATATAATATTGTTACAAGGACACTTTGTAAAACGATGAAGTTGAGCATGATAATATCATATGAATATTATTATTAATATCTGATATGCATATGCGAATGTGTGTTTTGTGGCGAAATGGGTCAAACAAATTAAAATGCAATTAACAATATGCAATTCACATTTTACAATGCGAATATTTAATTAACATATAAGGAATGTACACTGAAAGCAGAAATAAATTTAAGCAGGTGTGGAAAATTTCAAAGATTGTATACAAACTTGAGATGTAATGTATAGCTTAAGGCGAATACTTTCTTATGGAGAAATAACATTAACAAGTTCTAAAATATTCATAGTAATAACAAACTAAAAATTGGAATGATTGTGTTACAGTTAGGATTGACGAAAATCTAACTTAATGCATGTTGTTGTTTTCTTTTGTGATGATTGTTGTGAGTTTGTTTGTTTGTTGTTTTCCTCCATTTACTTATCAACGAGCTTCTTAGAGACGGCAATGAATTAGATCGCATGCACTCGAGCAGACTACAAGCTAATAAAATGGACTCCCGCTAAAATCTATAGATGGGATCCTCACTACGCAGCCTAAACGTGGTCGTAGCTGCGGCGAAACGAGCGATACAAGCAGCAGGCAAAGAGTATGGTGAGTAGCTGCAAAGCAAAACACAATTAGATTGAGGATATTTATAAAATAACTAAATAATCACCTGTATACCCGCGACAGCAAGAACAACACCGGCCAATAACAAAGTCTTGGAATCAAGTATGCCCAACAATTTGTACAAACAGCCCTGATTAATGGCATGCAATGTGGTGCACTCCTTAGCCTCGTCTAGATTAATCACTTTACAGCAGGCCGGCGATAGAGTCTTATTGGGAAAGAAGCCATCCCAGTCGTTGGGGCCATAGGTGCCGCAGCAATCCAATTCGGTTTGCAGTAGATTCCAGGCATCACGGTAATCATCGCGTTCCTTGTAGTGTTTCATTGTAGTATTGAATTGTGTTTCCATCAACTGCTGCAATCCCGAATGCTTAACATAGCCAGCAATTCCTAATCCAATCTCCAAAAGGAATATAATTATGGCCAGTATGGCAAAGCTGAGAATCATGCAACTGTTCTCCTTTAAAGCACCACAGCAGCCCAGGAAACAAATGAATGCAACGGCGGCGCCAACAACCATTAGTATAATTGGAGCTGTCCAAATGTGATCACTGACAAAATTCGAATAATGCGCATAATTCAGTTGCACCATGGCGCCCACCATCAAGATGAGTAGACCAGAAAGCTGTTGAAAGAGTTGTTCGAGATTAATAAGTATATCATACATTTATTGTTCTTTTGCATACTCACTGCAAACAGAAGATTGCAGAAGAAAGTTATGTACTTGACACATGTCAAACCTCCGGATGCCATTTTGCGACCACAAATTGATTCGAACGCTTCTATGTGAAATCCGTTTGGTTACTGCAAGGATATGGGAAATATCAATGAAATTAACAGGACACGGTAGCACTAACCAGTCACACAATAATCAATAAATGGTCAAACGAAACAAAACGTAGGGAAAGTTATGGTGCCAACCCCCAAATCACTGACAGACACGCAACCACTGCGGACAGTGTCTATGTCTATTTGCCACCAGCCACACCTGTCTAGCACTGTCTGTCTGCGGATTAACCCTACAATCAACCCCGTTCCACTTCACGTCTACGTTGAAAGTAGTCAAGTCCATATAGAATCGAGTCGTCTGCATTTGTCCATTCTCACTTGGATTCGTTTTGCATTGTCGTTGGCCTAGTTCTTGTGCATTATTATTTGTTATTATTATATTTGAATGGTGGGCCTCTTGGTTGGCTAAGTGGAAAGTATACAAGTTTTGGTGACAAGGACGTGAGGCTTGTTCCCGTTTTTTTAGTGCAACGCGGCGATGAATGCAACTGGCATAAAAATCGATACAAAATGATGGAAAAACAGACAGTTGTGGGTCGTTGAAAGTACATAATAAATAATGTTCGAGAAATAACTTTGAATAATGAGAGTGTGCGAGGGAAATGTGCACAACATTTTCAAGAAAAAATATTCTTAATAAATTATTAAATTCCTTTCCTAAACATAGTTCTAGAATGCTCATCTCTGACATGTGCTGAATTATAAAAATTCCACTTTGTTAAATAAAAGTTTGAATAGAAAATTAAATAATGTAATTAAAACTTTCTTTATTTATTAAATATTATTCAAGTAAGAGCCAATATTCTAACTAAAATAAATTCGTAGACATTGTAGTAATACAATTTAAATAAAAAGATAATAAGTAAGAATGAATATTCTAAATCACATTCATTAAATTTCTTTCACAACCATAATGACACAATGATGACCTGTAACATTTGATAGCTAGACACACTGTGCTCTTTTCTTATATTAGCTAACAAATTGAGTATGTAGAAACAAACCGATCATTTAAACTCTACAATTGACAGAGGTCACTGTACCAATTAGCTGACCAGCGCAATAGGCATAATTTCCCACTGTGCTGCATGAATAAACAATAACAAGAACAGCGTAGTTACTAAGAGGAACTTGCAACACCGACCCACAAAATCGATCGCGTCCCGAAATCATGTCAGTAATGGTAAGGTGGTTAATAAAGTTGGGCACTTGGACAGCTTGATTGAATTAGTTCGAAAAAAAAAAAATGTATTGACGTGAAAAGGTTCAGCTGTTCACCTGACGCAGGTAAATAGAGGACAATCGAGAGTGAGTGAGTGCACAGTGGTTAGGGCATGTCAGAAAAGACAAGAATGAACGTAATATATATAATTATGAACATACATTAAATGAAGTATATAAATAAAGCTTAATTGAATTCAATTCATATTGAAACATTGATGATTTACCAAGAAGTTTATTATTAAGTGGGGCAACAGAATTGATATAACATATTGACACACTGTAAAGTATTTGTATAGCATGGTGGCAATTTTTGTTATATCCTGTGGGGTATACTAAGTTTATTGAAAGTATGTAACAGTCAGAAGTAGGCGTAGTCGACCCCATAAAGTATGTAAATATGTATGTATGTATATTATTGGTCAGCAACACAATAGCTGAGTCAACATAGACAAGTCTGTCTGTCCGTAAGTATTTCTGCCCGCCTGTACGTCCTTATTAATGCAAGGATCTCAGAGATGCTAAGAGCTAGAAGCACCAAATTTTGGTATATAGATTGCTATTACTTGCAGGTAGATTAAGGTAATCTTAAAGCTTGAATGTCTCACAAATCGATAAAAGCGAATAACAAGAGAAGTTTTATAACCAGGGTATATTACAGTCGGTTTCCCGACCTCCTGGCTTGTTGCGCTTGCGTTTGAGGAGTTTGAGGCGAGCTTCGATTCGAATTGAATGCGATGATGGGGTCAGTGGGACTGCGCAGCTAGAACAAATGTGTACATCGTGTATCTACATACTACATACATATGTGAAGTTTTCATGTGCAGCAACAACAACAACAGAATTGTGTTGCGTGCCTACAGCTAATTCCGGAAATTTACCTATAAGCATGGCTAACGGGCATTAACAAGGAGCCCGACTGACCGTTCTTATACCCTGTGCCCATTACAAATAAGCATAACAGAGTATAATGGTTTTATGCAAATTTGCAGGCATCAAAATGCATTTCCGATGCATCTACATATATATTCTTGATCAGTATCAAAAGCCGAGTCCTTCCGTCTGTATAAACGCAACTATAAGAGCTAGACACTTTAAACTTTTTAAGTAGTTTCCTGAATACTCTACGCATATCAAGTTTATTTTTAAATTTAGTTGCCAATCCTCTTTTCTCCAAGAAACACATAACTAGAGTGTTGTGATTTTAAGCACTTGATAATTGTCGTATGTATCGGATAATAAACTCATAAATTGTAGATGTGACAAGTTTCACCTCCCTAAATATATTTGTTTGCCTGAGCGTGTTTTTTCTGCCCAAATATGCCCAAGTGTGGGATACAGATTTCCGGATAGGGAATGTTTTATATTTATAACGGATGAAGTAGTTTTAATGGAATAGATGGATAGAAAAAGGCTTAACTGGCAGAACTGTTAGATATGTATGTATGTATGTATGTGTGTGTGTACAAAAGCCTATTAGGATTTCTAAGCGTGTATTAAACATAAACTTTATTCTGAAGTCTGACACAGGGTATTCTTCAGTCGCGCGCGCTAGACTGACCATTCTTTTATTTTATATGTACATATGTTATGAACATACATACATACATATATACATTTATATGTGAATGTTTTGTTTGTGCGGGAAGTGGTGAGATTTTAAATTGAAACGCAATAGACGAAAGTGTTGGCAGTAACAACAAAAGGGCAAAGAATTAGAGCAGCATTTGGCAAAATCCGAATTGCAGCGTCAGCGTCTACTTAGAGGTTAACAAACTGTAACGAACTCAAGCGGCAAGTGCACGCAAAACATACATACAAACACACACACATACATCTATACATACATATGCATGTCTGCATGTAGCGGAATTTTCATAGACACAAACTGAATAAAACTGCAACGATTGGTCGCAATGTTTTTATTTAACACCTGAAAGTTCTATAGTTCCTATAAGTATAACTTGTTTTCCATGTCTTATACTGTCTGATTGTTTCTATGTCTGTGTGTTTAGCCCCAAATGCTGTTCACAAAGCATTCTTGAGTAGAAGAAGAAAAAGAATATCAAACAAAAGAGCAGCTAAGTAGAACGGAAGCAGGCAGTGAACCTGAAAAGAAGAAATAACTGCACAACCAGCTACATACAAACATACATACACACAAACAAGAGTAATCTCTGCTGTTTCACCTATTTTCATATATGCATTGAAATTTGCGGTTTTTTGTACAAAGTAAATAACACATAGCAAATTGTTAGCATATTTGCTATATAATTAAATTTTAAAAACTTACTTTGACTTGTTATTAACTAATAACAACACCTTTTTTTTAATTTACACTTTCAAACACTTTGCCCGCTCTCTTAGATCTACTTTTTTGAACCGTCTACTTTACCTTGCGATGTTTATGTCGCAAGGCGCAAAAACACAATGCAAACGCAAAGACAAAATCTTGTTTTGGTTATTGTTGTTGAGACAGTGAGAGAGCGAGAGTATTGCGCAGGTCCGTTAGTCGGCGTTCGTGCGTGAGAAACAAAAGAGCGAAACAGTAAGCGTGTGACGTCACAATACCAGCTGAATTTTGATGTACCAAATATTAAAGAAAAATCTATAATAAATAAGGTAATTGCAACATTTCACATAGTATATTTATTTGCAAAAATATAATAATATGTTTTACAAATTTGAGTCATGTTAGAGAAGAAAATCAAGTACGCGCGCTTACCCCTAAAACGAAGTTTACGATATTTTATTATATTTTAACTGTCTGGCAGCCCTGCGCTGTCACGCGTCTTGCGATAGTTTTTATTAAAACTGCGAAGTGTAATAATGCTTTGTACGTTAAATAAATGAATAATATTGCTATTATTGTGTGACAGTTTAGCAAAATACTTGAACTTAAAACATTCTTTAAAATTATTTTTAATAAACAGTTTGTTATCGATCACACAAGAATCGATACATTGCCATCTCAGGCGCATTTATCGCACTGAGTTTGGCGGGTAAATTAAAAAAGAGAATTATGTGAACTATAGACAATATTAATTAAAACCCAATTAGTATTTTTTATTAGCTTTATTCAATAAACGTTAGGTTTAGTAGATATCATCAATGCTCTATACAGTGTCGATACATAAATGTTCCAATATTTGCACATACTACAGATGTATATATGTACATGCTTATATACATAAGAGTACTTTCTTTGCTTGTACACACCAAATGCTCATTATGTTTAGACCAGACTTAACGTTATGTACAATGAGACTAGTATTTTTATGTATTATACAATATATATAAGTATATTTGTTAATAGACGTGGATTGTATGGAAACATTAGCTTAATAATTCACTACACAACTAAATTACTCGCCTATATTGCAATTTTCAAAGATTTTATGTTAGTCGCAAGACCGAATATTGACTAGAATATAACTCGTTTTAAGGGTTCCAATTATCATTCATTGTATATCGACTTTAAATTTGCATTTTCTGTTAAAGTACAACTGCTAGAATCCCTAGAATTGTTAACCCCGATTAAGTTGCTAAATCTTGACTAATCAAACATAATCAACAAGCTTAAGTTGACACCCTAACTAAATACTATTTTTCACTTAATTATTGCTAAGACCAATCCACACACACACACACATGCACTCACACACCTCCCACAAGCACGCACACATACATATGTACTCTAACTCCCACCTTTAACCTCCCTTACCACCCACTGGGTATCGTTATTTTATTACTGTTTACCGTACGCACGTCACATCGCTATATGTTGTTGTCTCTTTCTGACCTAGTGAGCGGAAGTGTGTCAGTTTCAATGCGTTAATTGTTTTGTTGTCCCCACCATTCCCCTCGCTGACCCCTTCCTGACCCCTGGACCAAGTGTTAGCTATTACAACAACAGTAAATTTCAAGTGCATTAAAAAGATCATGGGTGGTAAATTAACTTATCGACGCGTCACTTTCTGTCGCCATTTTTGCCATCAGCATCTACACTTAAGTCCAGTACTGTTATTTTACGTTAATTGATGCTGCGTTCTTGTTGCTATTGCTGACAATTGTGTACAAACTACATATGTCTAAATATATTTATAAGTATATATATATATATTTATGTGTACATATACATGCAAGTGCATATATACTATTCACACCCAGAGTTGCATTTCATTCTCGCGTTTCTCACTTGAGGAAAATACTTAGTACCACATTTTTAAATGAAATATAACATTTTCGGCAGAAGTATGCCAGCTATGTAAACATATTCTATCTTCTGCTGATTTCTTCATATAATAAAGTCAACCATGTAAAGTTTACAGTGAAATGTGTTCCACAAATCTCTAGATATTTTGATGACAACTGATTTGGAAAACAATTGAATAATATGTCGGTGTTCCTATGAGAGCTTTCATTTTTGGAATATATTTTCAGAGTATTTTATACCCTATTATTCAATTTAAAAAATAAATTCAATTTAATTCAATAAGTTTTAAAGTTTCTCAATGAAATGTCATTTTTCTGATAGACTTTCGGAGTCGCAAAAATGTTGCATATTAATTTCAACAAAACTATTAATTATTGAACTATTTTACAAAATAAATAGTTGCATTAAAAATGTATTTTATGCCTAATCATTAAATTAATATTTATTTAATTAATTTAATTCAATAAAGTTTGTGCTTTATCAACTTTCTGACGATGCTTCTGAAACATCAGAATATATAAGGATATATTTTCAGAGTTACATAAAATGGGCACCATAAATTCATTTAAAATTTCAACAAATAATTTCATTAGAAATGTATACTTATTATAACTTTTTATTCCATTTAAAAATTAATTTAATTTAATTAGATTATTATGTAAAACTCCCCACAAATATTATGACATTTGAAAGCTTTGGTTACCTGTTTACCTTTCTAGAATACCGACAATTCGAGATTTGTGGAACATAAACTTTTATCAGTATCAAGATTATTTTTATTCAATGTATAGACATCAAATTTGTAACGTTTTTTAAATGTGGTACAAAGTATTTTTAAGAAGTGGCAATGAATTGATTATATTCCTGTATTCAACTCGGTGTTTCATTCGCTCGTTTATTAAGCGCTTTTACTATGACACTATATGCATATTTATTTATATGTTAATAAACATTTCTGAGCTTTGCTTAACTTTATATATAAATATGTTTGTATATTAACAACATTGGTTAATTGCGTACTTAAAAATGTGCACCACAATGGTCGGCTTTCTTTTCTATCAATTTACAAGATATTTGTATTAAGTGCTGGAAATTACAAGTACTTTTTGCGAAGACAAATTGAAAGCTAAGCTGAGTGAAATATATATACATAATTTTGAAATTAGCTTATTGCTTAACACTATGGTATATAATAGTTCCTTTTATTTTGGAAGTATTTGTTATGATAATTGTTTAGTTTTCTTTCGACAATGGCGACAATGGAGCAGGAAATTTCAATCTATTATCGCTTAATAGTACTGCTGAATTGCATACTACTTTTTTTTTTATACAAAACAGCGAATTGCATTATAATTTTTTACTACGTATATTTATTTTGTATTAAAGGTATCACACTATTTGTATGATACATTTTTTGTGTTAGTACCCATACCAAAAATTGTTGAAAGTTTCCTGCTGATCGGGTATAATTACCTGCTGAATGCCCCCAATGTTTCATTATAAATAGTAATATTTAATCCCCTTTTTATTCCCATTTTATTCTGTATAGATCGAGCTATATATGCTATAAATTCTTATGTATATGCATTTACCACAGTCCAAACAGGGTAAGCCTATCAAGCTTAGAGAAATTCTCGAAAGGGCTCATCGAAATTATCATTGACATCTGTAAAGACATTGCCGCCTGTGCCAACAATACCAACACCAACACCAACACCCACATTAACAGACACACCACCCACAGTAACTGTGGAGCCACCATTGAGTAAAAGTGTTGGTTGTTGTTGTTGCTGCTGTTGTGGCAGCAACATGTTGGCGCCCAAATGAGCGTGAGCATGCAACAGTTGCTGCTGTGTGTGTGGCTGGGATTGTGATTGGTTTTGTGGCTGTTGCTGCTGCTGTTGCTGCTGTTGCTGCTGTTGTTGATGATGATGTGGCAGATGCTGCTGCTGTGTTTGTTGATCCACCTGGGACTGTGAATGCATGTGCATCGTTGACGGCTGCAAGCTCTGCATTGTTGGCGTGGCCGACACTGTGGCAGCACTCAAAAGACTGCCATCGGTGGCGGCCAACAAGGCGCAATCATAGGCGCCACCACTGGCCAAAGCATCCTCAAAGCAAATACCATTGGTGACAGAGGCACCACCGTTTGATGTAGCACCATTACTATCGCTGGCTAGCCCCGAGAGCAACACGCCACCAACAGCACCGCCATTGAGCTCCATGGCAGCGGCCTCCTCGTTGCGTTTCGAGAGTATAATGTGTGTCAGATTGATGATGTAATTCTTGGCCAACGTTAGCGTCTCAATCTTCGACAGGCGTCGCTCCATCTCCACGTGCGGAATGACCTCACGCAGTGACTGGAACGCATCGTTGAGACTGTGCATCCGCATGCGTTCCCTTTCGTTGGACTCCAGCCGTCGCAGGTTGCGTTCCTTGGCATTCAGCGCTCCCTTGCGCCGACGATTCGCATTGGAGCTGGCGCTGTTGGGCGTCAGACTGGAGCTGCCACTTTGCTGTCTGCCCCGGCTCGAGGGTCGTTGGCTGCCATGGACATTGCCCTGGGGGTTGCTGCTGTTGTTGTTTGTGCTGCTGCCACCGCCGTTGCTGCTTCCACCGCCGCCGCTGGTGTCGTCACTCTGCGAACTGGAATCCGTCATCTCCAGGTCGTAGGTGTTATTGCTTAGCTGTGGACAATATGAGTTGATACCACATGTTGCACATAGCCCAGCCAATGTTCTCTCTCTCTCTGTTTGTCTTACCTGTGAGGTGCGTCGCGTGGCACGTCGCACGGGTCGTGAACTTCTCTCCGCCGATTCCGGTGATAGGCCATTGTGTCCGTCCGTATTGTAGTTGTTGTTGTTGTGCTGCAGCTGCTGCTGGAGCTGCATGAAGTCGTGACTACCCATCAGTTCAGTTAATTGCGTGGCATCCATGTTGCCAATAGACTACTGAAAAGAGAAATTCCAAAATATCTGATTGAGTAAAATAGTTTAGAAAAGTTTCAGCTACTTCAGCAGCTACTTCAGCTACACTATAATCCAATGCGAAGCATTCAAAATTTTTACTAATCTTCAAGGAAACAGGCATATATTGTAATTAATTAATTAAATTAATAATTATACAAACAAAATTCACATTTAGTCTCTTAATTTCATAAAATATTAAAGCCCAATGGAGTTTTTTATTTTTTTTTTAACTTGATTTTTAAGCCATTAACTATATTCAAATAAGAAGAGGAAATAAACAAATCAAGGGAATTTTAATTGTATTTTCCCAATACAATTATTTGATAAGTATTTTAGTTAGAAACCTTTATTTAAGAATAATGTTCGCAACATCTTAATATCGTCAAGTAATTTAATATTGTCAGAATTATATTTACATAATTCTGGATATTCTGTAACAAAGTCTTACATATTTTTACTGGAAGTGGGATTGTAATTGAGAACTTAACAAGTGTTTTGTACAAAAATGGTGTTTATTGAGGTAAGTCAGTTTAAAAACAATTGCCGATTATTTTATTTAACATTTCACCACAATATATTCTATTAAAGATACCCTTTTCAAGTAAGATTATAGATATTATCGTTCTGAGAATATTGCGCAGTTTTATTGTAGTTTATATGTAAATATAAATAAATATGATGAATTATATCTATAACTTAAATAGGAAACTTATGCATTAAAATACTCTGTACTAATAAAGAAAACTTCTCTAATCAATATATATGTATGTATATGAGAATATCTCACGACTTGGTTAACTTTTTGCCAGTACATTGACAATATAAATATGCAGACATTTACATATAAATAAACGTTTATCAGTTTGTTGATTAGATAACTGGAAAACAGTCAAAAAATAGATATTTCGTTGGGAATTCTGTGAGTTGCGTAATTATGAATCTCAAACTTGTATATCACATGTCATAAATCAAATGGTTACACTAAACTAATTTCTGTTCGTTTCTTTAATGGTTTTATATCTTATTTAATATATGACGCTTTAACTTTAATTTAGATGAACGGTTTTGGGTTTTATTATTTATCAATTTGCATTAGGCATAACTCTAAAAGATTTCATTATAATTATGTTATGTTAAAAATAAGATTAATCGATAGTTGAATAAATCAGTCTGTAAACTGTTGATATTATAAAAAAATATCATTCTTTTCTTCTACAAAAATAAACTTTAATTAAATATTATACTATAAAATAAATCAACGTTTTATTTAGATAATTGCATGTTTTAATTCTTGTAGTATTTATGGTTTCATAATGGTATTTAATGGTATTTATCATGCTAAATAAAGAAAACATAATATTTTGGCAATCGATGTTAAATTTAAATCCTTTTCAATTTGATATGTGAGCTGATTTATCATTTATTAAATTTATTCATATACTAACATCTGCATGTCTACAATTTGCTCAATTTCTATTGCAATAACAGTTTATTTTTAGAGTTATTGTCTAACTGACTGTAATTGGGTAACAAGCGTATTGGCAACAAATATTTCCGTGCAGACTTTGTCAATTTCCGTCAGTTTTATCTTTGGATTGTCTATTGGTATTAGTTTCTCTTTTACATTTGGCAAACGTTAGATTTGCGTCATATTGATGATGATTCGTTATCGAAAATCAATATCAACTATAATCACACGTGACTGTAACTTGTTAATAAGTCCATCAACGGATTAGTCAAATAATTTCAGTTGCCTTTAGTCGTTCAAGTATCAAATTATGTGTAATGTAATGTCACATTTCTATGATTGCAAAAAGATTGTAGTACATTACTAGTGTATGATGTAAATTTTATACAATATTTGTAAAGACAATGTATAGAATGTGAAGTAATAAAATGAGAGAAGATTTTCCAATTGAGTTAAGTGAGTTTTTCTATGTTTATAGAAGCTGAAAATATTTTACCAAATGATGTAATTTATAGTATTTTATTTTTTAAATTATATCTAATCTTAAAATGTTTAAAAAGTAAGTGGATTGGTTAAGTTTTGAAGAATCTATTTTTCTTTAATATGCCTTATGAATCGGCATGCTTTAATTTCTTTATAGACACTAAATTAAACGATAGTTTTTAAGCAGTTTATTCGTTATTCCTGTTGTCAGTAGTCTTCACCTTGAAATTTAATATCAAATATGTTAAACTGAATAAAGTAATATTTGTATCTTTATTATTAGATACATTAAAAAACCAATGGCTAATTGTTAAGCAAAACAAAACAAATCTCATTTGTTCACACTGAAATATGATTTGGAATATTATATATTATTAAATGTATCGTATGAACACAGTTAATACGTCATCTTTAATATGCTATATACAATATCATTTATACATTACATTTATTCCATGTTTATTTTCATAATAATTTTTGAAGAGAGACTGACAATTATTATTAAAACAGAATATATTACCAAGACATGATCTTTGCTATTTGGTTCGAGTTTTTGTCTCGATTCTGCTAATATCCTTATAATTATATAAAATTTGCTAAAGTTTATTATACATATAAAGCAAGTTATACATGGTTTTTGTATTCGAAGAATGTCATTATATTAAAATAATACATTAAGAAAGATTAATTTAAATAAAACACATTAGTTTATTAACTTCATCCTCTAATTTTGATGGGTGGCGACTTAACACTATAAATCATTAAGAAAATGACCTCAAATGAACTAATTACATGTCGAATAACAAATAGAACGCATTTTCCTAGTCAGAAACTCTGTGCTGATCTCTGACCTACAGATCAAGTAATTAATAAATAATAGCAAATGCATTTACAACTACTTCATTTAGATCTCTTCTTTCATCCTGCAGTAGCATCAGTTTTTTGAATCCATTTTCCAGTTCATTGTCTGGCGAGGAGAAGGGACAACGATGGATTGCATTGTACTTGATTTCTAAATAGTACGTCGAGAGCAAACGATTTGCCCCCTTTGAGCTGATGAGAATGCTGCGGTAAATGGTGGCGTTGTTATGGTTATGCCCCACGGCAATGGAGCATTTGACCGGAACAGCGTGGAGCATTTAAAGCGTTGACTGGTGGACATGAAAACGGACATGGGAAAGGACATGGAACAGGAACTTGTTGTAAGTAATACAAAACGCGCACTTTGCGGCGCTTTTTCTTTTGTCGCCTGCCGCTGAGCGAAACCAAAGTGTCGCTATTATTTAACTGCATGTTGTGGCAAGCTTCTTGTGGCAAGCAGCTCAGACTCTTTAAAAGCAATGGCTACAAGGAATTACAACACATAGTAGTAGTACAAGGGAGCACAGCAGTACTCGTAATGGGAATAAGGTTATAGGGTTACACTGATGGCGATAGCGATGATGTTATATAATGGATTTCCGCTATATTAAATAAAAAAAAAATAATAATAATAATAATAACAGCAACAACAAGATCCGTTACGATTACAAGTTCAGTTCAGTTTATCGAAACTTGTACATACTTTGTTCCATTATCCGACAATGAGCAGCAGATTTGTCGGCGACTCTTTGAATGCTGCAACATGTTGCATACGTACATATACCAGTTGCTGCCTGCCACTGCTGTTGACACTGAAAATTCTGTGCATTTACTGTGGCTTTTGTCTGACAAATGCCTTTAAGAGCCAGCCAGTCAGCACCTGCGCTTGTGCAATATTTATTGCGCTCTCTATTAAATAACTAAAGCATACTTTTGTGCGTATCTTTTGCTTGCAACAATAAAGCTGATTGCTTGTTTAAAAAACAATATTTAACTGCATTTGACAACAACATAAAGACCTTTCCGTCGGCTGTTTGCAATGTGTAGGTCAATGTTTTGAGATTGTCATTGATCAAGTATTCTTTTCATTGATTGAGAGATAATCAGTGAATTTAAAACGAGTTGAACGGCTTCTTCAATTGTGATAAACTTGACTGGAAGTTGTAGTTTTCCTTAACTAACCTAATAGTTTTAAAAAATAATATTTTACTATAATAAAAACAAATAATTATTATAAAAAATTAATTAAAAGAAAACTTGTGAATGTTTCCTTTAGTAAAAAAATTCTTTATTAATTAAAATAACTTATAAAGAATTCTACTTTTATATATTTTCAGATATGTGCAATTTAATAGATTTCTCGTAACTAATGTGAAATATTACAATGTAAATTATATAAAAATAGGTAATTTCAATTAAAGAAGAATACGGTTCTCATGAACCATACATAAGCTATCTTTGGTGGTATATTTTTAATGAAATCATTATTTAAAACTTTGAGTTTAAGTTAGTTTGAAGTCGAACTTGTACATTTAAGATATTTTTAAAACCCAAATTATTTTGATATTACCTACACTGACATTTTTATTCAATTTTATCTTAATATCATTATTATTATTATCGATTATTTTAAATCATCTTTATCATCAGTAAAAACTTAAGATCGCTCTTTTTCTTTAATTTTCTTCTATTCTAAATATATGTGAAATATATAATAATTAAGAATCACATCTCAAAACGTTGCACAAACTTTAAAACTATTCCTAAATATCTACAAGCTCATAATAAATTATAAGGGAAATATAAATAAAATAATAAATGTATTTATTGTAATTTAATGTAAAACAAATAAAATAATAAATGTACTTATTTTTATTGTTGAAAATGATATTTCTCTTGCTTTACTTAAATTTTGTTGAATTGCATAAGTTTCGAATTTATTTAAATGCATTTTTAAAGTTTCCAAAAAGTATATATTCTCTTGATTAAGAGCTAATATCGAATATCGTATAATTCTTATTGATTTGACTTACATTCAAGTGGATTTCAATATTGCTGCTTCGTATATGGTTATCTATTATAAGACCACAATTTTCCGAAGATTTCACTTTATTTTTTTTATTAACTTTAGGATATATTTGTATCAAAAATTTGCATAGACATCTTGGCCATTTTCACAAACTTGTTTCACTTGACAAACATGCATTTTGGCCAACAAACTGTTGCCGTAATATTGTAGATATATATATTTTATTATTTTTTTTTTGCAATACCACAAACCGAATTATCAGATAACGTTTTCCAAATTCAAAACCGAAAACAACGAACTACTACAACCAAATTGCGTTGGACCAGTAAGCAAACTGAGCACCGGAAACGCGGTGACTGCGACTGCCACTTGTGGAATGGCCGCAACAACGACGACATTGCACGAGACGAGCCCAAAGGCGAATCACGCGCCTGCCGGGCCGAAGAACAAGACCCGAACGAACTTGTTGCGGTCGTGTGCGCTGCGAGCTCGTGCGTGGGTAAGGGAGACACCCACACGATTGCCGACGACTGGCGAATCGAGAGCTTACAAATACGCTCAAGCTTTGAGCGTAATTTCGCCATATGAGTGACTTTCAGACTGTGCAGTTGAGTGATGGTAAGGTTGAGGAAAAACTCCAAGTGCACCCCCTGTTGTTGCTGCTTTTGCTGTTGCTGCTGCTGTTGCTGCTGCACCCCCGTTGCCCTTATCACGTTACACACATATATACATTTATTAAGCATACCCACAGTTAGAGCACACCCAACGGGGTGGCTTATGTTTTGGAGTTGTTGCCGTGCACACCACGTGCTGCCCCAACTCCATTACTGTTTGGGTTGAGCGAAGGGTGAATTGGTGTGTGTTTGAATGTGCGTGTGTGTGTGTGTGTGTGTGGAATGTGGGACATTGACGTTCTGATTAGCATCATTGACGTACGAGTTGCTAGTGAGTGCGGCCTGCATTCAACCGACTTCCTCTTTCAATCGACTCCATGTGTTCACTTACTGAGTGAGTGACTCGCTTCCACACTGTTATTATGTATTATTATCGTCTGTTTGTCTTCGCTCTTGTTGTCTATTATTGCCGGCGCTTATCACTGTGCTTAAATCCTTATCGGAAGGGTTTTATCGCCGCGCCTGCTCTGATAAACTATTGTCGAGATACTCGTTATAATAAAATGCTGTCAGAGTTACGAAAAGTTGGAGAGTTGGCCTTTTTTTCTGTCTTTTTGTGTGTGTGTGTCTGTGAATTGTTTGGCATTGTTGAAGGATATTTTAATAATTGCAAAAAGGGTTATTTGTGGCAGAGAGCACTTGTTTATTAAGGCATAAACCAAACTATAGCCTTTTCCACATTATGTCAAGTACGACCAATTTTATGTGAAAAAGAAAGTATGACTGAGAAATATATAACTATATAATTATACAATGCTAGGCAGTTTCATGTTAAATTTACTTTTCTCTTAAGATGTTACCCGGGACATTTGTTTTTCAATTGACAGTTTTCTTCACAAGAAAATTAATTAATATATATATAGCAATTTTGTCAAAATTCACCCTCTTTGAAGAAATAGTATATATTAAAATCAAGGGCGTCGGCAGCTTTCCGTAAGAAGGGGGAGGTAACACAGGCTGAAAACCTCCTCTTCTATTGCTGTTATATATACAGTCTTAAAAAAATGAATACTACTAATAATATTCTTGTTATGCGGTGTAGGGGGAGTAATGGCCCACCCTGCTCCCCTTTGCCAACGCCTTTGCTAAAAGTTGTATGCATGCAATAGAATATTGTAATTAAATTAATTTCTAAACTTATTTTAAATGCTATTTACCCATAAAATAGTATATACATGTTTTTTATAATATAGGAAATTTATATTTATTATTCACATTCAACTTTAAAGGCTTAAATAAAGTGGAAACAGTTTGTTTACGATTGCATGCTCTGAAATCAAAACAATAACAAGCATATATTAAAAGGCTAAACGACAAACTAAATCTCTTCAGCTTTTCTACTCTTATAAGATTGACATATCGATTGATTATGAATTCCAATGAAGAATCTACTTATGAAAATTCTACACAGAGAGAAATGTGGAATTTTCTTTATAAAAACCATTTCAAAGGAAGTGAAAATCAATTGCAGGTTTTTATTTACTTCTCGGCAAATCTGTTGATTTTATAAGAATTTTATTATAATATTTAAGGCATTATTGTCTATTTTAATGCTGTCTCATTGCCATTTCATTCGCATATAGTATTAATTTAATATATTTATATACTGAATTCATATGAAATATTGTATGTTTGCTAAAATTTAGAATTACAAGCTTGCATTTTAGTAAGATTCTTCTATTCTGTGGACTTTATGGGTTGAAATATTCATACATTCTTTTTGCAAGGCATACATTTACACAACTCATTAGACACTTTATTGTTACAGGGTATTAGAAGTCAGCTTCACTATGAAGTGCACTCTGTTGGTTGTTCGGTCGCAAATGCCTCTTCAGCCAAGTGTTGCCAAATACAAATTGACAGTTAATATTTTTAAACTAGTGAAAAGAGGGGGAAACTGGCAGTCGAGAGGAAGGGAGGATGTTGCTGTCGACAAGGACATTATGTAAATCACACACAACGGCAACGCGTTGGCGTGTACCCGCCCAAACCCCTCCTCCCCCCTCACACACACCAAAAACACAACCCCTCTCACTCACGTATCTACGATGTGGAAATAATAAACAGGAAAAAGACGCAGAGCAAACGAAGGCCAAGCTAGAGAGTTGAGAGACTTGGGAAAAACGTGGGCGTTGTTTCCTCCCTTTTCGTATAGCCGTTTGATTATGCCCCGGCAATAGTTGTTGTTGTTATTGTTGTTGTTGTTGTTGTGGTTGAATGCAGTTGCCATTGCCGTTGCCGTTGCCGTCTGGTTGCTTTGTTGGTCGTCATCAACTGGTCTAGTCCTTAACATATTAAACCGATCATTGTACTCGACATCTTCCATCTAGCAAACAAAAAGGCAAACAAAACAAATACAATAATATTAACTAACAACTATTTTTTCCCCCCACTTTGTATTTGATATACATAGTATTCCAGGACTAGACATTGTTTGTCAATTGTGTGGTTATGTAAGGATATTAAATATAGCATTTGAGAATTTCAGCAACAGACTTGGCCTTGTATCCTAGTAACCGTAACCGCAAACGTCAGTCAATCATCAAGTAGCTGCCTTCTGTCTTTAATGCAATCAAAATATAAGAAAAAATAGAAAAAAAACGAACACTCTTAACACGAGTAGCATATTTAAGCAGGCAACATCATCATCGCAGCTGGCTTAAAAACGCTTAACTCACAAATTTAATCATGACAGGACTTCAGTCTTCTTCTCTCATTTCTAACTGGAGCCCGGCGGGATTTCAGTCACTTAGCTTGGCTAAAAAAATCACACCCGCGGTTATTTAAAATGCTTAAAAACAAGGGAAAATATTGTAAAGTAATAATAGAAGAAGAAAAAAAGGGCAGGCAGTAAGGCGACTTAAGGCTAGACCTCTCCACATGCCGCCCCCTCCCCTACCCACCATAACCTTTTGCCCCGAAGGCGAACAACCCACGCGCCCCTGTCAAATGTCAATAGCAAGCGATGACTTTTTTTTGTCCTCAACAGCTGCTCAACTGCTCCTTCTACTTTAATTCCAATGCTGCCGTTGATCACCGCAACAAGCAGTTGACACACACCCCACACCCCACACTCCACCCCCTGAACCGTATCCCCATTGGGGTCAGTCAATCGGCATATTTACATTTATTATGCCTCGTTCAACGAACAGATTCCTGTTTTATTCCACACATAATCGCTCGTTGTAATATTGACTTTACACTGGCAGTTTTCCCCCAAAAAGCGAGAGCATCTTTTGTACATAGTATAAATATTGAGGTCAAATGGATTGTCCTTTTTTTAGACAATATTCATATTTAATTTCGATATTACATACTCAACTGATTTTCAATTGCTCTAAGTCATGAATAAGTAAGCTGACAATGAGATCAATTGGGAAGACTAATAATATTAGTGAATGCTGCTCCAATCGAGATTGAGATTGACTAGAAGATTGTATACAGTTTACCTGAAGTTATTGTATTTTGAAATATAATCGTTTGAATAGATCAACAGGGCAATTTAAAGGTTTATTATTATATAACAATTGAAAATGATACAGAAAACAATACATAGTTTCAATCAGAATCAGAATTCAAAAGAGTCGGCGTCTGTATTTTTTTTTTAGACTTTTCTGTTTATATTTATCAATTCTGGCCAAATTTTCGATATGTATTACTTATAGTGTCTCTGAAAAACTTGATCATTATGATCTCCTCATAGTATATACTGTTTGATATTTAGATCTTTGCTTTATAGCAGTTCATAGAGCAAAGATCTTTGCTTTATAACAGATCATAGAGCAAAGGTCTAAATATCTAAATACTCGGTTGTCAATATCTCATAATACAAGAGGTTAATAATCTAAGCTCTAAATATACTTTCATATATTTGATTTATACAGTAAGTTAATATCAAATAGTAAATTATGAATATTCAAGATATATTATATAGATAGATATATAGATAGTTAGTTATATAGATATTTGAGAATGTCGATTTTGGTCAAGCATATAATTGCAAATTTTGTTAACATTTTCCACAATCCTGCTACAGTTTCCACAATCCTGCTTTGCAATTTCAAAAGACATTTTTCAATAGAGTAAAGGTTCAAAAATCTCTCCTCCTAAGTATAATCATGATACATATATTCGCTCAATTTCATAACGAACTTCAGTATTAAATTCGAATGTTATTTACTGCTGTCTTTCCTTTATAGACACTTTGTTATTTCTGTCACAGTTCATGCATTAGTTTCACTAAATTTTTTTGTATTATTATTGTTCAACAATTGTTGTTCAATTGTAGTCGAATTTATCGTGCATATATATTTTATTTTAAAATTCGATTTACGTGATTGCTTGCAGTTGTTTATATCATCGATAAAGTACGATAAAAAGAAAAAAGAATTCAGAATGTCAGCACTAGATAAAATACCCGAAGCCAATATGGTACTTGTGGCACCGAAATCACGTGCCGAGCGTCGTGCAGTTTTGGGTTTTGTGCCACGCATCGGTTTGCCCATTGTGGACTATGCGGATGTGGATCGGATTGACACGTTTTATTTGGAATGTCAGGACTATCGTGACTACTATCGCGATCCCTACGATCAGGTTCACAAGCCATTGAAGTTCACGAAACACCTGGGAAGATGTGGAATCAAATTGGATCGCAGTGTGGAGGAACTAAGACAACCGATACGTTGGGTTGCCAAGCGAGTGCCGTTGATCGATGCAATCGATTACAAGTCCCACATGAACCTGGGCATCGACACAATTTTAATACTCAGGGGTCGTTACAACAAAGAGAGTTGCATTCACTATAAACGTTAATTGATGCCAAACACTCATTACAATATCATTCATTTGGAGAGAGAGGCGTCTTATTCTGGCGTTCATATAAGATCTAAAATTGTGCACACGAAATTTAGACGTTATATGAACGTCAGTTATAAAGAGGCAATAAATTAAATTATAGATATAAATTATATATATATATAGATATATCCAAATATTAAGTATTAAATCAATAAATTTACTTATTCCACTTTAAAGTCGTCTCTTTTTTAAGAGTTTATTTATAAATATAAAGTCTGATATTTACACAAACCTCTTGAAGCATGTCGACTCGACTCGTTTCAATCGAAAAGCGTACAGAAATAATTATTATTTACACACTGGCAACGAGCGAATTTATAGCCCACATTTGACTTAACAAGCCAAAAAGGCAGGCAGCAGGGAAGCAGGGAAAGGAGCAGCTTATGAGCAGAAATACGAGCATGTTATCCCTGACTCTTTCCTCATATCTTGCTCACACAGCCCTTTCAAGGACTGCTAATTGGTGTCATTAAAAAGTTGTTGCGAATTCTTTTTATTTAAAAGATATTTATATGCCACGAGCAAATAATGCGTATACGATACGTTGTACCCGACTCCGCGTCGACTCAACAACTGCTTTACAATGTAAATGTAATCAAAGTTTTTATTTTACACCTTCCGCTTGATTTGTGATTATGAAAATGTTAGCAAAAACAAAAAAAAATTCATTGCAATGCGCACCTTGAAAAGTTCTTC
Organism: Drosophila histrio; assembly: GCA_958299025.2. Classification (NCBI taxonomy): domain Eukaryota; kingdom Metazoa; phylum Arthropoda; class Insecta; order Diptera; family Drosophilidae; genus Drosophila; species Drosophila histrio. The sequence continues at coordinate 18,195,220 of OY282580.2, forward strand.
AGAAATTAGCATTTAAATTACGCCGTCCTCCTCTTCCAACGTGCTCGGATTTAGTTTAAGCATTGAGTTCAATGAAGCAGCATTAATTGGAATATCCTGTCCGGGACACTCTGACGTCCAGAGGCTGCCTTTGATGGCTTGCATATAATTGTTATTGATGGCACATTATCCAGTTCCCACCTGCACCTGATTGTTGCTGTTATGTAAATGAGCAACAGATGTTCGGCTGCTGTTGATACTTAGGCCTGTTTCTGAAACCTGTTTCAGTGGGAGGTCTGTCTGTGGCAGGGATTGCAACTTGTTTAAATCTTCACTTAACTTAGACAGTGTTATAAGTAGTTGACAGTTTTCAGATTCAACAAGCGGAACAGTCGGGACCCCGACCGTAATATACCCTGTGGGTCTACAGGAACCCGTTCAAATTCACTCCAGATGAAATTCTCTAGTAGTTCTTTATTTTTTAATTTGTGGGCGAAGGGGGCGTGGCATCGTGATAAAAATTTGTGGACAAATTGAGCTCAAGATACTCATCATGTGTGCTAAATCTCAAGTCTCTAGCTACAAAACTGCTTTTGCTATGATGTTTTTGAGCTAGAAAACTGCTTGCTTTATGAGCTTTTACTTAATTTGAGGGCGAAGGGGGCGTGGCATCGCGATTAAATTTTCTGGACACATTGACCCTAAGATTCTTATCATATGTGCCAAATCTCAAGTCTCTTACTGTAATATTGCTCTTGTTATAAGCCTTTCCGTTTTGTAGGCAAGGGGGGCGTGGCATCGTGATAAAATTTTCTGGACACATTGACCACAAAATATTTATCATATGTGCCAAATCTCAAGTCTTTAGCTACAAAACTGCCCTTGGTATGAGGTTTTTGAGCTACAAAACTGCTTGCTTTATAAGCTTTTACTTAAATTGTGGCCAAAGAGGGCGTGGCATCCAAAAAAAAAGATAAACTTGATCTGCCTGCAAAAATTTCCAGTGCTGGGACACCAAGTTCAAGCTTCTAGCTCTTACCATCTCTGAGATCCTTTCGTTCATACGGACGGACCGACGGACCGACGGACCGACAGACCGACAGACCGACAGACCGACGGACAGACGGACATGGCTATATCGACTCGGCTATTGATGCTGATCAAGAATATATATACTTTATTGGGTCGGCCATGCTTCCTTCTGCCCGTTACATATTTTTAACAAACTTAATATACCCCCACAGGGTATAAAAAGTAATCTTTATGTAATTAGCTATGGATTTACTTTATTTACTATAAAGTGAACACAATTTATTCCATTTTACTTTAATTATTTTGTTATCACGGCAAGACATTCAAGCAACATGTCTTATATAGTATATTAAGAAAATACAAGGAGATCAATAATCAATCTCTACTTTAGAATAGTATTAAGGAACCAATTTTAATACATCTTAGAATAAATTATATTGATCATTAATCTTCAAGTGATCGAAGTACTTAAATTGCCTCGAAATAAACGTATTAATTATAAGAAAATAAATTATGTTTTATGTTTAAGATATAGACAAAATTAACTCTGTGTGTACCTCAAAATTAACCTTTTTATTTGTAATCTGTATTAAAATTGTAATATTTCAATGAATTAATATGTGAGGCACCTTAAAAGATATCCTTATTGTATGCAATTAATATGAAACTTTACGATTGCGCAACTAATAGTTTTGTTAGCTAACTTATTGTGTTGCATGGGTTAGTTGTCGTTAACCTTCAAGGACATCCCTTCATCTTACTCACACCCTTCAGATCGACATTTAGTAAGCGGCACAATAATTGAATGAATGAAAATGAGAGATACCCAGTAAAAGTTTCGTATTTATGTATATTTTACGTTTCCAAACCGTTGCCCTTTAAAAATGGCAGCTCCAAACCTTTTTAATTTTTAACTAAAGGGCACTCGCTAGTTTTTATATATTTTTGTCGATATTATACAGTAAAGGCTTGGTATGTAGCTGCTTCAGGAGATCTTTGTATCTACCATTGAGTATTTTCTTAATTTGTCAATTTATAGAAATAATTAATAGACTATAACACTACTTATTAATATAAATAATGCTGAACAAATTGCATAAAACTTTAACAAATATTTTGAGCATTTCTTTGAATTTTACAATGATTAAATTATAATGAAGGTATTAAAATAAATTGTCTATTCACAAGTAATTGCTGAAATACATGCATATATAGAAAGAGAATTTAATCATATTATTGTGTATTTAAATAAAGATGTTTCTAACAATTTCAATAAACTATTTAACACAAAGAACTTATGTTTAAACATTTATTTACTATTCATTTAATTTTCATGCATTCACATTCAACCTATATGCTTTTTATACGCTGCGGGGGTATATTAAGTTTGTTAAAAGTATGTAACAGGTGTAAGGAAGATAATTACATTGGGAGTGAATTGGAGCAGATCCCTGAAGAGCCATAGGGTATATTATGGTCGGGGTCCCGACTGTTCGGCTTGTTTACTGTAGGGCATAACAAATACCAAGACATTATCATACTACAATTAATTTACTTATTTTTCTTTAAATTCATATGTTGTAATACATATACCCTATAAGCAAATTGATTGCAGGGTATAACAAACACCAATGCATATTTTAATTTGTGCCTTGTGGGATGAGACAAACAGGCAGCTGAGGCTTTGAGCACTGGGTTGCCTGGCGGCTGACTGGCGCCACTTTGACCAGCCCGCAAAACCGACGCCTCCAAACGAGCGACGCCGCTGCCAGAATACAGAAGAAGAAGACGCAGACTTACAGCCAGGCCACCCGTTAATCACCCAGCACACTTATGCACACACATACACATACAGGCAAATCCAGCAACAATCTATTTACATTTACACCAAATGTACAAATTTAGTTATCGTTAGGTTGACTAAGGCAGAGAAGTGTAGAGGAGAGGGAAGTGAAGAAAGAACGAGAAGGAGAAGGAGACAAACAGAAAGAGGTGGGAAGGGGCGGCGGCGGTAACGTCAGACGTCACGCAAAAAGTTGTTTGCGTTGGCGAGCGCACAAAAGTAGGCAACGTTATCTTTACCCTGCGGTTCCGTCAAAAAGGGGGAGCTGGAGGACATGGGACATGTTTACACACATGTTTGAATGTCGGTTTCTCTCTGTGTGTGTGTGAGTGTGTGTGTGCGCGCGGGTGTGCGGCTGTGTGTATGTGTGTGTTTGTGCTGATGAGTTTTGTTTTTCTTGAACAAACTTTAATTGTTTTTGATTTTTCTAAGGATTCAAGTGACGCTCGTTCACTTGATGATACATGATATCATGATGATGAAGATGTCCTTGATAATGATAAGGCTGGTTGAATCTCGTGTGTGTGTGTGCTGAAGCCTTTGAATGCCAAACGACAACAAATCAACAAATCAGCAAAGAAAAATGAATCCGCGCACTTGCTAATTAAATGCACATTTGTCAAGCTTCGCCAACGGCAACTCCTAACTTTGACGCCCCATCCCCATTGCCATCCCCATCCCCTTTGCCACCGCAACAAACTGCCTATTACCACTTGAAAACAATTGTGCAGGCAATTGCCCAAATGTCACGTACAACATGTAAATGTCAAAGGGTTGCGGATGCTAAGCGATTGAAACGAGTATCTGAGGCAAGAGGATCCGCTAATTGTTGCATGTAACATGTTGCATACTTCACGGCGTTGCATGCACGGCCCAGGACTTTTGTGTATGCACTTAGGGCTTAAAATGACTGCACATTCAACGCTGGGGAAACGCTGGAAATCGCTGAAGCACCACGGGAAAATGAGAAATGCTTTTCCCGTTTTGTGCCTCAGCTGGTTGGCAAATTGAAAATTGCGCTCATTTATTGCATTATTCGCAAACGTTCTTTTTTTTTTTTGTCATGTCCCATTCAAATAGCCGTGAAATTGCATTCGATTTTGTGTCTGACAAAGTCTGCCACTATAAATTAGAGCGAAAGAGAGAGAGATAGAGAGAGAGCGATAGTGGGAGCGAAAGAGATAGAACGGCAGTTGCAGGCTGTTTAAGATACGGATAGCTCATTGATTGTGACTGCAATTTAATGTGTTTAATGTCAAATAGAGTAGACTTTGCTTAAAAACAAAACTGCATTTCCATTATAAAATAAACTCTTCAATGCTGAAAACAATTTCCACAACTAAATTATAAAATTCGAAGGTTAACTCACTTCGATATTCATTTAATCATTAACTCGATTTTCTGTTAAACATTTACTACTGTGCATTTAAATTCAAAATTATAATTTAAATGTACAATGACAAATCTATTCTAGTTTGTCATGAGTTTATTGAATTATCGGAAATTAAACATATTTTTAAGCAAAATTAAAAGAAGATAATTATGCAATTAAGCGAATAATATCTTTTTTTCCATGACGATAGAAGAAAACTCTGATTTTACACATTTTATTCCGTAAGCAAATAAGTATATGAAATGGGAATTTTTCAGGCAACAAATGTACGTTATAAATTATGGTAAGAATTTGCTTAAAATGCAGAAAACTAAAACTAAACAGCGTTGTGAAAAAAAGAAATTAATTTGGGCAGAAAGGTATACTTTGTAAAAAATTAATTAGGAATTGGCAATATTAATACTAAAATTACTACAATATTATTACAAAGTAGGTCTAAAGTTTAATTAAACTTAAAAATTTCTTATTAAATAATAATTATATTTACAAAGCAATAAATACAATTTATAGGTATTAAATAAAAATTATATTTACAGAATAATACAGTTTATAGGTATTAAATTATAATTTTATTTACTTAATAATAAATACAATTTAAGAGCATTAAATAATAACTATATTTACAAAATAATAAATATATTTTAAGAGTATTAAATAATTATTATATTTAAAAAATAATAAATACAATTTATGGGTAATTAAATAATAATTATGTATAAGAAACAATAACTTTACTTTAAGAGTATTAAACAATCATTATGATTACAAAGTAATAAATACAATTTAAGGGTATTAAATAATAATTATAAATACAAAATAATAAATTGCAGGTTGTAAAATAAATTTAGAGAGAAAATATTAAACAAAACAACTTTGGGCATACAAATTCTATAGTTATAACTGTCGAAAATTTGATTGGAAATACAAAACAATATTACTTCGTTTGTCTGTCCTGTGGCTTTCGTCATATATACTTATAAAATGTATTTTGAACTTCAAAAAGCTCAGAATAATAAACTAGAACTGCTTCTTCCTTTTCCTCCACACATATAACTTAAAATACTGTATAAATAACAAGTAAAATTATCTTTCTAACCGTTTGTTTGCATACAAAGAACTGAGAGTTTTAAAGTCATTAAAATTAATTCATATAATTCCTATAAAGTGCTAAATTGCCCTTTATTTTAACTAATTGAATAAACTATTCAACTTGAGCTAAACTAAGTATTTATGTACATATAACCTCAACAAATTTAATTTCAAACTGAACTATATAAATATTCTGTCGAAATTTAAGCAAACACTGAACGATCAGTAAATATATATACTTCTAAGGATACTTAATAATTTCCCTGTTTAAAAATCAAAGCTGTAAATTGTGTGACAGCAACTTAGCAGCTGAGCAACTTGAGTATTCACTTATCACTTATACTCATGTTCATTGGAACTTTCAGCTACTGGCCCACTGGGAAGCCGTTCGATAGCGCTGACTGCAAACGACTGTAAAATGAGATCTCAAACACAGTAGTGTGGTGCAAAAGAAGTATTGGAGGAATCAACGTCATCGTTAAATTTAATTAGGCATCAAATGACCAAGCGGCCGAACTAAATCAAAAGCCAAATGGCCTGTAAGCGAACCAAGCTTAGCCAAAGGATGCTCTCCGCCCTTTTTCCCGCTCAATTCTCAGACCCAACCCCCATTTGGAACACTTTAAAATACAATTAAAAGTCAAAACGTCAGCGATTAAGCTGTTGGCGGTGCCTGTAAAAAGACGCCAGTGGGCAACCCTCTGTGGACTTAATTTGCAAGTCACCAGCGACGCCAAAGAGGCGGCAATACAACGAATCAATTGTAAGGGGGTGTTTAGAAAAAATAAATATGAACTTAAGGGAGGAGGAGGTTTGGAAAACATGACACTCTTTTTCATAACATTTAACAATGTCATAATGAGAATGACATGAACTTAACCCTTGGCATGTTAATGAGCGACACAATCGGATTTACATATTCAGATACGAGATACGTGGAGATAATCACATGAGCCACACAGTTTCTCTGCGGCTTTTGCAATTGTTAATGGCCCTATTCTATGGACTAGTACGTGTGAGTCATAGCTAGAGATCTTGGCTAAATGTATTACTATGTGTCCATTAGTGTAAATTTTATTACCGCAAAATATGATGGAAATGCGGAAAAAGCTAAAGCTACACACGAATGTCTCTCAAAGATACGAAATTAACTTATATATAATTACGGACCACAATAAATTGGTTTAGCACCACATGAGACAACATTTCAGCGTTAGATCTTCTAATTAGAAGGACGCAACAGGGCAAATAGAGTGCCCAGCAGACAGAGAAGGGAAGAAGAGGGGAAGACGAGACGGGGAATTGGCGAATTCAATTCATTTAACAACAACAAAAAAATGAAATTGCAGAAAACAAATTTCCATTACATACGATTTTTATATTCGCCTTTTCCCTTCAAATATAAAAGCCAACTGTTTGATTTTTTTGCTTATCTTATCGACACACATGACCCATTCCTTATCATAGCCCGCAGACCAAACAGTTTTCACACACACACATTTCCATTTGCACCTTTCAACCGACTAATAAAAATAAACTTAAATAATATGTAAACAACGTGAATAAACGGGTTACACTTGCCTTGTTGGCCGCAATGCGGGCCAATTTCAATTCAATTGCAAACTTTACGCCTCGCAAATGAAACGCAGAGTTTAACCTGATAAACCTAAGGGTTGATTCCATATACATACTGTACATTGCTGTCCGGGTAGCTAAGTGGGATTAGACATTATTATTTTCGTTTGCTATTTATAGCGATTGGAAAATGCTCCCGGACAAGCACAACGGGGATCTCTAGATAACGGAAAAACAAACGTAAAAATAGAGATTGTTTTAGCTAAATTTGTACTGAAAGTATTTAAATTTAGGTTGCGAGGAAAATAATACAGTTTAAATCAGTTACTCTACCAGTTTGATATGCTAAATAAAAAGAGATTTCATATAAATATAAGTATTTAAAATAAATATTTTTAAAACAATATTAAATAATTTTTCAATATAATCTGATATAAATTACCTTTATATATATACCTTACCTCCATATTTTTCACTCTTATGAAAATAAAGAAACAACAGATTTCTCGCACAAATAATCAACTTTTAGATTATAGAAAGACTTACGTGTTTTTTTCCTTAAGTAATTTGGCATCAATTTAGTCTCTATAATATAATGTCCTTATGATTATGTCAAGTATTCAAATAAGTCAAAAACGAACTTACAATTACGTAAAACAAGAATATGATAGATCATACATGTTCTCTTCAGTATCATCAAATTTTAAATATATATTAAGCGAGTTTACATATTTGACTCTTCAGTTAAACTATGAACATTTTAAATAATAGCAATACAATTACAAAACATATTTAATTTAAAGCTAACAAATAGTTGTATTAAATATGAAGAAACTTAGCTTTTTATATAATAATAGTGTAAGTGCAATAGAAATCATACTTAAATTTAATATAAATAATATTTATTTTATTTTAAAATTAGAAATGTTTAATTTTACGTATAATATTTACTTGATTGAATAGTAATAATGTTAATTAAGTGAAATATGAAGAGTATTTTAGTTTAATATGGTTGGAAAGTTAAATTAAACATGATTTCACGTTAATATTAATAAGTAATAAGTAAGTTATATATTTATGCATATATTCAATATATTAAGTAATATATAAGTAACATATTTCTGCACATATTTAATATATTAAAACCGCCTATAGTGAAAAACAAAAGACAAATGGGGTTTTAAAAATAGTGAATGTATAAATAGTAAGATTTTTCTTATGATACTTCTCTGTCCAGTTAAGCCGATATTTCAAAAGGTGTTTAGATCGTAGAATTGTCTTTTTATGAGTCTAGACTCTAGAGATTACTCTCTCTCTCTCAAAGCTGTTTACAGAGTATCTCCAAGTCCAGCACTATCGTCTGCTGCGCTTACACTTCTTATTCAAATAACAAATCATGATCTAATGTGTGTTTGTATGTATATGAATTAAGGTATTCCGCGATGTCAACCAAAGCAATGCTACTCGTTCAATATACATACTATCTAAAAATAGCTCAATACATTTTAATTTATTCAGCGCCTCTAGGAAAAAACCCTTCCGAAATGTTCCAATTTCGTTTTCGTTGCTGTTTGAAGGACTTGAAATGAAATTTCGCTAGTCTATCATGGCGGCATTTAAGAATGGAAAAAAAGGATTCGCATGTGATGATGATGAGGACGACGAGGCGAGCTAATAACAGGATTAACACAATGGAGGCAAATTGAATTTGATGCCAATACACGCTTAAAGTCACAGTCTAGAGAGCCCTGTTCCGGAGTGCCGAGAGGGAGGGGGGGCGGAGTGGCGGTGGGTTGGTAAAGAAACGAGAGGGGCGACATCGTCGATGAGCAAACACAAAGTCCCAAACGTAATTTTCACAAATTCATTGAACTGCGTGAGTGTGAAAAATAACAATTTAGATAAACATTGCGACGGCGACGCGGCGACCTCCATGGGTGTCGAGTCGGTAGAGCTCCGTGTCACACACACATACACAAGTACACACACAAGTACACACACACACGCGGCGGGAGTGCCTCAACTGCAGGAAAGAGAGGCAAGATGAACAAGAGAGAGAGAAGAATACATGGGCGGCAGCGCGTCGACCGTTGACACAGAAATCATATTAATATAAATTAACGATGTGGAAAATTTAGTTTAGTAGTGAAAATGACGACCGAGAAGCCACTGCCAAAGTGCAAAAAAAAGGAGCTTGGGAAACAAGAAGTCAACTTGTGGCTCACGTCGCCATCTCATCAGTCAAATGCGCCTTGGCTCGCAAATCCCATGGAACAGAAAACAAGAAAACCAGAATCCCCAACATTGAGAAATCGTTTTGCTGTTGTTTTGGCCCGCAATTCGGATTCGCTTTTGGCACTAACTGACTGACTGCATCAATCTCCTTTGCCATCTCCATCTCCAACTCCATCTCCTTTTTGTCGTTGCTCAATTTTTCAATTAATTGACGTTCTCGCTGCACTCGACGAACGTCGCGACATCACAAGTTTCGAGATTCTCTGGCTAATAACTTCCGCATAGACATAATCATAATCCGATTATAAATCCCCTACGTCACATGTGTTCCTGTGTGTGTGTGTATGTGTGTGTGTGTGTGAAAATGTTGTTGACTGTAAATAGATTAAACAAACTTTTTACAACTTGTATGGAAAATAATAGATGTAATCGGCATAAAGTCGATGCAAAAGATGCTCTATAATTTTAGGCAAACAAAAATTGACATAATCTTATCAAAAAGTATAAATTTTGAAATATATATTACTTATAATATATAATAAAATGCTTGTAAGACTAAGGAACAAATACCTAAAATCTAATCTGTACTTTATAGAATATAGAAATTATAGAATATCTTTTATTGCTGTCAATCTTCCATTTAAAATAAATTTCTGAACTTTAGTCCATTGTTAGGATGTTAACTAAATGCATCCTATTCGTATTAAACATAAATATGATTTAAATCAATAAATACAATATGATAAACCTGGTTCAGTAGAAGTTTAAGTGCAAATTCTATCGAACACACTTTTAATAAAATAATAAAAATAATTCAAGCTCATTATAACTCTAATGATAATGAAGATTTCTTTGTCTATTTTGTGAATGTATTAAGTAAATATTTCGACATATTTCTACAATTATCTTAGTTGCAACTATAAACCCATTAGCTTAAATATCCAACACTGTTAAATTTGAATAGTCATAAGGACTCACTCATTGCTGAAGAAAAGGATATTATAATGATGCAATCCAGCTTTAATTAGAAAGCTGATTTAGTTGTTTTAAAAGTAAACTGTAAAGTTTTTGTTCTGTAACTAATTAATTGAACTACTTATTATTAATTAATAGTTGCCACTTTAATAAGTTAAATATGCTTAAAGTAAAGAACAAATTACTGCAATAGTGTTGCTAATTTTTAAACCATTTAAGAAACTAATGCCAGTTGATTATTTTCAACTATAAGTATTTGAGTTTACACAAAGTGACAAAAAAGGAGGCTTCATTAAATTAATAAGGACTTTTAGGCTTACAAATCACTGAGAAATAAGTTAATTTATATATATAATACCTTAATAAACTTATATCCATAACAAACCTGTTGAATAACTTCATGTTATACTTCCAGCTTACCTCTAAATTGGAGAATTTTCGGAATTGTGTTCCAATCGCTTTTAGTTGAACTTCTCCAAATAAAGTATGGAATGCATTCTTTACCAGCAAAAAACCATATCACCATCTTTTTTAATAAATATGAAATATTATTATTAATAATAGGAAAAGTAATCAAAAGAAATTATTTGCTTTTTTTTTGAAAACCCTTTGAATTTATTACTGATACATTTTTAATAAGTATGCTGAATATAACGTTTATTGTTAATAATATAAAATTAGTTGTTTTACAATTGTCAAAAGATCGTGCACAAATGCCAGAAAAATAATTACAAACTGCAACCGCCGCACAGGGTTTTATATTGTTGATATGAGTTGACAAAGGTTTTCATTGTTATTATTATTTTTTGTTTGTTTTATAAATTCTGGTGCCCGGCTTGGACCCATTGGCCTGTGCGGCATGGAATGATGTTGGTTTTGTCCTAGGCCAGCACTGGCAAAGGGATTCGAAGTTGCTGTTAGGTCACTTGTCATGAGTGCCAAAATGCTGGCCAGGACAGGTTGCAGTTCGATTGATGTTAAATTTGTTCATTTGTGCAGAGCGTGGGAGTGGGAAAATTAAAAATAAAAAAAATATTTGGGAGATGTCTGGCGGATTTACAACGTGACGATAACGATAACGATAACTTTGCAAAGGTATTAAACTAAGGATGAAATTTTGAACTTAACGGTGGAAGCAGGCAGCACAGTTTCTATTTCTTGCGTCCCTGATAGAACTCGCAAATAAGCTGACGCAGATATTTCGATTCGTTGCGACGCTCAGCGAGTGTGCGACGCAGTTCATCATTGGCCAGTGTCAGCTCTTGTTCCTCGCCCAGCACGTGCTCCATTTCGATTTTCTTCTTCTGGCGATAACGTGTGGCCGCATTTTTGTTCTGTTCCTTTTTTCTAATCTTGCGATCCTCCACGCCGCGCCCGTAAGTACGAGTGCGCTTCTTCGCACTGCCTGAGCTGCTCGGGGATGCTGCTATTGACTGCTCCTCCTCGATGGTATGCGCTGGTGAACTACTGCTTGTCTCCGGTAGCCATTCCTCATCCACATCCGCAACACTGCTGCCGGTAACGCTGCTGTCGCTGTTGCCGCTGCTGCTGCCCAATGATGACGACGCTTGAGATTCGCAGTCATCGTTGTATTGCTGCCAGTTCGTTGGCAACTGCAGCTCCTGTGCACGCATATTGACAATGTCATCGACCAGCTGAGCTTCACGATCGGTTTCACTGACCGGCAGCCAGTTGTTGGTAAAACTGTAGGCCGCAGCAACTGCTGCTGGGGCTGTAGCTTCCGTGGCATAGGGTTGCTGCAGTAGATATAAAGTATTTGATATAAGAAAATGTTATATTAAGGAATATCTTCAAATTCACTCACCACCTTCTGCTCCTCTTTGACAATATCATGCTGTTGCTGTTGATAGGCATCAAATTGGGGCGGTGACTGCGGCGGCGTCAACTGCTGCAGTGTGAACGATGAGTCGCAGTGTTGGAAATCCGCAACTGATGCAGCGACTTGTGCTTTGGTTATGGGTAGTATGGCCTGCGACACCACATCAAGATGCTGTGGAAAGTTGGCTGTCTCATACTCGATGTAGTGCGGCGCCTTTTGGTCTAGAAGGCACTCTGTAATTAAAAATGAAAACGATTTCGGTTATTATTTGTTGTGTAGGTTGTAGGCATATCTGCTACAGGTTAGATTTATTGCGTTACGGCTTATCTGTTAATATTACAATATTTATTTTAATTGATCAATTAAAATCTCATTTCCCATATTGATATTTAAATGCTTAAACAAAATAAATTGTTACGGTTACGGTTAATAAATAAAGAAATGACGACGCTTATTATTTGAGGTTTAGCTTAAATAAAGGTATATCTAACAACAGCAATTGTTAGTCTACTTTAAATAGAATCTTAACACAAATTTATCCTTATAAAAAACCCAAGTAAGCTTCTCTCTTTAGATAGGCAACAAATTCTTTTCTATCGGAATTGAAATCTGTCGTAATTGCTTTTTAATTAAATACATTTTTCTTATCTTTATATTTAATGATAACTATTTAAAATAATTTAAAAAATGCTATCTCATTAATTTAACAGATAAATCTAATAACAAACAGGCAAATAAAATCTCTTCACATTTTGGTGGCGTTATTAGATTTTTAAATTCTAATTTGATGTGATTTAAATACAATATTTCTTTTACTTATTGTGCAGACAGCTTTTGCCTTTAATAATAATATAGAAAATGCATAATTGCTTTAAAAATGAAAGTGGTTTGTCTATCTTAATGCTCATTAGCTTAATACGTTTTAGCATTGAAAAGAAGTGTACTTTTACTGCATATGTCTATTCTTAATAACTTTTTGCATAATTCAATAGAAATCTCCACTTGTTTTCTATACTTTTTAGCTACATCTGTTGCATGGCTGTACAAAAGTAACAACAACGCTGACGACGACGACGATAAGAACTACGTCGTTAAATTAGAACTGTCGTTGTTCTATATTCTCAATTCAAACTGATTTCCATTGAAGTGAAGGACACCTGGACCATAGTGTATATAGTAAATATTTGCATATTGATTGTGGCACATTTTCAACTGTGATTGTTTTGTTTCAATTCAATTTATTGATTCTAAACTTCTAAGAGAGGGAGAAAGACAAGACAAACAAGGCAAATATTGAAATCATCTGCTGTCATATCATTGATTTGATTATTTGCTTTTGCCGCTCGACAATTGAGAGGCGACAAAAAAAAAACGAACATAAATCGCGAGCGGTCGTCAAAAGGTTATCAGTTGTCCAGGCCAGTTACCAAGTGCAATCCACAGATTGAAGAATGACCTTCGTCTGCGCACCTGCTAAATGCAACAGTTGCCACATTATAACACCTTGGGCTGGGTCGCATTCTCCCAAGCACTTGGGACTGGGTCTCTGCATTACCATAACACGTTCCATTATAGACTCGAGGCGCGATATAAAATAACAGAGCAATTGCATTCGACATTCAATTTATTTACATAAAAATCTAGTTTCAATTTATAATACAATTCAGTTGTTGCAAAACGATTCAATTGGGCGCGCCCACAATAACATATTGAAAGTATATTACTATAAAGGCGAGACAAATGGAAAGTTTCTAGATATTAATACTTTGTTGCCAAGACTCACGTTGTCTGTTCGTTGTGGGCGAATATCTTGTCAATATCGCTGGCAAAGTGGCACTTTAAATAGTTGATCTTTAAGTAATTTGTTGCTTAGCAGTATCAAAGTTTAATGACCTTATAGTACAAAACAATAAACTCATTAGCTATCTATTTGTCAAGCATCTCTATTGTCTTTGTCTAAATCAGATACAAGTTTAATTTGTTTTGTTCTTTGTAATACTTTGTATTGTAAATTTGTAAATCCCTGATTTCTCAGTTAACAGATACTTTAATATACTTTTAAAACTATTCAGTCGATGAAAACCTATCTATTTAATGTATAGATAATCTAGAGTCAAGTTAAAAAATATATTTTTCATATACATCTTCATTTTAAATAACATCTTTTCATCGATATCTTGAAGTTGGCGCTTATCAACTTGTATGCGTTTTTACTATGCTGCTCCCTAAGAGTTCTCAACTGGTTCTAGCAGCACAACATAGAGAAGAAGATTGAATCATTGGGTAATTTAGCACAAATGGTACTGATGAGAAAGATTGGCATCTCCTGAAACAGTTATATACCCAGCCTAGCTCTTAGCCTTTTGGCAAGTGATCTTGTGTTTTTGTGTATGCTGATATATCTGTCATATCTACCATATATTGACCTCGAGTCGGCTTGCAATATGCCTAATATATACACTGGCAATACTCCAGATGTGCTTATTGTAAAAAGAATTTAATATATGATAAGCTATCCCTTCGATTACTATACAATTCTGATTCTATATAATAAAGTATTCAAGTATCAGTAAATATTTGGCAACAAATTAAATGCTCGCCAAAGAAAATAGTTATACATTTGACATGTTTATCTAAATGTAGTTCGAATTTAATTAACATAAAAAGAGTTTCACCCACAGCTTTATTTCCTTACATATAAACAAAAAATTAAGCCAATCTGCAATCACCATTATTTATACTAAGTATTTACGTACTGTCACTAGACAGTTCACATTTTGTCCTACATTTTGCCAGCAAACTACGCCATTTGCAATTGCAGTTGAAAGTCAGTCCAGCCTGGATGATAGAAAAACAATTCAGAGATTAATGCAAACAAAGTTGCCAGTTGTGAATAACAAATAGAACGGCTGGAATAGAAGCGAAGCAATGCCAATCCATACGACACTATCGTTGAGTACACATATATTTTTTTATAAAGTAATATATTAATATTTAATGGGGGCATGATTAAAAACAACCTTGTCGTTTTCAACTTATAAGTATGAATTAAAATTGTTGTAGACAACTCAGCAGTTTGCCTAGAAAAATAGCAAAAGCAACAAATGATTTGTAATAGAAAAATTACTTTAGTGAATTTCCCGAAAATTCCCACAATATTATAAACGGGTATTTCCATTACAAGTTGCTTTACACGAATGTAAATAAATTAAAAGACGTCTGCCATGGATTCTATAACAATTTCAGTAGGTCAAGGTCATAGAAAGTCTTTAGATAATTCGTTGAGTCTTATCGCAGGCTAGAAATTAAACTCAGCTCTACACTTATCAGTGCTTATCACTTAGCAGTGAGAAATGACAGAAAGAAATTACAGATAAATATAGTAAATTAATTCGTCGCGTCGTTTTGTTTACAGAAATTTGCAAATATTTGGAAAGGGCGCGTTCAATCCACCAGTCAAGTCATAATATGCAAATGAATTTTATAAATACTAAACAGAAAGCGAGCCAATAGCCGCAAATGGAAAACGATAAAAAAAAAAGAGAAGTACAAGGCATGATAAACCCGCCCGACCGGAAAGACATCTTCAATAATCGACCAGACTTTGCACAGCTTTAACGAAACTCAAACTAAACTAAATCAAAAACAACCAGAGAAGTAAGTTCAGAAAAACAAAGACGCGTAGAGACAATATGTGTTTTTCTAGTTTGATGTGAAAGAACTATAGAGTTATTGCTATCATTAAACAAGTATTTGTATTAAATATGTCTAATATATATGCTTGCTTAGTTTATATTCTATTTTAACAATGAAATTCTATTACCTTTCTTAAAATACCTTTACAGTTTTAACTCTATTTCTTTCTCTAGAAATATGTGATTGTATCTTGTATATAAGTTAGCTATTTAAATGAGCTATCACTGTGGACGACAGTCCACGATAGTGACGAAAGCAGACCCCAATATATGTGCATATATATAAAATATTATTTAAAACCATTTCTTTCTTATAAATATAGTTATTATAATATGTAATCATAAGTTGTATATTTATATATGATTCTTATTCTAAATGGAATCAAGTTCCTTCTATATTTTGTATATTATTATTCAATCTCCAACTCACTAAGTAAAATTTTTAGATATTATGTGATAATTTGATTTATATACGTTCCCCTATTCAAAGTGAACTTAACTTATATAATCTACACGCATATAGTCTATATATTATATAATAATAAATTCATATTATAATATGATAATCTTCTTATACAATATACATATTTTTAAACTATTTTAACTACTCTTCAGCATCTATTTCTTTCTTTTTGATATTAAATTATCTTCTGTATTTACAAAGATGTGTTATGATCAGTCAATAAATACTATTATTTATAGGGTTGTAAATTTGAATGGAAAACTCGATGTCGATGTTTTCAAATCTGTTGTATTCTGTTAAAAAAAAGCCAATGTTTTTCAAACGCCAGCTCATGAACAAACATGTATTATTAAAATTTTCAAACTGACGAAACAAAAAATTGTTTTTAAAGCATCTTAAACTCTTCTCAGTGTGTTAACGAACTAAATTCCTGAACTAGTTCCTCATCTAGTTCCTTCGTTTGTTTGAATCGCATTATCGTTCGGTTGTTCGATAACAAAATTATCGATTCAACTGAACTATGATAAACAATATTTATTGAACATGACCGATATTTTACCATAACATCGAGGCATCGGAATCAACAAAAACATCGGTAAACATCGAGGTATCGCCTTCATAGCTTTTTACATCGCTAATTCTATATATATATATATATATTCTATACTTATTTTAGAACTACTTTAAATATACATATTTTACCAGTAGCAAGCGTTTTAAAAATAATACAGATAACATATGTTTATAAATATGTATTTATATACATATATATATATACTAACCATAGGCTTGTTGCATAAATATATAACTGCTCATAATTGCGGCAGCAGCGACTCAGATTCAGAAAGATGATATCAAATTTCAATGAAAAATGCGGAAAAACAAGTGGCAGTAGTGTGGAAGGAATGGATAAAATTAGCCCTATAAATTAAGTGTTAATAAACGCTGAAAGCGTGAAAAGAAAACTAAACATATAAATCGTGGAAAAACGCGATAACTAATTGAAAACTTTAAAACTAATTGCTAAATTAACGAGAGATGCGCTTATAAAACAATATATATATTTACTATATTTAGGAATTATTTGCAACAGAATAATGAAGAAGAAGAAGAATGCAACAGGTGACGCTGAATTCAACCTGTTAAATAAAAAATCACAGCGAATTTTGAACGGGAAACAAAACTTTGGCTCGACAAAGCCAAGTTAATAATAATAATAATGATAATAACAAAAAAAGCGCAGGGCACAGACAAAGAGTTATAAAATATTATTATTTTAACTGAATGTGCTTTTGTTGTTGTTTTTGTTGTTGTCTTTTATCTTTTGTAATTGTTTAGTTGGAGAGATTCTGAAAATTGAATATATGTTTCTTGTTTCTGGTCAACTGCTGCCGCAAATACTTCGAGGGCGGGGCTAGCAGAGGCAGCTGCAACGGGAGGTGTTTTAGCCGTTTAGCGTCGCTTCACCAACTTTTGCGAATTGATCACAATTTCACGGTTCCACATGTAACGGTATCCACAGTGTGGTATCATGCTCACAAAGTCCTGCGCGCTTATAATCGAATTCTGTCCGTAATCGTGAAACCTTTGCTCCAGTTTAGATACAGATTAATAACGGAGACAGGTAGATAGATAGAGAGACAGGAGACAGAGTGAAAGAGAGAGATGGCGTGATTGTTGTTCCGTTGATCAGCTACATATATAAAATTCGATCTCGTTGAACGCCTCGCCTTAAACGCACGCGTTTCGTTTTGTTTGGCGCCGTTGCGAATAGCGATTGCGATTGGCAGACCCGAACACAGTTTGGCAATCAGTGCACCACAGTTACAGTTCGGCAAGCACTTGCCTTGCCTTGATTTTGGTCTCTTTCTCTATTAAATACCAATTTAATACAATTCAATTCAATTATTTTCAACGTTATTTTCCGTTAAGTGTTTTGATTTTTTTTTGCGCGTTTCAAAACGCCAAGACGTGGGTCTTGCTCTTATTATTTTTATTTGTTATTTGTTTTTTCGCTTGAAGGCAGTTTCTTTGTTTTCCAGTTTCTGCTGTAGTTGTTGTTATTGTTTTTTTTTATTATGGGCAAACTGAAAGCAAAGCCGAGTTTTTAGCCGAGCGCACGCGTCAGAGTAACAATTTGTACTGAGCATTGTTCGTGAAGCGCGTTCGGTTTTTGCTCTGGCCACGACAACGAAATGCACGAGAGAGGCAGGGTGTATCGGTGTGTGTGTGGGAGACAACAAGCCCTGCAATAAGATCATTCTCTGTTGGCACTCTAGAGTTGTCTCTCCAACACGAATGTGGTATCAGCAATCGATCGCGAACCCGAAGCCAAACACGAATCCGAAGCTCACAAGCCAACGGACTTAGCACAGTGGAAAACAAAGAATCTTTAACATTAGCAATTTGATAGGCCACATTTTGTGTAGTGCAATTAGTAAATATACAACAACATAAGCATGAGTGAAAGCTCATTTATGAATGCAGCAAAAATATATATTTTCCCATATTTTGCAATAAGATTTGAGCTAGTTAAATTGTTGAAAAATATTTTAAAGCGATAGTTTAAATAGAAACTTAATATAATTTGAACTTGTTCATCAAATTTAAAGTCCCAACTTAAGCACAGTTTGTCCCATTGTACATCGATTGTTAGGCGTTGCTTTAATCTTTATTATTGAATTTTACTCAACTGAACATTATCAATATCAATAATTATATATTGTGAAAAGTAACACAACAGGTCTTTGAACATTATTTCCAATACTTAAACCCCCAAAATGTTGATAGGCTTTTAAATAATTATTTATAATAAATATTAACGGTTGGGCGACGAGACCAGTAAAAATAAGAAAAAAACACGATGACGTTCATTGAACTCGATTCCCCTCGAATGCAATTAAAATATATAGAATTGAACTGTTGCTAATAGCGACTATAGACTAAATGATTAATAATAAATTCTAAATAATATAATAATAATAGACATAAACAGCTGCACTTCATAACAAAACTCAGCTGCGGATGGAGTTCAATGACAGCGGCCTATTTAAAAAGCTCGTATCTCGCACTCTCTTCGGAGTTGAAAGCTGCGTGCGTACACACGCGTATACTTGTTATTATGAAGTGCCTGTAATGATGACAGACCAAGCCCCAAAAGAAGTCAGACAGGGTGCAGTTCACTTGCTGATGCTAAAATGGGGGGCACGTCCCAAAAGAAAAAGTTAAATTTAAAACAAAGAAACTGCAAACTGCAGTTTCCTGACGATTTAATTGGTAAAAACATTAAATTTCCATATGCAGCTCTGACTGACTGAGAGCGTCAAAAAAAGATCAACTGGTTCATTGATCTGATCAAATGCCAGAGTCCTTGAACATTTTCCTTCCTTCCCCTTTCCGTTTTATTTCTATTGCCGCATAGCGTAAACTTCAGTTTCTGGTTTACTTATTCAAACAATCTGACCTTCAACTCGACAGCACGAATTGTGAATTGTTTGTTCGAGTTCTAAAAAATCCCAAAAAAAAAAAAACTTGTACTGAGAGAAGCTAAAAACTCAAGAGAACTCTTTTAACGTTAATAGTTTATCAATGATTTCTCTATTTGTAGAGCTTTAAATCAATACGTGATCATTTAGACAACATAACGAAAATTCCAAAAAAAAATTTACGTTTTACGCGTTGCACGAAGACAAATTTGTTGTTGTTGTCATTTTTAATTGGCCAGCTCTATAATACTAGTTAAAATTATGTAGCTTACTGCTGACCACGTTTAAAAACCATAATAATTACGTTGCCAGACAATGCCAGACACAGTAAGCGAAACAAGCTGACAAAAACATTCCATGAAATCTACAAAAACCAATAACAAACAAACCGGTTTACCTACTGCACTCTGACACTCACCTGTCCGACCACAACAACAACCTGCAGATTGATAACTAATCAGTCAGTTAAGAGCGCAGATAAACAATTTGTATAGCTAAAAGATTTGGGTTTTTGTGAAATTCCTTATGCAAACAATGGAATATTTTAATCAATCTAATTTTAACTGCAAAATGCACAATCGATAAGTACATAATATATATTTCTATACATATTCCAGTTTGAACTATCTTAAAATTTCCAAATATATTTGATTGAATAAATTCGAATATAAACCTAAACTGGTCTTTGGCAAAGTTATAATATATTCAACATGATTCAATGAACAACTTAAAGCTGCTCAACAAGATCAGTTTGCATCGTTTGTCTACGTTCTTCAGACGTTCAAAGTTCAATTGAGTTTTCAAACATATTGATTTGAACTTGGTAAATAACATAGATGTTTGTCGCCTATGATTTTATGTATAAATTATATTTTGTTTCAATAAGTTATTGCTGCTTTTTGTAAAGTTTTCAATTAGCTTCATTAGACATATTTATCAAAAAGATATTGGGGTTGTTTATAATTTCTAATAACCTCTTACAACATTTTGTTGCTTAATCGTCAATTTAGTGAGTTAAAAAACTAACTATTACATTTAAATGTAATAAGTTTAACGCTTAGATTTCGTATTTACCGAGTAACTTGAGAACTTCAGTATTATTGGTAATTTTTAAATGCTTAGGGCATTAATTGAGGCCTTTTTAAAATACAAAACATCTTTTTTAAATAACAAACTACATTAATAAAAGTGATTCTTACAATAATAAATTTGCGCTGCTTTCTAACAAACTTAATTGACAATCTATCTATTGGGGAATTCCTTATTATTCCTGTTTAACAATTAGATAATATATTCAAATCAATATCCATATTCCCAATGCTAGCTACAGACGAGCACTTTTTACCGACACTTTTTCACAGTTTATCCATTTGCCATGCACATTATTCGCATCGATTGCCAAACAAAATCGCATCTGATTCTGTTCTCATTTCTTTCTGCTAACATTCTGAACAGTCGTCGCATTTTAAATTCTGAGTATTCACACGACACCTACGGTTTTTTAACAAAAAGTGTCGGTGAAGTAGTGGCTGTCTGTACCGAGCTTAAGCATATTTCCCTTTCAGCTCAATCATTTAACTGCTTCGATTAGTTTAACATATTTTAACTGATTGTTGATAGTTTATAGTAACTTGCCTTCGTCCTTCAGATCCAGAAACTCGACAACCAAATCCTCGCTGCAAAGCAAATCCATGGAGACAGCTTCCTGCAGTCCATACGCTTCATCGTCGCTCATTAATGTAATACCTAAAATAAAAACACGCTCAATTAACAGATTCACACTATGATTTGATTAACTACTAACCATTTGCAAAGTTATCGTCATATAGAAATGTTGAAACTGTCGGCTCATCAAGCGCAAAGAGCTCGCTTGCCACAACTGATGGTGGCGATGCCGGCTCCAGCTTGAGACCCCAGTAGAGTTCCTTGGGCAAATCCAAATTTTCCATTGTCTGTACTGTTGTATGTGTATTGTTCAAAATCAGAATCTAAACTTGATGTGCAATATATAACTGAATCCGGTCCGAAGAATGTGATGAACGCTGGTTGTTCTTGTTGTGTATGTTGTTGTGAGGACGCCATGGTGGCACTGAAAAGAAATAACAGACAAGCCGGTCAGTCGCCATAGATTTCATACTCTAGTAGAGTTCTATATTCAATTTTTAACCGACTTATATATGATATAGTACTGCGATTCTAAGCAAATTTTGTCAGAATGTAAAAGACAATTCCAAGCACACATTCTATCAGTTTAGCTAAGAAATATTGCGAAACAACAACGATTTTCTTACCAAACTATAACTTTCGACAGATCGTTAGTATATCAGCTATATGATATAGTAGTCTAATTGTGTCCCAACTTGATTAGAATGTAAGAGACAATAACAGATACACAATCTGCGAGTTTGGTTGAGATATCGCAATAAACTACAACAATTTTCATACTAAAACTTAATCTTTGAGCTTTCCTTTCTATGGCAACTATATGATATAATGCTCCGATTTAAACCAAAGTTAGTCAGTATGTATTAGGCATAACCAAATGCATAGTCTGCTAGTTTTGTTGAGCTATGTTGAAAAACAAAATAGTTTGTCATACCAAAGTATGATTTTTAATCGATTGTTCCTATGACAACTTTATATACACACTATATAATGTTATATACTGCCTGTAGAAAAAAGAAAGACCTGGTTTGCATAGAAACAGACAGATGGACATGGCTATATCGACTGGGTTATTCATGCTGATCAAGAATATATATATATACTTTATAGAGTCTGACACGCTTCCTTCAATACGTTACACACTTGGAGACAAATTAATAATACCCACTGCCAGGGTATAAAAAGAAAACAACATTAAACAAGCGACGATTACATGGCATTATTTTGCTGACCTGCACTGTAATTAAAAACGCGGCAAATGATTAATAATTTTACAATTCATTCGATGAACTGTCTGTCTGTCTGTGACGTAAGCTGCAGATAAGAATTTTCACTGAAATAACCCCCTCGTAAATGGCAATTTTTTACAATTTTTTTTATAAACTACTTTCCACATAAAAATGTTAGTGTACTCTTTTTTCCATACATAAACATGTGCATACATATGTACATATATGTATGTAAACAACTTTCTGCATTGGCAGCGCAGTTGACGACAGCGTCGAACTCTACACATGCTCAGAATGCAATCGAGTGAGCGAGCGAGAGAAAGAGAGACAGGTGATTCACTGTCCCTTGCACGTGTTGCTGCTTGTGGCAAGCATAAACAAATGCTGCCCAAATGGTTACTCAATTTGCACAACGATTGCATCAGCCAATTTAAATTCTCCAGCTGATTGTTTTGGTGGTTGTTGCATGCCACAAACAGTTACCAAGGCTTCTGCCACGTTAACATAAACTGACAACACACACACACACACATTGATGTTAAATGATCACAAATATGCAACGCATTTGGCGCTGTATGTGTGTCGAGTGCGCCATTGCGAAATACATACATAGACACACACACACACAGATAAATACAATACACTTGTGCTGCAGTCAATTTCAATAAACAATACTTACAATTTTTTTTTAATCATTTTCATAACTTTTGTGTGTTGGGGCACTGAAAGTGCTTGTTGCTTTGCTTGCGCGCAAACTATAGAGCCATTTTTATGTCCATATAAATGCAAAAAACGTTTGTGAAAATAATTGGACCTTTTTGCGTTTCATTTGGGAAGATACTAAAGTTTTGAGGTTTCATCGGGAGCATGTTCATGAACCGGTCATAGAAATGAACTTGTTATTGAGCTTGTTCATTCCATTTTGAGCTCACTTTAATTAGTAAATATTCTGTAATTTTAATATTAAGCTAAATTGATTATATGTTTTGAATTTTTTCATATTAAGTTTACTTTACAATTTTGTAATAGCTAAAATATCAATACTAATTCACATTTTTATATCGATTCAACTCCGCGATTTCATATATCGATACCAATTGCATGATCCAATCATTAAATTGCTTTGTAGTGGAACCAGTTAAATATCGATTGACATACAATAATTAGCAAGGGTTATTTTTAACTGGTTCCTCTTGTCTTACCACAACGCGTTGTAATATAAAAATATTAGAATACTTTGTTATTAAACCAATTACATTTCTTATGAAATGCACACTCTATGAATATTTTTCTTTTTTCGTTTGGCTAATTTGAACTAGCGCCAAATTCATGGCAGATAAGCAATTTTAGTAGGAGAGGTTTCGTTAAGTTTGTAGCAGTTAGCTTTAGTCGTGCTTGCAGCCCACAAACCTTCGATAATATCGAATCAAATATGGCGCGCAATTCAAATTCTTAAATTTACATGCATTAGACCTATTATTAATTATAAGTTAAATTATAGACAAAATTGGGTGAAGGAGATCTCTATCGGGGGCTAACTTATATTAATAAATTTTATTTTATAAATGAAATGACTATAAATTCAAATTTAAAGAAAAGCAGACAAGATAGTTTTCTGTCTTGTGACGTCTGTCTTGACAAATTGAAACCTTTTTCTGGGAATCAAAGCTGCCACATATGTCCAACTGTGGCGCCACCTTGTGTTTGTTCTGCAAACATAAATACACCATCTATGGGTTTGTTTTAAAAGTGGATACTTATCGAAAGTCGTCTCTGACTATTTCAGTCCGAACGAAATCAGAATGAACAAGACAACTCTGTCGCAAAGGCAAATTAATTATTATGAGTTCTTAACAACATTTAATCAGCGTTAAAACGTACGCTTGCGCGTTTATTTCGTGTGTGTGTGTGTGTCGGTCGTGTGTTAAACGGCAGAATTCAGACGCGCCCCTCAATCGGCCGACGTGGGTGTGCGTGTGTGTGTGTGAACGATGTGTGTAAAAACAGAGGTCAAAAGTGCACGCAGGCCAAAGAAGGCCAAACCTAGTGGTCAACAAATGCAGCATATGACGTAAATCTGGCACAGCTCTCAATTAACGCTGTCCCTTCTTTGAAATTGTGATCAAATCGGCGTAACAGTTATCACGACTTTGGCATTTGTTTTTGTTATGCATGCACACACATATATAAACATTTGTATATGTAAATATTATGTGCAGGCGCAGCCAACGCTGACGTCGCTGGCCAATGTTGTTGCTTCTTCTTTGACGCCCTGCCATTCGCTGTTGACCAGAAAATTCCTCTGCTGATAAGACACTCGCGAGAGCCAGTTTGGGTTTGTGTGTGAGAGAGAGAGAGAGGGAGTGAAAGAGAGTTACAGATACGGGTGAAGCGGGAGCGAGACCGAGAGCGACGTGCTACCGTCAGCTGTTTTATGTTTTGATTGTGTGCATGAAAATAATAATCGCAATCGCACAGGTTTTCAGCTTTGTTCTTGACTCGCTGCGAGCTGCGATCAGTACCGTTTGTGAAATTGAAAAGTCATCAACGGTTACCGCGTTCTATTCGATTAAAAGCTTTTGACATTTTTTGTATTATCAGCACTAACTACTGACGTCTCTCGACTTGAATAGTTGTGCTTTGTATATACGTACGTACCGTACGTATATGTGTCTGCTGTGAATTGTGATTATTGCGATTTTGTGACGCATTTAACGGCAAACGCGTAAAAAGCGGGGCGTGTTTGTCATTAGAAAAGAAGAAGAGCACGACGAAAGGCAAAAACAACAAATGCACAAATGCTAAGAAAACTTGGCTGAATAATTAACAAATAAATCGCAATAATATTACGATTCGAAAACCGTTAATTAATAAATATCAACAAAATAGTAGAAATTTCAAGCGAATTTATGCATATAAATAAAAGTGCAAATTACTGAAAACAACAACAAAAAAGAAAAGAAATTGAGTAAAACATAAAATAAAGTGTTAATTAAAGTTTTTAACAGTGAAATAATTAGAGTGAACCATATATCTTTTATGCAAAGTGTTAAAATAATAATAATAGTAATTCTTGAAATTCTCGAAACGTGTAATTCAATTTTAGCATATGAATAATGGTTACTAAGAGCAACAAAAGAACGAGTGCAAAACATTAAGCTCAAAATCTGTAGCATCAACTGGTCACACTAAAAAAACCAATAAAAGCAGCAGTAATATTATTAATTATACAAATAATAATAATAGTAAAAAATGATGTTGAACAAATACGAAAGCTACCAACGCACAAGCAACATGTTCCCACACCACCATCAACAACAACAACAACAGCAACTGCAACAACAGCAACAACAACAGCATCAGCATCAGCTCTCCCTTTCACACTCGCACTCACACTCAAACACGCAGCTGCAGTCGCTGCCCCATGCACTCTCTCAGCTACAATATGCCGGCAGCACAGACGCTGCCAGCAGCAGCACGTCAGCAGAACTGACAGCCGCCGAGATGCTGGCAGCATCGAAGGCAGAACGAGAATCGATACATTCGGGACAGTTTATGGTATCGCACTTTGAGGCCGAGGAGGCGCAAGATGATCTCGAGGATGATGGCGAGGTGAAGATGCTCGATCCGGAAGATCCGAGCTTAGATAAAGCCGGCGAGGAGACAAACACCTGTCGCGACGTCCAATTGTATGTGCCACAGACGGTGGTGCACTTTCCACGCATGGATTTGGATCGTGAGTGTGATGAAAACAGCATGGGCATGATTACCTCCCATCTAGAGATCGAAACATCACTTACCAAACTGTTCAAGTGCATGAATCTGGCCTACAGGTGAGTTACTGTCACAGTCACTGTTACCCCACAAATATTGTCCACGCACCCTGCGCGTGACATTAATCTGGGTCTGTCTTTGGTTCTGGGAGCGGGGACTGGCCGAAAAGAGTTGTCCGCATAAACGGGGCACATGTTAACGACGCTGACAGCGACGCCGACGGCTACGCTGACGTCGCTGCTCGGGTTACCTGAGCGCGCAACTTCGCTTTAATTGTTCGCTCACTCTTTCTTCGTCTTTGTTCGTTTTCGTTTACTTCTGTCTTCTCCGTGTCCCATTTCTGCGGACGTTCGCAAGTGCATTCAGTCAAAATAAAATTCCTATATGAATTATACTAGAATATCAAACACTTGGATGAACTTTTATATTTACCTATGTACACAAAACATTTGCATACTCTAGAAGGTTGTAACTTTTACTTTTTGAGGAAAAACTCAGTTTGTATTTAGGCAAACGTGTAATTAAGAACATTTCAGGTCAAAAGTGCTTTGGGAAAGCTTAAAGGGAGCTATAAAACTGATAACAAGTAGAAAGACTATAAACAGTCTTGTCCGGATAAAGTAAACTATTTTTTCTCCCTTTGCTGTATTTTTGCTGCCTTTAAAATATTATAAATAGCGAAATTTTGTCCAACTTTATCTATTCACTATACTCAGACTCGACTGTATATATTTTCCATCAACATCCTATTAGAATTCCCCTCCGTCCATACAATATTATTTCTCTGTCAAAAAATAATATGTAATGAAAAGAATAAGCTATAGATTATATATAAATATATATATACTCGATCAACGTCTATTGTATAATGTGAAGCACCGGGAAATATGTAGTACCTGGTAATATAGATTAAAATCTATTTTCGAGGAAGAAGTAAGGAAAAAGGCATTATAAAATTATAATTACTGTACGTAATATTATATTCTATATATGTTCTATAATAATCTTATGTATATAGAATATTTCTGCCTTTCTATTACTAAATAATGTATTAATATTGTTTTAATGCACAAAATAGAATATGTAGATGCTAGCCGATTGTCTAAATATACTTAAATGTATTGTATATATATTGTTGAATCTCCTTCTATACTATAGTTTTCCATTATATTACTTAATATCATGTTCTTAAAATTTGATATTAAACACACGCTAATAAATATTGTTTACATAGTTTTGAAACAATTTTGAAAATGCATTCAAAAATTTGATTACAAGCGAATAGAACGCATTACACAAATATGCCATAAATTATATCGAAATCAATTTCTTTTGAGAGGGAAAATGCATGAAAAGCATGTGTAAGTAGAACAATATATGTATGTATGCATAAGATTACGTAGGTGTAAATAAACTACGTAGTTAGTGACAAATATTTCTTTTGTTTTAATGGGAACAGAAGCGGGAAAAGCTTTCGATAATTGACAAACTAGACAGACCCTCTGTGAGGGCATCATATTTTTCTTATATATATAAATATATATATATAAATGTATTCCTTATACCTGTTCTTATGCACAAACTCAAACGTATTATATACATTTATATGTCTGGAAAATTGGACTTTAACCGCGTCTCTAATTCGCATTGAGCACGTACACAGGTTTTGTTTGCTTGGCCCCCTATCATTGTGATAGAGTTCAGAGAGTTTTCGGCTCATTCAGGTATTTAGTCATCGAAGATCGTATGTTGCGCGTTTTTTCCTTGGCTGTCCAATCTATATTTAGCCACATGTAGTAGTGTTGTGCTCTTTTTATGGTCAGCTTTTTTGTGGTTTAGCATACTCGTATATTATTGCCACACCTTATCAGTTAGATAGGGCTTTATTTATGCTATTGTTGTCTTATCGGCATGTACATTTCTCCAGGACTTCCATTCAGTTTTCTGTTGCGTATTTCGCGCTAAAATTACGAGTACTTCGTGGTGGGGTCGGTGTTAGATATGCGCGAATCCATTTATTTTATTTATTTGCTATTTATTTACGTTCTAATCAGTAATCTAAAACTCTAAAGATAATAAAACTTAGTTAAAATACATTGTAATGAATACCAATCCGAAATATGTCCAATCAATTGTCAAAATATCTCTAGAGATTTGTGGAATACAACTAGAAAGTTTGCTAATAGCTGACAAAGATTATCAGCCATTTATAAGCTTGACTTTCAATCTCTTCGTGTATAGACTTCTTTTATAATTATGAAAATTTGGCTACAAAGAAATCTTAATGATTGTAATCAATTTTTTTTTTTGGCAAGAGATGTCCCTCTATCTGAGTTTGAATGCTAAAGTAATTAACATAATCAAAGCAATTAACAGCAACAGAGTATGAAACATAGTGTTAACACTAACAGCGCTCTCATTAATTTTGAGAACAAGTTTGAAATAGAGAAAAACCTGTTTAAAACTCAAACAGCTGATTGTACATATTGGCTAGGGAAAAGTCTCTATATTTAGAAGACAGGAACTTAAGATGTATGGAATTTCATTGCATTAAAAGAGAATAGTTGTCTCGTGCTTGACAAAACACAACAACTTGTTTGATAAGATGACGTAGCATTTTGGGGTATTTCCCTTCTACCATAAACTGGTAATAAAAGAAAAACTGGAATTCTTGCAAAATATTTGAAAAAAATACAGGAAATTAATCGCAATATCAATAGAAATAGCAAAAGATAAAAATATTATAAGATTGCCGTCAACTGTTTAAGCCCTCAATTCGAGTAGTTTGTTATGCAATAATTTCTATTTTGAGGGCGTGCATCGAATAGAACAGCAATAAATGCACCTGAGTTAAATATTTGTTGAGAATTTACTAATGAATCATCTGTGTTAAGCGGCGATAACAATAACAACAACAGATCGTGTATCGTTACTGTTTACAACGTATATGAATTGATATTGATACAAACTTGTTATTAAAAGTAATTGATTTGGGCCCCTCGCATAGTAAACCTCAAATGCATTTTACCACCATCATGTCAAGTGCTCGATATCAGTTTTGATAGTAAAATCAGATTTACGAGTATGCTTCTTTTCTCTCTAATCAATCGACACATCGACAGTTGGCAATTTTGCCAGCTGCGCAAAAAAAAAAAACATAATAAAACCAGGAAAAAAAACAAAATTACTCAGATTTTATTTTGAGATTGTCGCCCAGGCGGGTTATGGGGCATGCTAAAAATAGAACACAATCTGTCCATTTCTATATTTTTATATTATTTATAAACAAAACATGCGTTCTATTATTGTAAACTTAAAAACATTGAATTGCAATTATTATTTAATTGTATAATTGATTTGTTTACTTTCCTTATCCGATTAATAACTTTTTTTTTATATTTGTACTGATTGTAAACTATTTTTCTTTCAGTCAAAAACTTACCTCCCCCAAGTGGAATCATTTCAAAGGTGTGCGTTTGCGTTGGAAGGACAAAATTCGACTTAACAATGTTATCTGGCGCTGCTGGCATATGCAATGTGAGTACAGATAGATTCAAGCAGTTCGTCAACTAAATGAATTGCCCTTATTATATAGATAGATACTTTATCAGGTTACCGTATTTAAGTAAGAGTTTTTATTCGCATATACAGGTATAAAGAGGAATACTAATATTGTATTATTGTTATCAGATTGTATCTTTAAGAACTAAATCTATATTTTTACGTTATATCAGAAATGTCTTCATTCACAGTTTGAGTTCTTTATGTCTAAATGCTATTTGAAATCTTAGCAAGTGTGAATGGAATAGAAGATAAAGATTTCGGTTGATAGTAGATGATTCCATAATAGATAATATCTGCTTTAAAACTGCCTAACAAAGCAGTTACATATTAAAAGCTTCAAAGAATAAACATTTTACAGCTCATTAAAATTCCTAGCTCAAGTAAATCTTTCAAGAATGTTATCTAAAATGAAAGAACAAACCGATTGTTTATATAAAAATTAATCAATTATTCTTCTTCATCTTCTTATTTATTTTTATTCTTTGTTGTTTTTTATACTTTCCCATCAGCTGACCATTCCAAACATAATAAACGCGTCCAAATTATAATTGTTATTAAATTGGGCATAACATTATTAATTTTGTGAGATTGGGCAAAATTATGATGCTTAAATGAAATTAAATAAATTAACTTAACGATAGAGAAAACGCTCAATGAATTGTTACCGTTTTTAACTATAAAACATAAAAAAAGCACAAATAAGTACTTTACTTGTGCCAAACGATTTTTAAAACAGTTTTATTAATTTTGTAGAAAATATATAAATATGCGGATAAGCAAAATGTTTCTCTAATATTACTAATATTTTAGAAATTAAAAACAAATTAAAATATAACGAAAGTCCGTGGCAGCAGTTTCCGTGACGTTAATATGTAATTAATTGTTTTTTAAATAATATTAATTATTTAATCACTTATACTTTAACATTGTGTTGCTCTAATTTGTAATTAGAAACGGCGAGGATCGTTTCTACAGTATACAAAACAATAACATTGTTAAAGAAATGGCAAATGAGAATTTGCTTGAGCGTTAAGCGTTACACGTGCAAATTTAATAACAATACACAAATTGGGTGCGACGTCTGCCAAAGTAAATAACAACAGAAATAATAATAATAAAAAGCTAAGGGAGAGCTTTCAAAGCACAGACGCGATGACAACTGCAAAAACGCGCTATGAATCTAGTTGTAGTTGTAGTTGCTGGTAGAGATGAGTCGCTATTTGTTGGTAATTTGTCAACTGGTTTTTGTTCAGTGGTTTCCCTCTCAGTTTAGCAGAAGAGAGAAATTCGTAGTCGGGTCGTTGTCATGCGTCTGGCCTCCTCACACATTCACACACTCACACACGACGTACTTTTCCTACACAGTTGCTGTTGCTGCTGTTTCTTATCAGTGTCGCTGGCCTTATCAACAAGATGACTGTCTGGCGTCTTGATCGTATGCCCTTCACTTTCAGTCACTTTGTTGAATACGATTCAGATTAATGTTTTTCTTACTACAAATGTATATTATTAAATAGTAAGATCGCCTCTAGTCCTACTTGAAGCTTTAAGCTCTCAGTATAGTTTTTGAATTTCTGAAGTGTGGCAACATTGTGTGAAGTGTGGCAACGCGTATTGTCTTTTTATTTGGTGTTTTTAATTAACACCATTAACACCGAACCGGAAAATTGAATTTTGTAATCAATTAGAAAGCCATACGAAACACACACAACATTATTTTTTGACTTTAAGTGTCGTTTGTGTCTATTTTAGTTTCATTTTGAAAAAATTTCCATTTGTTACATGATTTGTGCGAGCGAGATGGTTGCAGAGGCATTACAAGCATATAGTTTTGATTATCTCTATCAAATGACGCCAACGGGAACGACAACTGCGTCAAAGGCAAAAGGGAAAATTTTAGGTTTATTTATAAAGTATTATACTAATAAATCTACAACTTCTCGCCTCCCATCTTAGCAGTTAATACCCAACTAAGTGTGTATGCATATATATGTTAAATGTTTATCGCATGTAGATTATATACAAAATGAGGGTTTCGTTTGGGTCTGGCTCAAATGCTAACAACGATTTGGCATCTCATTCTTATCAAGAGACCCTATAGATCCTATAGTATATAGGCAATAAAATTAATAGAAAACACTAGACTTTATATAGGTTATGTAATTCAAATTATATGGTAAGAGCACTTTGTATTTCACCCTGCCTCAATACAGCTTTTATCTTATTGCTAAGACGTACTCTAAAGCATGTAGATACATTTAATCGTTTATATCTTTCTGACGAAATTGCTAAATTTTTTGTGAAACGTCACTTCCATTCTTAAAAAGAATCTCAACTATAGTTAGTTAGTTAGTTCGTATAATAAGGACCGATTTTTCAATGTCTAGATAAAGTCATACATACGATTATATTTCAAATAAAGTGTCCCATATGCCATTACAATTTTTCAATCGATTAATAAATTTACATGTCATTTTCACATGCGAATGACAATATGAACAATCGCAGCAATTTGTTGATTGTATCCGAATATCTGTGCAGTTAATGACACATTATCTCAGGGAATCTGGCGATTGGATGCCTGACTCTATACGGCTCTTTAAAATTAGTGTAATACTTGGATAATGAAAAAGGTGGAATAAGAAACATTCTTTACTATCTGACATGCTGTTAATATTAATTGAGAAGATCAGACGAGGGTACAAAACATTTATCAGAGTAATTTTATCTTATTGTTTAGACGTACTTTAAAGCATATATACACTTGTAACCATTTATATCTTTCTGACGAAATTAATAACCTTTTCGTAAAACGCCATTTCCCATTTTTATAAAGAGACCCTATATCATATACTAAGGGATAAGGTAAATTTAAAATATCTGACTTTATATAGGGTATGAAATAATAATTCTATATGATATCATATAGGCAGAGTATTTGTCTTTCACCCTGCCTCAATACAGACTTTATCTTATTGTTTAGACGTACTTTAAGGCATATAGATAGTTGTAATCGTTTTTATCTTTCTGGGGACTTGTGAAATTGTTTGTTAAACGTCACTCGTTCAAAACACTGAATGCCCGAACGAGTGCGGTTCAAACACGTGTGGGTCGTTGTCATTGTCATCGCCCCAACGAAGGCAACCGTTAACATCTCTTTCTTCAGATTTATCTATCTTCATAATGGCGCTATCGCCAGGCAAAATCTTATCTGTGTTTTGTATTATTTTTGTTTTTGGCACGTTCTCTTTGCATAGTATCATCTGGCTAACCTGTTGTGTGTATGTTTTTCTCCCTTTTGCAGTTATACAAAAGCGCAGAACGCCGGTGTGTCAATTCGCATCGCCGCTGGACGTTGACGTACATAGTAATCCGCAAGTAAGTATATAGTAACAACTGGCAGCTGTCTGGTGAACGTAGTTAAGATTTTGAAATGTGCGCGGTAAGATACAATATACAAGATACAATGTGTGCAAAAAAATAAATATCATAAAATATTGATAAGTTTCGAAGTGATATCAAGTGTTTCTATAACTGCTATCAACTGCAAAATTTAAATAGAGTTCTCTGGTGTAATACTTCTACATAAAAGGATAAAGATATTCTTTTTATCAGAAACGTAATACAGCAAATACAACGTGAAATTAAACACAGATTACTCCAACTTCTAATTGAGAGATCTATCGATTTCAGACTTTAAATCATTCATGTTTTTTCCCTATGATAATGCAATCAGACAATCGCTACTTCAGTTAATAACTTGTGAAGATAACACCAAAGTGAGATAGCTATTAACAACTCAAATTATGAAACGTCTCAATTATTAATATTTTTCTTAGCAAATATCACTAAATATGTTGTTAATAAATAGCCCTTCAAGTGGTAATATTAAAGAAAAATCGTCTAAAGAACTTATATCGCATTCGCATCTGAAAAATCAATAAAAGTCTGTATTTCGACAATCGAAATTCAAACACTTGTAGGCTAATAAAGACCTGGCACTTAAGTTTCGGCGGTAATTATTGCTATTGTAAAACAATCGAATATGCACCCCACATGGACTTCCTCTTGTCGATTGTGAACTCAAATTCTCTGACGAAATCATCCGTTGAACGCATGATCAATCGTCGCGCGCCATCAACTCGGCGGGAGATAGGAGAAGAAGCCCTCCTTTATATAGCTGCTCCCCTTTGCTCCGAATTGCAGCACGTGATAAGAACGAGCGTTTATATTTGGCTATCGATCACCTATAGTCGCTTTTATTAATAGAACGAGATTAATGGCATGTCCGAAATCAAATTCACATTTCTACATCGTACACAAAGTGAGAATCTAAGATCTTTGCCATTGAGTATACTTTTGTTATAATTTTTATAAAGTCGTAAACTTTACTCTGATGAATAATCATATATATAAATATATATATATTAATTAGACGAGATGTAATTATATATGTGATTATTATATGACAAGTTTGTTAAATCAAATTATAACAAAAGAAATTTTCTTGTTTTTGAGAGAGAAATATATAAAGAGAAATTATTGTAAGCTAAACACTTCTTTAACAATTTTTAATATGACTCTTTTAAGCAATATGATTCTTTATTGACTAATATATGCAGAAATTAACAGTTACCATGTATAGACATTACATTCTGCTTATTTTGTTGCAGATTGGAATCTGAATACAGATATTTGAATCCGTTTTAATAAGTTTATATTAAACATTGAAGCCCCTTATTGACTAACACATTTCAGCTCCGTTAAACGAATAGTGATGAGCACAATAAGCACTAAGCAACAAATAAACATCACCTACACCTCTTACAATGTCAGCCAATTAGCTTATCACAACAACAGAACAGGTCTAGATCGATCCCCAGCCTCTGTCTAGTAACAATCTCTTAAATTGTGGAGGCACAACTTCTGTGCCACACCCATATTATAGTTTGTTTGCTGAACAATCAGTCAGAGAGATCTCAAAGTCAGACACACAGACTGTACAGTACTTGAGTAGAGAGGCTTATCGTAGCTTTTGGGTCTGGGTCTGTAGAAAGAACTATGTACCCAGTAAAAACGAAAAAAAAAGAGGAAAGATTAATCTTATCGTAGCCTACAATTTGTTTTCATTTGGCCTGTGTGCAAAATAATTATTCAGTGTTCTAAAACTCCATAAATTTTGATTACCGCAATGCCTAGATATTGACTTTGCTTTGTGCTGGGATATTAAATCAGTCAAAAGAGCATACGATAAAACTTTACAGTCTTGAAACGATTCTCAAAACGAAGAGCTAAAAAGAATGTGCAAAGTTTGGTTATTCCAGAGAATGTTGGGGGTGATATACGTAGTACTTCTCTATTACTTTGTAAATAAAAAACATTTTATTGTATATTGCTTTACTTATATTTCCCTTTTTTTTCCACAGACCGTTGTGCTTGAGGGAAAATACTGGAAACGTCATGCAGCTGTCATCAAAGCGGAATACAGAAAATGGCGCAAAAATTATAAATCCAAAGCAACTGGCTGTTTGACTTATGATTCGGTAAGTCAATCATATTTAGGTGTCATCAAACTTGAGTTGTGTTTTCTGCAATGATTTTGTAGAATTTTCCATTTCCTTGAATTGCACCAATATGACCATATAGGTGAAGATGGCTGTAAAGAGCTGAGAAAAGTAGAGGAATAGAGAATTATCTTTAAAATATTCTACATATACTACCATTACCTTGAATAGAGTACTCTTATCCAGTGCGAAAAACCCATAAGCTGTCAGTATGGGCTGCTGCCGTAGGTTTTTCAACAGAAACTTTTCAACCTATAAGTAGCTCTTGGTCAATATGGGGAAATTTAATTGACGACAAACTAAACTTACCATTTTATCCAAGCCAGTTCCTGTGCGAGGTATTTTAGCAAGAATCTTTGCAGTTTTATTCGCCTGTAATAAATAGAAAATGTTTAGTTATGTTGAGTGGGAAAGTTTAATTTTAAAAAATATTAAATGAATTATTATTGATTTATTAAATGTTTTAAATTTATATATAACTTCTAATTTAAAAATAAATTAATAATAATAATTAAAATATTTATTGTTTGTAAATTTTTGCATAAAAATGAAAATCAGAGAACTTATTGTCAGATTACATTCGTGGTTTCAATAGAAATAAATTGGCACATTTTATTGCATTTAATACATTCATCATTGTTACTTCCGGTGACTAGTAAATTGTTGTGATTGTGTGGTATACCAAGTTTCACAATTGTACATCTATTAATTCCTGACCTCAACAAGAGATGTTACTTTTGATGTTTCCCCATTAATTATAAGAAACTCACCTCGACTGTTATGACGTTAGAGCGCATTAACAACGTCATCATTAACAGCCAAGGAACATTCCAAAAGCCAGCGGTTAAGCTAACAATCGCATACTGATAGAACCCATCCAATTTTCCCTCCATCGCTGTGCTAATTAAAAAAAGGGGTCCAGTGGGAGCCATAAACAAAATAAGCGGTACAATCGGCAGCATAAGCAATCCAAAGCAATTATTAAGTTCGCCTATGATGAGACATAACAATATTTGCCTCTCATAGAGAATATGTCTGCAATTTGTCCTAGAATCACGTTCCTGCAGCTTAAGGTTGTAGTACTCCAGACTAGTGACAACAATTCGTTGCAGGCAGACAAAGATAGCAAGGAGCAGGCACATGGCAAGGAATCCATAACTATAGACAATCACATATAGTAGTATGGGAGTCGTGGACAAACCCGATACGGCATATCCATTTATATAGTTACAGAAACTGATTATAAAAAGAACTTTGTACGTTATGAAAATACGCAGAAAGTAACCATCATTCCGTTCACTTGAACACAGTCTATTTAGTTGGAGCAGTGATTGAACCAATTTCATATGACGACGTCGTCTTATATAGAGGCAGATATGGAGTAAACAAAGAACTCCACAAAATCCCAGCAAATTCTTGTGTTCATAGAAATTTCCGGTTTTGTTGTAAACCCTTATGTACATATTTTCAGGTTCCATAAAGGCATAGGAAAAACATCGAAGTATTCCAGCAATTATAGCCAGTGTAGAGATTAAAGCGTAGCGTTCACTCCAAGGTGTTATTTCTAGCAGACACTGTTCTTCATCGAGATGGACACACAACATTCCCAATAGATATAAGACTCGCAGATATAAACGCATATCCCGACACGCGGACATGTTGACGTTGACTGACTGAATAAAAAGTGCACTTCAATTTACTAAGTGTATTTGAAGTTGATTAAAAGATACATTTTAGTTGGTAATTAATTGCCTATTAAAGTGGAATTTATAATCTGCTTAAATGTCAGTGTTGAATAGAATTCCAGTGGGGAAAAGGGGAGTAAAATAATTATGGTATACACAACAGAGAAGTTCTTTCCTCTTTTCTGAAATATATGGGAAAACTCCAACCACAAAAGATAAGTTCCTTCGTCTCCTTCTGAGATCTCCCAGATAATAATTAAGTATACTTTTGATACTATATTAACATTAAAATCCCTTGCTATATTGAAAAAAAAACACTTCGCGTGTTCATCTATAATATTTCAAATCTCAACAAAAACCACTTTTGAATATAATAAATAATTTGCATTGAGAATAAATTATAATGGATTTCTGCCTAAGTGATTTTTAACTAATCAAATATATATTTAAACACTATAGGCTAATTTTATATGTTGGCTCTATTTTTATTGCCCCACCTAAACATTGTATTGTAGTTTTATGCTACAAATACTTTATTTAATAAGTGAATTGAATGTCAAGATTACACACCTCTTGCCGTACCATATCTTTTTGGAATATCATTATTATTGCAGCCATCCAGGGTAGACCCCACAATATGGTTTCGATTAGTATATCAATGAAATAGTATAAGCCGACACGGTTGGCATCCAACTCGAAGACAATCGTTACCAGATAGAAAGGGGCAGATGGAGTCGATAATACGACCAATGCCGTAATTAGTACCATGACAAGACCAAAGGCAGAGTTCAGTTGTTCATGGCAAACGATGAGCATTTTATTGCGTTGCCATAAACTCTGTCGCCACATTGTTGTACTAGTTGTTGTTGATGCTTCCAGCAAGTCGCGATTGTAAAGGTGCAAAAGGCCAGCCAAGACCTGTGCCAGGCAGCTATAGAATACTATGATAAGCCCTATCAGCACGTAGCTATAGGTAAAAACGGCGCTTAAAAGCACCCTAGACAATAGCGGAATCTTGTGAGCAAATGCCTGTCTATATATGGAAATATAGAGCATTGACAAGCTCACATAGATGCAAAATTTAACAAGAAATCTCTTGGCATAGCAATCCTGCAGATCCTTGCGATTGTGATGAAGTAGCAGCGACAGGAGAGTCAATATACTGCGACGTTTAAAATAAAATCCAAGATAGATGAACGATATAACCAGGCAGGCAAAGCAGTAATTGATTGACATATAAGTATTTCCCACTAGAGTATATACCGGTATTATAAATCTTTCCGGCACTAACAATAAATTAATAAAAGCGAACCACGATCCAATTTGTGCTATTACAAAGGCGATCAGTCCACGCATCTCATCACGTTTAGTCACATAACTTCCGTTCACATTCCCAGCATCGTGTGTTGCACAAATTAAACCCAAATACTTTAAGCTAATCAAATAGACCCGTAATTCAGCTCCGTAAAACATGACTGAGAATCATTAACTGGCTGTTGACAGAAATAGTATTTGAATTGAGGCTTTGTGAGAGGCATAACTGAATCAATAATTAATTGGGTAAAAAGGCTGTTTTGGTATTATTTATCAGTCTGTTTGGAAAGCAATCAAATCAATTGATGTTATACTAGTTACACTTGAGTGTACCTAATGTGTCTATGTGCGTGTTTATGATGTGATATGAATACACTTGGGAATTCTTTCACTATATATCACATCTTTTTTTTTATCAAATAAATTCAATCTCAGTTCGAGAAACTTATTAAGTATATATTTTTCAATATAAAAGAAACTCAATACAGCTCAAGGATTCCTAATAAAATTTATTTAAAATAGCATTAGATTTGAATATCTATATGATTAAGCTTTACTATGAAGATTTATCTGTCTTAAAGAAATTCTAATAAAATTTATTTAAAATAGCATTAGATTTGAATATCTATATGATTAAGCTTTACTATGAAGATTTATCTGTCTTAAAGAAATTCTAATGAAGATAATGTAGATACAAATTAGTGGATAGTATAAAATTGA
Source organism: Drosophila histrio (assembly GCA_958299025.2). NCBI lineage: Eukaryota > Metazoa > Arthropoda > Insecta > Diptera > Drosophilidae > Drosophila > Drosophila histrio. Next base: position 18,234,339 of record OY282580.2, read on the forward strand.
AAATATTAAACAGTTAATAAGTTAGAAGATTCCCCATTTCGCAATATATGAGAAAAAATTTCAGAGTTTTCTGCAACTTCAAGGAAAAAAGAAGCTAAAGTTCAATAGCAATTAGATAAACATACCTGCAAGCGAACTGAGTTGCTTATCAGAGGTGTTGCTGAGGTCATTAGCGTTGGTGAGAGCCAGACAATGGTCATTATGACATCCTGCCACGGCGATGTGTCTGGCTTACTGACCGTAAGGATATAAACAATACTGGTTGCATCCAGAGAAGTGAAAAGCAGACAGAGGCAAATGTTAAAGCCATAAACCACACTTATTTTATCGCTGCACAAGACGAGAAGCCGATCGTGTAGATCAAGGCAACAACGAAGCCGCAGAATATCGCTGCAACTACGCTTCGATTGTTGCAACTGACGGACGAGTATCTGGAGTTTCCTCTGATTCCAGCGTAGCACATGACGCACCACATGAATAAGACATACATAAGTGCCGAGGATGAAACTGCTGATAATGGCACGCAATGGAAACCCAATTGTGCTGATCTTGAACCAAATCGAAGCATCCGATAGCCACTCCAACATGCTGGTCACCAAAAAATTGACCAGGTATATCAGGTTCATCATTATAAGTATCCAAAGTAGGTATTTGGGCAACTTTAATCGAACTGCCGTCAAGTATTTGCGTCTATAAAGCTCCAATTGTCGCACGATGCGCACATTGGAATCCTGCAGCCAAATAAGCCAGGCATTCTGAACGAACTGAATAATCAATGCGGAGAATAGCACGAATCGTTCAAAATGATTTCCGGTTGTGGTCATTTCACGCCTGAAGCACACGGTCCAAAAATAAATCGAAATTATCATGCTGCATGCCAGATAAAATTGCAATGCAAAGTGCACTACATAAAAAACGAGGCTGCGTCGCAATCGAAAACGTTTCGTCTTCAGATTGTAATAGATACAAAAGATACCCAGATATCGACAGGTGCGATAATAAGGATAGAGTTCACTTTGCTGATACTTTATCATTATATAGTAGTTTCGATAATCACCGAGAAGAGACTGAAGGCACCACCAATTTATCACTCAGTATTTATGTCTAATATTGAAATACATTAGGTTAATTAAGTTTGCTTTTGGGTTCTGTTATAATTTGTGGAACACATTGAATAAATATACATTTTGTATGTTCTTTCTTCATTAAATATGCCCGACAAGGGTAAAATAGCTTTATGTAAATGTATGTAGCATGGCAAGCAAATATCTGTATACCATTTAACTTTGAACTACTTATTAACTTATGCCTTCAACTTACCTGCTTTGCCAAATCGTTGATTATCAAGGGCATGATCATATACACACAGATGGGAGTTAACCAAGTGAACACCGCAATCACTTCTCTATATGAGAATCGATCTTGAAATGTGGCTATATAGGTAATAATCGTTGCTTGCAGCAGGAAATAAAGATGAGTAAATATAAATACGACACCAAAGATATGAACGGTTTCCTCTTGGCACATCAAAAGCAAATTATCATAAATTTCCAAGTAAACTCTCAGTTCCTCCGTAGATATCAGAAGATTGCTTTGCATATTCTTCAAATGATCTGTCAGGGCTTGCAACAATCTTTGCACAACATACACCAATGATGTGTAACAAGTGATAATATAATTTAATCGCAAACAATGCATTAAGTAGCCAATAATGGCGAATAAATGTTGAGACTGCTGATACGAAATCCAGGTGCTAATTGTATAGTTTAAAATAAAATATAAATACGATATACATAAGCCCATCCATAGGCGTATTAACCAACGTGGGCAACTCAAAGCCAAGGTGTCCAATTGCAGACGTTTCGACAAATCTGTCAATCGATTCAGAAGAATCTTTTGCGTATCTTGCGTCGTGAGAAGCCAAAAATTGACTATTAGTTCCGTTATTGGAGTTAGTATGTTTACAAGGTTGATAAACATTTGGCCCGTACTCGACTGAACGCCTATATAGTCCACGTTTCTCATAATAAGCACTTCGGTTAGTTCACAAATAACCAACGACACAAACAATAGACGAGCGAAGAATGTGCACCATGTTGCATGCAACACATAAACATGTGAGGACTTTGAAAAGTTCAAATCTGTCAGTCCCAAGAAACGTTGGTAGTGCAAAAATGTTAACATTCTCTACGTGTGTTGTACTACAAGTTGACCCGAGAACTGAGCGTTCATGTTGACAGAAGTAAACATTAAATATCGAAACATCTAAATGCATATTTAATGAGGATGTCAATGTCAATTAATTTAATGCAAATGGTTTGTTGGACTACGCAGTATCTTTAGCAATGAATTTGTCATTGCAATACTTTTAAATTGCATTAAATTACTTTTAATATCCAAACAAAACTTTACTTTAAGCACTAGTTGGTCCTAATCAATATAAGCACTCAAATGAAAAATAATGACGGCATTTATTAGTTAAACATCCTAATTTCCTTAGAAGTCGCTAAATTAATGTGATATCTATGCTCTTTAATTTGCTTCAATTAGTCGAACAGTTTTAGGAAATAACTAAATACATTATAATACTATATATCATTTAGAATTGACAGTTTAATAATGAATATTATTCGTTGTCTGTCTCAATCTTAAAAATATATTTAAATTGAAATAACATCAATTGATAAATGCTTTCACTCATTTTCGGTTTGAAGAATTAAGGTTTTCACAGGTAACACTCACCTCTTCGATTAAACAGTTGTTCTTTAACGGCAGAATCATATATACACAAATAAATGACATCCAAGTCAGTATTGTTATTGTTTCCATGTAAGTGAATCGCATCTCCAAAGTAGGTAAATAGCAAACTAATATGGAATTCTGTACAAGATATACGAAATTCACCAACAAAGCGACGCCAAAAGTTTCCAAAAGTTCCTCTAGGCAGAGCAGCAATAACTCATCATGGACTTGTAAATTCTCTGCTAAATTTTCCATGGATAGGGATAAAGATGATACTAATTGTTCTAACTGAACTGCCTGTTCTTGCAACAGACTCAACACTAAGAACACCAAAGATGTGTAGCAAGTAATTATAAAGTTGTTACGCATGAAATTCAGAATGAGACAAATAATGTAGAGATGTTGTTCTATCTGAGGACAATAGTTCCAATAGTGTATTAAACCCAAACACAAATGCAGGGCATAACAAATGCTGCTGGTCATCCAAATGCGGTAAAGACGATATGGGCGTGGCATCGTAAGAGTGTCTACTTTTAGACTGAACGCCAATTGGGATAGTTTGTGGAGAAGAATCCTCTGGGATTGCTGTTGAATGCGAAGCCAAATGTTGACCATTAACTGAGCAATTGGAACTGACAAGAGAACTAGAAAATAGTAAATTTCACCCTGCTTGGACTGCATGTTCACATTGTAGACACAAAGATTAGTTATAGTTTCGTATAATGAAATTAACACAATTCCCAGAACTAATAACTGCGTGCCATAGGAGCAAAAACTCGGATTTACTATATATCGTTTCAGGTCTCTAGAATAGTCGATATCCGTCAGTCCCAAAAAACGTTGATAGTGAAGAAATGAACACAACTTGCGTTGTCCAAATTCAATAAACATTTTGTCAATGCACTTGTGTTTTGTTAAACTTTTCAAACTGAATTAATGGCAAATTAATAATAGAGTTTCTCTAAAGGAAGCAAATTATGAACTAGAACTGATCAAATCTACACAAATGCCACTTTCGACTAATTAAAATTGTGGTAAAGGTTATGTCATTTTAATTATAGCGTAGTTGGGTTTAAGTGCTTGTAAATAAATTATTATTACATTTTTACAATAAAAGCAATATGCATTAAATTAATTAGAGGTATTGCATCACACAAATATATGAATTCAATGGTTTTCTAGTCCCAGATCCTTAAAAAGGCAAATTCTTGAAGAACTTTAGCGTTCTTAAAACATTCAAATTTAACCATTTAAAAGTTTAGACTCTGAGATCAATATAGTATAATTTTGTAGTAATATTTTAAGTTATGGCTGTTTTCAAATGGTGTTTCAAATTCATAGATACTATTTCTATAAATATAAATTGAGTAAGGGGTAACTTATAGGCGGGGACTTGACTAGTTGCTTTATAATATAATATAAAAAAACATTATATTCAATAACAATTTATAATATTGATATATTGCTAAAGTACGAGTAAATTTCTTAGAGTAATACCTTTAGCGTTCCTCCAAAAGACTCACCTGTTCCGCTAATTTATTGATTAACACAGGCATACATAGATACAAACACAATATTACTATCCAGATTAATTTGTTCACGAAATCAGTAAGTGAAGAGACGTTTTTCAAAGCGCATAATACATAGAGTATTTGACTGGTATTCAATGTATTATATAGCATAAGAACTACAAGGGAACCTCCAAAGACTTGCACTATTTCCTGTTGGCAAAGCAGCAACAACTCATCAAAAATGCACAAATGTTGAGAAAGTTCTTCTGCAGATATCAATCTACACTTCAGTATGTCATTCAACTGATCCGCCTGTGCTTGCAACATCACCAACGCCACGTGCACCAAACTGGTGTAACAAGTTATGATAAAGTTGGAGCGCACAAGCAGGACAAAAAAGCACACAAAGGAGAGCATAAATAATTCATTTGTATTACAGTAACGGTGATTCCAGGCGTAAACTGCAATTCTGAAAGCATAGAATATGAATACGGCCACCCAGAGGCGGTAAAGCCAACGAGGGCGTGGCAACTTCAATGTGTCCACTTCCAAACGCCATGCGATCTCGGCAAACATCTGCAGAAGATGCTGTTGCGATGCCTGGTGATAACGCAGCCAACCATTGACCAATATCTGGGAGATAGGCATGGACAAGATTACCAATTGATAAAAGAGATTTCCAGATCTGGACATCATGTCTACATAAGCCAAGCCGGCCTCAGTCATCGCTGCAAGAAGCGTGACAAATAATACAATCTGCATCAGCAATTGAATTCCATAGGATGTCCAGCTGGCATTGAGTATATAACCCTTGCGAATGTGACAGTAATCAATGTCATTAAGTCCCAAATAGCGCTGATAGTGTATAAATGTAAAGAGTTTCCCTGGTTGTCCTTCAGCTTTCATTTTTAGCGGAAAACTTGCACGTATATTCCTCGAAGTCGTTTGGTTAACTAAGTTGTCCAACGACTCGAACTACTTAACTTGATAATTAAAATCGATTTGCTGCTTAATCAATTTAGTTAATCTGATGTACCTTAGGTCGTTTTAATACATAAATACATTTGTATTATTTGTAATGCTCTTATTTACGTTGACAGTGTTTATATATATATATTTAAGATCAATTTTATGTTGCACTTAACTATGAATTAAAGGTTCTAAGTTAAGAATCACATTTATAAATATTGTCCCGATATAATACATTTGTATTAGTATTATGTTAACTAGCGATATAGCGTAATAGTGAAATAACTGTAATGTATCACTGAAACTGTTTTCATTGCTTTTCAAAATAGTCTCCATAATGCTGAATACATGTCCGTGAGTTTTTTGTGTGCTTAAAAGTCTCTACTGATATCAGAAAACGTTGTCCGTCTTTGTCGATTGATTTCCTTAATTTTATAAAAAGAACTACTATCAATCAATTGGTTTTATACCAATCATTCAGATTGATACCGTCCAATGTTGCTCCAACAGAACAGTTGCCAGTTTTTCTGAAGAAATCGACTTTAGCCTGCTTCTGATGTAATAAATAATGTAATAAATAGAGTGACCGTACAACAAAACAAAACAACGAAAGCCGCCCTTTTTTCAGAGTAACATTCGAAAAGTTCCTTTATAAAACTCACCTGTTCTGCTAATTTATTGAATAGCATAGGCATACATAGATACAAACACATCGCTATAATCCAGATGAATGTATGCACCAATTCCAAAGGTGTGGAACTTTTTTCCAATGCGCAAATATACAGAATGCAAATGGAATCCATTATATTAAATATCATAAGAAATACAAGGGAACCACCAAAGACTTGCACTATTTCCTGTTGGCAAAGCAACAACAACTCGTCAAAGAGGCACAAACTTTGAGATAGTTCTTCTGGGGATATCAATCTATTCTTCAGTATGTCATCCAACTGATCCTCTTGTGCTTGCAACATCACAAACGCCACGTGCACCAAGCTGGTGTAACAAGTTATGATAAAGTTGGAGCGCACAAGCAGGACAAAAAAGCTCAGGAAGGAGAGCATAAATAATTGATTTTGACTAAGGAAAAAGAAAATCCAGGAGTCAGCTGCTATATTAATGGCATGGAATATGGATACGCCCACCCAGAGGCGGTACAGCCAACGAGGGCGTGGCAACTTCAAAGTGTCCACTTCCAAACGCACTGCGATTTCGGCAAACATCTGCAGAAGATGCTGTTGCGGTGCCTGTTGATAACGCAGCCAACCATTGACCAATATCTGGGTGATAGGCATGGACAGGATAAGTACATAATGAAACATATTTCCCGATGTTGACATCATGTCTACATAAATCACTCCCGCCTGAGCCATCCCTGCAAGAAGGGCGGCAAATAACATAATCTGCATCAGCAATTGAATTCCATAGCATCTCCAGTTGGCATTAAGAATGTAACCCATCCGAATGTGAGAGTAATCGATGTCATTGAGTCCCAAATAGCGTTGATAGTGTATAAATGTAAAGAGTTTCCCCGGTTGTCGTTCAGCTTTCATTTTGAACGGAAAACTCGCGCGTGTATTCCGCAAAGTCGTATGGTTAACTAAATTGTCGTAACATTCGAGTTGAACTTAATAAATAAAATCGATTTCGAGCTTAATTAATTTACCTAATCTGATGTACTTTATGTCGCTTAAATATCACAATCATTTGTATTATTTGTATGCTCTTATTTCCTTTAACAGTGCTCAGATATTTATATTTACAATTTATACAGCATTTAATAATAAATTATAGCAATATATGTAATTGGGGATACCCTGTTAAATTTTCTCAAAGCTAAGAGAAGAGAAACACATTTAAAAATGTTGTAAACAGCCACAAGAAGATATTTTCTAGTTTATACCCCTTCGCTTTAATAGTCTTCAGACTGATATATATTTAGCGTCAATACCAAACATCGTTTTTGGCAGGCAATATTTCCATCATTTAAAATATGTGTATCAGATTATGGCAATGGACTTATTAGTACTTAAGCATAACGGAGTTCGTAGAGTAATATGTTTAAAGTTCCTCATTGAGACTCACCTGTTCTTTTAATTTATTGACGATCATTGGCATACATAGATTCAAAGACAATGGTAAAATCCACCCGAATGAGTGTACTATTTCCTCGATTGTAACCCGCTTCGTCAATCCGGATACATAAAGTGTGCAAATGGCATCCAATGTATTAAATACTATAAGGAATACAAGGGAACCGCCAAAGACTTGCACTATTTCTTGTTGGCAAAGCAACAACAACTCGTCGAGAAGGGTCAAATTTTGAGATAGTTCCTCTGGAGAAACTGATATTCTCTTCAGAATACTATCTAACTGTTCCGCCTGTGCTTGCAACAGAAACAACGCCACATGCACCAAGCTGGTGTAACAAGTAATGATAAAGTTGGAGCGCACAATGAGAATATAGTAGCACAAGAAAGAGAGGAAAAGAATTTTATGGCGATTCCAACAAAGGTGATTCCAGATGAAAAGTGCAATAAGGAAGGCATAGTATATGCATACGCCCACCCAAAGGCGGTAAAGCCAACGAGGGCGTGAAAACTTTAAAGTATCCACTTCCAAGCGCAATGCGATCCCGGCAAACATCTGCAGAAGATGCAGTTGCGATGCCTGGTGATAACGCAGCCAACCATTAACCAATATCTGGGTGATAGGCATGGACAGGATAAGTAGATAATGGAACATATTTCCCGATGTTGACATCATGTCCATGTAATCCGCCTCCATCACAGTCAAAGCTCCAACGAGCGCCGAAAATAATATAAATTGCATCAGCAATTGAATTCCATACGATCTCCAGTTGGCATTGATTATATAACCCTTTCGAATGTGACAGTAATCAATGTCATTAAGTCCCAAATAGCGTTGATAGTGTATAAATGTAAAAATTTTCCCCGATGGTCCTTCAGCTTTCATTTTAAACAGAAACTGGCGCGTATATTCCGCGAAGTCGTGTAGTTAACTGAATATTCGAACCAGGAATTTAATTAGATAAATTAAAATCGATTTGCTGCTTAATTCATTTAGTTAATCTGATCGACTTTTTGTTGTTAAAATATCATAAGTTGTGTATACCAGTATAGCTGTTGAAAATGCTTGGATATATACCTTATATATGGAATTGCAATTTATTTAATAATTAGCTTGTGATACTCTGTTATGAGAAGAGAAACTTTTTTTTAATCGAGTGAAGGCACGTGTTCACAAATCTGTGGAAACGATGGCCAGGATTAACAAATTCCGATTTGGATAGCTCTCACAACCCATTATTTTCCAAATCTGACTCTTATCCCCTTTTGGGTTTTTGCAGATATTGAAAAAATGGTAAGGAAATTTCGCTTTATTTATTGCACAAACATAATGTAACATTTTTGGCACTGGCTGGCATTCAGAACTAATATTCCTTGGCACTGGAATATCTAAATTTATGTGACAATTTATAGAAATACTGCATGGTAAATGTTACAAATAATAAAATGTCTATAACTAAAACGGAAACGTAGTTATAAGACTCACCTGTTCTGCTAATTTATTGACGGTCATAGGCATACATAGGTATAAACACATTGGTATGATCCAGATGAATGAGTGCATCAATTCCGTGACTGAGAACCGCTTTTCCAATGCGGATAAATAAAATATGCTAATGGAATCCATTACATTAAATATCATAAGAATTACAAGAGAACCGCCAAAGATTTGCACTATTTCCTGTTGGCAAAGCAGCAACAACTCGTCGAAAAGGCACAAACTTTGAGATAGTTCTTCTGGAGATATCAATCTACTCTTCAGTATGACATCCAACTGATCCGCCTGTGCTTGCAACATCACCAACGCCACATGCACCAAGCAGGTGTAACAAGTAATGATAAAGCTGGAGCGCATAGTGAGAATAATGAAGCACAGGATGGAGAGGTATGACAAGAGATTGTGAATATAACAAACATAATTCCAGAAGAAAGCTACAATAACGATGCCATAGAATATGCATACGCCCACCCAGAGGCGGTAAAGCCATCGAGGGCGTGGCAACCTCAATGTGTCCACTTTCAAATGCAATGCGATTTCGGAAAGCATCTGCAGAAGATGCAGTTGCGATGCCTGGTGATAACGCAGCCAACCATTGACCAATATCTGGGTCACAGGTATGGATAGGATAAGTAGATAATGGAACAGGTTGCCCGATGTTGACATCATGTCTACATAAGTAATGCGCGACTCAGTGAACGTTGCAAAAAGGCCGACAGATAATATAATCTGCATCAGCAATTGAATTCCATAGGATCTCCAGTTGGGATTAAGGATATAACCTTTCCGAATGTGAGAGTAGTCGATGTCATTGAGTCCCAAATAGCGTTGATAGTGTATAAATGTAAAAAGTTTCCCCGATTGTCCTTCAGCTTTCATTTTAAACAGAAACTTGCGCGTATATTCCGCGAAGTCGTGTAGTTAACTGAATATTCGAACCATGTACCAGGAATTTAATTAGATAAATTAAAATCGATTTGCTGCTTAATTCATTTAGTTAATCTGATCGACTTTTTGTTGTTAAAATATCATACGTTGTGTATACCACTATAGCTGTTCAAAATGCTTGTATATATACCTTATATATGGAGTTGGAATTTATTTAATAATTAACTTGTGATACTCTGTTATGCGAAGAGAAACTTTCTTATAATCAAGACAAGGCACGTGTTCACAAATTGATTCAAACGATGGCCAGGATTAACGAATTCCGATTTGGATAGCTCCCACACTCCCATATTCTCAAAATCTGATCCTTAGCCACTATTGTGTTTTTGCAGATATTGAAGAAATTTGAAATTTCTCTTTAATAAGGAAAATAGATCGCATTTAAAACTCACTTTAAAACCAGTATTCCATTTTCTTTAAATTAAATTTAATAATTGGATAAGCTTTAGAATGTTTGATTTTGAAGAATATAAATTGTTTTTATATCATTATGAATTAATTACTATTAATTAACTGTTAAAGAGATTAGCCATATCCATATATGGCCCATACAGTTAGAGCGAAATGGCTGAAATTTTCGGTACATTTTCGTTATATTGTGAAATATACAATATAGATCAAATCAGGGTAATCGGAATCTCAGCCAATGTGAAACAAAATACACAACAAATTGGCCGTGTTTGTGTAAGTTCTCTTCTGCATTTTAAATAACAGTGCACAAACTTAATATAACCTCTTTACCTGGCATTTAGAACTAATATTTCTTGGCACTCGAAAATCTAAATTTTGGTGACAATTTATAGAAATACTCCATGGTAGAAATTCAAAAAATAAAATATCTCTAACTAAAACGGAAACGTAGTTATAAGACTCACCTGTTCTGCTAATTTATTGACGGTCATTGGCATACATATATATAAACACAATGGTAAAAACCAACCGAATGAGTGCACACTTTCCTGGATTGTGACCCGCTTCGTCAATGCGCAAACATAAAGTATGCTAATGGCATCCAAGGTATTAAATATTATTAGAAATACCAGGGAACCACCAAAGACTTGCACTATTTCCTGTTGGCAAAGCATCAACAACTCGTCAATGAGGCACAACCTTTGAGATAGTTCTTCTGGAGATATCAATCTCTTCAGTATGCAATCCAATTGATCCGCCTGTGCTTGCAACAGAAGCAACGCCACATGAACCAAGCAGGTGTAACAAGTTATGATAAAGTTGGAACGCACAATTAGAATATAGTAGCACAAGAAGGAGAGGAAAATAATTTTATGGCGATTCCAACAAAATTGATTCCAGATGAAAAGTGCAGTAAAAATGGCATAGTATATGCATACGCCAACCCAGAGGCGGTAAAGCCACCGAGGGCGTGACAACTTCAAAGTGTCCACTTCCAAGCGCAATGCGATCTCGGCAAACATCTGCAGAAGATGCTGTTGCGATGCCTGGTGATAACGCAGCCAACCATTGACCAATATCTGGGTGATCGGCATGGACAGGATAAGTAGATAATGGAACATATTTCCCGATCTTGACATCAGGTCCAAGTAATCCGCCTCCATCTTAGTCAAAGCTCCAACGAGCGCGGTAAATAATATAATCTGCATCAGCAATTGAATTCCATAGGATCTCCAGTTGGCATTAAGGATATAACCTTTCCGAATGTGAGAGTAGTCGATGTCATTGAGTCCCAAATAGCGCTGATAGTGTATAAATGTAAAAAGTTTCCCCGATTGTCCTTCAGCTTTCATTTTAAACAGTAACTCGCGTGTATATTCCGCGAAGTCGTTAAGTTAACTGAGTTCTCGAACCATGTACCACGAATTTAATTAGATAAACTAGAATCGATTTGCTGCTTAATTCATTTAGTTAATCTGATCAACTTTTTGTTGTTAAAATATCATACCTTTTGTATACTACTATTGCTGTTGAAATTGCTTGGATATATACCTTATATATGGAGTTGCAATTTATTTAAAATTTAACTTGTGATACTCTGTTATGCGAAGAGGGTAATCGGGATCTAACTCAATGTGAATCAAGTTTCCTTCTGTTAAATAAAAGTGCACAAACTTAATCTAACCTTTTTGTCACCGGCTAGCATTCAGAACTAATATTTCTTAGCACTCGGAAATTTAAATTTATGTGAAAATTTATATTTATTTATACTCTATGGTTGAAATTCCAAATAATGAAATTTCTACAACTAAAACGGAAACGTAGTTATAAGACTCACCTGTTCTGCTAATTTATTGACTGTCATAGGCATACATAGGTATAAACACATTGGTATGATCCAGATGAATGAGTGCATCAATTCCGTAACTGAGAACCGCTTTTCCAATGCGGATAAATAAAATATGGTAATGGAATCCATTACATTAAATATCATAAGAATCACAAGAGAACCGCCAAAGATTTGCACTATTTCTTGTTGGCAAAGCAGCAACAACTCGTCGAAAAGGCACAAACTTTGAGATAATTCTTCTGGAGATATCAATCTACTCTTCAGTATGTCATTAAACTGATCCGCCTGTGCTTGCAACATCACCAATGCCACATGCACCAAGCAGGTGTAACAAGTAATGATAAAGCTGGAGCGCAGAGTGAGAATAAAGAAGCACAGGATGGAGAGGTATGACAAGAGATTGTGAATATAACAAACATAATTCCAGAAGTAAGCTACTATAACTATGGCATAGAATATGCATACGCCCACCCAGAGGCGGTAAAGCCAACGAGGGCGTGGCAACCTTAATGTGTCCACTTTCAAATGCAATGCGAGCTCAGCCAACTTTCGCAGAAGATACTGTTGCGATGCTTGTTTATAACGCAGCCAACCATTGACCAATATCTGAGTGACGGGTATAGATAGGGCCAGCAAAAATTGGAACTGATTTCCCGATTTTGACATCATGTCTACATAAGTAATGCGCGACTCAGTAAACGTTGCAAAAAGGCCGGCAAATAATATAATCTGCATCAGCAATTGAATTCCATAGGATCTCCAGTTGGCATTTAGGATATAACCTTTCCGAATGTGACAGTAATCGATATCATTGAGTCCCAAATAGCGCTGATAGTGTATAAATGTAAAGAGTTTCCCCGGTTGTCGTTCAGCTTTCATTTTGAACGGAAAACTCGCCCGTGTTTTCCGCGGAGTCGTATGGTTTACTAAGTTGTCAAAGCACTCGAGTCACACTTGATAAATAAAATCGATTTGCTGCTTAATTAATTTAATTACTATGCTGTTTAATTGTCAGTCACATATGTATAATTTTCATAATATATATACAATATCAAATTTGGAATACTCTGTTATTAATAGTTTATTGTCTCTGAAATCTTACCGAACATATAAGTAAAGTCTAAATCTTGCCCATGGATAATAACCAATAAATTTATTCGTTTTCTACTCTGTACATATTGAATATGCCCAAAAAATTATAAAAAGAAACAAATGTGGATACGGAGATATACAATTTCAGTGAAAAGGACTCAAATATGTAGATTGGATGTATCTTAAGTACTTAGCGTAGAATGGGAGAGGAATTTAAGAACCATTTCGTTTCACTTCGTTTAATTTTTCAGTGGCAATGTAAATCTAGATGTACCTTGCCTTTGATGAAAAGACTCACCTCCTCTGCCAAATCATTAATTATCAGAGGCATGCACAAATAAATTCCCATCGGTATCATCCATCTCATTAGTTCCAGTATGTCCAGATAGGAGAATTCATCTTTCGGCAGAAATTGATAACAAGTGTCAGCGGCACCAAGCAACATGTACAGATAGGAAAATACAAAAGCGCCGCCAAAAAAGTGACCCATTTCGTTATGACAAATCGATTGTAGTATATCATTAAGATAGAGACTCTTTGCCACCTTATCGAGGGGCAACGGATAATCTTGTAGCTGAAACTTTAGCTGAGATGTTTGTGCCCGGAAAAGTTGTTTTATGGCATACACCAAGGCGCAATAGCAGGTGACTGTAAAGTTTCCGCAGACATCACGTAAAAAGTAGCTAAGCAGGAATGTCGATTCCTCTAAATCATAATCCTCATAGTGTATTGTCTCAGTTGTAATAGCAAAAGCCTTGTAGATGAAGTGGATGATCCAAAGGCGAAAGAGCCAACGAGTCGAACGTGTTTCCAGGTAATCAACTTTTAGCTCGGTTGCCACATAGGTCAATCTCTTTAGCAGCAACAATTGTGATTGCTGTTGTAGGTTGAGCCAAAAATTGGCAAGCAATTGGCTCAAAGAAGCTGCCAAGATGACCAGGGACTCACTGATAATAACTGTGCTTATGCGATATGCCTGCAATCCCGACAAGGAAAATTCCCTGAACTACAATCCGCACAATGTAACATCTCCAGCTGGGTTTAAGTACATAGCAATTTTGGTAACTGGAGTAATCCAAATCAGTTAGGCCCAAATAACGTTGATACTTCAGAAACCAATAGAGTTGCATTTTAATAGAAAAACACTCGCGTACTTCGTTGCAATGTGCTTCTATAACTGAACTGAAACTGAAGTTTTCAATTGAACTGCATTAATATTTGAAGGACATGCTTAGCCTTTCACTGTCAGTATTTAATCCGATTAAATAGTCGGATATTATCAAGAAAAAGTTGAATAAAATTAAAATACCAAAGTGAGAATATGTTGACTTTCGTTCTATAATCGATGCCATCATATGATACAATGGAATTAAAATAATGTTATTTGTAAATTCAAGTCATGTTGTTTCCTCCTTTTAAAAAACTCACAAATTCTCTTTGAATGTCAGAACATTTTGACGACACTTCTTAACACAGATAGTCTTTTTGATAAGTTGAAGTACAGTCTCTTTGGAAGAGCTTATGATACGAAAAGTTACCACAAAAAAACAATATATAAAAATGTCGATTGTACATTGAAACACAGGTTCTTCTTATTGGTGACGTTTATAGCGAAATAACAGAGAGTTGAGTGATCGAAATGAATGAATTACATATTCTTTATAACGTTCACTGATAGCTTATCAGCTGAAAGCATTTTAAACCAAATTACCTAATGGCATACATATCAATATCGGGCTGAGTAGTTCTATAAAATGGGTACACTTAAAGAATGAGGAACGGGTAATATTAAGCAAACATTGGACTAGAAAACCATTTAGATTTAGCAATTTGTAAGATCTAAAATGTTCTTGTAGATGGACAGATTAACGTGATGAATTGATTGTTTCAGATAACATTTTCTTAACATTAAATTTTGGTATTTAACTATATATGTATGTTTGTATTTGAATAGCTCTCAATAATCTTATTTTTGCGATACAAATATTGATTGCTGGGGTTATCATTGGCGATCAAAATTACCCCCATTTTAATGAGATAACTATTTTATAACTATTTCGAGAAACATATACGAAATGAAGGTATATTTTTTATAATTATTGCTTTACACGCATTAAATATATTAAAAATGCTTGAAATATGGTACAGATATTAAGTGAGAGAAAGGGAATGAAATGAATGAATCATGACTCACCTCGTCGCTAAGATGATTACGCGATAGTGGCAAATACGCATAGAATCCGATTGTTAATAGCCATGGAAATGGCGCAATTGACAAATGTTGCGATGTGTAGAACAAGCTTAATGGAAGGGCCGTAGTATCAAAAAATAGATGCAATGTAATAAGCGGTCCATAGATGATATTCACATGCTGTTCCCCGAGTGCCAACATCTCGTCATGCACCTTGATGTTGCGTAAGATTAGCTTTTTTAAATCTGCCAAAGAGCGTCCTTCTTCATCCAAAGCTATCTCCAGTATTTCTCGATGTTTGCACAGAATCTGAGCCATGAGATTTAGCAGAGCTGCGTAGAAGGTCATCAGATAGGCACAGTAGAAAGTATGTATAACAGAACACACGATTAGCCGAGCATATGCAAGTGACGTCCAAATTAATGAACCATATTGATAGAAGGCATTTATAAGGTACATAAAAGAGAAGCCCTGCCAACACCACAGCATCCAACTTGGCACAATGATAGCTCCACAGCCCTTTGACAATCTTTGCAGGCGACGCAACAGATTCAATTGACGGCGCTGTTGCATCAGTGACCAGAGAAGTTGCATCATCAGTGTTAGGGACTCCGTGGCATAGGCCAAATGCGTACAGAAATCTATTACAATTTGTAATTGTATATCATACATGACGTCCCATTCCATTATCGAATTGCAGATGCTCCAGAATAATACTGACTGCAGTATACTGAGCTTTATGAAGAAGCCCGGATTATTCTCCAATCGAAAAGCATCTCGATTTTCATCGTAGATAATCGTAGTGTAAGACATGCCACGCAGGAATTCCAAGTAAATCTGCAACGGTGTCTGCATCTTGAGGTTTTCGAGCTTAAACTGAACATTCAGTTGGTTTTTCAGTTTAACTTTGGCCATCTAATTGCAGTTTGCTGGTAGCAAATGTTAAATCCATTGATGTAATACCTAAAGTGATAATTTATTTGATATACCCTCACAAAAGGTCTCATGAAAAATGGAAATTTGTTTGTGTTTAATAAAATAAACCAAAGGATTGATAAAATTTCGTAGCGTTTAATAGCATTGGACTTTTATATTTGGCATTCTTTAGTCGTGTTACCATTATTCAAAGCCCTACCACATTTTGATTAAATGTTATAGCAATGATATAAAGTGTTTGTAAACTCAATTGCCAAAAAAAACATCAAATGCTTTTTAATATTTAAATCTTGCGCCAATTGTTCGAAATATACATTGGATAAGAATATCCTTAGTAGTTCTATAATAATATAACATATAATTCTGCAAGAGTATTTAATCTTCAGCTTTCGGCTTCTGAGCCAGAGCAATCCCATAAATATTTGAAGCATGACAGTAATTGTCAATAATTAAAATGCAGACGAGTTTGCAATTCCCCAAAGTTTTGTCATTCATGCCAAACATTTAGTAAGTTTTTAATTTTCTAAACTGTTCTTTGTTTTAATTGCAGAAAAGTGAATTGGACTTTTTGGAATGGTCCCCGCTGAACGATAGAAACTTGATGCCAGACGACTGGACAACAGACACATTGTTCTCTGCAATAAATGGACCCTTTCCCTTTCCCGACTCTAGAGAGATTGGTAAGTAGGCAGACCGTGATTCTTAAAATGTGAGGATTTTTTAATAACTTTGCAAATTTGTATAGCGCGAGGAGCTGGCATTGCGGATTTTATACAGCCAAGTTTGGGACCGTTGCAACCGAATTTAGATGACATCGACATTACTTTCTCAGGTAAATATAGTTTGTCCAACAACTCTTCTTCTTTTAACTGATCTGATATCTATCGTGATTTACTTTTATTTAAATATTTGTATATAAAATAAAACCTTAACTCTTCTTGCTATGCAGATTTGCTCACCACGACCTCGTCACGCTTGCCACCTGTGCCCGAGGAGGGCACTGATGCGGAGATGCTCAAAAACGATGACTATTGCCTGCCCGCGATTGTGGGCGCCCCTCACACGCTCTACAGCAGCGACAGCATGATGACCGTTGATACCAATATGCTGGAGCTGAATACGCCTATTAACAACATGCCCTACGGCGACATCGAGCAACAATTTGCGGCAGCTCGACAAGCGCAGCAGACGGCAAATGAATCGCAGCAGCAGCAACAGTTGATGGGTGATGCGACGACGGGACGTGTGCATGGAACGAAGCACTTTGGGGGCATGAGCAGCAATGCCAGCAATGATAGTTTCTCGAACAAGAGCGTTATCAATGGACGCGTTGCCAAGAATACGCAGCGTCCATTTCGACGGGAACCTCACAATTATGATAAGGCACAGCCGACGTTGCATCAGACGCATCTTTATCAACAAATGCTGGCTGAGCAGCAAAAGAATCAGCAACATCATATGAGCGCTGGCGCAGTGTTGCAATCATTTCAGAATTCACAGCAGCAGCAATTGCAACAGCAACAGCAGGAACAACAGCAGCAACAACAGCAGCAAGCGCGTTTGCATTTTCCCTCGCAGCAACAGCAGCAAAGTTCTTACAATACACAAAGTTTTCTGAACAGCTACGCGGACAACTACCAACAGCAGCAGCAACAACAGCAACAGTTGCCACAGCAACAGCAGCAACAGCTTAGCGTCAAAGTGGAACCTCACAATACGGATGTGATGTCTTTGTTAAATGACACCAGCTACAATTCAATCAGCTACAAGCCGTATCCTCAGTTTAAAAAGTCCGCATCGACGGGCACCTTTCTGAATGTGCCACGTGTGCCACAGCAGCAGCAAGCGCAGCAACAACAAGCCTACCTGCAACAGGATCAACAACAACAGCAACAGCAGATACAATTGCAGCAATCGTTGTCCTTGGGAATCAGTCTGAGCAACCAGCAATTCTTGCAACTGACTCGCCAGCAGCAGGCGTCCAACTCACAACAACAACAACAGCAGCAGCAACAACAACAACATGTGCAACTGCAGCAACAAACTGTGGCCAGTCTGCTGTTGTCGCCTCAACAACAACAACAGCATCAGCAGCAGCAACAATCTGCTGTTAGTGTTGCTCCCTGGGCAACACCCAATGCCAGCATGTTGCCCAAGGAAATGCATCGCTCCAACAGCCTGCCGCTTAACGTATCGCTGCCCAAACTCGTCCACCACGAGCAGCAACAGTTTGCGGTGCCCAAATATCATGCTAAGGGCAAGTCTCGGGTGCGCAGCAACTCCATGCATCAGCAGCACACGGTTGTGGCAGCAGGCGGAGGTTCGCCGGTCAACAATGGCCACGGCAACGTGAGCAACAGCACCGGCAACTTGTTGGCGGCACAGCAGCAATTACAGCAGGCAGCCAGCGATCCCATGCTGAACAGCACACTAGCTCAACTGCTGACATCGAGTAAGTATATATTTATATATGTATGTATATTTATCTAAATATACCAACAGTTCAATGATTATTATTTTGTATTTAAGTGCAACTTCAATATATCCCACATTTACTGATAGATTTTCTGCTCTTCAACAGATACACGTCTGCAGGCAGCCGTGGCAAATAAATCGCAGCCAGGTTCATCCACAAATAATGCCATAGCCAGCGGAGGTAGCAATAATGTGTCGCAGTCGGTTTATGTCAGCAATGCTGCAACATCGCCGCTGTCGGTGCCAGTGCCGTCGCAGCAACATTCACCAAAGAAGTCCGCCTCATTGCCCGTGGCAATTGCCGCACCTTCGTTGCACAGTCCGCCCGGCAATAGGTTGGCTAGTTATAGTCAGGGTAGCACGACAAATTTTGGCAGTAACCATAGCCTGTCACCGGATTCGCCGTTCCACGACTCACAGGATTCGCCATTGTCGCCGACGACCAGCCTTAAGTATCAGCCGAGAGACACACAACGTCGTGCTGGCCACATTCATGCGGAGCAGAAGCGACGCTACAATATTAAAAATGGCTTCGATACGCTGCACTCACTCATCCCACAGCTGCATCTGAATCCAAATGCCAAGCTCAGCAAGGCGGCAATGTTGCAGAAGGGCGCCGATCACATCAAACAATTGCGCCAGGAGCGCAACGTGCTCAAGGACAAGATCGAGGCGCTGCGCATGGAGCGAGATGCCCTCAACAACTCCCTCACGTAAGTCGTCGAACCGGAAACCAGTCTTCTTTTAAATTGTATACATACGTAACTTATGTATTTACTACAGATATAATCTGCTAGCTTCTTAGATCAAATAACATTCAATATACCTTTTAAAATAGCTTTAAAATGTTTAACCAACTAACTTTAAAATTATTATCATTTGGTTAATTTTGGAACTTACATTCAAATTGTTAACCTCATTATATTATTTTTAAATTAAATTAAACTTCACATGTTTATTATTATTACTAATTATTTCCTGTACTTTTCTCAGGCATCTGCACTCGATTCTGCCTGCAAATGGTGCGCCGGTCACTCGCCAAGGCACAGAGCATGTGCGACAGCTTTACGAGGTGTATGTGCGCTACAACACGATGAACGATTGGAAGTTTTGGATTGTAAGTCTTATACAAAAATTGTGTATGTTATACATGTTACCCACAGGGTATAAGAGATTTACAAAGTATGTAACAGGCAAATGGAAGCATCTTTTTCTACAGGGTCATGCATTTCAGTTATTCAAGTGATTGTTTTGTATAGTATTTAATAAAATTATTGCAAATAAATCAAACGATTGCTAAGTTACATACGAGTGTTGTGTTTATCACTATAAACACAACTGTAGTGTTCTTAATTGATTTAAACCTAACTAATCGCTTCTTATCTTACAGCTTGGTCTCATTTTGGAGCCTCTGCTGGCATCCTACACCTCGACCGTTTCCAGTGCCAGTTTAGATGAACTGCGTCGCACCGCTTTCCTCTGGGTCGATCAGCACTGTTCCCTGATTGATTTGCGACCCGGTAAGCATATAAACATGACTCTCCTCTTGTCGGAACTCGAACTGAAAATGGTTTCTTATTTTTTTTGCAGCTGTTACGAACAAATTAAAGTATCTATCCATGCACACGGATATCGTCTCGGAGCCACCGAGCACATTGCAGGAGGAGGTGGCCAAAGCTGTGCAGAATACCAATGGCCAGCATCCCAATTTGCATGGCTCCTAACCGTTCTTGCTGCTCGTGATATGAATTTATTTCAACCAATTTTCAATAACCATTGCTACAATTTGTCAACGATTTTGCCAAATGTCAAACCGTTCGCCTTGCTGCTGCTGACCTGAGTTCAGTGGTAAATTAATTGTACAAACTGCCTTTCAGGCATAAATTTAATATATATCGTATGCAACGGATGCAATTGATAATTGTCTAAACGCTAAGTAGCCAGCCGACAAAACGTCAGCAGCTCCCGCTGCAGTTGAAGTAGCACAATGCAGCATATAGTGCCTACAATGTATGACTTAAGTGTAAAATAAAAAAATGATTTTACAATTTTTTCTTATATTTTGTCTTCTTTATTAATGGGCGCAGTCTGTGTTACAGCCAGCATTTTGTCAGCTCAATTTTTAAATTTTAAGATGAACTAAGGATCATCTTTAATTCAAAGCAATAAAAAAAGCATAATTATGGTTGCTGAATCTGTTGGAGAAATATACATTTATATTTCAATAATTATAATAATGAAAACTATATAACAAAGTAATATAAAATAGTCTGAAGTTCCAACAATTCCCAGCTAAAGTTAGTTTTTAGGATTGGCTACCTTTCTTCTCTGCTTTAAGACTTAAGATTTTGATAGTTCTTATCTATATTTAACATTTCATTGCGACTGGATAATAAATATATAATAATCAATATTCTGTGCTGTGGAGCAGGTGAATACTTTTCGTTGCTTCTAAGCAATAATTTCAAATGTGCCTTGCATATGCAGAGACTAACTAATAAGGTAACATTATATTAAACTTGACATATTTGCCTGGTGTGATTGGCTTGCCATGACAGAGAGAGATATAGAAAGAGAGCTTATAATAATTACGTATAAATGAGCGACAAAACGCAACGTAAACAATTTAAAAGTTGAGATTGACCGACTAAGGAATATCCTGTAACCAAATCAACAAAATAACACTTTAATAACATCTCGGTTTATTGTAATTAGTATATAGTTATAGGCAGTCGTCCTTAGGTTGATACGTTTCGTATTTATTCAGATCTAAATAAGATTATTATAATATTTGAGATACGAAAGTCGGTAAGCTCTTGGGCATACCCCATTTTATTATTTGCTCTGTTAATTGGTATAAATTAGAACTGCGCTGCAAGCTTATCTATTGCTCTCTCTCCCTGCCATGGCATTCACATGCAATGAACCTGCCAGTTAAATTCAGTTGACTTTTGATTGCACTCAACGTTGTCGCAAAATGATCATTGTCGGTTGTTTGATAATTGTGTTACTTGCTTGGCTGTGGCAGCGTTGGCACTTTGGCCACTGGCAACGCCAGGGCGTGGCACATATAGCGGCAACGCCGTTTGTAGGCAATGTGTGGCGTCTGCTGCGAGGAAATTGCTGCTTTGGAGATCAGTTCCGGGAACTGTACGAATGTGGAGCTGCCAAGAGCCAGGCCTATGTGGGCATACATGTGTTGCACAATCATGCGCTGCTGTTGAGGGAACCTGCACTGATCAAACGAATTTTAGTCGAAGACTTTGGGCAATTCTCAAGTCGTTTCGAAACCACAGACGCCATTGGAGATACAATGGGAGCCCAGAATTTATTCTTTTCCAAGTATGAGCTTTGGCGCGAGACACACAAGATATTTGCACCTTTTTTTGCCGCTGGCAAAGTGCGACACATGTACGGGTTGCTGCAACAGATTGGCCAGCAGCTGGAGCAGCACATGGCCAGACAATTGATAGCGTGTGGCAAGAATGTTGACTCTTTGGAGCTGGAAGTTAAGCAACTGAGTGCATTGTTTAGCACAGATATTATTGCCTCGCTGGCCTTTGGCTTAGAGGCCAACTGTTTGCAACAGCCGGATGCCGAGTTCCGTCGCATGTGTGTGGAGGTCAATGAGCCGCGTCCCAAGCGTTTGTTGCATCTCTTTACGATGTTCTTCTTTCCGAGATGCTCACGCCAGCTGCGCACTCATCTGTATTCCGAGGAGTATGAAAGATTTATGAGGGATTCAATGAACTGGGCCTTGGAACAGCGTGCTGCCAGCGGCGAACAGCGCCACGATCTTATTGAAATATTCCTGCAACTGCAGCGTACACAGCCGCCGGAGAGTGTGGTGCATCGTCGTGATTTCTTTGTGGCACAGGCAGCATTTCTGCTTCTAGCCGGCTTTGATACATCTTCCTCGACAATTACGTTTGCCCTGTATGAGTTGGCTAAACAACCAGATATTCAGCAGCGTCTGCGCCAGGAGTTGAAGTGTGCATTGGCAGACAGTAAGGATGGCCAGTTGGACTATGATACGCTGAGTGGACTGCCCTATATGCGACAGGTGGTGGACGAGGTGCTGCGTCTGTATCCACCAACTTCCTTCCTGGATCGCTGCTGCAATGCTAAAGCTGGGTATGATCTTTCCGCTTGGAGCAGCGACTCTGCACTTTGTTTGCAGCCTGGCACACCTGTATATATATCTGTGCTGGGGATACATCGTGATGAGCAGGTAGGAATGGTAGGGGTAGACAATTCTGTTTCTTTATTAAAGTTCTATAACTAAATTTTTAATATGATAATATATACATTATATACATAAAGAATACCACGATACAATTTGGTGATTAATAAGGCAAACAATTTGACTCCCTTTGCAGTATTGGCCGGAACCGCTTAAATTCGATCCGGAGCGTTTTTCGCCAGAGCAACGTCAGCAGCATCGACCCATGACCTATTTACCCTTTGGCGCGGGTCCACGCGGTTGCTTAGGCACTCTGCTGGGTCTGTCGGAGATTAAGGTACATTAAAACCCCAATTGTCGCTTTATCTGAAGTCTAACTTTATTATGATTCCATCTTACAGGTGGGTCTGCTGTACATACTCAAGAACTATCGTGTGGAAACCTGTGATAGAACCCTGCCCGAGATGAAATTCGATGCCAAAACCTTTGTGCTGTCAGCTGCTGGCGGCACGTATCTGCGCTTTGTTCAGGACAAACTATAAATACAAATTTGACTACAGTTTATAGTTTTTGAATTTTCACTTTATTGGTAATTGTTTCACATATGTAGGTGTGTTTTTATTTGTATTTTATATATTTTTTTTGTATTTTCTTTATTTTTCTTAAGATCAGCTCAAAAATGTTCACAAGATTTGTCAGTTGAGTTAACCAAATACTGTTGGCAAAAAAGTTGTCTTATCAGTTGTTTTTACTTAACCGACTATTGTGTGCATTTATTATTTTATATGACAACTGTAAAAATGGCTTATCGCCAATCAATTGTAGACTTAACTGTGCATTGATAAAACGCAAGTACTAATAATAAAAAACAAAGAAGAACTGCAAATAAATTCAATTCGAATTAAAGTTTAATTTTGTGAACCTTGAACGTAATTTTAGTGGTCAGTCAAGCACTGCCAACAACATTTAGCCAGCTCAAACCTCTTGACAATCAACCATATGTATCTGTATCTATTTATGTTTATTATTATTATTAATAATTTTTATCATATACATTTTAAAAAACTAGCTCTCGGGCTCTCTTACTTATCTTCACTTTTTACAAATTATCAAAAAATAACTAAAGCAACTTTACACACTCATCTTTAACGTAAACTAAGCTATGAACTAATTGCATTTCTTTTTGTTTTCCTTTTTCATCTTTTTACTTAAGACGTTGCATTTATATTAACACAAAGATTATTATAATTATTATTATTATATGCTTTTATACATAAAAGTTCTTCGTGACAGCATTCAATTGAATTTGAGGATTTGAATGATATACAAAATATGTTTTTATATTTATTTGCTAACTACGCATTAAGAATCGAAAGTTAGCAATTTATATATAAATAAAATGCGAAATGCAAAATTTTACTTTGATTTGGTAAATGTTGTATAATAATTTGTGAATTTGTCAAAGCTGCAAAATAATTGGCAAACTGTAAACAATTTTAATACGTATTTCGCAGTGGGTTTTTTTTTTCACGGAAGCAGAAAATATTACGATTTTTTAAAGAATTATTGCGGAAGGCTTTTTTCGGTAGCTTTAACTACAATAATTGTGTGTGTGATCAGCCAATTTGCCATTTGCTTCGACAAGACATGTTATTTTTTTATTATTTCGGAAGCAATAAATCAAAAAATTAAGTGTGGAATTTGTTTTCTTAGTGCCAGTTTCGAAAACATCTATCAAACTGCAAACAGACGACAACTACTAATTATTATTTATTACTTCCATTTATTTTTTGTATGTACATCTAAGGTGCAAGCATTTTAGTGTTTAATAAATTTCAAACATCATTTTTGGTTTTCTCAAATATACAATAATTTTGTGTTAATTTTTGACCGACTTTGGAAGTGTGTTGGACGTCCTTAAAATTCACTCAGTTAATAGACAACATAAAAATAAATAAATAGTAATTGAAAATTAAAATGTGTAATATTTTATGTTAAGTATAAAATGGAACTCATTTTGTTCTATTAGGTAGACATTTAAATTGATTGCTGACCAAACACTTCCACAAGTACGAGACGTTCCGCATAGATTCCACATGAAATCCACTGTTAATTAACAGCGTGCATCATGGAAATGGACGCTGTTAGTTAACAGTTTGGCGGAACGACATTTGCTATTAACATAACGCTTAACACACACACGGTTTATATCTCATATCGGTATATAGTAGGCATATATATGTATAGCTAATTAAACATACGACGCCTTTACATTTATAATAGTGTACTTTCTTGACATACATACTCATATATATGCATATATATATATATATATTTTATAGGTAATATATGTATATATACTCTCACTATTAGCTTGCAAGTGAATATCATGTAAAAATTGAATCATTACATTCACATGTACTTCAAAAACTTCAGTTATTTTGTATGTGTTGTATTTTGTTGTGGTTTTCTTTTGTTTGTTTGTTAGTCTTCTAATACATTTTTACGAATCGACGCTACTATCTTCGATCCTGCATGACAACCTGCTTGAAGGCGCCCGCCCGCACACTGGACTTAACCTCATGTCCGCCCAGGGAGGCGGTTCCATCCCTTGCAATATACAGCTGCAGGCCAGAAGCTGCAAGAGAGAGGAGAGAGAGAGCGTTGAATTGTCAATCTACTATGTACTATGTAGAGTAGATACTCTATCCGTCGATTACTTACTCTCTGCGGACTCCGCCAACTGATCCAGCTTCGTGTCCTTTAAAATCTCATCGATCAGTGAGTTCGGATTGACGCGCGTCTCCTCAACTCGATCCGAGACTCGCGGTCCATCGTCCAGGGCGCCCTTCTTGCGTTTCTCCCCGCTGTTTTTCGTGCGATCTAGAGATCCTGTTTCACTTATAACTAACGAACCGGAACTGGGATTCCTGTCGAATCAAAAGCAAAGCAACAATTTAATTAACACATCAAATCAAATCAAATAATATTATATAATAATATATATAGCAAAAAGTATATACGCGGTGCTCTCATTAATTATGATAATCCATTTTGTTTAGTAATTGTGTTTAGCAATTTAATACAGAGAAAACAAAAACGCACAACTTGGGGCATGCCCCATCAAAATCGGATATAAACAAATTAAGGCAATCATTTCTCTGGCCATGCCATGCAAACATTTCGACTGAAAATGTTGAACAATGTTGTACACAAAGTGATTGGACGTGAACGAATGAGACACTTAATAATGCTATAACTAGTTGTATAAAACTGCACACACAAAATCAATTTGATAAGCATTTAAATTAAATAATAAAATTCAATATCTTATCATCTTTAACTAATACAGCAGTTCCATTCAGCGTGATTGCTCAACTACAAATGAAATTGATTATTTTGTATACAAAACATAAAATAATTTAATTTAAATTATAAATATGCATAGTTATTAGAGCTGGAAATTGAAGCAATCGATCAAGTTTTTTTTAAACTATAAATTTATATATTTAAACTTTAATATTCTATGGACACTGGCAAATCTGTAACACTACACATTTGGCTGGACAAACAGACAGACTTAAGTGCATAGAAAAATATGAAATAATAAATAAATTTCAATTTGATTTAAAAATCATAATCAAAAATAGTATATTTCTCCATTCATTAACATAATTAATTTAAAATTTGATTTTTGTAAACTCATAACTCTAATTTGCATTCCCGGATCTAAGCCAATTCTAGAAGCAGACAGACTTTTACTTATCAAGTGTTCTTTCAATTTTCCAGCTCTATTTAAAATATTTGCTAAATGGTGTAGTCATTTTGTGTCGTAGGATATTTTAGCGAGCACAAACAACAACAAAACTTATTAGCTAACAATAAGGTTCAAAAGACGGGCAACTAAGTAGAAAAATCGTATTCGTTGTGACGGAAAGACAACAAGAAACCCACATCATGGTGATGCTGGGCCGGCGTATGATCTGTGTGGTGGCCAGCGGCGATAGCGTTGCCCCCGAGACGGACATCGTTGTGGCAGAGGTCATGGCCGATGCCTCTGCTGCAGCAGCCGAGGTGGATAGTAATAACGAAGCAGCCGAGGGATTCGAACGGATGCTACACGCATCCGTTGGACTTGCCGCCAATGAGCTGAGTGCATCGCCAGACATCACATTGCCCATCCTGGGACTGTTGCCGTGTCCATTGGGCGAACCCACCAAAGTTTGCTGCGTCTGCGTTGGCCCATCAACATAATCCTGACCACAGTTGGGATTACACTGAAAGGTGATGAGGGCACCGCTGCTGCTGCTGTTGCTGCCGTTCGACGAGGAGGCCGAGTGATTCGAATGGATGCTGGCCAAAGTGCCACAGGGCGAGCAACTGGAGCCCAGCACATAACTGGCGCCTCCTCCTGCAGTTGTTGATGTTGACGTTGCAGCTTGTTGTCGATTGCTGCCGCTGCTGCTGCCGCCGCTGTTGGCAACAATGTTGCTGCTGTTGTTGCAGTTGCCGCTGCTGCTGCCGCCACTGTCGAACAGGCGACGTGGCACGCCGCTGAAGCTTCTGATTTGTTGCGCGTTTCATTCAATTTCGAATTAATTCATAGACACATTTACAGATCAAAGCGTAATTTCAGGTTATCGGAAGACAAAAGAAACGAAAAACAATTGCAAAGTATGCACAATAAACATGATGAGTAAATTATTATTCTTAAATAAATTACGATTATTTATCATATATATATATGTATATATTTTATTTATATATCTTTATATTCTCATTTCCAAATCAAGCCTTCGCTATGGCACTTAAGAAAAGAAGCAATTCAATTTTGATGTATGCGATTTATATGTTTAATTAGAATATATTATTTATGTTTATGGTTATGTGTTTTGGTTTTATATGTGTATGTGTTTGGGTATGTGTGTGTGAGTGTGTGTGAGGTGGATTGAATGGGTTCAAATAATATATAATATACAGCTTCAGAAATGCAGTTTATATATCGAAATATATCTAAACTTAATGCGGGGAAATTCCACGTTATTCGATAGATTGATATTATAAGGTGGATTCAAAATTAATTCTGCTCATTTTTAAATTAACGATACAGATATGTTCAGCCTGCAATATCTATTTTAATTTCCTAATTGCTTAAGTACACAATTTATATCTATTTGATATCAACTTTTTGACGACTTGTCAGACATTTTACACGAACCTACACTTAATTTTCTCAATAAACAACTCATGTCAAACTACACTTAAACATTCCAAGCTTTCTTTTATAATAAACTCGCATATTTGTTTTAACCAAATTGACCCTGACCTGTCTGAGTTATTTTTACCCCCCACAAACGAGTTTCTACACAGATTTTCCAAGAGACAGCATTTAAATAATAACAATTTATAGAGCTTCCCCTTTACTCTCCACTTCTTCTATGCTTCATTTGAAATTAATCAAATATCAATAAATAAATCTTGAGTAACCTCAGAGACCACAAACCGTTGTAAAGTTCACAATAGGAATTTAAATAGTTTATTTTGTACCAATGCGCAGTTTTGGCCATGCACTGAAGGCCAATTGGCCGGGCGACACATGGCCGAGATGTGTTTGGTCTGAGTCGTGTGGTCACATATCCTTGGCCCAGTTGCAACTCATATTGGACCAAAGGGCAAGCGTCGTGGTGGGCGGAGACGGAGGGACGACAAACACTGATTCAATTGTTTTTCAAACAGACAAAGTAAATCGAAAGGGAAATGGAAATTTTGATTGCATCGAAAACTCTGGAAAATTTCAGCTGATTGACAAACTGGATAAATTGACAATTTGAACAGATGTTTGTTTATTATACTACTATTTACAGCTGCAGTTTCCATTAGTATCTTGCCATTAACTGTACAATCCTTAAACTGGTAGACCAACCCTCGCAAATCGCCGCTGGGTTTTTATTGTGGTGTTAATTATAATATAGCTTAAAATTAGCTTAGATCTAACTTAGGAGTCCGGCGGAATTGAATGTGCTCAGAGCCAAACCGGAATTATGATTAGTACAAAATATTGAACGAAACAAGGTAAAAGAACACAACCAGAAAAAATAATAACAATAACAACAATAATAATAAGAACATCAACATATTTCGAAGGGGAAAACAAAAACAGGTGGTAGGAAGGTGAAAAACAGAAGTGAGAGTATTAAATGATAACGATAACGATAGGCGATTGTTTGTTGCGCGACAAGATGCGAACGTGTAAATGAAACTAGAGCCTGGACGAGAAACGAGTAACGAGTAACGGTTAAAAATCAACGAGTAACGAGTAGCGAACAACTCTCGCTCAACTAGATTTTGTTGTAGTTGTAATTTTTTCTGTTTTTTTTTTCTTAGATAAGCAAATGAAAAACGCGACGCACCTCATGAGCTCGTAGGCAGCATTTGTGGAATGTGGTCGGACCATGTAGGGCTCCTGTGCGGCGGCAACGACGGCGGCCAGTGGGGTGGATGAGGTGGCGCCCTGGAGCATGGTTCGCCGATAAGCGCGTTCAAACGGCGTGCGTGACATGAAGGACGCGGAATTGGTAAAGTTGCCAGCCGGTGAATCGACCACATCGTAGGTAAGCAGACGATTCACATAACTGTTGCCCAGTGCAGGTTTATCGGCCGACTGTATCAAACGATTGAAGCTGGGCCGTCGTTCTGTGGTGGGCGTCAGAAATGGATCTGCCTCGATGCGATCGCAAAGGACATCGGGTATGGTGCCCATCGATCGCATCTTCTGGATGGGATGATGCTGCGATTGCTGTGGCTGTGGACTCTCACCGTCCTGGCCTATAAACTTGGCATTGCCCACCTTTGCCAGATGATTCTGATTCGCTTGTGTGTTTTTCAAATACAGCTTGCCGGAGGAACTATTCGATGTCGTCGAGTTCTTGCGCAGTCCGTAGCTATGCAGATGCAGATGGTTGTGATGCAGATGATTGTGCGGCTGCTGGTAACGCAATTGTTCCTCCAGCGACTGTTCTTTCATGCGCTGAAACTCCTCACGCACCACCTCCTCGGAATAGTCGTCGAAACAGAGATTGTTGAGTGACTTCATCTTGGGTATCTGGGCATGTTCCGCCAGCTGCTTCAGGCGACGCGGCGAATTGCGATCCAACTCCATGGAGGCCTTGTGAAACTCCATTTCGAGTATGGACAGATTCTCCATTGATTTGATTTTGGCCACTCGAGGCGTATGATAATTCTCCTCCAAGCCCGAATCGTTATCACCAGAGTCCTCGTTTATATACTCATCCGATTCGCTTGTATCTCCACTATCATAATACTGTGCGGCATGTGACGGCAATCCGCGATACTTGCCACCCGGCTGCAGTAGCAGTGGCAGCGGCATCTCGGCCATCGGAGTGCGAAACTCCTCAAAGCCCGCCTGCTGTTCGCTGGCATTCATTGTGGCATTGGGCGTCTGGTAGAGCAGCTCCTCACTCACATATTCGATGGTTGTGCTAAGCGTGACATTCACCTGCTGCTGATGATGTTGGTTTAGGTTCTGATTCGCCACTGGGCCAACTTTGTGCTCCTGCACCAGCCCGAGGCCCAATCCCAGTCCCTGGGCCTGTTCCGTCTTGTGCTGATGTCGTAACGCTGGTATATTCAATTTCATGGCATTTATAGCTCTCTGATTGAGTCTATTGAGTAGAGAAACGGATTTTCTAAAACGACTGAAGTATTGTTTGTTGTCGACGTTCGTTGATTGATTGACATATTTTTTTGTTTTTTTTTTTTGTGATACATTGAGGTTAATAGTTTATATAATTTACAGTTGGTTAGTTGACCATTTACCCGGTTAAATAGTTGTTCATTTAAATTATATACAGAACATATGTTGGTTATAAAAGAAGAAAAAACAAAAAGTGTTAAACAAATTATCTAAAATGTGTAACATATAAATATGAGTTATACCATTAACTAAATTGGAAAAACGTAAAAGCTACCCATTAAAATAAACCAGCAATGAGTTGTTAAATAAAATGTAAGTGTAAGCTACCACAAAACTTAATATGTTTAGTTCCAACGAAACGCTTTTAGTATATTAAATATAAAATTGTTACAATTCCAATTCT
Source organism: Drosophila histrio (assembly GCA_958299025.2). Taxonomy (NCBI): domain Eukaryota; kingdom Metazoa; phylum Arthropoda; class Insecta; order Diptera; family Drosophilidae; genus Drosophila; species Drosophila histrio. The sequence goes on from OY282580.2 coordinate 18,265,351, forward strand.
GTTGAGGCTTGTGCTCTGAAAAGTTAGTACCATAAGCTATCTATATTAACTATTCTTAATGAAATGTCTTCTTTTTTTTATAAGTTCGAAGTATTTGTTCTGTTTTCAATAGACTAATCTATGAAAATACATTAACTCGCATTAAAGTAAATGGTTGAGAAGTTATATTCATTGGTTTCAGAAAATTAAAGCATGATATTCGGCATTTAGTATAGATATTTTACATAAATTCAACTAGGGAATTATTAAAATTTAATTATATTTGAATATTCAGCGTGTAGAACGAAAGCTGCATTAAAATAACAACTCTAATTATATATTTTCTTATATCTGAGTGATAAATATATGTAAAATCCTGGCAAGCAAGTAATCTTTCAATGAATACAGTAATCAGCTTTAAAAGTGGCTTTAAATATTGTCATCATATACATAAATGTAGAAAATAATCTGTTTTATATTATTTGAACCTGATATCTGCTTAAACAAAGAATCGATCATGGCTATTCAAACTACGAGTATATTCTATAACGAATCCATTTAAAATTGCCCATAATTACATAGGTATATTTATTAAATTTTTACTTTTGACATAAAGTCAATTGTTTCTAAGCCATATTTTCCCTTTGTCACTGATATTGATCAAGACATGATTTCGAATGCATAACATATTTATACTTCTACCGTAGAAAGTTATTCCTATCTACTTTCATGTAAAATATAAAATGCTAAAGGTTAAGAGCTGCGCATTCATTTTGGCAAAACAAATGCGCGACCTTTAGGGGCACCTCATGACGCCAACTGAGTCAGTTGTTGATGAAGTCATCGCTTGCAAATTTTAGCAAAACAAAAAAAAAAGTACAACAAAAATTCCAACAAGAATTTTCATGTTATTACCCCGCCTGACCAACCCACTTGTGCTAATATTTTCCATTGCATCTATGCATCCAAAATGAGAGAAGAATATATAACTATGTGGGAGACTGTGTTTTTATGTCATCATCATTCGACCTTAAACTTGACAATGGCATATTTTACTGCACTGCATGACATTGTTGGAGATAGTTAATAGTAGAATAATAGTAATAGTTCATGTATTACATTTAGGCTAATACCAAATCTAGGTCTGTGTGAAAGCATTTAATTAAATCTAAAATTTACGTACATAAGGTATTTTAAAATACTTTCAACGAACTCGCTTTATTAAACTAACTTAGCTGATCTAAGATAAATAAAGAAATAACTGCAGGAAAGAATTAAATCAATCGGAATGTGTGTTGTATGTGTGTGTTAACTGTGTGTTTAGTAGACATTTATGCTATTATGTCGAGTGTGTGTGTGTTTGTGTGTAGCATATGCGAGTGTGTGTTTGTGTGTATGTGTCTTTGTTGTGGTTAAACACGGCTTTTTGTTTAGATACGTTTTTATACGTAAATAGAAAACTTCAGCATATATAGTAGTGTAGAGCATAACATATGTACGATATGTAGAAATAGATATAGTTGCAGATTTAAGTATATAGGTATAATAGATTATTTATGTAGATAAGTAGGTGGCGCGAATTGTGGGCAAAACAATATTGAAATATTCAAGTCAAGGCTTTATACAGATTAGCTAATACTTAGTTAATGATATTTAGTTTTTGTGGTTGGGAATCACTTACCTAGCATGTCCCGAGTCACCCTCAGAACTCTGTCTCGAATGTTGACTGTGCGAAAAACTACTATAACCCGAACCTTTTGACATCTGTGCAACAAATATAAATAGTTAAAATAGTTATACATATATTTATCCTTAGATTATTTCCACTTACTTGACTAGTATTACTGGAATTTCTCGAGTGACCCATTTCCATGAGCGCAGCTGTATTCACTCCACCCACACCACCGCCTCCGGCATTGGAGAGACCCGTGGTGCCATAGTTATTGCTGCCAATGACGCCCAAGCCGGGCAGCGTCTGTGCGACAGTGACGGGTGTTGTGGCACTGGACGAAGCGATAACATGCTGTTGCAGATTGTCCGTGGTAAGCGTAACCGCCGACTCGGAGGACTCGGACAAGCCCGAGTCTGTGACAATTGATGCTATCACCGCCTGTGCGTCGAGATCTGTTAGAAGAAATAAATCTAGTTAATTGGAGACTGATAACAAGTAAGAATGTCCCCGACTAGAAGATACCCGTTACTATATCTAAGTATTTTTCAATTGTATCTATGAATTATTAACTGAAGACTTGTTACACTTCTAGCTTTTAATGTCTCTGAGATTCTGTTGTTTATAAAGACGGACATTAGGAATACACATTTATAATATATATGGTCTGTCACGTGTCCTTCTCTCAATATACCCTTGTGCTCTACGAGCAATGGGTATGCAGAAGGGCTATTAATTCAAACGTACCCTCTTCCCTGGTGGAGGAGACGGGTCGTGTGCCCGGCGCAGACATTGTGCTGGAAACACCGCCCAAGGTGGCGCCACTGCCGCCCAGTTGAATGGATGAGCCGCCACTGCCGCTGCCGATGCTCGGCATGACCGTTGCCGTTGGCGTTTGCAGGCCACCGCAGGCAGCATCATCTGCAGTTGGTTTGCTCTGTTTGCTCTTCAGACTGGGCGTGGGGCTGCAATAGACGAAATCAGCAATTAGCCAGATAGTTGATAATGATAATTAAGTTCAGTAACTCACGCCTTGAAGAGTATATCACCGCTCAGCATATGCATTTTGATGCTGACTCTTAGCATGGAGTTGTCCAGGCGATGGCGCGAATCGTAGCCCTCAAGAAGAAAGCGACGTGAGGTTAAACCAGCGCCGGCGAACTCGGCAAGATTTAGATCGATGAAGCCGAGCTTGTAATAACTGCGACCTCCCTTCATCTCCTTGCGTATCGAGATACGCAAATGGCAGGGATCCAAGACACCGGTCGAGGCATTCGCACTCATCTTGCAGGGGAACTCAAAGCTGCGATTCCATTCCACGCGATGATTGCGTACTTCCTCGCTGAGAATAACAGAAAAATATGATATATTTTAAAAATTAAATAAAAACAAGCAAGGTTAACGCCATGCTTTTGCTTATAATATATTTAAATTGAGTATTATGGCGTTCATAAGACTTGGGACTTTGATTTAGTACTAGTTGAAAATTTATATTTGTCTCCTCAAGAAAGAAAAACAAAAACATTGTCTCTATACGATGTAAACAAGCTGCATTCGAGAAACATCTCTGTGTTAATGCTGTTCGACTATGGAATGGTTTACTTCAAGCATTAAAAGCAATGAAAACCATAATACATTTTACAAAATTAGATACAAATTATAAATGATAAATTAATAACAATAAAATTAGTGATGTTAATTCAAACTGAACATGGAGTTTAAAAATCGCTAATAAAATCAGCAATTCACTGATATTTTCTATAAGTTTTCAAACTTTTAAATAGTAGAATGTGGTTCTACATTCTTAGATTTGCTTATTGAAAGTTGAAAATAATTTATACAACAGAGAAATTATAGAAAACAAAAGAATATTAATTGATATTACTCGATTTATCGTTCGATTTAAGTAGCTTATGTAAAAATAGATACATAAATTTTCCGATGTTTCCGTTTTACATCACTGATAAAAGTAGATATCCTTTGATAGACTCACCGACTGCTGTACTCTTGAAAGGAGCCGCCATCCAGTAGCCTTATTTTGGCAAAGAGCACCTCGTTTACCAGAGCGACTTCGACCAAATCCTGCAGTTGCACCTCCACATTAAACTTGTACTTTTTCTTTTTCATCATAAAGGCCATGCCAGGGGCGCTAGGCCCAAGTAGTGTCATTCACTTTTCCTTCCTGCGATCCGTTGCTTTTGTGGCTCTGCAACTCTGCCACAAGAAACTAAACAATTGGCTTTTTTTAGGCGGTCTCACTGGCACCGCCTTGACCACGTTTTTAACTTTTTAACTTCTTTTTTCTTCCTTTTCCAGCTACTCAGCTAGTTTGAAACCTGAGTTATTTCCACTCGAAGGTTGTGCGTTGTAGTTGGCTCTGTTTTAACTATGTTTGTTGAGTTTTGTATATCTCAATATTTACAAATAGTTGACTTTCTTATCAGTTATTAGTTTTGTACTATTTGACTGCCATTTTTAGAGTTTGTGAATCGGTTTAGCCTTCAAGTTGCTCCACGCGTCCACCTGCAAATGCAAAAATTAAACAAAAAGAGAAACCGTCAATTGTGGAAACTTACTTAATTGGAAAAGTGTTATAAGTAGAGATAAAAAAACGTAAAGACAACTGTGTAATGAAACTGAAACTTGACAACAACTCCTTTGGTTTGTCAGATTGCAATATTTACACGGATATAGACCGATATTTTCTATACATCTACGGCTGATCGTTGTAAACTCAAATGAATATAATATATTTCTTTACAGATTTATTTAAACAAATAATTTAGTGAGTTTCAAACTAACGTGTTATCGACAAAGAAAATCATGTATTGTGTGATATTAGATTGATTTCTGAACATTCTCTTCCGTCTATTAATAATCATATTTATATACAAACTAATTTAACAAAACATTCTGTGAGTATCAAGAACTTAAGCTTCCTATATTAGATACTTACTACATATCGTTTATACTTTCTATTTCATCCCTTGAGAATCTAAAGAAGCGTTCTTTAAGTTTGGAATTTATTTAAAAAGAGAATCAAAGCCTTCTGCATAGAAGAAATTTTAAATTTAGTACAATCCTATATGCAACAGATATTTTACATTTATTATATATAAAAGTATCTTAAAAATACCAATAAGCAATAACAAGCAGCAAACAGAAATCGTAAATTGCTTCTTGCAAAGTATTTTCCCGTCAGCTTTGGCACCTTCAACAACTTTCTTAGGCGCCTTATCGCCACACTATAGCCGTTAATCACACTGTCGCTCTATAGTATATTATAGTTTATCGTATAAATTAACTCGCAGCACTTAAATAATTAAAAGGAGCACACGCAAGACGGCAAATGACGTGTCAGGATTGAGGATTGCCGTCTTTGCGTGCCTAAACTGCACATGTTTTTCTGTTTTGGCAAATAATTAGCTCTGCCTTCGGAAAATGTTTATTGTTGTCAACATTTGGACAAATTTGTGACGCATCCGTCAGCGTCACAGTTGCTGTCATCGTTTTCTTTGCTGCCATTCAACAACAAAAGTAATAATATAGAATAATAATAATAATAATGAAAACAAAAGAAAAAGAAACAAGCAATACAATTTATGTACGCCTACGATGTTGATATCTGTCGTGGTTCTTTGGGTTTTTCCCCCTTTCTTTTGTTGCAGCAATTTTTAGATTGGTGACTAATATTTTAAGCGATCTCTTTCAAGAATCAAGATAATTTTCCCGAATTAAATTGCGTGTCTTTTCTTAACCCAGAAAAAAGATGATATTGAGCAGAATCATGATTAGATGCACGTAAAAATACGATCAGTCTTTTCCCAGAAAATTAAGGTGTGAAATTAAGTCTTTTAGATTTTTCAAATGCATTTAGTTCCGCTTTTGTATGCAACACATCAAAATTTAATGTATAACAAATTAAGCAAAATCTATGGTAATCTTAAACTCAATAATATTTCAATATTTCTCATTTCTCATACTCTCGTTCCACTTTCGCTGACAAAAATTCAATAAAAAGCTCACTTTTTCGATACGTAAACAAATCCGAAGCACGCCAATTACTTCCATTTATGTCCATTAGCCATTCCCAATCAGCAGGGTAAACATTTCGAAAACCAATCATAAGCGAAACCATTAACCCAGTTACCGCCGCCGGGCAGGAGAATCCTGGGTGTTTCCAAAGTGTGGTGAAAAGCGGACGGGCGGGATAGAGAAAAATGCACCACAAATCACATTGCAGCGTTTGTTTGCTGGGTTTTTGCGGTTTTTAGTTTGTTTTGATGGTAGCTGCCACGCACATGTAACCGCACCCAAAATAAACCCTACTACGGAGTTACCAAAAGTCTTCACAATGTCTTTAAAATGAACAGTTCAGAGGAAAAGCTAACATTGCCAACTGACACGTAATGTGTTGGAAAAGTGGCCTGTTCCACTAACTGACTTACTACTTTAGAGCCAGGAAGCATGTTATGTTGACTCGTACACGTATACCCTGTAGAAGCAATAATTTATATTACTTAACCAAAAGTATACTTCAAAGGAAATACATTTTCAGTTTATTTGAAGCATTCAAATCAATTGAAATATATATATTCTGAAAGGTCAATATATATCGCTTGATTTACGGGGTATTTGTCTAGCTGAGCAGAAGCATGAAAGTAAATTCACCCTTATTTCTGGGTGTGTTGCGTTGTCTGGTAACCTCAAGACCGCAAGGCATCCACATTCTTGTAGTTTATCCTTCCGATTGTATGTGCACCAAAGGATAGTCTTTGAATTAGTGCGGGAAGTTTGTTGTTTTCTCGCCTTTGGCTTGATGGATTTTTAATGAGCATTCTCGAATTTATTGGGATGGTATTCAAACTGATTTCTTGTGTCTCCTTAAAACCTGTTTCTTTAGCTGTCTGACAAATGTCGTACAAGTGTTTGATTGCCTTTTGCCATGCCAATCAGTGCGACAGACCTTTGGCAGAAGCCAATTAACGAGTAGGTACACAAATTTGCGTTGATTAGATCAACTTGACCTTTACCTTGCTGCATCATCGTTTATTTATTAATAATGACGCAGCATCGTCGACAAATGGGAAAACAAGAAATTGCGCGGGAGCAAAACACACAGAAAAGATAGTGAAATATAACATATATGTAGACATTTGTTTATTCTTCTTGTCGCTATGTCGGCCGACTTATCCACATACCAAATCTTGGCCAAGAAGTCTTTAAAACAATGCAATATCTATTTAAATAAACATCAACTGGCGTCATCTGTAAACATGCTGCGGGTGAAATAATATAGAGAAAGAAAATCATTAAGAAAATAACATAGTGAATGTGAGGGAAAGAATTTTGAAACAAATACTAGAAAGATAGAGGCAAAGATTAGATTAACAAATATAGAAAAAGGAAGACGAGGAGCAAAACAAGAAAAGAGACAGAGAAAAGCAGTTATAGAAAACAAGTACACACTGTGTAAATAGTTTAATCAAGAAGATGAAACGAAGAATGCAACAAATCTAATATGCATTGATTTCATAAGTAGAATAAATGAGAAATTTGTAGATTTGTTTCGATAGGAAATGGGAATTTGAATTAAAAAATGTTTTAATGTAATAACCTTGATCATTTGCAAATAAGATTATATACATTTATTCCCATAATTTTTGTATTTAAAAAAAAACTACTATTATGTATATTCCTATCTCTGATTGACGACAGTTGACAGTGACTTTTCAAATCAACGTTCGGTAATATCTGCAAATAAATTTATGCAAATCTTGGCATTGAATTTTGACTCCCCATACAACATAAATACAAATATAATTGACCAATTTGTTCAATGATTTAGCATATTGTTCAATGAATAGACAATTTCTGGTCAGAAATGCCAACTGGGTGGGCTCTTCTCATCCATCCCTGGTAATTATTTTGCATTCCACTTGGCACTGTTTGATTTTCTATTGTTGTCCCATGTGTGTCTTGATTCTATCTCTTTGTTTCTATCTTCGACATGGTCTCTACCTTCGGATTCCATGTTCTCACAGTAAATTAGCTTATTGAATTGTCAATGTATTCAAGAACAGTCCCCAAAAACTGTATTTATCACGCGGCGCGATTAAGATACGAATGTATCTGCTTATTGTCAAGATACGATGCTTCCACAAAGTGACAAATGAGTTGTTTTCCCAGAAGATGGTCATGTGCATTAACGAGAGCCAGCTGATGAGTTGATGAGAGATAAATATTGTGTAAATATAAAAAAATGCCTTACGATGTTAAGTGCGTTTCATAAATTTCTAAAGCTACCCTCGCGAAGTTCGCTTACAGCAATAAGTAATTAATATATGATCGTTTCTTTGTGCTGGTCAAGTAATTTTACTGAACACATGCATCATAAACTACTCGAACTACCCTCGCAACAAGTGCCTTACTCGCCGCATTCTATAGTTGCAGCTGTTGCACACATGTTCAACTGATTTGCATTCGCTTGGCTTCTCTTGCTTTATGCTCGCTGATAGCTTGATTTCAACTTTCCCCTCTTCCCTTTTTCAGTTGGCCGCTCCAAAAAAAAATGTATACGATATATTCGAGTGCTAATGATGTGTGAAAACAAAACACATAACTCGATTCTTTTAGGAGGGCATATGCTAACAACACATGTCATGCTGGAAGAGGTCGTCGTTTCAAGTGTCGGTTGAGTGCGAGAAGATTGGTAATAAAGATAAGCAGAGGAAGACGATAGATAAGAAAAATCTTCTTGAACAGGGCAAACATTATCGTAAATTGGCAAGAAAATGAACTGCGAGAAGAGATGCAACGAATGAGGAAAAGTGCAAAGTTGATTCATCGAATCAACAGTAATATGTATGGTCGACTTTTCTATTATCAACAGAAATTGCAATTCACTTGACAAAGCTTATTTATTTATTTCATTTGACAAACAAAATATGCAAGTTTGCAACACGAACTCAAAGTTCAGAAGAGGGCATAACGTGTCTTGATTGAAAAACTGGATGCTTGAATGATTTCTCTTTTGTACGCTGAGATCTCAGGCTGGGAGAAAGAGAGACTCTGCTGCTGAGTCATTGGAGACAAGTGTATCTAGAAAGAGAAAGAGCGAGACATTGACCTTGACAAAACGAAGCGTTAATGGATTCGACTTTGAATTGCAGGCAGGGCAAATACAGAAAACATTGCAAACATTGTCTGTACTCGCATGTACTTAAGTTGGCATTACATTGCCTGATTTACTTTGTTGTGACCTTTGGCTGCACTGCTGACCTTTATGGTTAAGTTTAAGTGGCAAACTTTTACGTGATGCCACATAAATGCTAAACTTTCAACGCCCACTGTACACGTCGTTTGCAATTAAGAGTGCCAGCATCTAATAATTTCTCTCAGAACAGGATGCCTTGAAAGTTGACCCTCATCTTGGTAGTCCTACAGCGTCTTAATAGACATTTTATAACCAGAGTCTTATGCTCGTCCTTACACACCAGGGAGACCGGGATGTAAAAGGAGGAGACACACACGCTCTACAGCATTTTGTCATTAAGAGTGCAAACTTTACTCTAAGGATGTGAAATCCATGTCTCCCGTCGTGCGAATGAAGTGTTAATGAGGTTTTCTCTAATGAATTCAACCGTACCTACAGTGGGACCAGAAGTGCGGTTAATTGTGTCAACTCACCCGCTTCAAAGTGAGCAGAGAAATCCTTGTGAATTACTGTCAACACTCCTCTAAAAACACACTAAAAATGATGTCCAATGAGGTGACCTACTTTAGGCAATGCTTAATGTAAAGTCGTTGCAAAAATTGCGCAACAAAATGCCCCAAGGAGCTTCATTGGAATCATGAAATCATGAAAAATGTGCATCTCTTGGGACGGCAAATGCACCTCAAGTGCTGTGTGTATCTGTATGTGTCTGTGTTTGTTTGGCTATAAAGAAGTCATTTTGACTTAAAAGGCGCATCATAAACTGCGGGATGTGCTCATATTGTTAATGGGCAATGAGGTAACTGCAAATTATGAATGAATCTGACTTGAGCTTCTCTACTATAATGAACTTATGAGACTTTGAAGCACAATTTGTTATAGCGAAAATGTTGTGTAGAAACATTTGTTAAACAGAAGCTTTCGCTGAAGTTTGTTAAGGAGTAGTTATACTTTATTGTAATAGCAATTACATCTTCATGATATATTTTGAACATTTACTAGAAAGTATCTTTGAGATACTTATATTGTTTATGCTAAAAATCTGCTGTATGAATAAAGAAAATTATCGTAGATTGGTAGATATATTTATGAATATTATAAACTTACAAGCGCAATCGCAAAATTGTCAACAAAAAATCGTAAAAATAAATTTGCAGTTAAACATTTAATGTATTTCTATATTTTTTATAATTTAATAAGTGTGTGTTGTCGCGTTCAACAGTGAAACTAGACTAAGCGCCTTTTCCAACTGTTATCAACAAAATATTATAAATGAGCTTCCCCCACTCGGGCATAGAAACAGCCATTTCAACTTATCGTACCAGCGCCGACTGCGACGCCGATGTGAGACGCAGACAACGCTGACAGCCAACAACATACAAAACGAAAGTGTTTCACTGTCAAATGTCAGTTTCAGCAGCGACAACAAAACTGACAATTTCTGGAGATGAAGCGACAAGTAAACGCGCAAAATTGTGCGATGACATCATAGGAAACAACGAGAGCAACTTTAAGTGCACTTAAATGAGAAAATGAATCAAGTCGGACTTAAAATTGACTTGGGAGCAACAGAGAAGAGATAATCGCAATAACCACAAAAAGAACAAACAGAGTGTATCTTATTAACCACAAAAATAACTTACAGAGGTTTATTAAAAGAATAAATATCAGAGGTGATACAAATATTACTCTGCTCTCTAATGGATCACTATAAAGTCTACAAAAATTGTCCATGCTCGACTTTAACTTTCATAATCTGATCATTAAATGCTCCTGGATTTTATTACATTATACTTTAATATCCGGACGTTTTAATGGAAATTGCTAAACAGGGGATAACATAAATTTGACAGAAATAAAAAACTTATTAAGCTTGTATATCAGTACATCTTATAGATATTACAAGCAGATACCTGAAAAACTAAATAAGTTTATTAAATAATTAACAAATACTCTTTTAACCTCGATTCGAAAGATACATTTATACCACTTTCCGTCATACTTATATCCAGGAACTCGCGATGACCTAAGACTCAAGTTCGACATGTAAAATTGTATCCCATTGTTTCACAAGTACAATATAATCGTACGCTTACCTATCCATATCAAACATTGATCGATAAGTATTTATTTTTATAGCCAACCCAATCAAAATAAACACGAGAAATCGCACAGTTGTTTATGTGAAAATTACGATAATTCCGAAAGCTTGTTTACTATATAGAACGAAACAATCTGCTAGATGTGCACCTAGCCAAAGAGACAGCTAGATAAACAATATGAGACAGAGATTAGTTAGACAACGTCATCAGCATTGTTAGAGCGAGGAATATAATTTACGTTCTATTTGAATTTTATGACGTGCTTCTAACTGCGCACGTCATTTATTGAAACACGTATCGGACCTGTGCATAAATGTTCTTTATTTGGCTATAACTACGAGTAGATAACCTGGGTTGTCAAACTTACAGTTAACACTTGTACTTGTATTGACACTAATTACATGGACAAGGCTAAAATCGATTGAATCGTATTCTAACACGTAAATTGTTATCATAGTTTTTGGTTTACCTTTTTATGGCTAAAAGTTCGGGAACTTAAGATGCAATAGTATCAATAAAAGTATTCTAAATGGAAAGTTCAGCATTCTGCTTTCCATTTGAATGCCAAAGGTTGAATCCATTATCAATATTATCATTATGGTTATAGGGTATGACGCAATAGGTGCACTTGCCAATCTATTATGACGTGTTATGCTTTGCTTGGCTCGGTGACACAAACCATTTGCGGGTTGGCACTGGGCCAAAAAAAACAAAACCCTTTAAGAGTAGCAAATTTGTTACATAAAATACAAAATAGTAAAGTAAGTAGTAAAGGAAATTAAAGCAATTTACAAGGCCAGCTAATTGAAAAGGCCAACAGAGAAGTGTGTGAGGCCTAAATGCAATTACAAATTTAATGCAGTGTATTAAAATATAAAAAAAAAAACATGTCTAAATGTGTTAAGTAGTCGTGAGACATAAAAACAAAAATGATCTGGTAAGCATTTTCATTGCTTATACGCAACGTTGACGCTGACGCAATGCCAACAATGCCCCTCTCCTGGACGGACTGGCAGCTGGCTTCCGTTGACCCTGGTCAATAAACTACTGAGCAAATGAGTAGCTAAGTAAACATAATAAATGAGAGAATATGTGTCAATAATGTGAGCTGAATAATAGTAAAAATAACACGAGCCGAGCACATCATTAAAAAAAATACCTCAATGCAAGGATGGATACTAAAAAGAGTCTAGTTAAAAGCAAAGTATCGACCCCGTTATGAATTGCGAACTGTCGAGATGTGTCTATTTCTATTGTGCTGCTGATTAATGACATAATAACGGATGTGTTTTGCCTCGTTAAAGAACAAGAACTAACAAACAAACAGACAATGGCCAAAAAGCACTCAAAATGCAAATGGTCGCCATAATAAATGTGAATGCGCGAGTCTATAAAAGAAAGGGTATGAAAGCAATTTTCTTTAATATTATATCGTATTAGATTTTAACTGGAATCATAAAATAGAACTTGTAAATATTCTACCCCATTCTAAATAAACTTGAACCTCAATGCCATGGTAAAATAAAATCAATCATTTTGCACCCACAAGTTTTAATAGGTTGTGTGCTCGCAACTCGCAATGATAACCTGACAACACCCCAATGCCCATTTGTACACTTTCATTATGTCGCCTCTGGCGACTATAATTAAACACATGAATATATATATATATATATATATGTATACATACAAACACAACTCGTTGCGCTTATCAGAAGTTGGTTGGGGGAGTCCAACCAGAGGCAACGGAAAAACTTATCAGCGGAAAAAGTAAACAATGCCGAGAATTTGTAGTGTGCTCGTATGCAATCTAAAGTTCAGTCCCCAGCCCCAGTATTCATACTCATACTCGCTCTGGCACTTGTGTATCCATAAAAGCTCCACACACATTGATTTAAATGTAAACAAAATATTTAGTACATCGGCTTTAGTTATCAATAAATTATATCTTTCGCAATTTCCGTGCTGAAAAGCAACCATCAACCATTATCAATAAGTTCAAAGAGTTGCCTTCATAAGGTTTTATAGTCGAATATTTTTAGCAAACGTTTATATCATTCTGTCTTCAGCGCAGTAATATTCGCTAAATGCTACAACAAAGCTCTTTAAGTTAAACAAATGGGGTTGCATTTAAGTATTTTCTTAGTTAATCCACAAAAATATAATTTAATACATTCAGGAATAATTGATCATAATGCTAAGGCTTAAAACAAATATGGTCAACCGTTGATCGTAATCATACATTGAACTCTTTTGTTTAATTAAATATTTGCAATTGGTTTAATAATAAAGCATGTGGATATTCCATTTAATCATTTTTATTAATCTATATCTATGGGAGAATCTTTTTCTTTCCCAGAATTATGTCATAGCATGGAAATTTTCCTGGAAATTCATACAATAGCAAAATGACGCAAGAGCTGCTATGAAGAATAGTTATTTAAATAAAATGTTATGTAATTAAGTTTTCCCGTTGCATAAACTAAATATCTAATGGTGAAGGCAACATATGTAAGTATAGAGGTATCTATTTGTGGGATTTACAAAGTTATAATATGCATTTTGCCAAATGTTCTATGGAAAATTGTTCTACAACCAATAGAACTTTCAGGACATTTCCTTTAATTTATAAAGTAAAGTCTCTACATGTCAATTTTAATTAATTACTGTAATCAAAACGCATATTATAAATATGGTTCTTCTGTTTCTATAATTGTAGTATTGCGTTGACATTACTCTCCGTATTATTTTCGACGATGACGTTGGTTGGGAAAACTGCTGTTCACTGTACTCTGTTCAGTTTGAGCGTGTAGGTTGGTATCCGTGTTGTCCTGGTCTAAATAAAGAATGCACATTGCGTGACCGAGTCGAGGGTTCCTAGTCCTAGCCTAACTGAGCTTTAATTGACGGGCAGTTTGAAATTTTCCATTGTAAGGGAAAAACATCAGCCCACACAGTCGAGAGAAAAATGAACACGAATGGGAAACTAAGTATATGTATGTGGGAAAAAATCAATAAACTGCAAAATTTAGATAGATGATAAACTTGGAAACTTGGAATGATTTCTCGAAATTTCAACGTAATATCCGCTGTGATTCCGTCCAGAAAGGTCATACACTCACACACTAAGTTCCAGTTGCATAAACATCCGCCCGAGAAACTTGGGCGGACCAATGTTCCGCATACATGTAACAAATTAATATTAAGATTGTCGAGTACCCTGGCTGCATTGAGGAAGCGGGTAGGGAAGACGTAGACGGGTTTAATGTCGTTTTCTTTTTTTATGTTTTTTGTCTCGCTTTTGTCGCGCTGTACGTGACATGAAATGTAAATTTCTTTCCCGTTCTTTTCTTTATTTTTTTACTTTTGATTTTCATTTTGATTGCAGTTTAAAAAGTGAGCAGGCACGTTTATACTTTAATGTGATGTTCTCCACTGCGTCTGGCTGTCTCCATCTCATTGGCTCTGAAAGCACCCACTGTCCGCATTTATATCCTACATGCGCATAAAGGAATAAAAGGATTGCGACATACCTGTAGAGCTCGTTGTTTATTATCGGAACAAAAAAGATATATTGATAACATGAAAGCAAGGTAAATATAAAAGAAAATTCACATAAGCCGCTTCATAAAAGCCATTGAAAGCTGATGTAAAGGCAACGTTTTCTATTACAAGCCCGTCTCTTTATTTGATTTTGTTTTGGAGTCAGTTTAATCTTAAAATATATAAAGAAATTGAAAGCAAAAAGTTGTTGAACATTTTAAAATGCAGGAGAATTTATCACATATTATTTTTGCATACATATAATTTCTTTTTATACTATTATGTTTATTTAATAATTGAACTGAACTAAACAAATTAGTTAATTAAATATATTTTTAAAGTATATGTTAAGCGACGGTGATATTCCGATTTTTATGATTGTGCCACAGCCCAAAACACAAGATTTAAAGTCCATTAAAGTCTTAAAACTTAGAGGCTTTGTAATAAAAATTTAGGGAATGTTTTTATTTTATTCCAATTAATTAATTTAGATTGTATTTGCAGGAAATACTGATTATATAACTTTAACAATAAATTGATAGCTATACAATGATAAATATACAATGGTAGTTATAAGTATGAAGGCGATAAGATTTTTAGACGCGACTTGCCCGTGTTACATTCCTACTTATTGATTTTATTTATTTATGACACACAGAATTGACTATATATGAATTATATCATGCAAACCCAAAATTCTGTACATTTTGCTACAAATTGTCCTTAACCCTAGACATATTTGAACTTATCGGTCAAATGACTCAACAATGTACCCATAATAATAATAATAATTATTTACACCAACTCCCCATTACTGTATTGTCAAAGAAAATCATATCTATATCGTCCCGACTCTTTTATTGGTCGTTTCTTTTGTTTACGCCGCACTTTTTGTTTTACAAAATAATTATCCGAAATGTGGATCGTAAAAAAGGAGCACATATGTTACACTTGAGACGTTATTGGCAAATATTATTTTTTTGAGGGGGATTTGGACGAGAAACTTTCACGGTCGGAGTGCCATCTGTTAATTAACTACTCGCACTGCAGTCATTAAAATATTTTTTTTTTTTTGGCAATTGTTTTATGAGATACACAAATATTAATTTGTTATTTGCTGAGAGATTTGTTTGCACTGTCTCTCTTTACACAGCTGGCTGATGTTGTGCGGCCATGGAATGTGCATAAATTTCAATTTGAAAATCCGCTGAAAACTCGAAACTCAGCAACGATTTAGCTAGCAGAAGTCTGCTGTTTCTATCCCACTGATTGTCGCTGTGGGTGATCTATTTGCATGCTGACCCAAATAAATTACGCATACGAAGCGTTGGCTCGACTTGTTTCCGCATACCAAGAGTAAGAATTTCTGACATTTACGGCGCACGATTGAATCATTGAAGAACGCGTCGTATAATACCAGGAATACGTATTAACAAAAAAAAATTCACATAAATAACTGCAATACACTTGCATATGTTTGGAAAATTCACGCTGGGGAATTCCACATGAAAAGCTAAATTTCCGCTGAAAAACCCAAACAATGATGCAACCAGATAAAAAATAAAAATGCGAAATGAATAGACTCAAGGTGTTTACCTAGCTGAACATATTCATTTTTGTGCTTTATAAACAAAATATGCAATAAATATAACATTATTGGTCAATGTTTTTTTTTAATCTTACCTAGCGCCTGGCTAATTAGTAATTAATCGGAAAGATTGTTAAGCAAACCACTTATGTGAAACATATGACTAACACTTATTTGCTAACATATCGCTCTCTATATGATTGCGGCAAATTGTTTATACAGTGGCTACAGCATTCTACTAGAATGATTACGATTGCAAATAAAATATGATTCATCACAGTTTAAATTTCAAGAAATTGCCATGTTTTATATCTGGTCTGCTATGTTCTCCCCAAATCTAATCAATATTCATAAAGTTGCTATCACATAAACTCATTTATGACTCAGTAAAAAACAGAAACACAAGTGTGTACTTGCGTTGACAATATCTAAATTGAATTTGTAGCAAGGTTTGCACTTAAAAACCAATTAGTTAAGCGCAGTGAGTTATGGTGAAACTAGATAAAAATAATAAAAATAAACAGTCGTATCTTTGGGGAGCTGACAAAGAAATACCCAGGCAACAAGGCAGAATTAGTCTAGTTGCGTTTCAGAACTTTAAATTTATTAGTATTAGATACAATATAAAACATTATGCCAAATATATCTTATGACGTACCAGCTGCTATGGCTATTGTATTTGATAAAAGTATCTAAGGCATAATAAAAACAGATATTTAGAGGGAATTATATATTTAACATTATATATATTAAATAATAATGTTTTCTTGAATGATTTTAAGGTTTCTCGATTTAAATAGAGGTATACTATTTAGATATACTTTATTATATTTGATTAAGTTGCTAAAATATTGTAGAAACAACACCTCACAGTCTTTATGCCCTTTCAAGGTTTGTATTATAAATATAAATACGATGTAGGAAGTATACAACCGCAAATTACTTGGTAATATTGGTATTTTAATAATATGGTATTATTGCTATTCAAATCATTTTGGATTGTTTTGGTACAGGGCATGTAATGGTCTATAAGCCATTTGGCAGTAGTCAGCCAATGCAAATGTATAGCATGTTTGCAGTTGTTATGCAGAGCGGCGAACGGCGTGTGGCGATAAAGAAAAAAAACGCCAGCAACAGCCACACAATCAAACAGCAAACAAAAGCCCCAAAAGGCCTTGAACGACCTTGGGTCGGGAGGAAGTGAGCGATACAGAGAGGCAGACAGAATTAAAGAGAGTGAGAGAGAGAGAGAGAGAGAGAGACGCATTAAAACTAGTTGCTGGGCGGGCGCCTGCAAATGATGAAATTCGAACGTATCACTTACATGGCGGCTAAAACATTAGAAGAACTGCAGTTATGCTTCTTACCTAAAACGAAAAGAAACATGTATGATTAATATGTGAATTTGTAGAAAATAAAGCTTAACATGTAGAAGGGGGATTTATTTCTATATTTATACTTAAGTCGAGTGGCTATAATTGAGTCGTGTGAAGTGCCTGAAAACCTGCGACCGCAACTTATTTACACAGCGAGTTGATTTCAACCTACAAATCATTCAAGTGCCACGGGCAGAGGCAGAGACTGAGACAGAGACAGTGGCAGGGACAAGTGCATATATATATATATATATATATGTACATAAAGATGGTATGTATGTAATATCTTTATAGCATGTGTAAATATATTTGTCTTGCTCACGTTCAACCAAGCAACTTACAGTGGCAGTTGCCGTAATGTATTTTGCGTTGTGTGCTCATAAATTGTATTTGGAATCGTCTTTGTTGTCGCTCGCAGCGTGTTGCAAATGCACATAAAGGTGAATTGTAATATGAGCAATGACTGCGCGCCTGTGACTGTGATTGTAACTGCGACTGTGACTGTAACTGCGACTACTATCGAATGCAAACAGTGCGACGACGTGCCTGAATTTACGTATAAACGAATCACCAAAGAGTTCATCGATCTTGTATATTAAAATCGAATTTCATTATATACAATTTAACAAATACAATTATAATATTATCAACTAAAGTATTGAATTAGAACCAAGTGTTTATAATAATTCGTGTTGTTGTTAAATATTTTAAAGTAAAATAAACAATTTCACAATTCAAGTTGCACGTGAGGTCATTTGTGGTTTTATAGCCTCTCGCAATGTCCCACGGGGAATTAATAAATTACTGCGCTGACCGCAAAAACAAATATTATAATAGGAGTTCTCGTCTAGACAAATAAAATACGCCACAAATTAAATAAAAACTGCTGACTAGCAAACGTGCGAAATCACACAAAGAAAAATAAAGTAGAAAGAAATTAACCCATCACACACGATAATTAATAGTGAAACAAAGCAATAGGCTCCACACTCCAAATGAGGCTAATTCGCATACATAAATTTCTACATATGCAAGCAGACGAAATTCATATGTTATTTTCTATTTATAGGTACATTTTGCAGATGAGAAAAGAGTTTGGGCATAAATAAAAATCCATCGCTCAAACCAATTATATATCGTACATGTGAATATTTAAGACACAGAGAAAAACATTAAATATACATTTGTAATTAAAACAAAGTAACTCCCCAGTCAGAGAGATAGCGAGAAATTAAATTGAAATGTGGCATCATCACGCGAATTTTTCGCACTGTGCGTGCAGTTTTATACTTTTCCTTTTATTAAGCTCAACTTTATGAAAGTGGCCTGGGATCATATAATATTTAGTATTCGTTTATTAAATACATAGTTTGAGAAAAAACGAATAAGATCATAGTACTTAGGTTTGTTCTCTGACGGCTCTTGAGTCTGTCAACATCAGTTTCGATTAGATTTCGTACTTTAAATTGCATGTATTTTTATACAAATAAAAAAATACATATATAAATAATTTAGATGATATTTTTATAGGTTCTGATAAGTCGTTTAATGTATTTTTAAAAAGTTCAACACGTGAGGTACTTCGACAGGAATTTTCTGACATCCGATACGAAACGCATTCATAGAGATTGTCAGATAAACATATTGGGGGCTTGGAAAATGTGGCTCCAACAATCTGAGGCAACGTTTGAGAAGCAGCGTCACAGATACATATAGTCAGCTGTCAGTTTCCGTTGGCCACATCGATGATGAAGTCATTTGCACTGACGTTCAATGACTCGAGTCGATTGCGCACATTTGAGTCTTAGCTGAGTTTTTTTTTTTGAATTTTGCTTTTATTGCCAAGCACTTTATGTATTTAGCAAGCTTTACATATTTGGCAAAAACTCATTTGAGCCAAACGGAATACAACAAAAACAGTAAATAATTAAATTGAATTGAATTTGCATTAAGGCAAATGGCGTTTGAATTTTTGTTCGCTTTGTTTGCTTTGCAAATTCAAAGCAAAGCAAAACAAAACAAAATTATTAATTAATATTGTGGTTGCATTAATGATGCCATAAATTATTCTGACATCAATGGAATTCTCTTTCTTTCTTTTTGTTTTTTCTGAGGAAAAAAAATAAATACAAATTGTTCTGGGGAGCAAAAGTCATTCAGTTTAATTTATAACAAGACCTGAATTTAATTTCAATGTATTGCATTTATGGTTTGTGACAAACCAAACTTTTCAAATGCCAATTACTGAAAATTATAACTTGAAAGAAACTCTCGATCAATCAAAAGACCGAACAAATTTGTAATTCAGACAGCGATGAAGCATTTACGATTTCAATGCTATATAAAATTTAATAATTATTAAAATATTCCGAAAATGTGCGTATTTAAAACTGTATTAATTGTGTTTGTGTTCGTATCGAAAAGCAGTAGTATTTTTATCTCTGAAGTACACTTCAAATGTGTCAAACCAACAAAATGTTGTTCGTGATTCGTCTGGTTTCAAGTGCAATTAAAGTTTGATCAAAAACAATTGTGTAAACAAAAAAATTGAATAAGCAACAACAAATAAAACCTCAACTGTAATAACCAATGATTAAGTATCACGAAAAAATAAAAAGGTGAGAAGGTTCAATCTGAATGTACCCTGTACAAAATTGCAGGCTGTTTACAACTCGAACACCCGATATAACCTTAAAATTATCGATGAAAGCTTTAATTTGAAAATAATCTCGTTTTTATATTTAATAATACAATTATTTTAATTAATTTAGTATTTTCTATTACACAACTGATAAATATTAAATATATATTATGCGAAACATCTATAATTATCACATATAAATGAAAAGTAATGTTAAATTTATTTTACACAATTTATACAATTATTGTATTACCATATATAGCCTTTTCAGACGATTTGGGATTACAGGGTATAGCAAAATAGACAAAAATATATATAATAATAAAAAAAAAACGACGCTTGATTTGTGTGGCGTAATGCTAAGGCACATATACTTGTGCACTTGTTATATAGTATATAGAATCCCAGACTTAAGCAAGCCATTCACATACACATAACTGAATTGAGCGAAACCGAGTTTGATACTCGGAATCGGCTTGGCAACGCGTCACAAAACGCGATAAATTCTAATTGCGACACGAGGCAGCCACAGCCACAGGCGGTTTTGACTGGGGGGAAGTTGTTGTTCAATGACATAAGCACGGGGGCAACAACGAGCGGTGCACATGGCGTATGCTTAATCTCGGCTCGTGTCCAGGCAAATTGCAGCCATGGCAGACTAGCCGGCACTTGTTGAAGGCTTAGAGACTTGGAGCCGCCTCTCTTGACACATATTCCCCCTATATGACATAACCAGTTCCAACCTGATGTGTTCATGTCAATCATTTGCTGCATTTCGCAACAGCTTTTTTTTTTATTTTGTCAGTAAAACTTGCGTAATTGAAGTTAATAAAGCAGCTGAAATTTTTTTTTCATATCAATTGATGCGACTAAAACGATTTTGATTGGACTTCTGTGTGTGTGTGGGCGAATTTTCAGACAATAAGTAATAAATATGTATGTCAAGATTTCGCCATAAATCAGACGACGCAGATGTTGTGCATAGGTCGCCAGCACTTTATTAATGATCTGTAGTAAAAGTTTTGTTTTGTTTTCCTTCAGCTAAACGCCCAGTAATTAGACAAAGCCCCTTGAGGCGGCAGCCCCACAGCAGTCAAATATATACCATTAATTTTGTAATACTCGTAATCACATTCGTATTTGTTTAGCATTCGAAAGTTACGATTTGTTTTGTTTTGATATTTCCCATTGAGAATATGCTATCATTATGTAATTCTCTGTAATAAATTTGTTTACTTAATGCAAATTTGGCAAATTGTGTAAATAAGCAAACAAAGGTGTTGATTGAAAATAATAAAGAGTATAATACAGAGATCAAAGAAACATTTTAATGAATAGTTTTGGGTATGGAAAAAACTAGGTCTGATTTAATCGAGAAAGTTCTTGACTAGTTCGTACCTAAACAAAGTTGACTTAACAATAATAATATTATTAAATAATTAATAATATTAAACAGAGAAATTATATTAGATTTATTATAGACGATAGTTAACTTCAAAATGAACATGGAAGATTAAACAATGTTTACTTATTAATAAAACTGATAAAATGATAAAACGTGGCAGTTAACTTATCAACTAATTCGTATTTATAACGCAGACGTCAATTGCACTTGAAAAAAGAGGTAAAATATAACATTAAAACTTGAAAATGTACAATAAACCAAATGAAGACGTAATGTAAACACCTTGATAATGAAAGATAATGAGTATCTTACATAGTCCATGGTCACGGCATTAGTTGGACACAGAAGAAGCTCAACTGAAGTTAGTACTCAATGTGTATACAAGTGGACATGGACATGGGCATGATTGATGCACATAAGTCCGGAATACTTTAACGCGTTTACAGCGCATCGATAAAAAACAAAACAAAACAAAAAGCCCAATAAATATACAAAAAGATAATTGAGCTGAGTAGCAGTCGAAATTGAACTGAGCTAATGGCCACTTGAGAGCTCGCGGAAGTCGTGGATCGTCAGTTTGCCAAGTTATTGAACTTTACTTTTGAAATTAACAGTCGGCCGGGCTAATTTTGTGCTCGAAAACTAAATATATACTCGTATATATGAACTTAACATGCAATAAATAAATATTTATTTGCAACTGGGCAAATACGTGGCACTCGAAACGATCGTTAAAAAAAAGGTTAAGGGTACACTGCAAATTCCACGAATTTACGTTGATTTTTCTTTATTTATAAACAAAATAAACATCCGTTTGGGGGCAGCTGTTTAGAGATCTTATAGTTTCAGATTCTTGAGCACAATGAAATCTTTTTTGCAATATTATTGAATTTTAGACAGTTTTAATTTCTGATAAGAGCGACTTCTGCTTATCAGCTATTGAATTTGCCCCTTGCAAGCAATTGCATACATAAGTGCTTATTCTCTAATACTTATAATTAAATAGCACTGTTTTTGATAAGGATTATCTAATCAAATAATTATTTAGCATGAATCTCATGTTTGTATTTATGTTACGAGTTTGTGCAATCAAAAATGTATAAGGAAGAACTTTATACGTAATTTTTCCTACAAAATATTTATTTTATTTACTCAAAAATTAAAAATCCAATCTCTTTTATATGTACCTATATTATTTGCATATTAGTATTTGCTCATTAGTCTAAATATACTTAATGTTTAAAATTGCAATTACATCTTAGGCAACCCTCGCCCATTTCTCTTTATCGCAATAAAAGTTTTCCCATTTATGATCGGCTTGTGAACTCGAAACCCAATTTCGATATTGGCTAAAAAATTGCACAATATGCTGTTTCAACGCGTGTTGTAGTTACACATTTTGCACAAATTGCAAGAAATAAGTGTAAACTGACCAAATCATATTATCATTAGCTCAGCAAATATTTGCGATAACATTTTATGAGGCCGGGGGAGGCGAATTGTAAACATGTTCATATCAAATCGGTGCCAGAAATCGACAACTGACACCAAAAAGGCCGAACAAAAGACGAGCGACAACAAAAAGAATTTCAAAACGTATTAGGGCAAATAATACAACAATAAAATAAAATAATAATAATAATAATAATGATAAGGAAAGAGTATTGTGTGAATTGAACAATACATAACAACAATCAGAGCTGGGCGATGATAATTGGTTTTAGTTGTCATTCACAGAGAAGAAAAGAAAACATCAAATTTCCTATAATAATAAATTAGCTTTAAAATGTTGCAAGTGTGTGCCAAAGCGGAGGAGGTAGTATGTATGATATTTGTTTATAAATATTGCTATATACATTTTGGAATTCACATGTCAAAGACTTGTTTAAACAGACCAAAAGTAATGATTTGATAGACACGCCGCCTCGTTGAAATATTCGCCGCTTTCATTTGCTTGGAATGAAATTGTCTTGTCAGTTTTTAATCTTTACAAATTAATTGCCATTTTTGCCAAGTTGGCTGACAGACAATTGTTTCAAGTTTTGTACTTCAACTTTCTACAATTTTCACTTAAAGAAGCAGACACAGACAGAGAAACTTGTTCTGTCTTCAGATTTCGCCAATGAAAATGAAACCCACACACATCACAACATTGACAGACTTTACTTATCTGGCACGTGATTAACGCAAATGGAGGAAAAATCATCTCAATTCCTTAAGAAAAAAAAAAAAAAAAAACAAACGAACCAAACTCAACGACGAAGCGATACGTGTAAATTTAGAAACTGACATCATCATAAATTTCAAAATACATAAACGAAGCGACAAAGTTCGAAATTAAATTTACTATGACAAAGATGCGCTCTCTTTTTCTATATCTTTAAACATGTACATAATTAGGTCTGCACTGACACTGTGTGGGTTGTGTCTGTGTCTGTGTGTGTGTGTGTATGTTTGTATCTGTGTGCTTAATGCCAATAGCAATTAATTGCATTGGAATTTGGATTGGAATGTCAGCTGCACACGGAAGTTAAACAAAAGTACATTACGATATGGCATTATATTCTATTTTTGATTATCACTTACAGGGAAAGTAAAGTTTATATCCTGATATTTCTTAATATTATATAGAATACGATAAGATATTATGATTTATATTATTATGAAATTATTATTATCAATTCATAATACAAATTATATTTAGATCTGTAGAGTTGCTTTATAATTACTACGCAAATTGATCCCAAAATGCCTCTTAATCTCTTATACAAATTCTTCACTTAATTTATGCCAAATAATTGATGCTTCATTATAAAAGTCATCTGGCAGCACTTAAGGAGGCTGAGTGGCGTTTCAAATATATTTCCATAGCCTGCAACCATGAAAATTTACTATTTTGAGTTGGGCCGACAGTTTGTTTAGCATATTAAATCGCTGTCGCTTTGAATTGTTAACCGACAAGATGATTTGCGAGTTGTTAATAATGCAAATACTTGTACTATTTGAATGTAAAGTGGAATATGTCAAACACGCACACTTGATTATAGATTTTTATTAATTAACACATAGTTTCGCTAAATTAATGAACTTAAATTTTAATAAAAATCCAAAATGTTTAGAAAATTCCCTAGAAAATTTCAGTTTACTCTTTATTATTTATGATACTTCTCGTATCTTCTTCGACCTGTCTAAAAGTTGATAAGCACCTCATAAATTCAACTGTCTAATTCAGCGCTGTTCTGATCAAAACTTTTGCTACCATAACTGACATCATAATAAATTATAAACAAATATGTGAAATGCGCAATTTAGTTCGCTCAACACTTCACCTGAATTCAGGCGCCTGGCACCTGCCCCCTCCTCTTCAGGGAGCCGTCACTATGCCCTACACGTGTAGGGAAACTCTGCATATTTTATTCCCTTTCGCTTTTCGCCATCTCATTTTAGCTCTAATTTCTGTAATTTTGTTGACAATTCTGTCATTTCCGCAAAATTGCTGTGTCTCTGAGTTGAGTTTGCTCCGTTGTTTGTTAATATTTGAGCTAGAAGTTTGTCGCTAACTTGTTTGCCACAGCTGTTTGATTAATTTGCTTAATCATTTGCTGCGCGTTGTTGTTGTTGTTCTGTGTTTTTGGGGCGTTGTTTATCAAGTGGCGTGTGTCCAGTTAAACAGCTCGACAATTTGAACATTTCGTTTTATTTACTCTTATTTTGTTTGCGATAGAGAGAGGGAAAAAGAATTGACTTACAGAGTGTATTTTGGGGTTTACGTTATGGATTTTGTTTTGGTTATCACGAGGTCATCCTCAAAACTAATGGATTTTAGTGAAGAAATGGCGAAATGTTTAATATATTCGCTTAATTTGTAAGCTTATAGACGTTGTATCTTTTTAAGTATACAAAGAGATTTAAATAGAAATATAATAAATCAGGTATTAATTGAATAGATACAATTATCATACGTTAATATTAATATATTAGTTAAATTTACACAGAAAAGAGTGAGGAAATATTAACAGATAACTAAATGCATTTTATTAATAAAGTTAATATTTGTGAGTTAAATTCATTAAAATCAAATCATATTAAAGTTAACAATAGATAAAAGTTAAGGACTTTATAATTTCCAATAAGAACTTAAGTTAGCATAATTAATAAGTCAATTTTACTCCCAGTTAAGTTATGAAAATTATCATAAAATTTTTAAATTTAAGTTAAAAATTATCAATTCAATTATATTATTTGTAAAGAAAACTTCTGCAACATCCCTAATTAGCATTTAATTATAGCTTCTCGCGTTGTCAAGTAATTCGTAAAAAGTTTTCAGCAAACTTTTAGCTCACTTCAGAGCCATAGTAATTAATTCCCTTATACTACTCTCATACATAATAAAAGCAGTCTCAGTCATTTCAACCATTTCAAATTGTTTGGTCGCACCCCCACAACGGGGTGAGTGTGGGTTTCTTCACTTATTCAGCTCGATTCTATTCTGGGCAGGGCTGCAAATAATTGCCAAGACAAGTGAGTATGCATAAAGCTGCATTAATAAATAATAAACCCACGCAAAATTGTTGCAAGCAGCAGTCTAGTATAAATTAGGAGGCCATATTATCACCCTCACCTTCTAAACTATGCAAATTACTGACCTCAGAAGGAATAGTTGGATAGTTAATGGTCGAAAGAGTTCAGGTCGGAGAAGGGAGTCCTTTTACATTTTGTTGTAAATATGTACTTGTTTATAATGCTTGCTCAGTGTTGCCAGTTTGGCGTATTATACGCTAGATCTACATCTTTATGTATATTTTTATATTAATACCACATTTTCTTTCTATTTTATATATTTTATTCAAAATCTAGCTTATTTTGGCTTATAAAATTCTGCCAACACTGATACTTTTTAATATGTAAAGAATATAATACTTAAAAATTATATTTTATAATATTTCTCCCTGTGGGTATTTGACTTTATCTCCCTTGGTTTTCAGCTTGTTTGCCCAGCACACAAACAGCACGGAGACTGAACTGAAGCGGCTCATCAGCAAATGTTTTCCGGCTTTGGAAATAAGCTGCATGCCCCTACTTAGCCGTCTCTCAGTGGTGTCTATGCGAGACGACAAGTGCCCCCTTTTGTTATTTTGAATCCGCCGGACGGGTAAAATGCGGAAGCGCTTTAATTTGAAAATTCGCCGATGGCAACGACAAGTCTAGTTTTATTTTTTTTTGTTTTTGGTTTTGGGCGACATTCCCACGACGGACAATTGAAATCGAAATGGTCTGCATTGTGGGGAGGAAACGGGGGGACAGTTGTCGAAACTGGGGCGCAATTGCAACTGAAAACAGTTGTCGGCTGTTGCGGCACTCGACGGCATTGAGAAGCTGCTGCTGGATCCACAGAGTCGAAGGTGAGTGCATTACGCTGCAACCACAGCTGGAGGTTAACAGCCAGTTGCGGGTTTTTCCCCCGCCCTCCACCTCTCACCATTGCTGGTAAATGTCTCACTTGTGTTTATTTCCCGCTGTTGCTCATTTTAAAAATTTGTAGACTTTTAAAAAATTGATTAAAGAATGTCGTTGGTCGGCGATGCGGTGTATGCATACCAAATGGAAACCTTGGCCCTGACTTGGATTTTTCGAACTGGATACAAATAGAGGCATTGTTCGGGCTTCCGTTGTTATTATTATTGTATTTTGATTTTCGGGTAATTTTTATTTTCTGTTGAAACTTTATTTGGATCTACTGGTAATAATATCTGTTAATTTGTTAGAGCTTCGTCAAGGACGTATTGTGTGTATTGGAGTTTAAAATTAGCATGAAATCAACTACATATTGATAAATTATGATAGTTATTAAATATTAGACTGTCGGCAATAGACAACAAAGTTTTTTTTTAAAATATTTACACATTTTTCTTCATCATTAACTTATTAAAAAAATGTAAAATCTAGTGGAAAGATTGTATTACATTAACTTTTAGTCATTCTGATAACGAAAAAATAAATAAATATAATAATACATTCAAAAACACAAATTTCGTGACAAAACCATTTCGATATCTAACCCAAATTGTCGCCGAATCGAGCAAAAACTTGCACAATTTGGAGTTAAAAAAGCCAAACACTTTTTACGGTTGGTCTATTTTTGGCAAATTTCTTGGGGCCGCTACGCGACTTGCATGAAAACCAACTTAACACGCAACTGAAATCGTAGTAGTTGAGTTCCCAAAATTAAACATTTCTTGTGTACTGGACCAAAAAGGCCTTTAACCTTAAATACAACTGACGAAAATTAATAATAACTCTAATAACTCTTTGGCCAATGCCCTCGAAATCCCAACCACAAGTCTCTGTGAGTAACCACAGCTCTAAATGTACTTATATTTAGTATCTAATCAAAGTCCAAATGTGTTTAAATTGCGGACGAGCAACTACAGCTCCAGTCTCCCCGAGTGAATGTTGGACTCTTTGGTGTCCAAACGAGTTGTGGACACTTGAGACCGAGTGTTGCGAGCCAGCGTGAAAAGTGATTGAATTACAGTAGCCTCTAGCCGCAGGGGCTGAAGACAAGCCAGTCCGAAGATATCTCTCGCTTGGTCACTCAATCTACAGCTAAGAACCGCAAACCGGTTTTGAGCCTTAGACTTCGAAGTGTTGGCAATTTGTGACCAGAAGAGATAGAACTTTGAGCAGCTAGAGAAAATATTAGTAATGATATATCATTTTTATAAATAATTAATAATATAATATAATATAATATTAATAATATATAAATAAAAATAAGTAATAAATAATTAATTATATATAAATATTAATAAATATAAAATAATTCATAAATAAATAATTACCAGTAATAAATAAATAAATATTCATAAAAATATATAAACAAATTATGCTTACAATTGACAAAGTTTCAATAAAATATCTGACCTGATTTTACCTTTACGAAATTCCTTAGGTACCTTCATATAATGCTAATTTGCAATGATATACCTTACAGTAGTATTTCATTACTAGTCTTACAATTGTGGAAGAAAAACTCATTATTTTTGCGCTGATTCCATATCATCATTCACTCGAGTCGTTAAGCACAGCTAACAACTCTCTGGCACGCCCCAATGAGACTCAAATGCCCCACTCAATGTGGCAGTCAGTGGCAGAACTTAATTAAAAGACACGAGAGGAGCGCGAAATCCCCAACCAGACAGCAAATACTTGGAAAAACAACGTCAAGCGACATACTGTGTACACTTATTATGTACAGAAGATGCAACGCAACGTCCTTGAGTTGCATATGGCGAGGGGAGTTTAATATAGTTATATTGCATTAGCATAACACGTTTTCTGTACTGGGAATCTCCGCAGGCGAAGCGAGAAAAACAAATTATTAAAATCCTATTGTAATAATTGACTGCAATTCATTAATTACTTTGATTTAATTGTTTCTATTTAAAAAAAGCTTGAATATTTGTTTAGTAGCTAAAAATTTAGTTGAAAGAATATGGACTATGAATAAATGAAGGGTAAATGTTAAAAAACCACTTAAAATATTATAAGAATTCCATTATATAATCACGTGCTATCGCTTATATTTAGCTTAAGTATTTAAGACATATATATAGCAATATATAAGTTATTTGCACAAACTCTACTGGCACGTCCCTACGTTCTCCGCCCAACCGCCCCCTTTGTGTCGCTCCGTCAAGTCGCAAACGCTTAAAGTGAAAAGGCAACACGAACCGAGTTTAGAGCGTGCAATATCCAATGACAGTCTATCCTCCCCCGCTGCGCGTGTTCCCCTCCCTACAGAGCCACAGTAAAAAAATATATAAATTATCTTTAAATTCGACACACTTTTCGACTCCTGTATTCATTTTATAAATCTTATTTTTTTGTGGTTTCGTGACCGGTTCAGTGATTTTAAGTTTCTGTAAGACAACAAAAAAAAAAAAGAGTTGCCTGAGTCAAGTGGTCAAGTGGGTTTTAAGTTTTCGGAGATTGTTTTGATTGCATACATTTCACGTTTGCTGATGTGTCGTTAATCAAATTTGCCAGAGAACTGAGAACTATATTAATATATGAAAATATAGTATATGAAAACTTTTAAAGCTATGTTTCTATTTTAAAAGACTGAGAAACTCAATAAAATAGTACAGGAAACATTTGCGTAATTAAAATTAAGATCACGTAATATTTAGCTGCTTTTTTTACGCTTCAAGAAATAAATATTGGGCAATAGAAGAATAACCTCCAAACTGACAGCAGCTGCAACAACTAAGTACGACGACAACAAGAAGAACCGCTAAACATTTGCCACAACAAACCGCACACAACAGAGGCAAAACAAAAGGCAGGCGGAACTTGTTTCCGAGCCCGTTGAAGACAACAACGAATTCTCTCACATTTAAAACGGCAAAAGACTTAAGGTAAACACACACACACACACAGACGAACTGACTCAGAAGCTGCTTTGGCATTGTAATTTCCTATAGTGATGTTGGGGCGACAGTCGCCTCATTAACGGCAAACCCCAAACAACTACAATGACAACAAACATCGATGTCTGCGACCCAGTGACGTCTTCTAAATGACGTCGAAATGTCGTCAACAAAGCTTGTGTGTGTGTGTGTGTGTGCAGTTGTCTGTGCTGTATGCATGCATATAATATCTACACAACAGAAGCGCCTTGACCTCTGCACATTTACAGTACGCTATTCTGTTACGGCAATGATATTAACAGCGCGCTGTTAAAGTTGCCACATAACACACAGCATATTGTGACTGTGACTGAGTAACAGTTCCGCAATGCCGTGATAGTCTTATGTACAAGTATAATTAATAATCATAATATAGGTGTTTTCCAGCTTTCCATACAAAAATAGCAATTACAGACACCTACAAAGTATTGTGATTTTAGTGATATTTCATTTTAATGAGTGTTTTCTTTATTTGGAGTTTAGACAACTGTTTCCTTTACTCAATAACAGAGAATCTGTTTTATAATATATAAAAATAGAGACAATTTTTACTATAAAATTATTAATATATTTACAAATTTATTCCAACTCCAAAAATGATCAATATTTAGAATGGGATTTTTCATTTTCAATCTAGGAATAGATTTCTGTCTCTCAAATTAGTATCAAAATTATTTAATTCTGAGAATATTCTATTATTAACATTGACGCTTCCTATACTAATTTTAAACGATTAATATTATAATAATAAACTCATAATATTGAATATGTATATCATCTAATTTCAAAGGTGACTGTATTTAAACTTTAAACTGAATAAAAAAAAACATTCTAAAATATTTTTTTTATTATATTACCGGTTTCTATGTAAAGATTATAACCGTTTTTACAAACATACTTCAAATATGCTTATCTATTTCCTGGGTTTTCTATTGTTAATCTCTGATTGAATTTAAATTTCTGTCTGCCAAATTATTCAGCTATCATTTATATATATTATTTTATTATATTATTACATACGCTAATTTTAGATAAATAATATAATAACAAAATAGTATTTTTAATGAATTAAAAAAGTGTAATTTGAGTTTAATATAAATTCGACTATATTAAAAAAAAAAACATTCTAAAATTGTTTATTTCTTATTTAACTACCGGTTTTTTTACAGTCGTTTTGGCGGCTTTACAAACACACGTCGAACATGCTTATCTATTTGTTTGCCGTTTGAAATTCGAATTTCGAATGTTTTGTTGTCGTTTCGGTACATTTTCGGTGCTTCTGCACCCCGATAAACCGGTTATTTATTTATTATTCAGCGCCTTTGCTCTATTTAAGTTGAGGTCTTTTAGACGCATTTATTAAGTTTGCTTGTTTGTTAGTTTCTTACTTTTTTTTGTTTTCATTAGCAACTTAAAGCCAATTTGCATGCGAAACATTTTTTCTGTCGTCTATAAACAGAAACATGTAGTAAATATAGCTGATGATTTTTTATTACTCAAGGTCGTTTTTGGGACGCATGGCTTATCAACTGAACGGAATTATCTCTGGCATTCCTCAGGTCAATCTGCCTATCTCTCTGCTGACCATTTTCTAAATTTTGTAATTTACGTACTTGGCAATTTTTATAATCCATTGTTGCCTGCTTCAGGGCTTATCAACTAAACGGATTTATCGTTAATGCATTTCTATTTATTCTTTGCTGTCCTGTTGGCAAATTTCTCAAAAAAATAAAAATAAATAAAATGTCTGACTGTTTGGTATACTATTTTACGAGCGATGTATTCTTATCATCGGAAACTGTTATCTTTTGTTGTCTGTATCAAGGAACTGCAATAAATTTAATTGTCTACGGTTTCTATAGATTGTTAAACTGTGTTATTATTGAATTTGTTTTATTTCAACTTGTCTTCCTGTCTTTAATGACAATTTCTAGGTACTCTTATCTTTGCAAATTGCTGTATAAATGGATTCCTTCTCAGAATTCTGTTGCAAGATATGGGGTTTACCTCGAAACTCATTGAGTGCAAATAAGTTTAAAGGGAAGTCCCGATAACGATAGCTTTTCGAATGATATGGTCGTAAATATACAGTACAGTATGTTAAGTAATTGTTTAAAGAAATAAAATATGATATATATATAATTTATTACTTTGTATATGTTCTATGTTATTTTATTATCATTGCTTGTGATTCTTAGAACCAGTTAAAAAATGAAGTGTGATCCTTTGGGTTAATTTACTCTTTTAAAAAATAAAAAACCAATATGTGCATTTATTTTTATCTGAGCTTTATCCAATTGAACTCGCGATTCGAAGAAGAATAAATTTATTAAGCCTACCCGGTTCTCATTTAACAATAATCCTTATCAATGAAATGAAAAAGAGTAACGAGTAAGAGAGCATATTTACATAACAGGGCGATTCCCGTTTGCCGGAAACCCCTCAATCAGTTCTCTACCTACACACCGAGATTTCAGCCAAGCGTAACATAGTATAAAGAATGAGAAGAGTTCGCTCGCTTTTTTTATCAGCAAGAGGCTAAAAATAAAAAAGCAACAAAAAGCTGCCAGCAAACGAAAATATGAATGAAAAGCAGCCAGCGTAAGAGGGTTGGAAACGAGGAAAGGGAAGGGGCTAAAAATGGGGGAAAGAGGGAAAAAGTAAAGGCGGCTGCCAGGCAAACGACTCACAGAGAGAGAATGTAAACTAAAGTCGTGGAGAATGTGCAGAGTGTGTAGAGTGCCAAGCCCACGGCATGTAGTGCTGTGTAAATAATTTAAAGTTAGCGCCCTCTGACTTGACTACGAGCTGGAGAATGCTATAAACTTTGAGTCGCATTACGAAACGACCAAAGTTGACCCACAAAAACAAGGCAAACAATTGATTTTTCTAGCCGCTCGCTCGCCTGACGCGTGCCCACGACAATGAATCCACATTTACCACCTGTCCTGGCCAACATGACGGCAAACCAGCCAACCATGTTAAACTGCCCTCCCTCAGCATATGGAAAGCGAACTGTTTTCCAGTTTGGGCTCAGGGAAAACTCAGTGGACGCGTGCAAGACACGCGACCAAAAACAAACTAATTTGTGTTTTTAACATCGACAAGCAAGTGTAAAATCAATAAGTTGTTTTTATTCCTCCTTCTCCGCCTCCTCCGCCTACTCTTTGCTGACAGGAAAATGCCAGTGACT
Organism: Drosophila histrio; assembly: GCA_958299025.2. Taxonomy (NCBI): domain Eukaryota; kingdom Metazoa; phylum Arthropoda; class Insecta; order Diptera; family Drosophilidae; genus Drosophila; species Drosophila histrio. The sequence goes on from OY282580.2 coordinate 18,298,534, forward strand.
CTTGTCCAAGCCAACAAATATGTAACGTTCATGCGGAAGTCGGAAACGCTTTTCACATGCCAAGATGATGATGTAAACTGGGCCCAAGTGTGCGTAACTAACAGTCAACACACTACAGTGTGTAAATGCCTGTGCTAATGATTTTAATGATGATGATGATGCTGTCCAGAGAAGTGTTTTCTCAAATTGTGATTAATAACATGTTGTGTGAGAAAGCCAGAAACTAAGATCAAAGACGGACACTAATCTGGGAAAGGATTCACAGTAGATTAACTAAAATTTAAAATCTACATAACCTGCTGATTTCACAACAGTTTTTTACATTCAAAAGTCAGTGCAATAATTCGTTTAGTTATTTATAATTGAATCAGGGAGTAAACCCTATTACAATTTTATACCTCATTAAGATCAGAGACAGTCATTAAACTGGAAAACGATTTAGCAGCAGATTAACTATTAAAATGTGATTTCGTAACACTTTTTTACGTAGAATTGTCAGCTTAATGATTCTATTCATCATTCATAATACATTTAGGGGTAAACACTATTGCAAATTTATACCTCATTAAGATACGAGACAGACACTAATATGGGAAACGATTCAGCAGGTTAAATATTTAAAATCTGTTAAATATGCTGATTTGCCTACTGTTTTTTACATAAAGAAGTCAGCGCAATGATTCGTCTAGTTATTTATAGAAGAATCAGGAATAAAGCTTGGTACAATTTTATTCGTCATTAAGATTAGAGACAGACATTTATCTGGAAATCGATTCAGCAGATAAAATATTTAAAATCTGAACAACTTGCTGATTCTGCAACAGTTTTTTTACATAGAAAAGTCAGCGCAATGATTAATTTGGTTTTATTAATAAACATTCACAATGTTTTATACATTATTAAGAACAGAGACAGACACTAATGTTGAAAAGCATTCTTTAGCCTATTATTTACTAAAAGTCTGCTGATTCCACAACAGTATTTTACATAGAAAAGTCAACTCATTGACTAATTTTGGCTATTCATAAAATATTCAGGAAGTTTTATGCTGCATCAAGATCAGAGACAAAAACTAAAGTGAAAAATCATTCCTTAGCAGATTATTTATTAAAAATAAGCACAATCTGCTGATTCCACACCAGTCATTTACATTGTAAAGTCAGCTCATTGATTTTGTTATTGGCTATTTATAAAATATTGAGAAAGTAAACCTTATTATAATTTTATACTTCATTAGATTCACCCACAGAAATGCTGACGGCCAAGTCCTCTTTTCAGGCCATGTACAAAAAATAAAAAAAGATATGCAAAGCTCTGGAAAAATGCCAAATAAGGAGAAGAAAATCCTTTTCAGCTGAACATTTTCAATGAGCTGTAGGCTGCGCAGCTGAGCCTGAAATGATGGCATTCAATTTGTTGCTTGATACAAAATAATTTTCAATTTGAAACTGTCGCCAAGTGCGGGCGGTAATCAAATCAGCGCCAATGAGGTTAACGCGACGCAGCTGATTTGGTTTGGGCTAAATGGGTTGAAGGTTGCCCATAATGAGGATGCATTTAATTAAAGTGCAATTTAATACTTGAAACACCTACTGATAAAGTGATAATGGAAGAGTTGCTCCACTCGCTTCACGGATAGAGTTTGAACTCTTATCTAACGACAAGGCAACCTTTGTCAGAGCTTACCTTTGTCCCCTATGCTCAGTTCTCGTTGTTTTTACTGCCGGAAGAGATCAATTTGTGGGCCTGGCCGGCAGCTTGCGCAATTTAATTGTCTAATTGCAGTCACAGATACACAGATACAGCTACAGTTATATTGCTACAGATACAGATACATAGACTATCTGTGGGGTTCACTTTGGCACACAACCCAATTCTCAGGGCTAACAGGGCAACCAGGCATAAGGAGCAAGCAAAGAAGAAAAAAAAGCAACAGAGAGACACAGAGAAAGAGCAAAAGAAGAGGGGCAGAGAAAAAGGGAGAACAGAGCAGTGAACTTGCTGAACGAGTTGAACAAGATTTTACGAAAATGATTTGAATGGCGCTTAGAAGACGAACGAATGTACATATATATACAAGTATATACAATTGTATCTATGTATCTTCCAGCTGTATTTCGTATCTAAATTCTGCGCAATTCAAGTTCAAAGCGTTCTCGTCACCCGCTGACAGAAGTTTTGCGTTCATTTCATCTGTTTATGCAAACTGAGTAAATATCTACACATTTTCCAAGTATTTAAACATAAACATATGTATGAATTGATTCATTTCTATAGAAATTTCTGTGGCCATTCACTTTCTATGCGTTTTAGCGATCGCTAAATGTTAAAAACAGTTTTTGATTTTGTTTTATTTATGTTCGATTGGCAGATAAACAATGTGAAGTGCAAAACTGAATTGTTATAAATAATTCATGTTTATGGCAATGTGAAAATTAATAAATTCGATAATTTGTTAACTAGAATTTTGCTTAAACAAGTTAATTTATTTTTATTTCAATTATCTTATGTTTTTTATATGTTTACACCTGATTTCTCCAGGTGGTTGATATTTCAACAATGTTTTAAACTCACCTCGCATATGATAAATTGCAAATTTTTGACGATTCTCGTTGTAGGCGATGTCACAAGCAGCTGTTGAAGCGGCCAAGAACGAACGCATACAAACAAACAAGTTTATACTATTAAAACACTTTTTGCACTAACAAACATCGCGCGCACACAAACACACACACACAACTGCAAATTTCAGTAAAAACAAAAACGCAATGAGATTAAATACTAAAAGCAGCAAAAACAGAAACAACAACAACAGCAGAGCAGCGACATTCTCTCTCTCAATGAGCGCAAAAATCGAACATTGAAGGTGCTGCTGTCTCTCACTACTACAATGACAAAAGTGACAGGGCGTCGTACTTAGCACTGTTGTTGTTGTTGCTTTTGCGATTGTTTTGTTTTCAATTTAATTGTTGCAATTAAGTTGAGAGCAGTAGAATTAATAAACGAATTATTTATATATTTAATATTCCAGCTGCTTCTTCTTTCGTTTTTTTTTATTTTTCACTTTTCACCCCCCGCAAACCGAGCACACAGTTTGTGTATTAAATGTTGGCATTTTGTTATTGTACAATTCATTGCAGGTGAGTGCGTTTCTCTAAATTTCAGCACTTTAATTAACATTTTTGTGGTGAAAAGACGCATCACACACACACACACACACAAAGAAGACACACAGATACATGTACACACGATGCTGCTTCTGAGAGCATTTATTGTTGTTGGTTTTCGCGTCGTTTTGCCAATCTATGTGTGTGTGTGTGTGTGTAAATTTATACACACACATTCATACATATATTTTAGCTTCTTTTTGTTTAATTGAACGCGTGTATTTCGGTTTTATTGTTCAATTTCTTTTATTTGCAGCAAAACACAATGAAATTAAGCCACAAAAAGCGCCACAACGACCGAAAACAGCAACAACAAAGCGACCGATTTGAGCAATTTTAAATACGAAAATTTCTATATATTTATTCCACCTTTGTGTGCTAAGATTTACTTGTCTTGTGAGTTATTAACTTTAACTTTATTAACAACACGCATACACACAAACACTTACATTATGCAAATTTTAACGAACCCAAAACGCGACTTTACCGTTCGCTTGTAAGATTGTTAATGTTAAAATAATATGTTAATTTTCTTTGATGTAGAGTACACCACTAATGTTATACTCAAATGGGAATGTTAAATATATACGAAATGGTATGCTGCTTACCGCACAACTATGTCCATGGATAATAACATGTTACTGAATATAAAATGTTATATGTATATAAAAATCTGCTATTGAGAGTAAATTAAAATAATAAAAACTTTGTAATTTTCTTTTGTTATTGCATTTATGTGTGACAGTTAAAGGCTTTTAATTATCTATCCATGAGCGCTGCATACTTGTCTTAACACTTATTTAACATTACTTAATCTTGAATTAGAACTCAGTGTTATTACTCAAAAGGTAATGTTATAATCAAGATGAAGTTAGCTGCGCCAACTTTTATTAATTCAAAGTGACCAGATATCATAAAATACTAAGCAAACTGATGTCGAAGCATTAAATATTAATTAAAATCAAAGATTACATAAACTAAATATTTTTGTTGTATTTTATTTAACATTAACAACTGAGTTTACTTCTGCAACGCAGTAGAAAGCGCCATCTAATGTATATTATTGAAGTCTGTAATTCTAACATGGACACGAACCATACAACATGGCTCTTAGTGTACAGTTTACAGTAAAGATGGCGCCACCAAGTCGTTAATAATGTTACTATTTGAAAATTAATTCAAATTGAAAAAAATACCTAATCAAAGTAAGCATTGACACTGAAACTTCGTCGATTTAGTCTAGCATCCAAACACAATTCAAATAATATACATTTATATTTTGAGACTTGTCCAGTAAACATCTCTACATTTTTTTGTGTACTTTTGTGGTTTTTCGGGAATGTGAGTTAAATTTTATATACTTAACAAAATAAAAAATAATAATATTTTTCTTTCTAAACGATAAAGGTTGAAGTGTTTCCTGTAACAAGAGAATTGAATTGGAAACCGGTTTTACTGAAAAACAACAAAACTTGCATCCCAATTTGTGCCTATTTCCGTGAAGAAATCAAGCTAGGGTGAGTTCTATTTAATTTTTTACCCGTTTTTATATAGTCTTTATTTTACTATATGATCTATTCTTCAGTCTCTCCTTATCAACATGTGCTATCCGTGCTACTCGTGCTGTGGATCCTGCGGTCCCTGCTGTGGATCCTATTGCGGACCTTGCGGGGGATGTGGACCATGCGGGGGTTGTGGACCTTGTGGACCATGTGGTGGCTGTGGACCCTGCTACAGTGGCTGTGGCTCATGCTGCGGAGGCTGTGGACCCTGCTGTTAGAATCTTCAGAACGAAATCTAGGTAAACCACGATTAGTGCTACATTTAAAATCCGAACGTTGTAAATTTCCACATGTATCAATAAATGGAATCAAGTCTTAAAATTGGTTTATTTTTCGTTTAGGGAGAGATTATTTAGAGAAGCTAGATTTGTGGGGGATAATTTATTAGAATAAGCTCGGAATGTGTTCTGAACCAGTTACATATGAGGTAAATTTTACCAGATATAAATACCTAAACAAATATCGGTCTGTTCTTGGTTTGGTCAGTAAAATAAAGATTATACTACGAATTTCTCTATTCTATTCCAGTATAGGCACATTTTTAAGGCTTTGGCATGTTTTTTTATGTATTTTATCGTACTTTAAGTTCAACTTAACATAGAGAACAATCTTGAATCGTTGGCGAGCCAGCTCAAATGGTACTGAGTTGATTGATTTTCGCTTTTATTCAAAAATAGTCTTCAAGAATTAAAGAAACTTTTTCTTCAGATAGTTTTCCATGTCTCTTGATTTTTAAGGACCACAAATACAATTGCCAAAAATATTCGTAACTTTTTAAAGAATCTGAATGAAATTATTTAATTTTCACTATTATATTTTTAAAGCCTATAAATATAAGTTAAAGAATCTAAAGATAATTTATAATTTAGTTGTATAGTTGTAGAATTATTATAAAATAAAATACTATATTGTATAAGAAATATAAAATAAACATTACCTGAATATATCGGACGATCTCTTTAATAACATGTAAATTTAAGTATATATGACTATATATATGTATGTATATGTATTTACTTAATGATCTAGCCGATATACATAGGTGAGAAATATAATCAGTATAAATATGAGATGTTTTCCATTTCACATTTTCTTGAACCCTCAGTGTATGTTTCACACAATTGAGGACCAAATATATCGTAATGTTCTCTTATATCACCACTAAATACCATATATATATATACATATATAAATTTATATTTAATAGAGAGATACAAAAGTGTTTTCTTTTTTTAGTACATTTACTTGGGTACTCAGTGCATTTACATTTTAATTGTAGTACCAATTGTGTAATATTAGTACCTAGATTTCGTTCTGAAGAAGTTCCTAAATAAAGTTACCGGCGCCGCCCCGATACGGTCCACATCCTCCAGCATAGGGTCCACAGTTGCCACTGCATGTACCGCAAGATGATCCACAACTGGGATAGCAGGGATTCCAGCAGCTTGGGGGGCAGCAGAATCCACGGGGAGAACAGGAACCACAGGGCGTGTAGCACATTTTGACTGCAAGTTAAAAGAGTAACGATTATAATGCAGGATTTATGGCAAGGGAAAAGTTACTAACTGTAGTATGAGCTTTTCTTCACGGAAATAGTTACTAATCGGGATGTTGACGATTGTTTTTCCTCTCAGATTTCTTAGAAAAAACAATGCAATCTATTTTGGAATGAATAGGAAAATATTATTATTATTAAAATTATTTCAGACTTTTTTTTTTTTAAATACTAACAATCCCGAGAATATTCAGAGATGTTTACAGCACAAGCCTCAAATGTTGAATGTGTAAAAGTGTTGTTTTATAGGCCAGAGCTCTGTTTACTTACCGTGTAACTAGATGCTCGCTAGCCGAATAACGTTGTTCCCACTGACGAGGTGTTGGCCAACAGCAATATGGCCCACAGCAGGGATGACAGCATGGATAGCACATTTTGATGATTGTGTGAGACTTGTGGAAGGGATGAGAGTATGATGAGTATGATGAGTAGATGGAAATGGAGTAAAGCCAGGGGAAGCAGTAATGACTATGATTCACCTACTTGTTTAGTAACTTCTCCACGGAAATAGGTACTATCTGAGATGCGTCTGTCTTTCAGGAATCTTGTAGATATTATTTAAAATTCCTGGTCCCCAATACAGTATGTTTTCTGAGCACAGGCAACTCTTTAGTCTATAAAAAATTTTATTTTATTTATTTCTTCTTTATTATTTTTAAATTTTTCTTTTTTTTCAAAACTTACATTCCCAGAAAATATCCACAATAGGTACACAAATAATGCTTAGATGTTCACAGAACGCGGCTGGAAGGGGGAATGATTTATATTTGTGTTCGACAGTCGAGCCTTGAAATTTCAGTGCCTGCTTTGATGACTTATTAATATGTGTATATTGTATTTATTTTCGAGCTTAAATTAAGCTGTTCAATACTTTATTACCGATTTCTCTTATGAAGAATTAAATTTTAAGCTCAACGTTCGATTTATATTTTAAAAACAGAAATATGTCTGCACGATTCTACAATTCTTACATATTTGCGTAAGTTGTTTAACAGAAATATTCATTAAAATTAGACAGTGTGACCATACATACTGAAACTTAACCTACATTTAGTCAATAGATTACACCAACCAAAAAAAATTATATCTTTGTTAAAGTATCGTTTTATCGCTCCGGCCACTGGTCTAAAATGTGCCAAGTACTTCCATAACTTCGCTTAATAATAAACAAAATGGTATATGTACGAAAAACTCAATACATTTATTCCAAATGCATAAATGTATTAATAAAATTTACACAAATCATTCTATTTTTTGTAGTACCAAATTTGCGATTGTACCTAGATTTCTTTCTGAAGATTTTAACAGTATGGTCCACAGCCACCACAACAGGATCCACAGCCACCATAGCAGGGTCCACAGCCACCACAGTATGGTCCACAGCCGCCACAGTAATATCCACAATATGATCCACAACAGGATCCACAGGGACCGCAGCACGAGTAACGGGGATAACACATGTTTTTAGATAGGGACTCTGCAGATATTTATGTATTATAGATAGGGAAATATTTTAGACAATACTCGCACTTACTTGGAATTCTTCACGGAAATAGGTACAAATTGGGATTCTTGAGATCGGTTTATATCTATCAGTAAACTTATTGCAAGTTCCTGGAGTCAAGACAGTTTATCTTGTTACAAGAAACACTTCAACCTATTGTGAATAGAATGGAAAATGTAATATTATTAATTTATACATTTAATTTATATATTTAATTTATATATATAATTTCTATTTATTTTTATTTTTTCGATTTTATAACAATATTTTACTTACATTCCCAAAAAAATATCACAAGTGTACACAAAAAATGTAGAGATGTTTATTGGACAGGCCTGAAAATCTGAATGTGTATTTTTGGTATTTAGCTCGGGGACCAGGCCAAACAATCGAAGTTGTAACTTCATGGACTACTTTGATTATATATAATTTAAATATTTTACTTGCTGTCAAGTGTATGAGATTGTTAGTTATATTTTAAAATAATTAAATAGCTATAATCTTTGTCATATGTTTAAGTTAAGTTGTTTGTTAATAACAGAAAATTAAATGATAAAGAATTAAATTGAAAAAAAAAAAAAAATAAATAAAAAATAAAAAATAAAAAAATAATAATCTTTGTCAACTGTTTTGGGCTTAAAAACAGACGGAGACGGAGACTGGCAAAGTCAACTCGTTAAATGCTGATAAGTTTAATACAGTTTTAATCAATTCTTTAAACTGAACTCTTTTTGAAATGAAAGTATTAACTACACTTGAAACTTTGACAGCATTAAGCAAAGCTCAGAGCCAAATGAAACTTGCTTAAAATTGTCAGACAAGTGTGAACGAATTTGAGTCGTGAACACTTCTAAACAAAAGCTCAAAGACAAAAAACAGTTTTCAGTTTCAAATATCAACAGAAGACGTCAATAAGAAATAGCGGCAAGTAGTTGAGCTCAGCTGGCAATATCGTACATTTAGTTTTCCTTTTGTCGAATAATAAATACTCTTTTTGAAAATATTAATGCGAATGTTTCAATTGATAATAACTCTGGATTCATTTCCATAGACATAATCATAAAAAGTGATATGGTTAGTTATTAAGTTATAAATAAATTAAATAATGTATTGATGAAGCATTTATGTAGTTAATTGCATAATTCTCATAAACTAGGCATCATCATTGTTATCATAAGAAATCTGTCGATTAGAATCACAGGAATCACACTGGATATGAACAACAACATGCCATGGCGGATTCCTTCATGTAGAATGGAGTATACTCGGTACTCGGAATTCATGAACGTGTGCAACAATTCGTAAAGAGGGGAGTCAATGTGAAAATGTCTCACATTGTGTTGTCCTGTGTTGTCCTCGTCACTTGGCCGCCTGCCAGCCTCGTGATGAGGACAGCCTGACACTTGAGTGGAGACAGACAACCACTTGACTCTGACTCGTCCGACTGAGCGAACGACGCGTCGTTGTTGTAACAACAACAAAGCAACGATGCGACCGGAGGCGACACGTACGGCACACATAATAAGTATATAGTACTATGTACACATACATGTACACGTACACATACTACATACAATCCCTGTGCCGCAAAATTAATGTGCGTAGCTCGGACAATTATGTTAAAGATAACACAATATAAAGATCAGTGAAATGCATTTGAAATACCCTTTAAATTTATTTGCAAATTTTTGAGTAATTTAATATTATTTAAAATATATCTTTAAGTGTATTTAAATGTAATTATTATTCTTTAAATTACTACTTATGGAATAATATTCTAAGTTATTTCTATTTCTATTTTTGTTGTAAATGTAAATTATGAATCTTAACAAATAGAATTATCTGATATTATTATAACATTTATATATTCTAACAAAAATTAATTTGATAACTTTAGTTACTTTGAAATCTCACTCTTTAATTTTACTAAATTTTGTTGTTTAAATAAACATTTTAAATTTGCACCTGATCATATATCTTGACATAATTATAATACCCTTTGCAAAGAGTAAAATGAACGTACTGAAAGTTGAATTGAACGCAGAATTATTTGATATAAGCGAAAATGTGAAAGTGACAACCAGAAATGATAAAAGTTGTTGAAGGGTTAAAAGGAACAGGTAGAGGTATTGAAAGCTGCACATCCCTCTGTAATTACAGGGGTCTTAAATGCCTTGTTCAATGGCGTAAATCTATTCGCTGAAGTAAAGGAATAACAATCATCATGGACAGGACAGAAAAAGTTATTAGAGGCAATAGAGCAAAAGTGTATTTAATTGAAACAGGGATTTTAGAGATTGCCAGATTAAGACTGAAGATGTATGTATTTTTTAATGTCTTGTCTGCACGTTTATGATATCCCTCATAATATTTAAACACAGCTCGGGGCAAGACTCTGCTCTTTGTATACACGACGAGTATAACACTAAGTGGTGCGATGCCTTTCCACTTTCATCAAAAATTATTCATCGAGCTAATTGTTTGCTCATTTCTGCCGTTTCCCCCGAATCCTGTGTGTAGTGTTGCTCAACCATTTGTAAAATTTACGCTCAGAGGCATGCCACAGTGCTGTATATTTTTTTTTGCTGGATTATTTGCCTAAAGGTATGCAGCAGCTTGTGTTAATCACCGCTGCACAAAGTACTTAATGAGTCCAAGAAAAAAAAACCCGAAACGAAATAAAAGCAATGCGCTTATTGTGAGTAAACGACGAGAGGTTACCCTGTAACCATTTCGTGGGTGTTATTAATACGAAAACAATTTTATTATTAGTGAATTAAAATATTTCTTATGCTATAAGCTATAAAGAACTTCTTACTTCAATCTTTTGCCAAGTGATTGATTATTGAGTGCCTGTTGTAGTCGATAAATAACTTCAATTATTTCTACACTTGTAGATTTGTTTTTAAATAAATGAAAGCAAAATTTCAACAGAACTTATAACATTACTTAAATAATTGCTTTATTTATCAACTGATTAAATTTAAACTTCATTTTTTCAATATAAAACCCTTTTAATAGTGACTGTAATCGGTTGGCGTTTAAAGTCTTTATTGAAAACTTTACTACCCTTTCACAACATTCACTTGACACACTTTAAGATACCCTCTGTGGCGAGGGTATGACAACAGAAACACCTTCCTTACATTATCATTAAAAAATCAATTTGTAATTATGGATGGCAAAAAATGTGTACTTAACAAAAAAAAGGCAAACCGGAAAATGTGAAAATGAGCATACAAACAGACAGACATACATACTTACTATATATTTTCCAGCATTAATGAAAAATGTGTTAAGTGCATTAATATTAAATTTCATTTTCGCATATTGTATGGCTGTATGGCTGTAGTAAGTATGTAAACGTATCTGCAACTCCATGTGGCACAGACATATAGTACGTATACCCGTATGGGAGTGTATACTTATCCATGTTGTAGTTTTTCAGGCTCGTAACAACGACAAAAATGACCGTTAAGGCTCGTGGATTAATGTACAAAGATTTACATGCGAAATCGGCAGGCGGACGACAGGCGGACGACAGTATTCGATAGGCGGTGGGCGTGGCATTATCCATTGTGACTGTAGCACAAACATGGTCAACACAACATGACGACGACAATCGGCGCTGTTTCGATTGTTCACTTTCTCCTGCTTATCAGCAGTCGACGCTTCCAGCTTAGCCAGGATATGGACACAATGTCTTAACTGGTATAATTATTAAATTTCTCTCGCTTCGATACGTATGGCAAAAGGACCATTGCAATTAGTAAAGTTTTCCACACTCATTAAAGGTATTATAAAATGCATCTGGCTTCGGGAATGAGTATGCGAGTCACAAAGCAAAGCCAGAGATTAAAGTAGTTACGATGGGATGGGATAAGTGAAGTTCTTTTAATGAAAGCAGAGCAGTTATTAATACCTTGTTTTAATTAAATTTCAAGGTACTAGTAAGATGAGATTGAAGTCAATAAATAACTTCATATTTTACAGTATTTGCCAATGTCAACATTTTAAAATGTTCAAATGAAATCTGCAGACTTTTGGAGTAACAAAAATCAATTTATTTATGCTGCATTTTTGAGAATTTAAGCAAAATTACATCTACCTCTCTGATCGCTTATTAAATTCTTTAATTAATTTATAATAAAGGCGCAAAGCTTGTAAACCACAAAAACATTATACAAAATATATTAAACTGAGAATAAAAATTAATTTTATATATTTATATGATTTTTTAATTGTTTAGCACTCGTCACTGTGTGTGAAATGTACTTTCAGTTAATACATTATTAAAGAGTTTCACAAGTAAAGTGAAATGCACTTTAAATCAGACACACACGCAAAAACTACACTTATATCCATTATAAATCTTATATGTAAAAAAAAAAAGTTGCTTTCTGCAACGGGATAATAATTTCGAATGCGCAAAGCTCAATGGAAAACTTTTGCGATTTTTAAAAATGCTTCATTGATGGCCACACTGAAATCCGATTTATAAATAAAACGGAACATGCACAAACAAATACAATTACAGCTCAGACTCTTTTAAATATATATGCGACACACGTACGTACATATGTGTATCAGAGCTGTCAAACATTGACGGACTTTGAAAAACGGATAGATATAGGAAGGGACAGAACAATCTAAACCAATCTTTAAATTCAATTTTAATATAAAGTAATAAGATTATTATATATATTAATGTATTACATGTTATAGATGTTTAATAAAAGTTCCCGCCATAGCATTTTAAATAAAAAGTCCCGATCTGTCCGCAAAATGGATGATTTGGCAGCACTGGTGTGTATATGTCGCTCTCTATCTCTCTCTCACTCACTCGCTTGCTGTCTGAAGTCGCGACTGAGCGCGAGTATTTTTGGGGTATTTTGCATTGCCTACTTTCAGGCTGGCGACTTAATTATACGCATTTTCCACTTAATATTTTTTCAGCTCGTTTTTGGCTGTTCATGTTTTCGTTTTTGTTGGTGGCAGCACGTGTTTAAATTTCGCACAAATTGTTGTTTTTATCGTGGCGCCAACGCGTTGTTGTTGGTGTTGCCTCACTTTGTAATTATAGACGTCAGTCAGGCATTTAACTCGTTTGTTGTTGTTGGCTGACTCGTCGGGTTTCAATTTGTGTGGATCGCACGTAGTAGATGCCAACAACAACCACAACAACAACAACAACAACAGCAACAATTGCTGTCATATGTTTGTGTGTTGTTGTTATTGTTGCTTTCCCTTTTACTAATGTTGTTGCTGGACATGCGAAATAATTGCTTCATACATAATTATCGTGACGCGTTTCTCACAATGTTGTTGTTATTGTTATTGTTGCTTCTATTTTTGACTGTTGTTAATGACAGCCGTTTGGTCTGGTTAGCATTTAGAATGTAATGCGGAATTTAGAAGTAAATTATTTTGTTTCACATTCGTAATACGTATTGCCACTAAATATGATTGATATCATAATGTATTTATGTGTAAAATTCACTGACTTGAACTTTCTTAAATTGATTTATGCCTACACATGAAGTTCCCTTAGTTAACCTTTTTGAAAATGTTCTTACAGGTAAATATCTTTCAAATAATGTAAATATCTTCTTTCTATATATTTTCTATTATTTTTGATAAATTTATTAAAGAACACTTTTATTTAGATTTGTATTTTTGTATAGATTTGTATATTTCTTGTATTTTGGTTTATATTTTAAATTAATTCGACAAAATAAAAGTACTTCAAGGAAAAGATAAGAATTAATTCTATATAGAACCAGATCTATAATGTATATACCATAAATATAAATTGATTTTCTACGTGCATCTTTATTATTCTTTTATTTTCTCTTTGACTTATACGTATACGTAATATTTGATCTTTCATTTAAGTACGATTGCATTTTCTTTAAGAATCAAACTGCAGTACATGTTTATCATTTGAAATTCAGACTGATTAAGTTTATATACTACAAATCGTTAAGATAGATAAATTGTTTCATGCATATGTATCTTTGATATTCGTTAGATAGCCGTGCAAATTTCTGTACGAAAATCAATGCAAATTGCTAGCTTAACAAATGCTTAAGGTTCACAATGGTCTCCTGTCATGGACATGTCATTTAACGCTTGCAAGTATTGCCATTACATATAAAATACATTTACAAGAATTTCCTGAAACCAGATGCGCATTTCATAGCGATAACTTGGTTACTTTTTGTGTTCGATGCCCAGACAAACGCAGACATGCAGCAGAAGTTGAGAAGGGACTGCAAACTGTTGGGTGGGGCAGATGTCAGGTGGCAGTTGGCAGTTGGCAGGTGGCACGTGGCAGGCGGCAGGTGGTAGGTGGAGATGTACGAAAGCTAACCGTTTAAATGTGTAATGATGCAATGGGTCAGCTGCTGGTTGAGTGGTTCGCTCTAAATAGAATACACACACACACACACACACACACACAGACAAAAGACTAATTAAGCTATTTATTAGGTTTGGGGTTAAGTTCAACTGCAGTTTGTTGCATTCAACGGAAGGAAGAGAGCTTTAGCAGCGAACATGCCTCAGTTCAACCTGCAACTGGCAACTGGCAACCTGCTGGATGTTCATTTCAGTTGACTTTGTGGGTTTGTCAGTTGGTCTGTCCATTTGGCCCCAAAAGGTCATCATCATGTCAAAAGCGAGCTAAAGTCAAAAATGGTCAAAGCTGCTGGACGCGCTTTTGGCCGATTTGTTCGCTTTTGGCTTATAACTTTAACTTGTTTGTCATCTGTCGGGTCTGCGGTTAGCACTTTTTCCAACAATTGTTGTTGTTATTGTTTTTGTTCCCGCTGTTGCTAGCAGTTCATTAAAGTTAAATAAATCAAGTCAAGAGTGAAGAGAGTGAAAAAATAAAATCGACTTCGATTGAACAGCGTTGATTTTTCCTGTTTGTGGTTTGGTTGTGAGTCTATCGAGGTGTTGATTACCTGGGGCATAGTTCCGTTTTCTTTTTTCTGATATGGAAGCAAAGCCAAGTGGAAAATTTTATAATAATGTTGCATATACGTTAAGGTCAGTTCATTGAGTTTAATTATGTGGATTTTTAATAAAAACAGTTGCTAAATATATTAAGTATTAACTGATACTCAATTACATGACATTATTCTAATATTCGATTGATTCTTTTTGTTTGATTTTGTATTATATATATAATAGTTTTATTAACAAATAATTCCGAATAAGACACCAATATTTGCTGTCAAAAAGACTTCAACAAAGCTCAAGAAAAACTGTTGTGTTCCCTAGAAAGATATTAAAATAATATTCGATACAAATGTGAATATAAATTAAATATAAACTTAATTCCTTTAATTAAACCACATGATATGAAGACTCTGGACTCTTTTATATACCAATTTCAGTAGATATTTGGCCTACAGAATTAATATAATATTTCCCCCGGCCACAACTTGAAACGTAGCTCTTGCAGATACTTTTGTTATAGTATCTCATAGTTGTAAGCCCAAACAGAATCAAAGATACAGACAGAGTGTGAGGGATAGATACACTGCAAGCAAATGCAAATGTAATTAGTTGCATGACCGAAACCATAGAGCAATATTTATGGCACACACTGTAACAATGTCGGCCAGAGCGGGCAACTGTTGTATCTGCCAGATACTTTTAATTTTTTACGATTTTTGCGGGCGAAAGCTACCCTTTTTTTATTGTTGCTGTTGTTGTTGTTGTTGTTGTTATAGCCTTGTTGCGTTTTGCGCCCGTTTAGAATATTTCTCTTGTCTCCCTTTTTGTTTTATTTTTATTTTGTTAATTTTTTATGGTTGCCTCTAAGCTGGTTGGAATGGTGTTGCGGCTTTTGGGTTCGGTTTCGGGGCAATTTTATGGCGGAAATGGCAACGCTTGCCACAAAATAAAAGAAAAGATATTTGCAGTGTACGGTGCAGCGATAAAGTAGACTAGGTCGAAATAAAGATAAAACAGGGCAACGATTTAGTTGGGGCAAGCAACTCCCCCAAACCGTTTGCCCCTCTACATGTTTTGTAATTGCTGCACAGAGAAAAATTCTAAATTTAATATGCAGCTGCAGCTGCGCGTAAAATCTTTAAAACTACACAAGAAACTTTTGCCAGTTATTGGCGCTGAAAATTGAGATTTATGAGTGCACCTGCAGGGGGGGGGAAATGAAGTGGGTAGGAGGGTTTTTCCTTCGCCAGTAGTTGAAGTACAATCTGCACGGGTTCCCATCTTGTTTTTGCCAAGTTGAAACTTGGCATATTTCTCCATTACGAAAGAAGCTTGCAAATTGATTTGATTTGATTCAATTTTGAATCGATAAGCCCTTCTCCCTAACTCCCTTCTCCTCTCCTCACCTCCCACCTCCCTGGGGAAAATAAAAGTGGAAACCTGTCTATGGCCAAAGACAGTAAGTAAGGCATAAGAATTTGTAACTTGTGCTTTCGCCAGTTCTTATACAGTTTTTTTTATCTGACCGTCTTGATTGGCAGACGCAAAGTGTTAGAGTGCCCCAGCTCAAAGTTGGGATAAACCAACAGACAAACGATTATGTAAATATCTGACAGTTAACAGAACGGAGAAACAAACGAATCTCGATGTTGACTGTGTCCGAGTGTCGACGTGCCGATCACTTATATTAATTAAAACATTGTGCACTTTTTTATGCAGTCAAAAAAAAGTCAATTTAAATGATTGTCCACAAACGATGGAAAGCGAGGAGGCAAATGAAGCTTTTCACAACTGTAAATATCATGCAATGCCAATGAAGTTTTCAGAATATAAAGTTTGTTAATGTTACTTGATAACAAATTAAATGTAGTCAAAAGAGAACAAAGTTAATATGGTGAAATATTAACTGACAAAATGCATTTGTGATTAAAACTAAATGATCATAGAACTTTATTTGCTTATTCTTTAATTTAAATTATTGACTGCTTTAATTGAAAACATGTATTTCTTTAGGTATTTTTACTTATGTTAGGGACAAATAAATAGGCGAAGTTAAATAGTTCGAAATATATAATTATTTTGATGTAGTTTAAGTGCGTTGTTTGTTTATCCTTCAATTTTAGCTTTATCTTTAATTTAAATTAGGTTTAATAAACTATTGATTAAAGGTTTATACCTATATATAATACATATCTTTATTTTTCTTTTTCCTCTCATCCAGATATCTAACTATCTACTGTCTTCGTTTTTATTTATATTCCTATTCATCTGTGTATCCATTTAGCTCTATATTAACATTTTATTCTTTCAATCTACCTCTTGATGTATAGAAAATCCATCCATTTATCTACCTATCTACATTATTGAATGAATCTATTTGTGTATATAACTATCGATCTATCTAATGTCTATCTTTCAATCAATCTGTCCATCTACTCATTTAACTATATACTATCTATTTATTGAATTAACTAAATATATATCGTCAATTATCCATTGCACATTATTTAATATATATAAACTGTTATCTGTCTCTCTACCTATCTATAAACCTTTCAATACTTAAAGTTAATTTCGCATAGAGTACGCGTAGATAAATTCGAACATTTGCATTTCCCAAACCCGCATTTGTGTGAACTGAAAGGACTTCTCCATTCCTCGCAAGTTCCATTCATTTGCTTTAAGGGTAAGACAAAATGACGCAATTAATTAAATGCATGCGCTTTATGGCCAAAGTGGTTCTGTGAACGTTGGAGGGAGACTGCAGCTGCTGCTGCCGTGGTCTGTCTGTTGGGTGAGGGGGGTGGGGGAGGGCTTTAACGATGGTTGGGGCACAGACGTTTAAAGCCAAAACCACACAATCAGCTAAATAGCATTCGTTGCCTGCTATTCGTGTTTGGCAAAGGCGCGGAATGCTGTTGGAAGCTGCTCACCCAATCCCGTTCACTGATGCCGTCAAGTGACATCGACACTGAAAACTTCAAACACCTGTGATTGCGACGACAAAAACAACAACAACAACAACAACAATAACAGCAACAACAACGTCAATGTCAACTTAATTTTGCTAGTTTAGTCGTTGAGTGGCGGCGTCTGTGTGGCAAATTAATTGACACTCTGCCAAAATGTTTGCCCAATATTATTGGCATTGGAAATTGTTGGTTCAAGATCACTGACTAAGTGAATAAGTGGTTTGGTAGAGCTTGTATATACTAGATACACATTTATATAAAAGCAAATACGTATAGTTAGATACACATGTGCATAGATACGTTTTATGATATTGAAAGACATGTATATATCCTATATTTAGGAATAGATATTCAAGTTTAAACTAAGTTAATCTATTTAGTTTGTGAAGCAAGTTCGATTGATTAAGAAACTGTATAAGCTTTGGGCTCAGAGGTTTGTCACGATGCTCAGACTCTTTAGTTCGATTCTCTTCTTTCGATTCAATATAAAATTGTCATAGGAATATTTGTTATTTTGTTGTTGTTGTTAAAGGGAGCATCAATAGATGCATACTTAATGCTTGATAAGAGTTACACAATGCATAACCTTTTGGGGTATAGATCAACAGTGAGTCAAATAAGTAAATTCCAAACAATTGCAAATATTTATGACAAAACAGAAGAAACATTTTATCAACCAGTAAATTGAACAAAGGTTATGCGAGAAGGGGGAACAAAATATGCGGTTCGTTTGTCAGTGCATGTTTTGCAGGACATGGCCATTACCAGGTTGTTCACATGTTGGGTGCATGTTGGTGGCCCGTTGTCTGCCAGTGTTGCGACTAGCAGCGACTAGCATAGGAATAGGAGCAACGGGGCAACATGGCCAACGTGGTCAGACTTTAATCCATTGGCCAATAGACGACTACAACTCGCTACCATGGTTGCTGTCCGATATTAACATGCGGCTGCTGCAGCTCAGTGCAACTGACAAAATGGCCGGTTGACTCATGGCCACCGTCAGTTTCTGCATGCTTCCCACACTTACTCACTCCTTTTCCACCGTCTATTTCCTGCTAGCGTCCACAGCTGGCTTCCTGTAAGTGATCAATGTTTGTCTATGCTGCGCGCTGCCTCAAAAAGTATGCTACACGCCAGGGCATTGGTCATTTGTATCCCCACAGTCCACTGTCCACAGTCCACAAAGTCCAGAGTCCACACGCAGTGCAGCGTTCACGTTGCGCGTCAGCGGCGCTCTTGTTGTGCACTTGCCACCCGAAATTGCCATTGTAAACATGCATAAATTGTTGCATACTTTTGGGCTGAAGTCGTCTGCTGCTCGGTTCCAGTTGCTCGGCCATTGCTTAGCTCCTGATTATGTTTACAGAGCTTCCCCTTTCCTACAAACTCGTTAAATGCCAGTGACTTATTTGCTTCAACTTTCACGTGTGTGTGTGTGTGTGTGTGTGGGTGCAACACGATGCATGCCCCTGATCAGCGTGTCCTCTCATAAGTATGCCTGAAACCTCACTGCAATTCAAAATATGTTTAAATAGTCTTTTTGCCAGACTACTTAATGCATATAGTTACTAAACGTGTCTTTGAGTTTTTATTTTGAGCTCGGAAATTAAAATCCTTGGGGTCTGGGAATAATTCCATCTCTTCTAAATATTAATATTTAAGTTGGTGTTATGCTCCTACATTTTATGCTCTTATTTGTTGTATTTATTCAGAGTAAGTTGTTGATTTATTATTAATTAAAAATTGCATATGTTTTCTTTATAGATTTATTAAAGCTTTCTATAAATAAATGTTGAAAATCATTGAACTGCCGTTTCATAATCAAAGTAACAAGACTCAAGCATAGAATTAGACTTCTGATTCTTTTACTGCTACAACAAGTTTACATTTATATAAACTTACTAAGCTATAATAATTTGTATCAGAAAATGCTGAACGCTTAGATGAATGGTTAGCATTCTCCATAAGTATATTCTGCTAATAATTGATAGTGTTGATAAGTAGATTATATTTAGGCCAGTTCCTCTATTTGTCTATCTGTTTATACTTTGTGTATGAATAGTGCTACAAATATTTATATTTGTAGTTAAATTTAGACAGAAATGCAGGAACTTTCGGCTGAAAATATCTTTTATATAAGAAAGGTTTGCTATTTTTATGATTATGTGTATCAACTGAAACTATTATATGCTTGGTATTCTGAGAATTTCCATTGCAGTTAGCCGACTATAAAATCGGAAGAATATGTTGTAAATGTAACTTTTCCTATTGCAGATACAATGTATCATACATAAGTTGAAAAAGTCTTTATTAAATCGAAGCAAACATAGCAATACTATTCAATATACGTATACAAACTGCGACGATATTAAATCTGAGATTCTCCAAACTTAGCTTATATCAAGTTAAATCTATTTAAAGAGTTATTTTCTTTCTTACATAATCTTTCTGTTATTTTCACTATGGTTCACAGATAGTTTCGGTTAGTATCAAACGCACATAATGCAACTCGAATTAAATACGCTTTCTATAGTTGCTCTTTTGTACTTTTTACCCCATTTGATATTCTACTTCTGCTCTTGCTGTTTATATTCACATTCATGTTGCCAGGGACTTAATCCGGAGTCTTGGTTTCCCCTTTTTAACGCTTTCCCAGCGGGTTGTCGTTATAATTTGCTTACACCTGCTTGCTAACGGTATGCCATCGTCATATAGTTTAACTATAATATATCCGTTAGTCGCTTCCGCACGCCACTTTTAACATTAAACTTTTTCTCCCCTCTGTAGAAGAAGATACCCACACTTTCCCGGTTGCATCGATGCTGGGCATCACCTTTCCATTCATACCTTTTGCCACCTTTTGTGGGTGCTGTTGTACGTGTTGTACAAATGCACACGCTCCACGCTTAATTTCTCAATAATGCCGCCAACAAAACTCGAAAAATTTGCCTGATAAGCGCTTTTCTCGCCTTGCTTCGGCTTCTTTCAGTCGGCGGCCCCAAGCTAATAAAAGACACACACACACACACACAGGGAGAATGAGACGAAAACACTTTCCCTGGATACTCGAAACGAACGGAGAACCCAGACATTTTATTGGCCTGGCTAAAAGTAAGGTGTGAGGGGTCTGGTTGCGTTGCGGTCGAAACGCCGCCTGGTGTGCAATGAAAATAATAAGAACACTGCTCGGTCTGCATTTGAAGTTTAAGCGTTGAGCAATTAAAGAAACCCAAACCAAAAAATGAAAATAAAAATCAAAGGAAACAGAGACAGAGACAGAACAAAAAGAAATTTGCTCAACTGCATTTTAAAGGCAATTGCGGTGCCCATTGAAATTAAGTTCAACTCGATTCCATACCGAAAAGTTGCCAACGCTGACGCTTGATTTCTTTCTATATAATAATTGCATACTTTGCGGCGCAAGAAGTGCAGAAATTGGAGATTGAATAGCAGCTGGCGGGAATGAAGAAAGGGGATATACTGGCTTTGCCAACCGCAGAGAGCCGCCAATATTTACACTTAAAGTTTGCGTGTTAAGTGGATAAATTAATTGCTTGGAATTGTTTCATACAGCTTAAGATTCTTGCGAGGGCTGCACAAGTTGCAAATTGCAAACCGCATAAATAAGACAGCGGAAATTGAGAGAATAAAGTACTGAAATTTCAGCATTGAGTAGTTGTTCAGTCTATTTTCCTATTTGAATTTATTAAAGATTAAGATTCTAATTTGTTCTTCTTATTGAGATCATATAAAAAGACAAAATATATGAATATACTTATTTTTATACAATCTGCAACTTTTGTAAATTAACTTTCGATATATCCACAAATTTATGCCCAATTGATAGCCTATTAATTAATTTTTTCCCTCTGTTGCTTTGTCAATTTATTTTTACTAAATATACGCCTAACCAGTCTTAACTGCATTTGCTTGAATAATTATTATATATATTCATTGCATTAAATCGAATTGAGGTTAATACTCATACGCCACGTATGCCAAATGATAATTACATATTGTTTGCCATTTTTATATTGAACACAATGTTTTAATATTTTTCTTTAATTCGATTTAAGCCTGTCTGATAATATTTAAACTGTATGAAACTGAGAAATAACAAATAATTAGAATGGCGGTAACGAAAGTATCTCATGATTTTGTTTACAAATGGACACAGGACGGGAATTAGTTGACCAACAAAAAACGGGGGAAAAATCAACGTCAGAACTGCCATGGCACACGATACATGTTCTAGTTGCAGGGATGCAGGATGTGAGGATACAAGGATTCACAGGACGGCTGCAACAGCTGCTGGAAGTTTCATTAACCTTAGCTGTCAGTTTACAATTTTCTAAGCCCTTTTCAAAAATAATCAAAAAATATGGCTATGTCAATCTGCTTCGATGTCAGCCACGTTAATTAAAACCAAACTGGTTCAGTCGCTTTCTTATTGTCGGTTATATATATATTATGGCTTGCAAACATTTTATTATACTTAGAGTTGACAATTAGTTTATTTGTATCACTTACCTTAAACTGTTTTAGATTTAGAACAGAGTACGTCATAAAATTGAATGGATTGCTTAAAAATTTGATTGGAATTGACTTTTCTAATATTTTTGTAAGGGTAAATACACATACTAACATAACATATTTGGGTTAACTGCGAGAATGTTTAAGCTTGGATATTCATGTGGAATACTGCGATTATTGTACTTTTAAAGTTATCTTCTAGATTTGTTATTTTCTTATTTATAATTTTCCTTTAAATATGTAAATAAAATATAACATCTTCTCTGAATTCCATGGGTGTAAGAGCTGAAAACAGTTACCTCTATTTTCATTCATCAAATTAACAAAAAAAAAATTAATTTAAATGTTAAAATGAGTGCATTCCCATGCCAAACATTGTTTTACTTGAAATGCAACGCTTTCCTGGCATAACTTCAATTCGGAAACAATTTTAATTAAGTTTCTTTTGCTGCCGTGTGAAACAAGCTCTAACGAAAAAGCGCAATGCTGTAAAATGGAGCGTCCAAAAGGCAAAAGTTATTATTTGCCTTATAGACACATGCATCAAGGGCAAATCCGTTGAAGGAGAGATAGAGAGAGAGAGAGAGATGGGGCGACAGATAGAGAGAGAGAGAGAGAGAGAGATAGGAGTCTAGTGAAGTGAAGGTTGGGTCTGAGTTTTTGTTTGTGTTTCATGTTTTCGAACGTGAAATTGTTCGGAAGTAATTTTGTTTACCTTTTATTTTGCGGTAATTGTTTGCATATGCAGCTGCTGAAATTGTCCCCCAATGAATAACAAATATGCTGCGTTACACTTACACGAACAGACACTCATCTCCCTATTCATGCCCAGCAGCTAACCAAACAGCCTTAAGCTGGCAATGGGCTGCAGCAGCCATAGAGACAACAAGAAGCGGAAACGGAAGTGCGTGCGCGTGCGAGCTGAAAAGCTTTTTACTCCAGCGCAAAGTGCAGCGACAGTAGAATGGGGATGTTGGGGGGGGGGGGGGGAGACGCAGAAGAGAAATACAAGTCAAAATGGCGACGGCAACCACAGTTTGTTTTTAGCGTTCGTTGGCGCTTTGATAAAGTGCAGCCACGCAACATAAACAAAGTGGATACTCCTGCATGTGCCTGGCTAGCCACGCTCAGTTTTGCCCCTGTCCCTGCTTCTCCTACCCTTGCCCTTGCCCTTGCTCTTGCCCTGCCCTGCCACCTGGCAGTACCGAAAACCAGAGTTGCAACCCAAACGGACCGCATTTCGTCGCTGCTCGGTCAGCCTCTCAGCTGTACTCAGGCTAACAACTGTCAGGCCAAACTCCACCTAGCTGCGTCCCGGCTATCAACGCGGTGGGCGTGGCAGTGCGTGTTTTTGCGCTTGAAGTGCTTTCGGTAGCCCTTAATTGAAATGCATGTGGTGCCAGAGCCGATGTCGGTGCCCGCTGCGCCAGGACTCGATGCGGGAGTCAGTGAGATTGCCGACGGCGTTGGCTTCTGTTCCCTGTCCAAATAGGCTAAAGGTGTTTGGCTAGTTTCTCGATTTTGAATACCCTACAATTGGGGGAGTCGCAAACAAATACATTGACATTGGCAACGTTTACAATAGTGTTATAAAAGTTCGCAAGTTTAAGTCTAAGATAGATTTGCACAAAGTAATAGTACTCCATTTTACCATTTCACTGCGAGCCCATTCATAACTCAATAGAAATATACAAAAAGACCAGGCTACATTTAAGAAAAATTTAGTTAGTCAAGCAAACTATAAAGTTCACATTAGTTATTATGCAAATTTGAATATATTTTCTTGGTTTTTAATTCATATTCTTATTGTGAGCATATATAAACTCATGGTTCCCAGAATAAGCTAAAGGTTATAATAATAATAAAATATGTATCCTAATTGATGTTTGCTAACAAAACAAATGCTAATATTAAATAATAACTAATTATCAAAACATGATCTCAATTGAAAATACATAATGCCTGCAAACTTATTTTGTTTTATACCGAAACAATTCCCTATTAAGTTAATTTGAAATAAATTTGCTATGCATAACATTTGCAGTATAAGGAACAAGATTCCTCTAACCAAAATCGCAACGTAATAAGAGTCTTGTGCTTGAGTATAATTGTTCAATCCTTAACATAACAATTGCTTGATATTTTCTTTATGCAAAATAATATATATATTTACATATGTAAATGATTATCATCGTGTAGATCTGTAGCTCGTTTAGTACTGATATATATCACGTATACGCATATGGTACAGCTGACATTTGCTATAATTTATTATATGCTTTTGATAGAGTATTTTCAATCGGGTGTTAAACAAGTTTAATTTTCCTTTAGCGTTTTTTCCCTAACTCTTGCTATTTCGGCGACTTTTGCCTGGGCAGACGCGTTTTTCCCTTCCTGTTGTTTTCCTCCAACTTGCACACTCTTTTCACACACATGTATGTGTGTGCATGTGTGTGTGTTTGGGTGTGTGAGTGTGTTTGTGTGTGGGTACGTATCTGTATGCCCGAAGTTTTAACACGCACATTTAGCCGCGTGTATTTCAAGAGGTTTTCCCACATTTACTTGCTTGACAGCCAGCGGCTATGGCAAATTCTAATTTATTTGCAAACTATGTAACGCTTTTCTTCTTCTTCTATACATTTCTAAGGGTCGCATCCCTATGGTGAGCATGTGTGTGTGCGTGTGTGTGTTGAGGTGAGTGTGAAAGCGTTGATTAAAACTGCACAAAAAGATACGTTGTTTTATACATAAATAAAGTTGAATTGTTTTCGCCTGGGGTTATGATAAGCAAAGTAGAGTAAAAGAGTTGTAAATTATTATGAAAATTCAATGAAAATTTAATATAAATAATATAAATATTAGTAGATGACAGCCAAATTTGAATAGATAATAAAATGTAAGTAATTTAAATGACACTGTCGCTTTCAAGCTTTGAATTTGTTATTTAATGTCTTGATATTAAGTGATATCTTAAATATTACTTAGTTCAAATTAGTTACTGATATTTATTTTCGAAAAATAATAGTTATAACTTAATAATAAATACGACAGAAACTGCCTTAGCCCTACACACTTCAATTTAATCCAAAAGCACTTAAATATATTGCTGTCCTCTACAGATTTCCTCAATAACTCACTTCCATATGCACACAAGAAAAGAAAGAGAAATGGGAAGAGACATAGAGAGAGAGAGAGAGAGAGAGAGAGAGAGAGGAGAATATTGTAAACTTTAGAATATCGCTGAATGCATGTCTTTGATAATACTTACTGGTACTTAATGCCCAGACTTACAATGGCAGAATGCCTATCAACTCAACCATTCTGTAAACATCAGTCGGCTTATGGCAATGGCATAGGCAACACACAGAGTAGGAAAAAACATTTTACGAAGACTTAAAAACTTTTGTACTGAAAAGCCAAAAGCCAACGCAGCTCGGGCAATGCAATCAATGGCTTAAACTATGAGCCAAGCTAGGGCAAAGGGGTGATGGCGAGGGCGAGGGCGAGGGCGAGGTAAGGTCTGACTTGGTTTATGGTATGGCAAAAAAGTCAAATGTCTAACAACTTGTCATACAAGGCACACAAACAAAATGCAGGCCAGAATTTTATAACAATTTTTGCTGTTTTTGCAACCTAACAAAGCGTTGGGGCTGTGGCAAAGTAAACAGTGCACAAAATGTGGCAAGTTGTCGGGATGTCGATACGATGATGCGTTTGCATCTGCATGCGTCGTTGGCCTGGCTGCTGTTTCAATTTAGCTGACGAGAAATTGATAAAATTCAATAAAATAATATAAAGCAGACTGAGTTGTGAGCACTCTTTCGTTACTCGAGCACCAGGTGGGGTGACTGCAAAATATCGAAGTGATAATAAAAGGAAAGGTATCGCAATCTATACTTTTATATATTTGTAGATTAAAAACACTTTGGCTCATAAAATTATAACTAAGCTTAATAAAAATGAAGTCAAATGAAGTCAAATAACTATTTCTTTCTTATCAATGGAATTATTTATTCAGAAACAAGAACTTGGTGTTATTTGACTGAGAAATCAATTAGTATGCAAGAAATAGTATACATATTATTATGATTAAAGTAATTAATGTGTACACAGTATATGCTAAAAGGATAACACTCTCTCCGTAAGGGTATATCTTTATTGAACTGCATCTCCTTCATATACTTACTTCTACTTGGTCTCGTCTGCCTTTTAAGTAATATGAAAAAGATGCATTGCATTTTTCATGTTCTGCAAAACTCAATTGCACGAATACCATATACATATATACACACACAATACTGACACACCCATATACCACCTAGCTGTGTGTTATATGAAAAACATTTGCGCCTACAAGTAGGCAATATATTTACGAGTACAACCATCTGTGTGTTTGCGCACATGTTGATTTTCCCTCAGTGCGTTAATGTTTATCTCTGGACTTGCACAAAAATTCCAAGAAGAGAGTACAACAAAATTACCATACTCTCTTAGTCAACATAAAATAACAAAACATTTTATATTAAGTTTTGAATATATATCTATTTTAAAGAAATATTTATTGATCAAATTATATTTAGAAATACGTAATAACTTATTTAAATTGTATTAAAAGGTTGGAATTAGAGATCTGACACAAAGATATCTAACATAACTAATAAATAGGCTTCTTCTAAACACAACATTACATAAATATAGAGACAAATGGGATTTCCCATAAAATCAAAGATATGATAAATATAATAATATAAATTTCTTTCTTAACTGGAATTCTGATATTTGAAACCATTTGCATGCTTTAGAAAGTGTACAACGAATGCGTTTTATTGGCACTTGCACTTCTTTAAAGTTTTCTATATGAAAACATGTATGCAGATTGTATGTGTACCCCACAGTGTTTAAGTGCTGTCCATGCTTGTATGTGTAAATGCGCATATGAAGTGGGGTAAATATTGTTGAGGCTGCTAACAAAGAGGGGATTGAGGGGCGTGAACTGTGACATAGCCCAGAGTTGCGAACTGCGAGCTGCGAGTTGCGAGCTGCGAGGCATCATAATGCTAATGATATTTGCTTTAAAGAATGACAACAGAGGGAGGGAGACTGCGAAGGGGAATCAGGTGGAAGCCATGAAGCAGCTGCTGTTGTGACTTTAGTTGATGAAAAACTCTTTAGAAATGCATTAGCCATGTTGCGCGACTTGTTGTTGGTCAGCTTTTTTTTTACACTATCTCCATCTACTTTCCACCTTTTCTCAACTTGCGGGCGGAGTTTTTGTTTTCACAGTTTTTCACAGTCAATTGGTCACTGCATTTCGGAGGAATGAAGCGTCTCTAATGCGTGTTAGTTAGATGGATAGTTAATTGAATTAACGCTGTATATTTTTGCTCTTTAATATTTCACACAATTTCGGCAATTAAATAAGCAATATTATTATACAATGTCTTGTTTATCGCATTAGAAATAATCTAAGGTAAAGTAAAATAAAGCAAACTCAATTGTCCTTAAGTGGATAAGTCTGTCCTAATACTATTTAGGTAATTTAAAGCATATCTTAAATGCTTTGCAACAAAATATCAAATGACAAGTGCTGTTGACTGACCACTGAATACAAAACCCTAACAATTCATATTGCAAATTAAATAGCTAATCCAAAAGCTGGCCATAGTTAAATACCAAAATTAATATTAAATATGCACCAATGCGGCAGCAATTATATTATTATTTGTATGTGTCTAAAACAACTGGCAAACTGAGCAAATAATAATGAGAATAATAATAATTGACAGCTCATTTGATTTTAATCATTTTGCAAAATAGAGTTTAAAGAGCATTCATGCTACATACTCAAATTCGAGTTCAAATCAGGCAGCCGTGAAATATGCAACACATTTTACAATCAATATATTCATAATGTTCTCACACAACAGCATGACGACTATTGTCATAGGTCAGCAATTTAATATACAAATACTTGTGCTAATGTTTTCATGATAATCACATTGTTTGATTTTATAAACGCGCGATAGTGTGGTTTTCCTCAGTTAGATAGATAAGGAGTACTTAACGTCGGAATACCCAGCATATTCGATCTTTTTTTACTACAATTATTGTCATTTTAAAATTGTATTGTGAAACATATCAATTGTGCTAAATATTCACTATCGAAAATCTGAAATATCGAAATATATTTACGACAATTTTAGTTAAATATTCATTTCAGAAATCTATTTAATTTGAGTCGTAGAATTATTTACTTGCACAAAAAGCAATCACCATATCAATCAATCTTTACAGCAACTAAAATACCAACTGAATTACCGTTACATATGATTACAGTGGCACTTGATAAACACTCGACGGTTGTAATTAAATCATTATTAAGTTCAAGTATCCCATGTAAGACTCATCTATGTACATCTATGAACCCAACACTCAACACTTTGGGGTCTCGAGTTGAGTTAGAAGGGCGTTTCGATGATTGGGGCGTGGGTATCGTAACAATTATCAGCGACGAGCTGGCGACACTTGACGATAATATTCCCACATTCCACTTCCCATTAGCCCCTCACATCCCACAGGGGTGCGATAAAATTTTGTTGCCTAGTGTAATGCTTAACGATTGTATTCATTGACTGTCTAACGATTTTGTTGAGTAGGCTAATGTGCCAGCCTCACATTGAGTGAGCCTATGATGCGAATGTGTGTGCCGATTGAGTGTGGCAAAGTGTGTGTCAGATAGTGTGTGTGTGTGTGTGTGTGTGTGTGTGTGTGTGTGTGTGTGTGTGTGTGTGTGTGTGTGTGGGTAAGTGCGTATCATGCTTAGCGAGCAGTATACGTGAGAGCAACAATCGCACATTGAATCGACATGATTCACAGGCAACCAATCGGTCCCCAATCATTACTTGAAAGGCATTTGCTCAACTGCCGATCCAACTAACGTAGACTTCCTCAATATTTGCAATCAATATAAATAATTTTTAGGAAATATAAATATATATTTCAACTGCTGTCATCGTTTAAAAGATGATTCATAATGAAAAGAGGTGACTAAAATATAATATATGTACATCATCCGTCGATTTCCTAACCATACTCAATAATTTTATATTTTAGTATTCTTTATTATGTTATACTCTATTTAAGTATGTACTTAGGAATCTTCGTAATCTCTACCAAGTTGTATGAGAAGAAATAAACTGTAAACAGTATTAAGTTGGAAAAGCAGTCGTAAATATATATTTAGTAATATCAAAAGCATCTTTAATATACACCTGTATTGGTAAAATTTATGATAAAAAAGAAATTAATTTAAATATTGTTTTCTTTGGAAATACGTTATTCACAAAAATTATAATAAAACGATTATAGTATAATCTTATATACTATTTACTTTTTATTTATAAATCTAAAATATTTTTGAAACAGAGATAAGAGCTGGTATAATAGTAAAAAAGAAATACGTACATATACACTTAATATACGAAATTCTGTATTTATACCCTGTGCGGGTATATTAAGTTTGTTAAAAGTATGTGACAGGCAGAAGGAAGCGTGGCCTACCCCATAAAGTATATACATTCTTGATCAGCATCAATAGCCGAGTCGATATAGCTAATTCCGTCTGTCCGTCTTTCCGTATGAACGAAAGGATTTCAGAGATGTTAAGAGCTAGAAGCTTGAAATTTACCTCCCAGCACTGTTAATATTTACAGGCAGATGAAGTTTATCTTTAATTTTTTATGCCATGCCCCCTTCGCTCACAAATCAAGAGAAAGCTCATAACAACACACAACATAACATCACATGATGAGAATCTGAGCGGGTGCCTCTAGAGCCACAGGGTATATTACAGTCGGGGTCACAACTGTTCGGCTTGCTTTAGATTGTCTTTGTTCGGAATACACACAGACAGATTGTACTTTGTTTTGGTCTCGTCGCTCGAACAGAAGTTCCCCATGGTTTCTATGCGTCGGGCTATCAGACAGGAGGGAAATTCCAATAAATAAGTATTGGTATTTTTTTTTATCAATTCTCTATGCTATAAATACTCAATCAGCTGAAGTCAACAGTTTAGTATTAAATAAGAATAGAGACTGAATACTATAGGCGTTGCGGGAAAAAATGCCTAACGTAGCTGCCTTAAAGTTGGGACCTGGACTACCCATTGATGAGCTGGACTATCCGCTGAGCAGTCTTCTGGTGCTGGATCATTTGGCGTTGCAGCAACAAATCAATGCAAATTTCATCTTACACGCGATTACGAACTATAAAAAATCACCGTTTGAACGCAAGACTCTGGTCTTTATTGACAAAAAATGGCAGGGTCTGCAATTGCTGTGGCATGAGTTCCGGCGTCGGGACAAGCAAATACGACGTGACTACAAGAATACGGAGCCGCAGCACGGATATTTTCAGCAGGAGCTGTACGCGCTCGTCCATGAGAAATATATGGCGGCCCGTGGTCGCATAGGCCGCGACAAAAGGAATCTGCTCAAGTGCACAGTTTCCCAGGCGGAACATGTTTACTGAGGCCAAGAAGGCGGATGGTGAAGGCCAAACAGCGGAACAGAGACTAAGTATTGGATAAGTTCTCAACTGAAACATACCCTAGATACAGTTCCTAATCAACACACAGTATACTCAATGGTTTAACCGATACATTTCGTTTATAACTATACACACATACTAGGCTTAGTTATAATATTTACCCAATCGATTTATAAATAATATTTAAAAATTCAGAACTTAAACACCTTCTTTAACTGTTCAGTGTAGGGAGTAAAATGTGCAAGAATTGTCAACATATCTTATTTGTATTGATATGACGGATAAATGGAAGTTTATTGCAGATATTGTTTAAATATATCAAAAGAGGCAACGACTCATTGATATGTGACCCCTACTCTGTAGCAAATACAATCTTTTGCCACTTTGATATTGTTGAGTTTAATTTCTCTGATGCAACTTTAATCAATCAATCTGAAGATTATGAAAGTTGATTGATAACTGTGTCATTTTATGTTATTGTTTAAAGCAAAATTGTCCTGTCATACTCACAAGCGTTCATGCTGACTTTGTCATACTAATAACATATGTATTTAGGTACTTCACGTCTTACTCTTCCACTGACACGAGACATGACAGAGACCTTGACTTAATGTCTTTGCAGTTGCACTTTCGGTAATGACATCGACAATACCAAATTTTGCACTATCATTCAGTCATTTAAAGAAAGTGATTGTCAGTTTAGAGTTTATATTTATTTATTACATCATTCTATTGTTGCTCAGGCATGTATTTAATTTGTTATAAGATAGACTAAGTGCTCATGCCTCGATTCGATTATATCATTCTAGGAATAAGATTTTGAGTTAATAGCTTGATATACTGCTTTAAGTATTGAATACTTTGTAGCCTACCACTCCAAAATTAGTAAGCTCGACGTAATTGGGGAATTCCTAAAATCACTTCACACGACGCATACTATTTTTGAACTTTTGAATTAGTAAGGGGTTCACGTTGATAAGATTGGGTACATGGTCGAATACATATTGTATATGTACTGCCAGCAAATGGTTGGCGATGATGTGGAATCCGTAATGCCTTGTGGGAAAATCCCCTTATCGGTAATTGAGGGCTTATCACAATGTGGGTAATTGCCAGAAATGCTCACAAGCATCGAAATAAATTATTGGTTTATTAACTTAGAATTTAGCTGTCCATTGAACACTCAATTAATTTTCGTTTTCATATTTCTTGTTTGCCTTTGAGCCACAAAACAATTGTCTTAGCCAAATAATGTGCTAAACAGCTAATAAATCTGACCACAAAACAAACTAATTCGATAATTTGTTCTGGTCTAAAAGCAATCGCCAAGTTAGTGCCTTGTTTGTTCTTGTCTATTGACCACAGTTTTGTTGCTTTGTGTGTTGAGTTCGAACCTGGCTTATTCCATAAAAAGGCAGCGGAATTGAGTGAAAAAAGCACTAAACTGAATTAGCAACACAAACTTATGTGGTGGCTAAATGGGTTTTTCACATTCTGTCAGGGAGAGAATTGAGGATAGTCGTTGTGTTGTGTTTAAGTGTGTTAAATAATAAGTTGCTAAAATTTTAGCAATTCGTTTTCTCATAATAATAGCGAAAACTGTTTTGTATATTTTTCTGAGATATATTTTGCATTATGACTTCTACTTAATTTTATTTATATAATTTTTATTTTAGGAACAATTAAATAATCTAAAGTATCAAGTCAACAAAAAAATATAAAAAATCTACATTTCGTATAGCATACTTTTAGGCTTACTTTTTATTCTCTAACAATATATTTAAAAATGTTTAGATTTCAGTTAAAAAATACCAATAATAATATTGATTCTATCTGTATCTGTATCTTAACATGTAAAATTGGATACACTGAATCTCATCAGTTGACTGATTACAGAAAGACGATGCGAACGATACCAACACATTTATACAGACATCATGTGCGAGCGCTTACTAGATTTATCGAGACAAATGGTTAAAGCAAAATAAGAAATACATTTATCTAGAGAAGAACGAAGGTAAAATAGTCAAGTCGAGCTACTGCGTTACATCTAGGCTGTGTTAAAAAAGGAAAAATAATAAAATAAAAAGAAATAAAGGCATACTTTAGAGTGGCACAGAGCGAACTTTAATAAGATTTATTAAGTCGCGTAGGCGAGACTCCCACCGAGGTCCCCAGGCCCAACATTTGGCGGCTCCTTGGCAGTGTCTTACCAAATGGCAAATAAGCAGCAGCCACACAACAGCCGGGGAATGGAGGAGGGTTTGGGAATGGGATTGGACCAGGCCAAAGAAAGGCGTCTGTCTGTGCGGCGTTGTAAATATTTGTTACTTAACTCTTGCCGCCGACTTTGTTTGCCTTTTCTGCTGTTTGTTGTCTATTTATTTTCGTGTTTTCTTTACTGCCTATCTATCTATCTATATATCTTTATTTATATCACTCTCTCTCTCTCTCTCTCTCTGCTTATATTTTTACTGTTTATTTTGCAGCTAATAAAGAATTGATGTGCTTTCTCTTACTGACAATGAACTTATGCCGGTACCTAGGAAAAAAAGTGAAGTTTACAAGCCTGCTTTAAAAATTGGTATCTGCTGAATAGGCTACTGAAATAGATGAAGGATGATATAAAAAGGATAATGATATGTAATTCGATTTACATTTGAAAAAGAAGAAACCCAATGTCGAATTAAATATGAAACTAAATGTATGAAAATGATAAGAAATAAGAAAAAACCAATAAGAGTTAAAGTATATTGAACAAAAGAAATTGCGATTCAATTTGCATTGAGAAGAATTCCCATTTAAAACATAAAATGTAGAAGTAAAAGAAACTGAATTGAGTTAATAAATAATAAAATAGTCGAATATAAAGAAGATTATCTTATTATTTAAACATGGTAAGTTTAGACTGAATAGTTTTCTTATAAAATCAAATTTGTGATAACTCTAATTCTATAGTTTATATAATAAATATATAAAAATTTATAGAATAAATAATCTATATAATATGAGTCAGTAGGAATACTAACTTGAATAGCAATAGCGTTTAATAAAGAACATTGACTGCAATCAATTGCCAACACTTTGGTAACGTTTTGTTAGCGTTTTGTTAGCGCTTTGTTTTTGTGTATGTCATAAAAAGCAAATTTAATAAATATTTTGGCTTACAGCAGGAGTTGAAGGGGAGTTGGCGGCTTCCACGCAACAATCTCCATTGAATCGACCCAACGAGCGTCATATAAAATTGATGTTCTGTCGTCTGGTCCCGAATCGGGTCGGCCCTGAACCTCAGCAGCCAGCCAGGCGAACCACCTGGCCGACAGCAGTCCCAGATCGCCTGGCCATCGTTTCCATCCCTCTCACGACTCCCCGTCTGACTCTCAGCACCGCTCCGCACACAGTAAATAATGTAATAATCTGGCCGGGTCGTGGTCTCCCTGCGTCCCATAAACTGAAATTTATGCACAAAATTCAATTATGCTTAAAATGTGGTTAATAGGCCGACTGGAGGGGTGGTTGCCTGCCAACAATGGCCACCCCTGGGAGGGATCTGCTGCCGAATCTGCTATGTTACCCGACCACATATGAGAGTGCGGCCTATACAATGATATTCATCATATGTGGGCGACGCGGTTCTCTCGAAAATTAGATATTGTTATGTTGTTATTTAATAACAATATAATCTGCCGTTGTCGTCATCGTTATTGTCATGTTCTTATGTCTTGTTGCTGAGAAGATTAGAACAATAAAACTCCTTTTGAAACTTTTTAAGAGAGTTTGACACTGTGTCCATGTGATGTGATTTGTTGAAGGTAAATGTTGTCAATGATAACACGTACTACTCTTCATAGATTACTATTCTATATACTTACGAATATGCTTAGAGAGTTGCAAAATCAAGTTAAATAAAATGTAATAGATTAGGAATTATTAAGAAATTAATAAATAATCGGGTACATATTAAATAATATTGCTGAAAATTGCCAAGAAATAAATACAGGCTTTTAAGAAATATAAATAAAATAAGCGAAGAATATATTCCCATATTCAGCTGATGGGATTGCCGCTATATAAATCCCTGGTTTCTGCGATGCAAACATCAAGGCTTCTTTCACTTAACCACTTGACATTCCTCTCCTTCTCGTCAATATTCCCCATCCGCAATTCCTCCCTATCCATCGATTCCTACAGCAGCATGCCACACGACGATGATAAGGAAACAAATCCGTGTACATGATGCGAACACATGAAAACAAATACAAGAAATCGTTGTAGGGGCAAAAGGCGAAGAGAGAACTCAGCTAAAAACTTGCAAAATGATTTTAAATGGCAAACGAATCCGAGACACACACACACACACGTACACTCATCCCTGCTTGACATTGGCTTGATCTTGTTAAGATAGAGTTGACGTTTGCCATCTTGCAAATATTAACAAGAGAAAAATATATAGAAAATATATAGAGAATTATCTCAGTTACAGAGGGCTTTTAAATGATTCCAAACTATCTTATATTGGCAAATAAAATACATATAAGGTTTTGTTTAGTTTTATTATATGAAATTCTGACAAAATACCGAACCGATAGTTGTACTTTCGTTTTCATTATTATATATATTTATACTTAATACTATCATATTTTTAACAGACACATAATCGTTACTATTATGCTTAAATAACTTATGATCGTTTTCTCGTTTGGTGTGGCAGCAAATGAAGTAACAAATTCAAAACTACATACTTTGCACTGGGAGCATTAAAGTACATAGGAAGACAACAAAACATGGTAAAAATGTAGACGAAACGCTTGCAGGCTGTCTGCATTCTTTGGCGCTGTATGTGTAGCCTTGGCCGGCATCTTACTCTGTCCCCCGATCCCATAACTCCTCCTCCGGATCCACGAGTAGTGGGAGAAGCCATGCTGTGCCTTTATTATAAGGACAACGTGCGTCATTTTCTTGCTTTGTGTTGCTCCATTTTCTAGCTGTGCTTTTCTATTTCTTTTTCTTCTTTTTTTTTTTTTTAATCTAGTCGGAGATATTTTTCTTTCAATAATGGGGAGTCTTGTTACCTCCGTTGTCAGGCTGTGTTGTGTGTTTCGCCCGCTTTTCTATTTGTCACCCAGATAAGTGTTTTGTAGTTTTTCCTTTGATATGCTCAGCCAGCGAGCTGGCAAAACCAAATCCAAATCTTAACTGCAATGTGCTACGTGCCTCGTGGCCGTGGCCCCAACATCACAATGAAGGAGAACCAACCAACAGTCATGTCATGTGTGTGTGCCCTGTCTTCCGTACGAGCTCCCTTTTTCCCTTTGGCTCTTGGATTCTGTCACACTACTGCATGCGGCTTGCTGCTTGCTGCTTGCCCCATTTTGAAGTCAGTTCCATTCAACTGGCAACTGGCAACTTGCAACTTGCAACTGGCAACTGTCTTTAAGTCCTCAGGTCTGCACACATCCAACGTCCTTCGAGTTAAGTGAGTTGAGACGCTGGCGAACAACTTCAAATCTGCAGTAATAGATATCAACAACTTTGAGCAGCACAAGCACTCCAACTACTATTCGTACTCCTACAAGGACGAGTAGTAGAAGGACTGGCAAGACACCCATTGAGTCCTTGTCTGTGCTGCGGGTTCACTTCAATAGATTGTTCCTTGCCCGTTTTTTGTGCGTTAAATTAAAAATGAACTTTGGCAGCTCAAATTCATGGTCATGTTCACTTTTTGCCACAATTTCTTTTCTGGTCAGCTCAACTGGTCGCCGTTTGTCTTGTCTATGTACCGACAACTCCCCTCCAGTTCTCCCACCGTGTCTCTTTATCCCTGTCCCTTTGCTTGTCCCACACACATCATGTCTAATGCCTTGTGGCAAGTTACTCTGTGGTTTTGTTAGTTAGTTGATAAGATAAAGCTACATATTTCGTGTGTGCACAGATTGCCATTGTCCCTCAGAGATTGACAAAGAAGCGAGTGAGTGGCATTAACTTTAAACAGTTCCAACAGGATTACAGCTTTTCAAGGACCTGAGCATTTTTTTATAATTATCTTCGAAAAATAAAGAAACAATTTATTGTTATTATTTCTGTTATCCTAAGAAAATCAATTATTTGTAATTTATACCAATTACTGATTTTAAATTTATTACTATTCAATTTAAAACTATTATTATCCCTGTTATCTTTTTGATTTACTTATAATCGTTTGTTAATGATCGGTATTATATTCTTTTTAGGTCTTAAATATATTTTAGTATTTACAAGTATGAGTAACAAAGTTGTGCTTCTTTTTACAAGTATTGTTTTACATAACTTTTAATTTTGTTAACTAATATTTATTATTTGAAATATTATAAACATTTATGCTAATGATATTAGTCTAAAGTCCGTTTTTTCATAATTCAGTTAAGTTTAAAATGAGACATTTTTATTTCTTTTAATAACTAACTTTCAGTTAGTTATCAGAGACCGTAACTTAAAATATATGGGCCGAAAAGTGATTAAAATTCTAAGATTCATTTAACTTTGGTATTTATATCTTATACTGATATTCTTACAAATGTCGAAGATCGCATTTAACTGAAAAATTATCTCGCAGAATGTAATCGTACGTCTACTTATAAGTGTTTAATTATAGACTGTCTTTTATAACTGATTATCTAATCAAAGCAAAATCTTTAAGATTTGAAGCGTGCCAAGATTAAATTAAATTTTTAATTTATAATAATTGTGTATTGTGTGTATGGATCTTGGGGTAAACAGCCCTGAACTCGCGTCACATCAGCGCGGCAATCAGCACACCTTGCCAGCCAGTGAGACAATTTATGAGCCTGTATGTTGTCCGATAGATGGCGTTTGATTTACAGCCTGATAAGAATTCGCTACCATTCATCGATGGTATAAAAGCAAAGAGGTTCTAGCAGTTAGCAGTTAGTCAACGACTAGAAAATGAATCGCCTTATTCTTTGCTTCATTGGGGTCCTTGTGTGCAGCGCCGTGTGCCATGGATCTCCCGACACGGAATTTCCCTTTGGCCGCATTGTGAACGGTGAGCCAACAACAATTGAGGTGCATCCCTACCAGGTGTCCATTCAGACCACCTCGGGTTCTCACTTCTGTGGCGGCAGTCTGATCGGTCCTGATCTCGTTGCGACCGCAGCCCATTGCCTGCAATCCTACAAGGCATCCGAGATGCAGGTTCGCCTCGGCTCCACCGACCGCAGCGCGGGTGGTGAGGTCGTCAGCGTAAAGGAATTCAGGTCCCATGAGGGCTACAACAGCAAACTGATGATCAACGATGTGGGTATCATTAAACTGAGCTCTCCCGTGCGCGAGACTGCCACAATCCGTGCCATTCAGTTGGCCGATGTTACCCCTGAAACTGGAACTCCAGCTGTTGTCAGTGGTTGGGGAACAACCTGTTACTTGTGGTGTGCATCGGTCAGAAACCTCCTGGATGTGGCGCTCGAGCTGGTGAGGCAGGAAGACTGTGCCTCATCTGCTTATTCGTATGGCAACTCGATTTTGGAGACAATGGTCTGTGCTGTTGCCGATAAGAAGGATGCCTGCCAGGGTGACTCTGGTGGCCCATTGGTTGCCGGTGGAAAATTGGTCGGTATTGTGTCTTGGGGCAATGGCTGCGCCAAGGATGGCTATCCTGGTGTCTATGCTGATGTGGCTTCAGTCAAATCTTGGTTCGAGAAAACCGCCGCTGAGTTGTAAAGTGCTGAAATAAAATACTGAGAATCGTTTAATTGAATTGAATTAATTTTTGTACTCTGTGTCCATTAAATATCGGCAAAGAAGGGTATAATGAATTTTTGTGAATATATGTAACAGGCAAAAGGAGGCATCTCCGATCCTATAAAGTATATACATTCTTGAGTAGTATCAATAGTCGAGTCGATTGACACCTGTCCGTCTGTCTGTCCGCCTGTCCGTCTGCTTGTCCGTCCGTCTGCTTGTCCGTCCGTCTGCTTGTCCGTCCGTCTGTCCGTCCATCAGTCCGCCTGTCCGTCCGCCTGTCCATCTGTCCGTCCGTCCGTCCATCTGTCCGTCCGTCTGTCCCCCTGTATAAACGCGTTGTTCTCACGATCTTCTCATGTTATTCATTGTGTTATGAACGACTCTTCCGTATATACCCGGTATCTATTGAAAATAAATTCAATTTGATCGCGGTACATCTCCTGCTTTCTTCCCTTTTCAGTTACGACTTTTAAAAGTTATTCATTGCGTTATTATCGACTCTTTAATACCCAATAATTATGAAAGAAGAGTCTTCTTGGCTACACGGTATCTCCTTCTCAAGAACTTTCTTCATTCACTTGCTATTTTTGACTCTTTAATCTTATTAATTGCATAATAATCAACGACTTTATATCCGGCAACTCCCACTTCATTTCTCTTCTAGCTTCTTCTTTAAGCATTCGAGTTTATGCTTTAGCTGTCTTTCTTAGCCACGCCCACAGCGACGACAGGGATTGTGCAAAACTCAACGGGGTAACTCCCAACCGGAATTTTGATTAAAAATGTTTTTAGATAAAAGATAACATTTAGTCATAGTCGACTTTCCGACACACATACGCGCGACTCCGGCTTCGTCTCCGTCTCCGTCTCCGTCTCCATCTCCGGATCCGGTTAGCAGTCTTTGTCTCCGCCTAAACTATTTTATTGCTTTGCTAGTCGCCGGTCTTGTGGGCGTGACTGTTTGTTATTTCCTATAAAGCTGTTAAATACTTAAGTGTAATTTATGGCATGCGATATTATTCGGTTGTGTTGTCATGTTTACTAAAAGTTTTACATATGCCAAGCCAATGCTCCGAGAGTAAAAACTAAAACCAAAAACTTAAACTGCAACGCCCCAGTCGAGGCAAAAACTGGGATTGTATCTGCTGGATACTCGGCAAGCCGTTATATCTAAACGAACTTCTTATGCAGTAAGACACATGCGAGTACATGAAATTGTTGTAGACAACTCTCGACCCGACCAGGTCAGGCAGTTAGTCAACTTGTCGTCGTCATCGTCGTTCTATTCCTCCTTCTACTTCCTCAAAAGTTCCACACTCACTTCTAATAATTCTTTGCATATTTTCAGCTGGTTTGAGTGGCTTGTTTTGTGGTTTTAACTGTGGGTGAAAGTATGCATATACACAAGTCTATTAGAGCTTAATAAATGAGCAAGTTATGGACAAGTTGTCCTTCGCCCTGGGTCCTGTCATCTGTGGCATGCTGTTGCTATGATAATGTTGATAGATTGACATTAAGGGCATAAGGCTTAAACCCCATTAAGAGTATCTTAAGCTTAGCAATAAAGTTCTCATTTGTATTCAAATGAGAAATAAAGTTAATCGATGCTTATTCAATAGAAATATATTCCAATTTACTAGGCAAGTAAGTTTTCAGTTGAGCATAGATGAATATATTATAATATTTTTATATTTGCAGGAATATATCTTTCAGGAATACTATGAATGGTTAGC
Organism: Drosophila histrio; assembly: GCA_958299025.2. Lineage (NCBI taxonomy): Eukaryota > Metazoa > Arthropoda > Insecta > Diptera > Drosophilidae > Drosophila > Drosophila histrio. Next base: position 18,338,813 of record OY282580.2, read on the forward strand.
ATATTGAATTTAGGAATCAACATAAAAAATTTAAAGCCTCTAGCTCTTATTGTCTTTGAGTTCGAAGCAGCCAAACAGAGGTAGCCATACTGAATAGACTATAGCTTTAATATTTTAATAATAGAAATAAACTCATTAATGTAAGTTACCCCGCTACATAAACACAAATATATATATAAGAGTAATATAAGTAATATTGCCATTGCGTAACCATTTTCAATGAGCACATGGCATAAAAATAATATACAATATTGTTGCCTTTTCTGTCCTGCAGTGTTTGTTTAGTAATCAACTTGAAAAAAATGCTCTAAAGTGCACGGACTCGATAACAGCATGATTTCGTATCATATTTGCCCTAGCAACCGCTAACGAAAAAGAAAGAAAATATATCTAACATTCTGTCCCGGCTCAAATGGACAGCAATTGACCCGGCAACGGTTACAACAACTTTTACCCCCGGCAACTAAATTGATTTCCAATGTTTAAGAGGTGCCAGGCAAGTCGCAAAATGGCAGCTGCAGCTTCGATGTCCTGGTATCCTGGCATCCGCGTATCCTGGCATCGATGTGTTGTCGTTCAGGCAGGTGTAAAATTATATGCTGGACGCGTGGCATAGTTGAAATAGTTGGGATGTCCTGCATGGATTTGCGTTACAGCGTCACATGGTCATGGATCGGACATTCCATGGATGAGACCGGCAAGTGCTTCAATTTCAAAAGATAACAATTTTAATTACAACATAGGCAACCACAGCGCAGACGTCAACGTCGACTGAGAGATATAGAGTTCGTTTAATAAATTTAAATAATGTTATTGAATATGTGTATTAGGTTTACAGGTTAGTAAAGCTAAGAATATTTAGCTTTTATTCACATATTCTTGACCATTCTAACTCGACCATTCAAATCATATTTATGTAAACTGTTTTTTCAATTCATTGGCTATCTAATACCCATAAATATTCCTATCAGCAAACTGTTTTTAAAGCTTAATAAATGTTTTGCTATTATGGTGCTATCTTATCTCGTTTAATGAAACTTCGGTTTTCTCAAGCGTCTCAATGTCGGTTTTTATTATTAAATGTTTTTCCATAAACACAGGTCTAAGATTTATTTATTTGTTGAAATACAAATAAGTTTATATACAGATTTAAACAACTACTTCTAAGAGACTGCAGTAGACTGTAATAATTGTATAACAAAATCGTCACAATTTCACATTATTAGTATGTAGAAGAATTTACAGAATTGTATCTTTAGGCAACTTCAGGGAAATTGACTTTAGATTCCATAGTTTGATTAGAGTAACCATGACGTAAAGAATCTTGCAACTTTTCGGATTATTCAAAGAAACTCAAAGCTCCCCCTGATTATAATCTGTCAATTGGTGACCATAACCCTTTTAGTTAGTTGATGGATAGCACAGCCATTCTTTATATATTCAAGTATTCTTTGGAATTTCGATTTCCATTATATAATTCAGTGGATGCATGATTGATATGTTCTTAACAAACTCATACACAGAAACTCGAAGGCAGAAAGTACAAACTTTCAATGTGTTGGTTGACCGCAACTCATTATCAATATATATTTACGTGCATTTGCCGTGTGTTGACGATAATGATATGGGACGTGGTGACTGGTGTCGAGACTACAGCAACAACAAAAATGAACTGGCCAGGTAAATTCGCTGTGAAGTGGAGTGCGGAGAAGGATCCACTGCCAAGGGGGAGGGTTAATATGTGTGCACTGTTATTAAGTATAAACAGGTCTCTCTCTCTCATATGTTTATGACATAATGACAGCCGACTTTTCCGCACAGCCAGCCAGCGCCATCACATTACACATACGCCACGTTGCCATCAATGGCAGGCGGCAGACCTTAACAGGGAGTGGCAGAAGAGTGACGGAGTGCGGGGAGCATCTCAGCTGTGCAACTTTCTGACAGTTATGACTGGGATTCAAATGTAATCAACAATTTTTAACTCGCTTTTCTTTTTTTTTTTGCTTTAACGTCGACTTAAACAGGTTTATTATCTCAATCTCCTGGCTGGCTCAGCAATCAAGTGTCAGATTTTGGGTTAGTCACATAAAAATTCAGCCATGACGGCTCCCATTTTTGCATAATAAAATAATAATTTATAACCGTCGGGCTGGCAATGTTTTCGGGTCTGCCCGAATGCCAAGTCAAGTGGGTAAGTGTGTCAATTTAATGGATGAATGTATGCAAACGAGGGGAGAGCTCAAGAAGTGTGTGAAAGCTAAAGTAAGAGACTATAATTTAAATTATAATATATATAATATATGTTAAAAAATCATTAATTATTTATTATATTAGATCGTTGTTTCACTTTTAATAGAATACTTTAGCATTTATTCTTGAAAATAGTTTTAACAATTGTTTAAAATATATTCAGCGTCATAAACGAACTCTTGCTTACTTGCCAATCTCATCTCGGTGTGGAAGCTGTGTGTGTATGAGTTCATCAATCATATTTAAATCAATTAAGACAAGTTATATGTTGAGGTCTCGACGTTTTCTCTGTTCCGAATTGCAAACCAAACATTTTAAGCTGATCGGCATTAAGAGATGTGAGAGAACGTCAGCTCAACGAAACGCATATTTAATTAATTAGTTCAAAGTACTGGATGCCACGACCCTTGACACACACACACACACACACACACACATACGTTCAGTCATTCATAAGCATTTAAAAGTTGCTCAAGTGCATGTAAAACTTTTAAAGTGCAAGCAACAACTAATTAAAAAAAATTCTTTTAATTTGCAGTAATTGTGGAACAACGTTGCCAACCAGTTTTCAATGTTAAAGTACCTGAAAGTATGTATGTAATAGATCAAAATTTAATTTATATTTTCTCATAACATAAGTTCTCTAAAGCCTGTGAAAGACTGAGAACTACCTGCCTGTCAGATATTTAATATGAATCTTCTATATTTTATCAATAGCAAAAATCAAATTTAACTCATTGTGTGGCAAAATTTGAACTCTTCCTAGCACGCTTTAAATCAATATATATAGTCGTAATTCCATTACTAATTGTATATTATCGATATGTTATAATAAAAATGAAATATACTTTTTTGACTTCAACCCTAAATAATTATACTTAATATATATTTATATAATTTCTTTGAATTTTTAAATTTGGGTATTTCTTATAATAATTAATACAGCTGTGTCCAAATACTATAAGGCAATAACTTATAGATATCAATATTTATGGATTCAATAACTCAGCCAATTTGGTCACGGCCCAAATTGTTTTCAATCTCTCTGTTGTTGGATATTAAAGTTGTTTCAGAAAGTTGCTCGTTCGCTTTTGCCCCTCGCACTTTGATTATGGTTTTGGTCAGGGTTTAAATTTAGCTTGAACCGAACATTTGCCTGACTGAGGTTGGCCATAATGTCAACCAGTCAGGCCACTCATTACTCATTTGCCATAAACTTTCGTTGACTTTTCATATTTTCTAAAATGCAGTGTACGCTCACACACACACACACTTATACAGCGAAGCGTTTCTCTCTCTTTCTATTGATTTTACTGAGCCATTAAGAACAAATTGTGGGCTACCATAGGGAGAAGGGAAATCAGGGTGTAGGATCTGGGAGGGGGAGGGGGAGGGGGGACTGAAAAACCGGCCAGACAACAAATCGCCAGCTATAAATTCTGCACTTAAAAAGTTTGCACAGTTTGAGTATTTCTGATCGTTTTTGTTGCTTTGACTGCTTGTTGTTGCTATTGTCGAGTTTTTGTACCATAATTTCTTGGAGGTAGGCTTTCTGGCCATAAGCTTGCCCCTAACGTAACCACATCTCAATTTTTTGTTGTCATTGGTAATTTATTTTTATAATTTCTGTCTGACTTATCTACACAGTTTCTTTACATGACTTACATTCCACAGGCGATTGCCTCAAAGGTTGATACTACTACATTTATCCCCTCTGTTCCCCACTATCGCAAACAACAAGTGGCTGGACTTTTGGTCTTTTACTGTAGGCCACCAATTGCTTTGACTGTAAACTTTTTCCATTGTGAACAATGTAAAGCGGCGAGAAGTGGCACAAAAAATCTGATTGGGGTTAGTGGTTAACATTATTGCCAAATTGTTTGTTCGGCTCAAAGTTGTCGCAACATGGAATTGATTTCAAGCCGATTTCTGTAGATTTAGGGGTTACTTGTAATAATTTAGTGGGGGTTAATTTTAAACTTAGAAATTTTTCTCCAAATGCCATTAATAAAATCACAAAAGACTGTTAAATATTTCACATTCGCATCCAATTCATAATTGCAATAAAAGTATAAAAGATTAGGCTCTAAAATTGATATCTCCTACTTTATTTCCCACTTCAACTGACTTCTCCAATTGAAATTATGCCATTTTTTAAATTATACATTTCCAGTTAAATTATTGAAATTATAAATTGTTATAGAGAGATGTAAACAAAATGTTGTTTAGTTAAACAATGTTGAAATTGAATAAATGTGAATTTATTTAGGGAAATATATATGTAAATGCTATTACCACTTCATTTGTTACGAATTCGACTTGGGGTTGTTGGAGTGAATTATTAAAAGGAAACAAACAGGAAATGGGTACTCACATCGTCGTTCTGCTATAGAATGAGTGCACTTTCCGGACTCGAAGAGGTATTACACATTATACGAGTTTGGGGAAAAACTTTAAAGGGTGCGGAGTCGACAACGAAGGCAACAAATGCAACAAATGCAATTTCAAGCAACACCCGCAACCGAGTGACGCTGATGTCGACAGCAGCGGTGGCTGCGTATGTGGCACATACAAGTAAGGGCTGCGACTCGCAACATGCCACATGATGCTCGACACAGAACAGCTGCCTGGCTGGTGCGTAAAAATATATCAACTTGTTTTTGTTGCACATTCAATAAGATTGAAAGCAGAGCCGCCACATGTGCCATAATTGTGGAGCGCATACTTCAAGGTATTATACCTACTTATAAAATGTGCGGAAAAAATAAGTAAACGCATTTCCAATAGGAATTCTTTCAATTTCTTTAAATATCTATTGAAACATATCATTAAAATTGAATGAATTAATGAAGAATATAATTAATTTATCAGAGTGAGATACATATCACAGCTGAATGCTAAAATAGTTAATATTAATTTCGTTCTATATAAACGTTTATCTATAAATTAAATGAAAATATATTATGCTTTAAAACTTGCACAAATTTCAATTTCTAATTATGTATTAAAGTACAAAATTTACTATCTGTAAACCTACGTTACCCACATCGAATACTAGATTCAGGCATACATTATTCATCATCTTAAATTTTAAATGCTTTGCTAATTGGTTAGTTGAGTCAAGTTTAAAATCCATTGCATTGTAATGTAGCTGCAGTTGACTTGACTGAAATGGGAACGTTTTAACTGCAAAAACATGCACAAGAAAAGATACACGCATGACTAAAGCATGAGATAGATGTTAAAGTGGAACTACTACTAAGTAGTAGAGGAGGGAACTGAACCTGTCGTAAACAAAGTTTTTAAGAATATAAGAATATATGCTTGTATGTCTCTCCTAAACTGTAAAGTTTTTCTTACCTTTATGGCAGACAGATTGTTGTTGTTGTTGTTGTTGGCGCTTACACCTCATCAACGCGTTTCCAGTTTCGTCTTTCAGCTTTTTGCAATTGTTGAAATTTTGGACGCTTAAGTGATTTTTGGTGTAGCATACTTTCGGGCGCATGTCTGAGCGAGATTTAAAAGCACGGTCAAAATTGCCGTGCATCAGTGAGTATTTCCCTCCCAAACCTGCTTCTCCAAGCCTGTTCCCTTCCCTTGCATTTCCCCTGTGTCTGGCGCTAAATTGTAGGCGTTTAGCTTGGCAACCAAAAGGATATGAGTACTTAAATTGTTGCAAGCTCTTTTTTACATTTAGTTCTGTCTATGTGCACATTTTCTAACTTAAGCTATAAATTATGTATGACTAGAAACATATATTTTTAGCTCGCTGCTGTCATCGTTTGCGGTATTAATTTGCCAAGCTTCTTCTTCTATTTAATTAAGTTCCCCTGCCGAAATTTATACAGAAATTCATCCCAGTCTTTGCCAATTTGAAATCTCACATGTTGCCATCAGCTCATTAGTCTGTCAAGTGTGTCTCGTTGTGTTCCTATTAATTGCTGCCTAAATATCAGGTAAAATGGTGACTTTTCAAACCGGAATCGCTTTTGAAAGTCTAGCTGCTTCCGCTTCACGAACTTTCACTCATAACAGCTCTTTTACCCGTTTTTGTCAGTTTTGTCAGTTCCTAAATGAGACACAGACAGCCCATCGCCTTCGCTTTCGTTTTTCTCTGCTCGTTTTGGCTTATTAAACATTTATTGTGTTTGCTGAGTTTCCGCTACAATTTGTTTTAGGCTTCCTGCTGTATTTTGTTTTGCTTTTTTTTTATGGCTATAGCTTTAGCTATGGCTCTGCTTTCCCATTTGCCTCTCTCCTGTTCACTCACGCCTACTTATTTTAAATCCGAAACCGTTTACACATCAACAACTTGGCACTCTCTTATCTCGACTGCATTTGATGTGTCCCATGTGTGCGGCCCTGACGCTGACTCCACGTAACCCTCCCTCATCACCGCTTACACAAAGAGCCGTGTCTGATAAGAGGATGAGGGAATGAGCTTCACAATGAAACGCAGGCTCGGTCTCAGTCTCCGTCTCAGTATCAGAGTCAGTCTCAGTCTCGGCATGTTTTACTGAGCCTCTGTCTGGCGAGGGACATTGAATTATCTATCGCACGCTTTTTATGCAGTTCACTTTAAGGTGTCATAATGTTAGTGTTGTTTCCATTTCTTGTTTCCATTCTCCACATGGAAAGTCTGTCACTTAATGCTTTGCAATTTCTTAGTAATTACTTGACTGAATTCTTCATTTTTCATCATTGTTAAATATCATATTTCATTCAGTAAATTCTATCTTCTTTTTTGTGTACTGTGCACACTTTCCAACAATTTCATAGCATGTGAAGGCGAGTAATTTTCTTAACGTGTAGAGATAGCATAAAGTAAAATTGCTTTTTTTCTACCATAACAGAGGGTAGTTTTCTTTTGACAACAGATTTGTAAAGTCGTTTTTATAATCCAGTATATTTATATGTAAAGCGGAATTGACTTAAAGGAACTTTCTTTGTTTTTTGATATTACCAAAATGTACCCAAGATTATGATAATATTATTAATATCATTAAATATATTTCAATTCTTAGTAGGGCATTGAATTGTCGTCTTGCTTCTGTTAGCCTATACTTTCTTGTTATTTTCTTTTTGGCTCTCTGCGACGCAGCACTTTATAAATTATGATTTGCCTGTGTTGGGTGCTCCTCAAGTGTGTTGCCAACAAGTTGTTGTCTCGTTATTGTTGCTGTAGCTGTTGCTTTAGCCGCCTCATTTGGTTTATAAATGGGTAAAAAAGGCACATCGTATCTTGCGAAAATATCAATTACAATTAAATAGATTAAACCTTATCATGCAACAACTGTCGCACAAGTGTCCTGACAGCGAGGACGACAACGACAACAACGACAACGACAACAACGACAACGACAAAAGCGGCCCAGCTATAACAACAACAACATCAAGCAGGCAAACAAACTGCCACACACACACACATACAGAGCTACGAGACACATTCAGTTACACCAACACAGGCGCAACAGTGAAAACGCTCTACAAGATTAATGAACGTACAAAAGTTTAGAGACAATGACGACGACGACGACGATGACGACGACAGCGGCAACAACGAAGACAACAACATGACACGCGGCTCGGGCTGGCACAAAATACAAAACGAATAGAAGAAAGGAAAAAAGAAAGCGAAACGGAAAAGCCTTCATTGGTTTACACACATATGAATACTCTTACATTGAGATAAATTGCTTGGCAACAGAAAAATTATTCAAACCAATCTTTAATTCAAATGCTTATATGCTAGATAAAGATTTAGAAACAATAATAAGGATAAGCTTAAAGTCTTCTTATCGAACAATCTCATAAATATTTATTGAATATCATGTTGTTTAAATATTAAACCAAATTTTATAGAATTTAAGTCATATATTTCAATAAATAGAATCTTATATTTAAATTGCTTTTAAGCCTAATATATTGTCTAATAAGTGACACCTAAAAGTATGCAATATAATTGATCGGACTACACATTTTATATATTTTAAGCAATTTAAATACTTGTTTTATATTAACAAAAAACTTAACTAATTAAACAATTAAGCTTGAGTTTAGTTTATATTTTCAGTAGATAATTCAGATAGATATTTTATGTTACATAAAGCCTTATTTAAAGAGCAAATCTCTCTATAAAAATGTATGTAATCCTGAAGAAGAAAAGTTTGTAAATTTTAGCAAGCGTTTAACAATAAGTAAGTAAGCAACATAAATTATAATTTGTAATTACTTGCATTTATTTATTTTAATCAATTATTCCCTAGTCTCCCTTATTCATTCTTACAAATTTAATGACAATTTCTTAAGGCCCTTCGTGAGTGTATAAATATATATGGCTTATACTTAGGCGCGCCAAGTCCGTAAGTTGTGCAAATTTATTTTGGCGTAAATTTCATTTCACTAATCGAATCGATTCTTATGCGTTTCATTTGATTTCAGCTGTCTGACTTTTTCGCCTCACGCGTTCAAATAATTTCTTGTCCTCTTCGTTGTTTACTGACCATCGTTTGTTGCCTGTTTCTTTTCTACCATAAAAGACGTAGCTGAAAGTGTTGGGATAGGTCAGTTCAGTTCGATAAGGAATTGATGGATAATTTCTCAACAGAACTTAAGGAATCTTTCAGTTTTTTTTGGCTGCTTTAAGTAGAACACTTTTCTTTGTATAGAAAAATAAGCAATATCGATTTTTCTGCAGCGATTTAATTGGCAAACACTTTGCAAAACATATTCACAATTTTAACACCTCAGTTTTCTTATTCCCCTGAGTAAGCCTAGACTTTGGTTTATTGTTGGTAGAGAAACACTTTAAATATTCTGGTAAATTTTAAATCGAAAGGCGTTGCAACTAGCTCATAAGCGAGTTCGCTGCCTTATCAAAAATCACTTCATATAAATTGTTGTCGTTGTTGCTGTTGTTGTTGCTGCCTATATTGACGCCATGTCTCTCATCCTGTAAATCGACATTGACTCCCTGCGTCTTTTCGCTTTTGTTTATATTGCTTCATTTTCGATTATCGCACATTGCACTTATCGCTGGTTGCGCCTTCAACGTTGTCAACGTCTTCGATCTTCGTCTGTCTGCCGAATGAGGGGAAATTGGGTAGTAACGGGGAGGATTACTGACAGAGAGGGAGCTGGTTAGTAAAAGAGCTCAATCACAGTTGTTTTTCCTTTCTCTCTTTTTTTTTTTTGTTCTTTCCTGCTGCTGTCGTCATCGTTGTTGGTAATTGTTGCTTGTTGATTTCAGTTGGCAGGCAGTCCGAAGTACCAAGCACTTGTCGAGTCTTGTGCCTGATTCTGTTCTTATTTTTATTCTTTCATTTTTTTCTTTTGTTGTGTTCTCCCTCAGACATTTATTATGGCGCTGCTTTTTTCATATAACACGCGAAGTCAGCTCGAACAGCTCGTCTAGGCCCAATTCCCAGTCCCTTTCCCCTACTATTTCTCAAGTGGCAGCTGCCTAGTGGACCAAGCTACCAAGCGAATGGACTTCCCCCTAGCCAAAAATGCAGTCGGTGTCAGGGTGGCAAGTACAGTGAAGCTAGCTTCTAAATGAAGTGTCGAGTGCTGTTAGTCAAGTGGTTGCTCTATCACAAGGAAGTATGACAAAAGAAAGTCATAAAGAGATAAATGGAGGGAGAGTGGAAAAGATGGAGATTGAGGGAGAAAAAGTGTTAAAGGAATTAAGAAAGGGAAAAGTGGAGTGAAGTTCGAATTAATCTATATTTATCAAAGATACTAGGAAATTTGATGCAAGTTTTATATAATAGTAAAGTTATATAATATATATAACAATTTGAGTAATGAACAACATTATTGAGATAGAATAAATAAAGATTAAACCCTAAAATAATTTTAAAAACATTTCTTAAGCAAGTATTACGCGTATGTGAATTAACAGATATTTTGTAATAATTTTCTATTATTATATGCCAAATTTATCACATGTTTGGCAAGCATCACTGTAACTCAGTAGCACTGGGCAAACCTAACTAAGTCCCGCTAAATTCAACTGGGCTTTGGACCCCGAGCGATACTCGTATTGACCCCACCATAGCGTTAGACTGAAGCGCGCTGAAAACTTAACCTAACCCAATGCAAAGCTACGTGTGCCATTTGCCATTTCCAATTCCAAATTGCTATCAACAACAACAACAACAGTAACAACAACAACAACCGGCAACAACAATGAACACAACGAGAACAACAACAAATAGTCGAAGGACCTGAAAAACGGCGGCTTGGCTTTGCCGAAAGTTTTTGGCGCACAAACGACAAATGCCAGAAGTGCCAGAGCTCGAACTGGCCTAAACAGAGCTGGCTCTCTGTTGACTGTGTCTCTACGCTACCAATTCCCAGTCGATCCCCCCCTCATCACCGCCTCCCTGCACCTTCACACTGCCCACGCCTCTGTCGTTCGCCTCCTTCAGCTGCTCTGACTGGCCTTTTGTTTTAGCCAGGTCGTGCGCCATTTTCTAGCAATTTTTACTTTTTAATTGACATTTGTTTGTTTCCATGTGTGTGTGTGTGTGTGTGTGTGTGTGTGTGTGTGTAATTGTAAGTATTCGTGTGTGTTTATTGGCGAGCACTTTACGACCGGCGGCAGACATTTTTGTAATTATAGCACAAAATTGATTTGATTTTTGATTCTAATAAGTATTGACAGTATTTTTAATGAATCAGTCTGTTCACTAGTCACGCCCACTCCGCATCGATTTACATGCATATATTAAATATATGTATAAGTATATTTTTGTATATACTAGGTACGTGCTCGAGTGTACTATTTGCACAATAAAGCTTAAACATTGCAATCTAATTGAATATTTATTGTAGAGCTCTTGTAAGTTCATTGCTTTTTGGCCAACATTTTGTTGTTGATTGTTTGTAAACCGAAACCACAAATTCATATATTTTGGTGTAAAACAGAAAATTAAATTAAAACCGTACATATATCCATCGAATCGATTAATTATGAAAGTATTTCAGTGTGTAACAAGCATAATTAAACAGAACTTGAATCTAGAACTCTGATCTATTTGTTATGCATGCCATAATTTATAAACTAAAACTAAATCAATTTAGCTTTAATTAGTTAGCAAAGTCTATATTATTTAACACATTTATTAATTATTTTAGCCAATTAAGTCAGCATCATTTACATACTAAGTAAGGCTCCCAATGAAATATTTATTGCCGACTTTCCTTAGCATCCCTCAATTTGACATTTCTCTAGACATGGTTTCTTGTAAGTTAGGCCTTTCACTGAAATACACTACAAGTTATTTACTAGGTTTATTTATGTAATTAACTAAGCTATTTTAAATCTTATTTTAAGTGTTAAATACATTTTTAACGACTACTTATAGTTGAGATAAAATATAAAAGTTTATATATATAATATATATACATGTTTTAATGATTTCAATAAATTATTATATTAAAGATCTCTTAAATTACAAATTCCCCTTCTTTTCCTTGTCATAAAATCAATTTAAATAAATTCAATATATTCTTACAGAATTATTTTACTTATCTTGAAGAATGGATAAATGACAAGTAAGTGTATCTGCTAGTCGATTAGTTCAATTGGCAAGGCAACATTATGAGCTGCATGTATAATTTTGTTTAATTTGATTTTAAAGATCAATTTGAGCTCGGTTGACACTTTTGACTCTGACGCCTGGACATGGCGACCGAACTCTGCTGCTTCTGCTGCTGCTGCTGCTGCTGCTGCTGCTGTGGTTCGTGACCGGACAGGATGCCCAGGGGGCAGGGACTGACATAAATTTGCAAATCGACAAATATGTCATGCTCAATACAATGCACAAATACATGCACAGTTTGTGTGTGCGTATATGCAGTTATGTAGGTGTGTTTTTGATGGACAATGTTTGCTTATCGCTACACAGTCGTACCGTCCACTTCCTCCGCACGTGACTGACGCCTTGGAGTGGCAATACCCAATCCTTAATTCTAGTTCCCAATCCCAGTCCAGTTCCTAGTTCCCAGTTCCAGCCTGTGTCTCTGTCCCTGTCCCAATGTTGGTCCTTGTGCGCCTAAATGTATGCAAGATAGCATCTGTTTTCGTCGTGTTACCGACTTACACATGTAAGTCACTCATATTGCCATGTATATGTCCCTGCCTCTCTCTCTCTCTCTCTGTGTGTGTGTGTGTGTGTGTGTGTGTGTGTGTGACTAAGCGCCTACATTCATTACACATGTATGCGTATTAGGCGCAAATATTGAGGCTTTACTTAAACAGCATTAAGTCGAAATTAACATGTCTGAGCAGCAAGCAGCCTGCTGAGCACCATAAGCCACGCACAAAGATACATGGATTCATAGATACATAGATAGAGGCAACAAGCAGATACTTTCTGTGAAAGCAAAAGGCGGATAGTAAAATGTCCAGTACGAATCTGAGGCATTCTTATCTTTCAATTTCAGCCAAAATTCAATCTATCAAATGCAAGTGCATGTGCAGTAATAAAAAGTAAAACCTGCAAACAAAAAGTAAACCAAACTTCGTTTCGTATCAACAACAAAAAACTGCAAGCTTTGCAACCAACAACAGTAACAACAAGAACATTTACAAAAAAAAAAAACAAAAAACTGAAACCCAAAAACACTCGATAAATAAATAAAATTTCACGTGCTACACAAACACACACACACATGCACACACACACACACACACATGCACAGTCGTCTCTCACACACAAACACACCTTGGCATGTGTGAAAGTTGTGTACTAAATGTGCCAAAAATTCATATTCCAACGAGTCGCTTTCAGGCCTTAACTTCGGCTTTGTTCACGATTCGTCTTCGGTTTTGCTCTGGCCGTCGAGTGGAGCCGAAAAGCTTTCGCTCGTTGAGTGAGCTTTGAGTCACAGGGAGAGGCAGTAATGCGACAAGGACAATTCTCTTAAGTGGTGAATATGGCTTGGAGTGAAAAGTGTAGGCAAGAGCAGCTGAGTGAAAGAAATACAGCGAGTGAGTTAACTATGTGACTGTGCACTCTTGAGTGAGTGAAAGTATTTGCAAGAAATAAGAGCATTTTGTGAGTGATTTAAATACAGAACGTTTTAGCATTAGTAGTCAGAAGAGTGTATAAAATGCAACTCAAGCAGCAACTCAGTAAACTCAGTGAACACACGAATTTGAGTCAGTGAATGTTTCACCAAAACAAAAGAGTGTCTTATATTTGGAGTGAGTTCTATTCAGAGTGTTGGACTGTTTTAAAAGAGTCGACGTTGCACATTGAGTGTATTTCGAAAGTGACGAATGAGTAATGAATGTGTCTTATTTTGAGCAGAGTGAATAGAATGCAGAGAAAATATTGAAGTCTTTTCCACTCTTCAGGCAGTGAAAGTATATTCCGAGAGTTCTACCATTTTAATACAGTTCCAAGTAAACTATTGTCCCAATCACAAATTGAGTGTATTTATCAGGATATATAGTATGACTGATAAGAAACACTGTACGAGTATAGTCCAATTGAGTTCAAAAGACATTGCACTTATTAAAAATTGTTTTTTTTTTATTAATTATGAATAATCCACGAAAGAGTTTTTGCATTTATAAAGCAGCCATTTCCACAGGACGCGCTGCAATCGAACATCATCACAAATGAAGAATAACAAGAATCTCAAGTTCTTAGCGATAATCTGATTAGCTGCAGTTAAACACTCCACCGGATACATAATCAACTGGGAACTTCTAACTCCGACTTGTTATCGGTTTATCCAACTTGTATAACTCTGCCGCTTCTAATCTCTGAGAACTTTGGCGTTAAATAAGCCCAGCTGCAATGGAACCGGTTGTATTTATAGGGAATTCTCAACTCAATAGGTCATGCACGAGTAGTTTATAAGATTTAACGAGCAGCTGTTTCCGTTATAAATCATCTAACAATTGGACTATTATGATTCGAACAACTTGAACAATATTTACGTATTCGTAGAACAAATTGGCTCAGTGAACGCAACTTGTTTTATAATCTTGGCATTTAAACGCTTTCAGTTGCTACATTTTGATATCGATTACCTTCCTGTCCCTTTTCTGTGTTTTTCTGTATCAGTCGCATTTTCGAAATGCCAAATGCTACAAATTCTTAAAATTACTGTGGTTAGAGGCTTCTGCTCTCTCTCTCTCTCTCTCTCTCTCTCTATCTGATGAATGACTATAGATAATAATATGTATTATATAAAGACAGTGTGAGAGACTTTTTGCGCAAATGTCATTAATAATTCATAAAATAAATTTTACAATAAAATTCAATTGATTGTGTAAATATTTTCCTTAACCACAGACTGTCGGCGAGTCGATAGATGGAAAAACAAAAAGTGCAAAGCGAGTTATCAAACCAGAAATGAGAATTCCGCACACTCCACTCCACTTTTCATATATGTACATACGTATTCTTTGACGGCACTTTGATAAATGTCCTCTGCGTGTGTGCGAGCTGTGTCACAGATTAAAATCAACACTCAAGTTGCCACACACACACACACACACATACGTACATATGTGTGTATAAAAGTGTTTGGCATTCCAGAAATTACAAAAAAATATACTCGTAAGCCATGTCAAATTGGCTTTTTGCTCGACTCGCTGCACATTAATCAAAAATGCAATTGAAATTATGCCAAGACAATGGGAATTAAAGGTAAAACCTAAAGGTATTTCCAAAGAGAAATAAAGAATGTTTACGTTGAGTTTCTGCACATTTATGATACCTTAAATAATTTCTTTCAGTTCAAACAGATGAGCTGAATCAACATGGTTTATTTTTCAACTATTTTCTCCATCTTAAAGTTATGAAGTGCAGAAATGCACTCCGCAACAGTTGAATAGTTTTTTTTAATAACTAAAGGTATTTCCTAATATAATTAAAGAATGTTTACTTTAAATTTCTGCCGCCTTAAATAATTTCTTTCAGTTCAAACAGATGAGCTGAATCAACATGGTTTATTTTTCAACTATTTTCTCTATCTTAAAGTTATCAAGTATAAAAATGACACTACACATCCATTAAATAGTTTTTCTAATAACTCTAACATTTATTCTATTAATCACAATAAATAAAAATAAATAAATATTTATTTTAAATTAGTTTATGTACGTTTTTTAAGGTACCTCGCTAGTTTATAAATTTCAGCTCGACTTACATTAACCATTTCTTCAATACACTTCTAATTCTACTGACATAATGTTTTTAATAAGCCTTAAATATCATTTTTCAATTAAAACGTATTTCGAATTACTGAATTATTATTTTAGATAAGTTTTAAAAATATTTTTAGAATATTCATCCAATTAATAAGTTTGCACTTTATTTTTAAAAGGCTTGACAAGTCATAAGCCAAATTATTGTACTTATGATATTATAACAAAGACGTTATTGGTATTTACAATCAGTAAACTAGAAGATTACTCTTAGCTCAATATCTACACATTCAAATTTGAAATGAATCAATCATCTTAACAATTCGCGATTTTCAATGACAATTTAATTATTCAATAAAATACAAATAGCTTACAAAATATATATATATTTATTGTGTACATTAAACAAAATTGTGTGTGGTCTGATTCTTGTTCTTTGAGTGTCAAATATAATTAAATTAAAACAATGAACAACATAAAAATATGTGTGTGAGCTACACTTAAAAGGCTCAATCTATACAGGCAAAGAGTTGACAAATTCTGTTTCTGATCCTGTATTTTTGTGAGAAATACATTTATACTGTTGACTCGGCGTCCTTTGCCTCGTAGCCAAAGTATTCTTTAATTATACGGAATGAAGTTGTATAAATCCAGCGATCCTCATGCGCTTGCAGATAAAGAATCTTGTCCCGACCACCACAGCTATCGATGTTGATTGCATAGGGATTTGGTTGTACCAAAAACTTATTGCCAGCCTTCAGAATACTCTCGAGCGCCATCAATGCTCGCTTGACAATGGCCAGATCGTCGAGGGTTAGAAAATCACATATGTTAGGCAAACAGCCATTCATTACTATATAATGTATCTGCGTTGAGGTTCCGCCCATTGTCATATTGTTTATGGCCCAGGCAATTTCTTTGCGTGATTCGTAGTCTGCTGTTCGCATAATTCTCAATAATAGTGGCAATATATTTGCACTGATTATTGCCTGAATCTGCTTATGATTTCCCGCTGCAATATTTGATATGGTTCGAAAGGCTTTCTTCTTAATATCCCTGTTCGTTGAGTCCAGTAATTGAATGATGCCCGGCATGGGATTATGGCTTAATATCGCTTGGGCCTGATTGTTATCGCCGGCAACAATGTTGGCCACAGCGTGTAGAGCCGAAGCCTTTACCTTCTGCCCCGGATGCAACAGCAGCTCAACAAGACGTCGACAGACGCCTGCGTTAATTACGGCCTGTATTTGATAGTCGAGTCCACCCGAGAGATGGGCAATGGCACGACAAGTGTCGCTTAGCACATCCACGTCGGTGTTATCCAGTAGACGGGCCAATATTGGTAGCGAGTCCACAAGTTTCAAGAAATCAGCAGGCGATTTCTTGCCACGTATCAAATTTGACAGCGTCCGTGCGACTCTACGTTTCGTATCCATAACATTTGAGTAGCTTTCAATGTCCAAGTGTTGCAAGTGCAACTGGACACATTCATGTGCAACATCATTCAAATTATCTGCACACAGTTTCTGCACATTATTCCCAGGAATAGACATAATTTCCCTCTCAATGACGATAATCTTATTTTTTTCAGCGAGTTGAGCAATTGCAGTGTTCTGTCTTTTTTGGTTTATTGCGCAATAAAGTCACAAACTGTGAAATTGCTGCAAATTGTTGTAGTTTACTTTTCCAAATAGATTGTTGTCACTTTTCGAAGTTTTGCTCTTTAATTAAATCTTTTACATGTTCTACTTTCAACAACAATGACATTAAACGCACTGCCAACCAAAATTTAGCTTGAATATTGTAACGAGTAGGCTAGTGTTATTGTAATATCAGTATATATGTTGGGGAAAATAGCCTGCGGCAATATTTTACTGGCTTGCTGCCTCAACATCTATCTCTGCCATATCCATCTTGGCGCACTTGGCAGCATTCACTTGTGCAATTTTAATTAACCACAAAATGAACAAATATCCAAGGAGAATATAAAGCAGCCAAGCAACCCACAACAACAAGGTAGGCTACGAATAAAAAAAAAACAACAACAAAATGTACATTGTACATAAGACAACAACTTGTAAAAACAAAGCTGGCAACGAGCAACAACAACACATTCTACATTCACCATTCAACACGAAGAGTCGGAGTCTGAGTCAGAGTCTGAGCCTTGCCCCAGGTTAAATGTATGCAAATATAAACAGCGTGTGAATGTTGAGCCTGGTTTCGGGATATGTATTGAGATGGGGATAAGAAGAGGGAATGTTAAGGGGGTCCATTTGTTATTGCCGGCAGCGCTACTTATGCGAATGTTTTGAATCTATATAGAGCCATTCGCCCTGTCTCACAAATGTTCGCCTGAAGTGGCCACACTTCATTGTTACACTTGTTACCTGGCTGCCTGGCTGTCTGCCTGCCCGTATGGCCTAAAGTGATTGTTGGCCCAAGCGTTTTGATTGCCTGCCACCTGAACAGCATACACTGAGCCGCCGGGCGGGAACAGGTGGCAGGTTGGCAGGGTGGCAGGTGGCAGGGTGGCGTCCAATCAACCGAATAGCGCAAAAAATTAAAGAACAACAAAGACAAAAAATCAACGCGTTCAGAGATTCGGAAGCAAGAGTAATTCATTTAGTATGCATGACTTATTGCCTCAACGTTTTTTGCCAATTTAATTAGCGTTAAAATACTTACGCAAAAGTTAATGCCAGTTATTGCCAGGGTATAGCTAACAGTCAAGGGTCAAAGCGTCAAAGGGTCGCTTATAAATCGTCCACTTTTTGGGTCACATTTCGAGTATTTACTTTGCCAAGTAAAACCCAATCGAGCTGCTTTACAAACAACAAATGATTTCCTAAAAGTTTTGACTTTATCAACTTGAATCGTATAATTAAGCAAATAAATAATATTTTTAAGTTTGCAAACACAGAAATCCGTAAATGAGAAATCAATTAAAAGCCCAGCAAAAGACGTTGAAACGGACAAGAAAATTAAATTTATGACAGCACAAAAACATAATTAAGGCTCATTGAGGTATACAATTGAGTAATTATGAGTGATTAGCTTGAGCTTTCAAATTCAATTAAAACAAAAATGCTACAAAGCAGTTGATTGTAAGTAATTTGGTAACAATTGTTGAAATTGTTAATACTTTAACTTTAAATGTCGGTAATATCGGTAGGAAATTCTGGTATTTCTTTGTTATTTTGTTTTTGAGCACTGGAAGCAGTTGGACACATATGATCACACTTGGTTATATCTTTTAAATACTTGTTTAATATTTGTCCATACAAAACAAGTTATATCCTTTTCCAATATGTGTACATATTTGTCAAACTATGCATACATTTGTTCTATTAATATCCGATGATTGTTAAAGAAATTAAATGAAATATCTTAAATGAAAAAAAGAAATACAAAGATCTAAATGTGTTTCCATACTTTTTATAAGTTTTCTGAGAAATAAAGATAATAGTAAAATAAAATTAATTTATTTGGAACACATTTCAATTTGACTGCACAGTGGATTGACTTTTTGTTAGCATTTCTCAGTCATTAATCAGAAGAGACTCAGAACACCTTGAGTTCAGCATTCGAAACAAAGTGACATTTAGTAACGTAAAAAAACTGTGCAGGGAAATTCAATCATTTGCATAAATTGACCATAAAACAAAACCGAAAAACAAATCTAGAATTCCTCAAAAAAATCAACTCTGAGCACTTCATTTATCAAGCCGAAATTAAGCCCTGGCTTCAAATGGTTAATGATAAATTGTGTTGACCAAGAGAAGGAGGAGCTGGTGGAGGTTATGTGTCCGCAGCCGGACCACATGTCGTATGATTGACGTGAGCGCTAAATGCCTGAAGTTTGCCCTCTGTGCACTATATAGTATATAAAATCTCTGCATACTATTTATAATATTTGAGAACCACTACTCCCCCCCCTCTCTTCCGCTAACCTCCCGACCCCATTTATCATATTAGTTATGCAGGCGGCTGCGTTGATGAGAAAATGCAAATTAGTTGGCAGACAAACTCCGAACTTTGCCACTGCCACTGAGCGGGAGAGTAAATAAAAAACTTCCATGCAGTTAGCGACAGAATGGGCATTTTCGGGTGAGTGGCAAGGTGTTCGAGGTTGAGGGATTTTTGTTGCATCACCTGCGCTTCATCAGTGTCAGCCGAAAAGTATGCAAACATTTTTCGCACTTTATAATTAAACAAGTGGTGCAAAAATAGTAGTAGAAGACAAAGACGACTTAAGGGCACTGCCGACGACGAATCCCCATTCCTTATTTCCCCCTCCACCCCCCTCACCTCTTTATGTTGCCCCCCCCCGCAAGACGACAAGCTTGCAACATTTGCACTGTAATGAACTTTTGCAATAAACTGCGCCGCAATTTTTCGCTGACAAACTTTTTTACTTTTACTTCCCCACATTTCCTACCCCATTATCCGACTGTCTACTGAGGGAGGACAGAGGTGGAGAGAGAGAGAAGTGCGAAGGGGCAAGACGCAAACGAAGACGGGCCTTGCTTATTTGTTTTGTTGCATCTCTCATTTCCGGCTAGCTGCGCATTTTTATTGCACTCCAAAAGCAGATGCAAGTTCAAATGTCAAACTACTTAAAAACTTATTGTTAGCAAAAGTGCGCAAGCAGCAAGAAGGCAACAACAAATAAGTATTTTAGATTTAAGATACATTTCCAAATATCCGTACATTATATACTCTCTAGTCACATGTTCAAATGTATAATATTAATATTCTGGATAATGTACAATTATCATGCATGATTATTATATATTGTACTTATATATATCCTCATTTATTGTTTTAAAAACGATTTTAACTATGTATATGCTTCTAAAAATATCTAAAATTATTTCAACGTGAAAAATAAAAATTAAATAATAAGTTTCTCTGATTGTGATATTCAAACTTTCATATACGTAACAGAGATCTCTGTGTTTTTTCAGCTATATATCATTTCCACTTGGATAAATTCTTATTCATTGTCTTGTGTTTATTGAAACGAAAGTTTCTTTTGTAGTTTGTACATAAATATGCCAAGAGGCTGAAAATAAAATCATCTTGCAATATAAAGAATTTTGATATATAGTAGCTGCCTGAAGTATATTAAATTGCTGTCAAGTTTTTATATTTATTCGTTGCAAATCACCTTCAAAATATATTGTAGCCTTGAGGTACAATTTAATTTGATTACAGAAAATAAAATGAATTCTTGGTACACAGAGACTTACTATGCAAGATATTGAGAGTCATACATTGCAATTGTAATATTATAACAATAACGTAGTCTATTTATGTTTCAATAATAATTTGAAAGATACTTTAGCTGTTAAGAACGTTTTAAATTCCATTTATTCATGAGAAGACATTTGATATATAAAATACTGAACTTTCTACAAGCATTCTTGCTTGTTTCTTGCTTGATGTCATTGATGCCTGTTCTTGACTACAAAACGAGCACAAAAATCTAAGGATACCCATCTGGACATGGAGTATTCTGACTACTACAAGATTTCACAATATACAATGCAAAAGCAAACGGAGCGCGCCAAAGTTTTTGGGCAACTAAAGTCAAACATTTTCAATAAAACTGCAAAAATTATTTGTCATTTGCTGTGGGATGAAGGGGGCGGGGGTGTTACCAGTAAGGCCAACTAGTTGACATTTCCATGTTCACAACAGGCGACAATGACTGGGACAGAGATGTAGTTAGCGGTGGTGTATAGGGGTGGGGGAAAGGGGAATGGGTTTAGGTAACCGCACCACGTAGCTAACTGCGATGTCTGTGCACGTTTTGAAGTTTTCGCTTTAACTGCAAATCAAAATGTATTTAAATGTATTTGGCCGAGATGGCTAAAAGCCATTATGCCTTTCCCCCTCTGGCGACAATATCAACACCTGCCCCTTGCCACCTTTGCTGAGTCTCTGCTGGACTCGTCAGGCAATGCACCTTTTTGGTGGCACAAATAGACATTGTTGACTTTGCATAATAATTGAGTTTAACTACTGCCAAAAACGGGATGCTTTGAGGTGAAGGCAACTCGACTCGGAGGGGGGGCAACTCTCTGGCTTTAGCTGCTTGGTTGCTTTTTGTTTGTGGTGAGTAGTCAAGCCAAGTGCAGGACATGCATCCTTTTGCTTCATTCCCTTGCTTCGTGCCACACTCCTTACCACTTCTCCAGCGCATTCGTATGTGTGTGTGTGTGTGTGTGTGCGTTCTGCATTCGAATTTTTGGCAATTTCCATACACGATACCGAAGAGATTCAAGCAATACACACATGGACAGCCTCACATCCTTGTATAGACAGCTGCTAAACAAACTTGGGTAGAGTCCTCACGCACCATCAACGTTGCATCACAGTCTCCTGTCTGAAGCAGTGAACAGCAGTGAAAAGTTCTGTAGATGGTTTCAGATACTGAGTACTGAGTACCGAGTACTCTGGCTGCAATTAGATATGTGGTAGGGTCTACAAAAGATTTCGATTGGCAAACAGTTCAGTTTTTCAGGCATTCTAAAGTTTGCTTCAAAACCTCATCTAGCATTTGTAATAATTATGTGCATGCACATGCACACAGATTATTGCCAAAAGATAAAGGCCTTCAATGATTCCCAGTTTTAACAAACATTTTTGAACTATATGTTGAGATTAAGGGAAAATGTTAAAGAGCTTATGTAGACTTTCATTCAAGCAATACATTGTAAATTATTAGATCTTCATTATGTATTATAAATTCTGAATTCCAGCATTGACATTTAATTTCAGAATTTCTATTTCCAGTAAGCAATCGTTTGGTATCAATATACTCACATAAGAACTGTCAATATTCCATCGGAAATCTAATTCTTTCAAGTCAAAAGGACAATAAATCAAGAACAAGATTTATGTTGATAAAATATACTAATTTTGATGACATTCCAAGTTAGTAATCGACAAAATATATGCTTAACCTTTGTTTTTTTATTCTTAATTATTCTAAATCATACATTTGTATTATCTTTATATATGTACCCTCCCGACATAGTTTAAAATTAAACAGAACATGTTATAGTTTAGCAGAGCAGTGCACGAAAACTTTTGGAGTATCCTGTAGGCAAAATAAACTAAATGTAAGGCTCAGAGTGTCCAATGTAATGTAAATCAGAGAAAGCCTCTGTATCAGTGCAACTGTGTGGTTGTGTGTGTGTGTGCTTGTGTATGTTTGTGTCCAGTAAGGAGTTGTCAACAAAAACATAGAGACGCACTTATACGCAAATGTTGTTGCCTGCTGCGAGAGTTGCCAAGAGCTGCAGAACCAGAAGACAAAACAAAAAGTGCAGACAACCTGCTGCTGCTGCTGGCTGGTCGAGGTCCTGCTTCTGTTTCTGGTCCTCGTCCCTTGTCCTTGTCCCGACCGAGGAGGAGTCTTTTGCTTTGCTTATGCCGCTCTTCGACCTTCTCTGTGAGTGTGTGTTTGCGAACTTTATTAGCAAAATTGTGTTAGTACCGAAATATCCATTAGCCCAATTACGTGTACTTTTGTATCTAGAGCCTGGCCAGAAGCTCTCTCTGTGTCTGTGTGTGTGTGTGTGTGTTTCGAGTCAGGCCAGCTTCCAGGTCCAAAAACTGATAAACAAAGTGCAAGCAAATGCGATGACAGCCGACGACGATGTGATGGCGACAACAATACCGAAGGCAACTAACCAGAAAAGTCCTTATTCCAATATCATTTCGACAGATAATATAAAATGTAAAACATTTTTACTTCGTCTGAGTGTTTCATCACCGAATATTAAATGCACTTTAATTGAAAATCTATAAAGTGAATTAAATAAATTATTTTTTACGACTTTATTGTTGTATTTCAAGCAGAATTTAAGAAGTTTCTTTAATTATTGAAATACAAATATTGTTTTAGAATTAAATTTCAACAAATTTACTATGTATTTCTTATTTTTTTAATATTTCAATTATTTTATGTTTGCAATCCGTAAGCAATCAATACTAAGTCTTAAATAAGAACTAATTAGTTTGCTGATAATAAGATATTATCTTTGAAATGTGTTTATTGCACTTTATGTAGAGTATACAAATACTTATGCCACAAAATATCTAACCAGACTTGTTAATATGCGAAATGTAGTCTGTGATTTAGGCCATGTGTGCAATGCCGATTGCCATGATTAAGATATATGCGTATCGAGTGCATTTGATTATTATTAAGTGCCTATTGTCGCACTGTATGTGTGTGCGTGTCTAGTATAGAAATGAAGTATACGGAAATTAAAAAATATAACCAAATAAACTCTGATAAAATGCAGTTTGGGTAGCCATGTTGAAATTCTCTGTTATTCTATGCACAAGGCACAGGAGTAATCATTTTAATACCCTGTACAAAGGTAGAAAAAAGCATTTTGGTTACAAACAAAATATTATTAAAGAAAATAGTCAATTTGATGGTTCTACAGATACTTCTATATACCCAATTTACTAAATAATATGATACCATTAAAAATATTATTTATTATTTGTATTAAGGGTATCTACTAGTTGTGCTTATGTACTTTAAGTTGTCTTTGATTTCAACATTGACACATCAAAATATTCGTTAAGAAGAAGTTTTCTTTTGTGGTTGAAAATTTGCATTCCATTTGTGTTAAACTGTGTGACTTGCGGCACAAACAGAAAATTGAAGTATAATTTACTTCTACTCATGTTTATGTTTTCAGTTTGTCAATTTACAAATCAATTTCGAAAGGTCAATTCAGAATGAATTTTACTTAAGGCCACATCAAAAAAACATTCAATAATACCAAAGTTATACAAATAAAATTGACTACTGAATAAAATTCGAGTTAAAAAGTCAGTTCTTAAAGCCTTTCACTTATTAGCAACTGAAATATGTCTAATGGAATATATTCTCTATTCTATTTATAAATAAGTTAAGGTGTTTCAATGACGACTGTCAATTTGAACAAATTTCCTACACTCTTTCTATACCTAAAAACTTTCCAAATTATCTAAGAAAATCCGTAAATTCTCTGAAGAGTTACATCCTCCTGGCTGCTTAGATAATACGTTGAATTATAATTAGGCAACAATAAGTAAAGTATTAATGCAGAAAATATTTTGTTCTTTTTCGGAAAAGGTAGTAAATAAGTGCCAAAGCTTTTCTCACCATTTTCATTATTTTCCCATAGCACAAAGGACACAAAAACCTGAGCAAAAGAATTAAATGGAATGCCTAAAAATGGATAAGGCCTGCGGTAACGTGGGAAAGCGCTTAAGTATTATGAATAAATTTACACAGTTTCCCTTTTACGTGTATATCTGCAACTCTTGGTTTGCCTCCACTTCCAAACTGCTGCCATATTTTCCCAACCCATTCCCATTCAGATAAAAACAGCAGCTCCTCTCCCGCCGGGAATAGTAGTTGTTCCTTTTATAACTCGAGCTACGTCGTAAATAGCGGAAAATTCAATTAAAAAGCTTCAGCCACTAGAAAAATATCGTCGCCATGGCTATGACTATGACATAGGTACTGTCCTGGACACACTTCACTGCTCCTCGTCCTGCCGCGAGGACAGAGCCAGTGAATAAGGAATGGGACAGGAGATCTGTTCTGGTGGGGGAAGCGTGGTAAGTGCGGGTGTCATTATTACTGGCTGACGTCGGCCTAACAGCTGGGCCAAGCGGTCGGTCAGACTCTATTCCGTCTGCGGCTCTCCAGCAAAGCTTCAGTTGAGCAATCACGTGACAGGTTTGTCAGGCTTTTCTAAAAAACAAACCGAGCCTGCCAACTTCTTGTTCTCGTTCTCGTCCTCGAAGTCGTCGCCATCGTCCACATCGTCGCCATCGTTGACTATGGTTGAAAACAAAAATCGTGATAAATTCTCTCGTGAGTTTCCTTTCTTCTTTTTCTATGATTTTTTATTTCCATTTCGGATTTTGCTTTCATTGCCTTTTCCAGAGCCATTGCTAACCGCTGTTACCCAGAGCATTGGTAGGGAATATGGCCAGCATTATATCATGATCTCTGCAGCGATTCAAACAAAACTCAAGTCGATTGAGTATGAATATGTTCGATATCTGAAAATAAAATATATTAGATATTGTTCTTATAAAAAAGATACATTAGAATTGAATACCTCTAAAATACCATTCTAAATATTCGAAAGTCCTTTCGATAAACACCAGTTAACAATATCCATTTAATGAATGATTTAAACAAAAATGCCCCAGGTTAGGAAACAACAGGAACAGGCATATCAATCTGAAAGCCTGCCATGGTCAACTCAACCTAAATCAACCCCTTTTACTCCCAATCGTAACTGCCCTCTCCAGTGGGGAAACTGCCCGACTTCCAATCGACAGTTTGTTTGTTTGCCGTGCTTTGCCGGTATCTAGAACTGTGTGATAGACATGCTTTTGCGCTTTTCTTACTTGTAATTGACAGATTTTTCCAGCGTAATGGCAGACAAAATGGTAACGACCTAACCAACCTCTCCTCTTGCCACTTTCCATCTGGCGTAGACTCGAACTACCGATCCACCAGACACGTCCAGGCAAACTAACAGCGCCGGCTTTGGTCGAGCGTAAACAATGAACAGGATTTGATTGAATGCACTGCCAGAGGATACTGTCGCTAAGGGATTTAGTTTGGCAAAAAATAAAAGAGTATACATAATATAATATTTATTTTATTATTCATATTTAAAACAAACAAATGTGTCATCTATTAATGTCAATAAATATAATAGGTAACTAAATTTGAAATAAACAATTATTACTTAAGAATCTCTAAAGGGAGGGCTCTAGAGTAAAACGTTGGATTCCGGGACATGTTGATAGTAAGGAGATAAACTTAAAACGAAATACTGAACTAGTTTCTACCTGATATATTCTGCATTTAAATTTAAATTATTACTTTTCTGTATATACGTATACAATATGTCTCTATTTACGACCTATTCTCAATATACTTGTAATATTTCAAAGTGCATTTTCAATTCGTACATCGAGATTAGAGTTTTTGCATTGCTTTCAACATTGTTTGTGTTGCCAGACGACGTCTGCATTTGATTTGTTGGCACCGACTAGCCCCGATATATGAATATTAATAGACACCTCAGCCTGAGGTCTCCGTGTCTCGTACAATTCTCGGTTTTAGTCTCTGTCTCAGTCTCCGACTCCGACTCAGACTCTGTCTCAACCATTTGAAGAATGAAGCAAAATAATGGCAATATTTATTTTCCATTTTCCATTTTGCACAACCAACCAGCAAACTTTGATTTCATACTAACGCAGACAGACACATTTGCACAAACACACACACACACACACACACACACACACACACACATAGACACACAGACACACACATGGTCCGAGTTCTTCAGTTTTGTGCCCTATTCTCGTGTCGCCTTCTCGTCTCACTGTCTTTTGCTGTGCCAATTTTTCACTTTAGTGCATAAATATTTATTGCAACTCAATTTTGCAGGCAATAGAAATGCCATTTGCACCATTAATTCAATGCAACACCTGCCAGCGACGACTTGGCTCTGATTTTTCAACGTTCTTTTTCACACTTTTAGTTTTTTCTACTAGGGAAAAATAAAAAGTAGCTGAAAACATAGAAGATTTGGGTTTTGGCAAGAGGTTCCAGAGTTTGAAAATTTGAAAAATGAAGTCATCCTCAAATTTGTGTGTGTTTATAAGCATTCCAATAGCTGTATACCCCTTATACATATATATGTATGTTTATATATCTATATATAAGGAAAATTAGGGGAATGGCGGATGCTTGGCTTATGGCCATCGTTGGGGCTGTTGGCTTTCGTTGTTGTTGCCCATATTCCCATTCATGGTCTTTATCGTTTGTGGCAACAGCTGTTGCCTGAATTATGCTAAATTTACGCCGCAGCCACCAACGAAAACCGGTAACATAATCATCATCATCATCATCTACAACAGTACTTTCCACACGGGCTTTCCACGTCATCATCATCATCATCATCATCTGCCTCATCACCATCATCATCGAGGTTCCTGCTCTGCCAGTTATTTTGGTTATTTTTAAGTGATTTTTAATAAAGTTCACTCTGGTTAGGTGGCAACAAAAAAAGCCAAACCAAACCGAAACTCAACCCAAGCCAAGCCGCAAGTGTGAAATGTGCGACGGCAAGTTTTACGACTATGACAAAGTTTCATCATAGAGCATGTCTTCAGTGGAGTACGAGTATATTGAAAGTGGCAAAATTTTGTTGGCATTTATTATGAAAATTTCGAGGTTAAGTTTAATTACATTAATTTGACGCTCCACTTACCAAATGTGTCGCCCAATTTTCTGAGAGTTGCTATTCATTTGATGTTAATATGTGTGTTAAGTTTTACACATCTGCAGTTAGTGGTTTGTCTACGAATACCATTATAGTTTAATGGTGCAAAAGAGAATTATCCAGCTTTATTAAGGCAATTTTTATCAGAATTATTAGTTAATGAACGTTTATTTAAAAGACTAGCGTACTGTTGCTATGTCGCAACTTATACTTACATATATACTTATACATATATAAATACCTCAATATTTTGGGTAACTTTCATCCACATGGAAATAACCTGACGAGAATAATTTAAATCTATATTGATGCAGTTTTTTCCACAGTGTGAAACCTAGAGCAGTTTTCTTATCAGTGGCAACGCCATGAACTCATTAAGAACCAATGAAATAAATAAATGTGTAATTGCGACTTGTAGCTTTCTGATATTTTCAGCCAATCAGTTTACGCAGAAACCAATAATCGAAACAGCAACAAAAACGACGGCTGATAACATTCGATGACCAACCTGCAATTCTTTGAATGAACATAACACATGAAATATATTTTATGAACTCTCTTTAATACAATAGTATTTGGGTAAAATAAAAATGAACAAAATCTTTTTCTTATTACATATTAGTAAGTACATCAATTGTTTGTAAAACAAAATTATATAAATTCTTGGTAGACTTTCTTCACACAATACTAGTCCTCTCATTCAGAGCGATTTCTTTCAATTTATTGTCATCGTGTTTTGTTTTATGTGGCAAGGTAAATAACAATTTATTCCAAAAGTTGGAATCAACACGCTCTATGCATGTGCACAGATCCAAAAAGCCTCTCATTTCCTTACCCCAGTCTTCGATGTTTCCCACATCTGGATATAGGATAACAATCATTTGCTTATTGCCATCCATCGAGGTGGCCTGCAAGGCCAAGTAGAAATTAGTTCGGCACAACTCCGACTTCAGATAGTCTCTGGTCATTAAAATAATGATTTCCTTTGATGCGACCATGGAATTCAAAGTGCTTTCCGCAGTATCCTCTTCTGTCCAACACCGAAATTTAAATTTTCGATTGCCATTCTCAAATTCCTTTACGTATTCCCAAACGAGACTCGGTTCATTGGGTGATACCTGAATGAAAGCATCGAATTCCTTGGCACTGTCATAGCGTCTACTGGGAATACACGGAAGACACAGTCGATGTGCATATAGCCAAATTATAATTGATTTCTTCCATTTAAGATAGATTACGGAAATAACACATAATCCAATTATTGCTGCATATACTAGAGTATAATCGTTGAATGATTTTTCTTCTCCACTCGAATTGGTCGTATGCGTTTTCTCTACACATTGTAAAATCCGATTGGTGTCAGAATTTATTAACAAAAATAAATTGACTGATTTGTCTCGAGATTGAGAGTCCGAATATAGCAGCTGTCTGATGCAATGATCAGCCGGTGAACCTTGATAATCCGAAGTAATAACCAATTTATTTGGAGAACACGTAATATCGCAGTTTATTGCAAGAACACAAATACTATTGTATATAGCCAAAAGAAGATAGCATTTTGATATATTTATTTTCATTCTGAACAGTTTATGCGGTCTGCTCTCTGCCTTTGTTGAAATTGAACTAAAGCATTGGATAAGTTTTCGGTTTAAGAACAGCTCGTTTCAGAGCATTTGTATATACGGGAAGTACTTATTCCCCAGGCGTATTCCCATAGCTCTGAGACCCTCTGTATATATTTGAGCATGGACTGAGTTCATTCCAGTTTTCATAACTTTTAAGAAATACTTTAAATATTTTATTGTTTGTTTTAATTTGTATTTGTTTCTCTTTTCAATAAAATCGAGATTAATTTATATACATAGTACATAAATACGTCATATATACAGCAAACCGTTGCTAATTCTTATACACTGGCAGAGGGTATTGAAAACAATAGACATAACATGTTATGTATGGTTATCAAAACGTAATGCTTAAGTTTAATGCACGCAGTACTTATGTAGTAACTAATAAAATACATTTATAAAATATTTCTCATCTATGCTAAAGGTATCATGATAAAAATTGTGTATTTCTAGCTCTCTCAACCTAAACATCTACATACATTATTAATAATATGCAAGGGTGTTAAATCTTCGCCATGCTGATTGTTAATGTTTTTTCTTTTGAACTGTTGCTTTTTCTGTAAAGCAAAATTGTGACTTTTTGGAAAATCCAATATCGATAAGACTTAACAATACATTAATACTGTTTGTTTTTATTTCAGGAGCGGAATTCAGAATTGTAGGTAACTAATTTTTACACAAGATATAAATGAATGTGTATGTAATAGGAATGTTCGGGAGAAGCAGGGGAAGTATATTGTACCATACAAACTCAGACTTTAAATTGCTTTGGAATTTAACACCCCTTTAACAAAGCGAATGCACTCAATGTCTTTCCCCATCCCTGTAGACATTTTTCAGGGGTTGTTATTGGAGAAAATAAAATTTTATATCGAGACTTGGTTGAAAACTTAGCTATAGGGGTTGGAAGTTTAAGGTTTATAGCAGCCCGAGAAAGTATATCGTGTTATATGTATAATAATCTAACAGTCTACAATAGCAATAATTTATAACAATTTTTAGATATATAACAGTCGCACAGATAATATTCTTATAACAATTTACTAAACAGTTATATGTCTTGTCTAAGTATAACAGTCTAACAGTTCACATTAGCATATAACAATCTAAACTTAAATGAGTAGTTATATTTTTTGTTATACAGTATCCGTAAAACACTTATACACATGGCTTGTTCATTCATATAACAGTTTAAAAACTAGCACAGTTATACTATTAAGCTCACAATTGGTCGAAACAATAAAGCTGCAAATATGCGTAAGCCTTGCGAAGTCTACAAAAGCTTTTAAGCTTAAGCTTCTAGCATCCTGAAATAAATTGTTCCTAGGGTTTTATATGAAATAACTTAATATATTTTATAGCAAATTCTATGTTTAAAATATACGAAGCATATTCATTTCAATTTATGTACATAAATGAATAAACTGAGGAATGTATATATTTGCATTATTTAAAACTAAACGCAGCGCATAAAATTGCCTTTAAACACTGTAAAAACTGTGTGTACTGAATTGAACTAATAGAAAATGTATTATATATATAAACAGTTATAACTATTGACATGACTCGGCTTGCTTCAATAGGCGGTTAATGCACAAATACTATTTTATACAATAAAAGCCAAAATTAAACATTTAAATTAAATACGAAATGGATATAAATAAATCAACGCTTTGACTAAACGATATCACTGAATTCTCAATTAAACTGAATGTGCCCTGCACATCATGAAATTAAATCAATGCTTGATAAATGACCAACAAAAAAAAACTATTTGTTTTGCACAAAAGAAATAAACAAACTGGAGAATGTGTGGAAAAAGTATGTGTATTTCTGACTTTTAAAATCCGCTCAAATTTAATTTAAAAACTGGAACACACAGCACAAATAAACCTCAATCAATTGAGCGCAGACAAATAAGCCTCGGATGCAACATCAACAACAACGCAGATAAAAAGAATGTATAAAAACAAAACTGTACCTATAAAAACGACAACAAAATAGCAAACAAACAAAAGTAGAATGTGCACAGAAAATGGTTTCAAAATGGGCAAAATACGATAGGCATCGAGGGGAATGCAAAATTCCAAGCTCCCAAACACTCTATATAAAAGTAAAAAGGCTTTTTAATTTTAAAATCCATCAAATAACTACGAAATGTATTTGGGTATACTATTTGGTAACCGTTTCATTTGTTTAAGAATTGTTGAAAGGCCTTTACGTGAATTTATTAATGACTAATTATTAATAAAATATATATATTTACTTATTTATTGGCTTATATTATTATTCACTTTTCACAATTATAAGAGAAGGATTCTGACAATCTAGAAACGGATAAGAACAGAAAACATATATAAATAAATAGAATTACTAACTAGATATTTGTGTATGATTGACATTCTCTACAGCCTTAATTAAATAAGAGCATACTTTTAGGATCATCAGAAAAACGACACTGAGTATAGGGTTCAATAAATAATGACTCAGTTGTTTAGAATTCACTTGCTAGAATTCACTTGATCAGACTGCAAGTACAGGGTATATAGGGTCGTGTTACTCTGCTATTGATTGAGCCAAATATTGTTCGCTTTGCTTTCTTTAAATCGAAACACAGGCTGGCAAATACGTATGTATGTGTGTGTGTATGTGGCCATATATACAGTCGATAAACATTTTTTTGTGAAGTTTTATGATGCGTTTGTCGCTGTTCTTTTTTTATGAGTTAAAAACTAAACGAAATTTTACGCTTAAGCACACAGGCCGCGACGTTGGCCAACAAAAATGAAAATATGTTTTTTGGATAACATTGGGGCAAGGTATTTGAGAGCCTCGACAGTTTACAAGCAGCCCCTGGCTGCGGCAGCTACGTACAACAGGCGGAACAGGATGATGATGACGAGGGGTGGTTCCGGTATGGAGGGCAAGCAAATCTGCACAAAATTCAACGTAAATGAAATGTGTTTGCGTGCCGCAGCTGCAGACGTGTGTTTGAGTGTATGTGCACTTGTGTATGTATGTGTTAGTGTGTCAACTACAAAAACCGCACGTCCACACACACATACACACACACACACAGACTCACTGAGGCACATGCCAAAGCTTGCACAACAACAGCGTGTGACAAGAAATGGGAAATGAACTTTAGCAAAGCGAATTTTCTAATACTCTTCAGTAAATGTTTATTTCGGTGGCATACGAGAACTGTAACTAAATTTATGACAGGTCAACAAATTACGGAAAACTGATTAAGGAGCTGTTCTATTTTTTATTTTAAATATTTCTGTATTCAGGTATGTTCTACAAATCTCTAACAATGTAAATGGAACGACAACTCAGTTATCTTTGTTTCTGCAACCAATTTCAGTTGCTTTCAAATGTTAATATAACTGTTGCGATTTTAAGCGATATTTAACATTATTTACATCAAATTAAAAGCATCATATTGAATATAAAGCCTTAAAATATATTTTAAATGAACTTATTTATTATATAAAATATACCATTAATAAAGTATGTTGTTGCAATTTAAAATACATTTTTGGCAGATCAAAATATGGCCAATAAATTAGGTCTCTAACATTTTAGGAACACAACAATTTTGTTCGGTTGTATTAAATATTGATAGTCGATATTTTCTTCATAAGCTGCTACAAACAATTATCAATTTGATTGGTAAATATTTAGTTTAATTTAATTTCAGCCCTGCCCCAAAAAGTATAATTTAGATTCGATGGAAGAGCAAACTTTCTATTGCCGATTTTATATAACGCTTTCAAGATTGTTTTAGGACATATGTATATGTTAATTTTCTAAATTTTCCGCTTTTTCTGATTACAATTGTTACCACTTTCATTATTCAGTTGCCATGCCCAAGGTGTGAGCATAAAAATGTCAAATGCAACAATTTCCTGAGCGCATTTTAAAGACGCTTTTTATGCGCCGCCATTTTGTGAGTGAGTGCCAACGAGTGCATGTGTGAGTACATGTTTTTCAGTTCATGTGTGTGTAAAATTTTATTTGACTTGCGTGTAATGTTGCCTCGCACGCATACACACACACAAACACACACACACACACGCACTCAAATACACATACAAACTTGTGCCTATGCGAATGCCTTTAACTACGCTGATGTGAACATTTTCAAGGATTATGAAAGCAAGTCAATGACAAAGGGGTTTTCGCGGATCGGAGTGTGGTAGGGCAGAATGCTTTGAGTAACTTGCAAATTAAATGAACGCCAAATGCCAAAAATGAGCTCGGCAACTGTGCTCAGTAAACGCAACAGCAACAGCAGCCAACCAGCAGCCACCGCAAGGACGAGTTATCCTGCGAAATGCAATTGCTTGCACTTGACATGGCATCCAGTGTTACGCACTCTGGGAATTACGAAAATATCCTACAGCGTCTGCTCCTCTGGCAAATGGAATATCTGCATCTGTGTGTTTCTCTGCTTAAGTTGTCATGCATTTTATATGAATCCCTAAGTTAAAATGCTTTTTGAGCATGTTGGAACGTTGCTTTCAACCAGAGTCTGCATTTAAGGATCGCAATTTCCTTGAACTTACTGCTTACTACTACAACAGTAGGTCAGAAAGTCAGTCATGGAGCTAATTGAGAACACATATTCTGGGGCTGAAGACCATGTTGAAGTAGGAGATGACAGATAAGTAAAGTTTTATTGAGTTAATCTATTTGTTTATTTATAATATTTAGAGTCAACTAAGAAGTGTCAGGAATAGAGTTTACTGATTGCATTTAAAACTGAAATACAACTATTTAAAATTTTAAATGAATAGCAAAAAAGTAATAGAATTGTTCTTAGTTTAAAATATAAAGAGTTTGAAGTTAAATGCTTAACAAGATTCTACCATCCGCCTGATAATTGCTTTACTTGAGTGATTAATAATTAGGCATACTATTTAAACGAAGATTTCCCTATGTTATACTTTTCGTATCAAGACACATAATTTGTTATAACCCTATAAATAACCAAAACTATAATTGCACGATTTATGGCCGCTTAAAAGGGGTTTTAAGTATTTCTAATGGATTTGATTGACCTATTGACTATAGAATCTACAAATATTCGGCTTGTCGAATTAGTTTCCCAAGAGGAAATTCAATTGCTGAAATCTCAGTTATCTTTTAGTGCAACAAACGAACGTAATTAATGCTTCTCATATGTTCTGGGCATCCATCATTGTCTCACGGCTAATCCTCATTCACGCAAGTTGTTTCAATTAATTTACGCTAATTCAATTATCCGTGCAATTGTTCTGAAAGCACAAAGACAACAACAACAGCAACAATACAATAAAGGCAGCCCAATTAAGCCTAATAGTTTACAGAACAGCACGGCAGGAGGGATAGGTAAGGGGGAGGGGCATAAACCCACAAACGGCTTAAAAGCCCATTAAATTTAATGACATGAGGCGTTCAGTGGAAACCGGAAGGTGAGTGCTGGCAAATGTGAAAAGGAAACATTTTGTAATACAATGCAAACACGGAGTGCTACAGTGTTAACAGGCTGCGATGACAGCTGAAGTTAGTTAGCAGGTCAGCTTGACGATGACCTATTTGGGAATACCATTTCAATGCACTCATATCACGTATACGCCGCGTAATCTGTGCTAGCAAAGACAAAAGCCGAAAACTACAATGAAACCGAAAACAGGAAGCAGAAACCTTTACAAAGTATTGTTATACGTCCCGTCTACTGTCTGGCCTGCCTAATGTGCAAAAACATACACATTTGCATAGAACGACGAGCGACGAACGGCCGACATTGTAGTTGCTCCATTGAACCTAATGAACACTTGGAAACGGGACTGAAACTTCTAACATCTTCCACCCAACCCTTGCCCGGCATAAACACTTTGTTGCGTCCGTCGCTCTAAGCATGAAAATGATAGTGAAACTATTTTTTTGTGCCACCATCAACGGAGGCACTCAGACAAAGCATGAAGGCAGACGGACTGACAGACAGACAGTCAGGCAGTCCAACAAATAAATGAGCGAGCGACACACACACACACACACATACACAATGGGACAGCAAGGCACTACGGCTAATAGTTGCCGCACGCACACACAGACTCGACACGGTCACAAAACTGAGATTGCAGGTAAGCGAATGGAATAACACAGTTGTTGGGCAATGGGGCTGCTTTAAGAGCGCTTAAGTGGCACACTCATTTCAAATAGTTTTTGTTTTTTTTTTGGCTAAGCCACACAACTTACTTGCAACATAGTACATTGAATGCCTTAACACAATTAATCATAGCATACTATACGGCTGCCACATAAAATAAACAATTGCTTAATTTCATTGCATGCTTTTAGAGGTGTGAATTAAAGCAAAGAATGTACTTCAAGTCGAATAAAGTAGGAAATACTAAAGGGAATATTTGGTAGATAGTTGAGATCATCGTAATGGCTGAGAATTTTGAAATGAAAACAAAACCAATCTCTTAAGATTACATAGTTAGTTCTTAAAGATTTTGACAATAGATAGAGAAGGGAAATGTTTATCATTTTCGATTTGATCATATAGAGAACGGGTATGCTTATCTTTAACAATGGATACAGTGAATCCATTTATGATTCAAAAGTAGCATACTTTTTAAAAAGTAAGTTTAAACTTATTCCACTTCTGTCACTTTATGCCATATTGCTATATTTATTATTAATAGTAAACATTGCCTGGTTAAAGTCGTATGTCTGCAGGATAATAATAGCATGAAGGGAGCAGCGTAAACACTGTCCCACTTTGACAACTACTCCTAACACCTCACGCCCAACACTCATATATAATCAGAGCCACAACCTGACAGCCTGAAGGGTTGTGTATAATGGGAAGGGAAGAGCAGCACTGATGCAAGCTGTGATTCAACCGGTGGTAAGTTGCAAGCGGATTTCTGGCCGGGATTGGGGACGCACGGAAAGCAATTAAATTCAAATAAATGAACTTAATTGAAGCAGATTAACCCAACAGTCGACAGCCGACGGCAGTGCCAGCACCAGACGATGCACAATGCCACAACCAGGTTGGAGTGTGTGTGTGTGTGTGTGTGTGTTTGAGTGTGTGTGTATGTACTAGAGTGCATTCAATGCCCTTGTCAGCTAGAACTCGGCGATGTGCCCTGCTTTCACTTCCGCTGCCTTATCCGCACCCTTTTATCGTTATTTAACTGTCAAGTGCTGGTCGTTTGTGTTTCGAGTTTAGTAATTTTTTTTTTTTTATTATTATTTTTTATAGAAGTTATTTAATAAATTTGTATTTCCTACCTGGAAGGCAGAGTATGAATTGGAGTTGCCGTGCGTGTTCAAATTGAGGTTAGTCGCATGTCCCACATCTTTGCCATTTTAAACGTGTTCAAGTTCCGTCAGTTAATGTACAGAGATTTCAAAAACAACAACAGTAACAGTCAGCTACATACCTATACTATAAATTATTTTATGGAATAATAAAGAACGTTAAATTGCAAAGCGATTTTACTAATCAATTCACTTTAGTATTTGAATAGATTTAAATTCGTTAAATATTCTTGCACAATTCATAATTCGTTTACATTTTCAAAAATAATAAATTTGTGAAATGCAAAGAATTTGTATACCAGAACTCAACCCTTTAAACCCAGTCCATTGCATATTAATAGGATTTTATTTACACATTCTTGAGCACATGTGTTAAAATGTATACCCTGTATCTTTAAAATAATGTAGTAAAAGTATTATTAAGACAGAAGTATATTTACTGATATATTATTATTCTTTACCTAATTATTTATTTTCACTTAAAAAAACTGAATTATTATTAGCTGTTTAAATAAAGACACAGTATAAGAATTATTTTATTAACATTAATAAAGCTACGATTAATGTTTTCATATAATTTTAACAGTAATACATTTATTAGAGTGTGTAGTATACTTAAATTAATCAAGAGTACAGGGTATTAACTAGTCGAAGCGTCATTTTAATAGTACTTTTATTACTAAGAAAAATTGTGCATGTATTAATTAAATATTTCTGCTGTAGTACACAAATCGAGCATACATTTTTCATACACTTGCTTACTCCAAGCACACACAAATACACGCACAACCACACACACACACACACACACACACACACACACATACTATATGCATACGGGCATCAGCGGCAACATGCACTCTTGATGGATTAATTGGTGGCATGCGAGTTGAATTAAATTACACAGTTTTCAGGTGTATGGAAATAAGTGAAACCGTTTGGAAATGATGTGTTGCACGATTTATTTATTATATAAATTATGGATAAGATTCAAGTTCATTGATGGTATAATGCGATAATAGATTTGTAGAAATATGTGCCTATTATATATATTTAATATATAAAATATATATAATAATAAATATTATTATATATATTAAAAGAATTTATTTTAAGTAATATTATTATAAATACTTCAAATTAATTTAATTTAATTAAGGAGCAGTATTATTTAAAATACTTATATATTTGATTACTTTGATTTCGTTTTCAAAAGTGTTTTAACAAAGTTATGTATTTAACAGACTGTAATTAACTTTCTCAAGGATATCCTTTGGATTTGATTACAGGGTGTCTGTAAGCTTACTACTGGAAAACTTTTGACTTGAGCAATCTTACTGATTTCATCTGTTTAAGCTTTCACTACAATTCTCCTTTTGAATTGTGCATTTACAAAAGTTTATTTGAAAGCCAATTCAGCTACCCTTAAAGCTTAAAAGCTATATACACTTATGTAAAGCTCCCCAATATTTAAAAAGCTTTATATCTTGGGATATTAAATATCCCTTTAGTCAAAACTACAACACCAATACATATACAAAGCTCGGAAAAGCTCAGTCGTGACTTAAACACTTAAAACTTGTTTCCTAAAATGGGCGTTAGAAGAATATAGAAAAAATATGCCATTTCTCCCTGAGAGATTATAAAAGACATCCTATGTTTAATCGTTATGCAGTTTAAAACTTCTTATATATTCAAAACTATTTATTGTATATATTTTTTATAGAATAACTCAAATAAAACCTATATTCCGATATTAAGTAAAACAACCTTAAATACTTGGTTTCTTTGAACTACTTTCAGATGAATTACTTTTATCCTTTAATCAATCCACCACAAAATATCCAGGCTTCAATATCATAGAAGAATTGCATATGTAAAAATACTGGATGTCAAATTAAATTCCAATGTTCAGCTATGAAAATCATCTAGTGGAAGCTGCCTTTCTCTGCCCCTTTGGGGAGCAATAAAAACTGCAAACAACCAAAACAACAGAGGCAACAACAGGACCGATTGAGTCAAATGCAAAAGTTGCTGCAGCTGTAACTCTTTATTATTGGGGCAACCTAAAAATGTTGCACTTTCAGTTGAATTGAAGCGAAAGCACAGGCGAGAAAAAAGCTCTCCCAACACGAAAAGTGAAACTGACAATAGCAAAAAAGTTTTATAGAGTTGTTGTTCTGGGTTGTTGTTGTTCTGGGTAGTTGTTGTTGCTGTTACTGTTGTCGACATTTATGCGCGACGCAGTGGCGACACCGAGTTCAAGGTCGACTCGAGTGAAAGGGTTGTACTATGTAACTGCAAATTGGGGTATTGGTCGACCCTTAATTAGCAGCGGTTCAACCATACCAAAGAGTCAATGAACTTCTAATTTTGAGCTCGGGTTATAAATGTGATTAGCATCCGTCAAATAAGTGTCAGCCTCAGCAGCTACTCCAAGCAATCCCATGATTAAAACTTAAGACAACAGGCCAACATCTTGCGGCACAGTTTACAATTGACGTCACGCCCCGTCGTCCCGTTCTTAAATTCACATTCGGCGTTTTTAATGAGAGCTGACAGGTGTTGTCTTCAAAAGGCACAAAGCTCAAGGCTGAAGGATAAAGGATTAAAGAAACCGCAAAACTCTCTTTGTCGCTTCAATGTCGATTAGAGTCCGTTAGAGTTCAACCTTTCTGATGAGAATAATTAGACTAAACATGCTATTTTACATTCCTTCTGGTTTTTATTGCTAATCGAATCGATTTAAAATTGGTATTATATAGTGTCGACTATGATAACATTAAGATACTATTTATATTAAATAAGTAAAAAATAGATAAATCTTTATTTAACTACAATTTCTTATCAGTTTAAATCAATTAATCAAAATCAATTGTTTTCAAATTTATTTTGTATTATTTTGATAAAAATCAAATTATCATCGCTTAGTGCTGTCTGTCACAGGTGTGAAACTGACACAACTCACAGGTGTGAAGTCGACACGATTTGATATTCTTTAAAATGCACATTTAATTAGTTTTTGCTTACTTATTCCCTCCCTGAATATTCTAGATTACATTAGCTGTAGATAGTACAAAGAGTACTAATTAATGCTTGCTTGACATCTATCCAATAAATTGAATTCTGATTATATGATAAACACGGAAAGGGAAACTATTATTTGTAGTGTCTAATTTAAAGTAAGCCCATTATCTAATAACATATTCAGCTTTCAGTTATCAGTATTAAGTTTAATATAATGAGTTCCATCACTTGAAAGTTGAAGGGTATTCAAACTTCAACTAACTGTTCTACTCTTCTATTAATTCCCATTTGGACTGAAAGAGTTTCTTGGCAAAGCAAAGTTGTGCATAATATTTAGCTGGTTTTCTATACGCTCAAGGATTCAAGTGAAATGTAATGCATCCACTTGACTTGTCTCAATTGCCTTTCAATCATCATAAACTAAGACAGATGGCCTCCACTTTTCTCCAACGTGTCACTTTCCATGGAGATCATCACGATGCTGATTATACGCTCAGATCCGGTAGAGGGTGACGGGCATGTCGGGTGATGGGTCTGGGGAACATCGCGTGGTTCCTTTATGTCCATATTATTAACCCGAAATGTATGCATTATGTTATTGTATGTGCGTATGTGTGTGTGTGTGTGTGTGTGTGTGTGTGTACTTTCATTACCACCACGCGTGCAATTATTAATATTTTATGCACTCTTCCTACCCAGGATGGAGACGAAGGCGACGATGGACAAGGACAGGCAACAACATTGACTCGACATCAGAACACAATGGAGCACAGGCAGACAGGGAAGTAAGCGACAGAGTTCCAAGGATGTGGGCCTAAGCGAGACACCCTCCGCCTCCGCCACTTCCACAATCCACGGTAGACATCAATGTTGCTTTTCAGGTAGGAGACACGGGCAAAACAGACGTTAAATACGGGAAAATAAAACAAAAAGCCGGTGTGGAAATTGCGAGAGACGTGCAAGAAATTATTACAAGTAACATTTATTTTTATTAAAGCACCGTGCAGGACGCCTTTAGCAGGACACGGACAAAGATACAGGTGGAGGTAGCGTTAGAGGCACAGCTTGGCTTCCTCCCGTCAGCCAGCACGTCATACAAACTGATCTCATAATCATGCTCTGTACGTTTGGCTTGGCTTGAACGCCAAACAAGAAGCATAATTTTTATAAAAACTCCTCAACCCATCCCATCCATACATACGGCCTCAGTTCGTACTGCGTCCTGCGTCCTGCGTCTTGGGTGCAACTTTCTGAGCGGAGAGGGGCGAAAAATTGTTGCTGTTAACTTTAAGCGCGTCTCTGTGTGCAGATTAAATGTTTGTCGTATGCCTGGGAAAGCAGCGCGGTGGAAAGAGATGGAAATGGGGAAATTGGGAAGGGGGTAGTCATGGTGGAAATATGAAAACAAACGCCAAAACGAAGCAGACAGCGAGAGGATGCCAGTTTATTACGGTTTATTAGCGACTGTAGCGGCATTTCTTTTCATGTACTAGTTGGCCTTGCCTTATAAACTCCCTCTTTCTCTTTCTCTCTCTCTCTATCTCACTCCATCTGCCTCCCTCGCTTTCTATCGCTGTCTCTTACTCTTTGGCTCTGAGTCCTGTGCGACATGTTCAGGCAGGTATAAGAAAATGTCATTGAATAAGCCTGGCAGTCTGCCAATATGAGAAGACCCCGTATACTCATATAGCCTATAGGTCTAGTTCTTTGAAATGCTGTTGTTTGTGTGTTTTTTTTGTTAGTATGATATGCTTATAATGTTATTGCCTACTTAAAGTGATACTGTAATCATTATTTATAGACTAAAGTTTTGTATATAATTGCAATACTAAATACTTCATTGGTGAATAGATTAATATGACGAAAAAACTTTAATATATCGGTCTGGTTTATTAACTTTTATCACGGGTCGCTGTCTCGGCTTTAACAATATTATTTCATAATCAAATCTGCTCTCAATAAAAATAAACAAGCTTGGCAATCATACAAAATGTATTATTTGTTTAAAATATAATGTAAATATGAGGAAGATTGAAATTATTTATGTGATGTAGTTTTTTACAATACATAGAACGCATGGTAAGGTATTATACCAACAATCAAGTATATAGTTTAAATTCTCATGCAATATCTTAAACTTTAACTGAATTTATCTAGAATATATGTATTTCTTATAGGTCCAGAGAAACCTTCTACTAGCTCTTACATAAATCTACATATGGGTAGTAAACACTTTTTGCCCATTTTAAATGAACACCATAACTACAAATTCTTTAAAATGGTTTAACATTTGAATATTTGCTTTAATTTCATAACAATATTCGTTTTAAAAGAAATCCAGAATTAGAGGTAAAAAGGAAAATTAAATTTACATTTGACTCTACTGCAGTTGTTCAGAATCTGCAGCTGGTTTAATAATTGCAACAACATTGAAAGCCACGTTTAGGCTATTATGCTGCTTGGTAGAAGCTTAAGTAATTAGAAGTCGATTAAAGGCCAAGGAGGCGCCGCCTACGCCACTGGCTTCTAGAAGCAGAGGGACAAGGGGGCAAGGTGGCAAGGAGGCAAGGGAACGAGGCAAGTCGCCAACAAGTCGAAAAACATTTCATGGGCATTCAAATGCAAAGAACCAAAACTAATACTCTGGCTTGTTTTTCCTTCTGCTCGCTCTAAGCGGTACACTGAACTAAACTGCACTGTACACTGTACAGTGTCTGCTGACTGGTTGCAGACTGCTCCAAGTTAAGTTACATGCAAATGCAAAATGCAGAATGCGAAAATCCTGGCAATTACAAAAAAACATGCTGTAAAAAAGGCGGTGTGCGACGCCAAGTTAAATGGAAAACCCCGTTGACAGCTGGCAGCAGGAAGGTGCACACACAATGACCGCAATGTTGCCGCGGGCGTTGCAACAATTAGCCAATCCTCCCTTTTCCCTTAACCAACCCTCAAACCAGCCAAACAAGTTGCACACATGTGTGTTCAACTGTGTGTGTGTGTGTGTGTGTGTATTTCGTTTAGGTCACGACAAATTGCACACAATTTGAGCCTAATTTTTAGCCAACAATTTTTGTCGTTCTTTTAACAATTTTTGTTTTTAATCTCTTTTTTTGTTGGAGCTTTAACTTTGCTTTAAAGTTCAAGAAATTTCGAAATGCCCAAAGGTCTTTAGTTTACTTTGCTTAATGAAACGTTTACCATCTAGGCAAAAAAATAATAATAATAATAGAGCAGTTTTGCTGTTGGACACGTTTCACATTTTTCTAAACCAACATGCATGAAAATATTTATTCAATTTTCTTTTGTCACTCGAGTGTCAACTTTTTTCTTAAAACGAAAGAAAATACACACACACACACACACACAACTTTTACCACAATTAAATGTGTGATATGAATTATTTTATATACCCTAAGAGTGTTGAGAATCTCAAAAAGGGTATTACTGTTTTAGGAAGACTTTTCAAAAGATTTCATATTTAATATTAAATTACAATAATAAGATATATCATGGATGTTCAGTTAAATTACTTCAGAGATCTAAATACGTTAGCGTTCACCACAGGGTAACTCAAAGTCGAGCAGTCTTTTAAATATATAGGTATAGTTGAATAGTTCCCTTAAATTCAAATTACTTCAAGGTAATAATACTTTCCGATAATTTTAAGATACCACTGTCAATTTTTCATGAAAACTTGTCTGTTTACAAAAAAGATTTGATGCAATTATAACAAAACTATCGACAATCAAAATTTTTATCAAAGGTAAAGTGTTCTTCATAAAAAACCCCGTTAGGGCATCTCAAATATCAATCAGAAAATGTGAAAAATTTCCAGGAAATTGGCTCAAGGCGAGTTTTCCAGAAAATTGACTGGCCCCATGCAAAAGCTTTTATCAAAAACGCAAGCCAATCAAGTAAATAGACAAACAAACCTGAACACTAAATAAATTTAACTTGTTGGTAACAAAAAAAAAAAAAAAACAATAACAAGAACAGCAATAGCAACAAATTCATGGAAACTAAATCGAGAAAATAGCCAAAATATCCCAAGGCTTTTGCCCATATAGAAAAGGTCGAATTCAAAACTTGCAACAAATGTTGTTGATTCAAGGCAAATAACACAAAGAAGAAGTTCACAAAAGGTACGAGGGTATCTGAAAGGCTTCTAGGCGTTACTGACCTTTGACCCCAGTAGGGTAAGTTTTTCAATTAAATTTATTAAACATACGATTCAAAAAAGAAAATAATATAAATAGTGTGTCTATTGGAAATCGAAAAGTACAACCCAATCCCTTGCATTGATAAGATAGTAGTGTTGAAAATTCAATTGCAACTTCATTACCGCAAATATAAAACTGTCTGTCAGCTCTGGCTCTCCTGTCAATTCCCTTATCCTCCACGTAGCTGTCTGTGGCAGCTACTTGCTTCAAATTGACAAATGTCATTCACTCTGAGGACACAAACTTCCTGAACTGTGACGGTGTC
Source organism: Drosophila histrio (assembly GCA_958299025.2). Classification (NCBI taxonomy): domain Eukaryota; kingdom Metazoa; phylum Arthropoda; class Insecta; order Diptera; family Drosophilidae; genus Drosophila; species Drosophila histrio. Next base: position 18,383,044 of record OY282580.2, read on the forward strand.
GCTGCTTTCCACCTGTGGCAGACAGGGAGACAATCAGAGTGTCGGTAACACACACGCGCCATTTTCATGAAAATGCAAAACACGAATTGAATGAAATTTACAAGCAAAATACATAGAAAACTTAAATAAAATGAAGATACACTGTTGAGGGGTCTAGTGCATTTGAATCTATACTAAGAGGGCTTGATATACTATAATTATATAAATATCAGGCCAGTTCCTGTTTTCACTTTTGGCAGGATTTAGATTTAGATTTGCACTTTCGTCTAAATTTAACCGATGAAATTCATTTAGCAAAATGATAAATACTTTAACTTTTAAGGAGCGATGTTGCAATATTAGGTTTATTATTATTCAATTGTGAAAAATCTGTTAGTCAAACGCAGAAAATTGAAGAGAAATTTAAAGGTGATTCAGTTAAAATAGTCAAATTTATCAAGTTTATTTAGTTTTGCTTATGCAATTGGTTGCAATAATAAACAGATTAATAAACTAAATCGGCAGTTGATTAAAATTCCAAATAATCTCTAATCTGACAAGTACATTTTACTTGGCTTTCTGTTTGATGGATTAAAAATTAGCTAGTTAATTGTTAGGGATTTTTATTAATATTTTAATAAAAGCAATTTACATTTACCAAGCAAACATTAGAGAAATTTACACAAAATATATCTGAAAGTCGCTGGGCAACACATTAAACCCCCAACCAATCTATGGACATGCAATTAAGGTGGTCAATAAACAACAGACAATTGGTAAGCGAAAACGCACAGAACCAGAAGTTGACGCCCTTTTAAGTGGCCACAACAACATCCAAGTGGGGGGCAGCAGGGAAAATGAGGGGAGGCAGGGAATGAGGCTAACCTACCGCGGCGTTCGCTCTTTGACCCGTTTAATTTATGCGGGCTAGCTTGGCTAGAACCGAGTGGCTTAGAAACAGTGACAGCAACAGCGACGGCGACGGCGACTCGATAATACATAATACCAAAGGCGATTACACTAATGGTGATTGGCTTTGTGCTTTACGAGTAGAACCTGCTCTATACACTTAACGGTGGCAACTTTGCCTAACTGTTGATCATCAGCCAAGTCAAGTTTGTCTGGGTATCTCCTCTGTCTCCTCTGTCCCTCGCTCTGTCTGTCACCAAATTGCGTTCCCGCCATCCGCGCACAAATCTTTTTGGCTACTTTGGGAACAAACTACTTATAAAGTCGTGACAAAGTCATTGACTGTTTGCGGCTCGGTTGGCATTTGCATAGAAATGCAATTTTCGGCCAACTCACGAGTGGGGCAAAAACATTTCTCCTCCCCCCAATACATTAATACAACAACTGAAACTGGAACTGGAGACAGTCGCCAAGTTTCCTCGTTGCTTACTACACATAATTTTCGGCTTAGAAAGTTGTAGAGCACACAAATTGCTGAGCCAACCCCCCGCCAAGTCCTCCCACCTCTGTTTAAGGTCCAAGTCGAAATCGATTCTGGCTGCTTAAGCCAAAACGGGAAACGCGAAACCATTTAACAGTTTATCCTCGGCTGACAACTGGGTATTGGTATCAGTGGTATCGCTATCTCTGGCCAATAGTCGTAATAACGACAACTTGTTTAATCATAAATTCCATAATGCGAGTACATACCTACCATAAGCCAGGCCACACTTCGGGTTAGCTTCAGTTGTAAGAAGAAGACAGAACCAGCTGCAGAACATATTTTTGATAATAGTTTTTATATATTTATTTTGTGACCTGTATGATGTAGATGTTTAAATTAATTATATAATTATATATTGCTAACAATTAGAAATAAGCTTTGTTAATTATTAAAATATGCTTTAATATAATTTTATTAAAAAAGTCGTAGTCAAATTTGAAGTTTGAGTGTGCCAGATAATTGAGTTGTTTAAGATTTGCTGAAGTTTAAGCTTCAGTTCATTTAAGTCCTTGTTTTTGGCAGTGAATTTTAGTGTCACCTATAAATGCTGTAAAAGCAAATGAAAAGCAATATTAACTTAGTTGTGGATATTTTTATTTAATTTCTTAAACAAGTAAATAACAGAGTCTCAAGGTTGGCATATAAGGAAGAGGGTCTCATTGACAGAATAAATCTTCTCTTTCCTTTCGTTGCTTATTAATGTCATTCAAATTATTAAACTTAATACATAATAATCTTTGCATTAACATCTCTCAACAACTTCTACTGCTGTTAAGCATGTGCACTTATAACCCTCGTATTAGGGGTGATTTAGACCAGGACATGCTAAAGCACTCTCGACTAATAAAGAGTGTTAATTAAATACACATGTAGTCAACAAATTGTCTGTATCAGAAAGATACAAGTATACAAGTTATACATGTTTTTTAATTGATACTTAGAAATATTTGTAACAACAATGACCAAGTAGACCAAGTGATTGTTCAGAGTTACAATTTATGTTATTGTAGTTTGTATTGTACGAACACTCCATGGCATTAGCAATTGAAATAACACATTTATACAAACTCAGAACAGAAAATAAAAAGAAAATACTTATGAAATATTATAGGGAATACAGCAAGAACCAACCAGCCAACAACAAGCGTAACGACCAAAATAAAAACTTTTGGCATAAAAATTTCAATGACAAAACTGCAGTTTCACAAAATTTGCGCGCCATTTCGGAAACACTTAAAAGTTTTAGTTTTTAGTGCAATCGTCGACAACTCGACGGGCAGTCAGCAGACGGCAGACGGCAGACGACTCTGAGGCGAATATTTTAAATGGCGCCACAATTCGAATGTAATCAAATTAATGAAATACAGATATTGAAAGAAAATAAATGAAAATATATATATTAGAGACATTACGAGCAGCAATGCTGCTGACCTCGAAGCAATAGCATTATTATTTTATACTGCTTGTTTTATTAAAAATGTAAGCAATAGAACAACATATATTTGCACTAATGTATGTAACAGGCAGAAGCAGACATCTCTATATAAAGTATTAATATTCTTAAAGATCACAAATAGCTGAGTCAATTATGCCGTGACTGCTATGATTTTAAAGAGTTATAGAGATAGTCTTATCATTTGGTATGAAGGTGTATTTAATAAGAAAAACTTATTATATATTCAATATCTGGTAACTCTTCTTTTTTCGCTCAAATTAAAAAATATATATGTGGGTTGGTATAAAGCTGCATGTACACAATCCCAATGGTAAGAAGATTCCCAGATAACGACGAGTAAGAAGATCCCTAGACAAACATGACGACAACAAAGATGCAAACCAAACGACGGCGAATTCGCAAGGCGGCGAATTGCAAACACGATGATCAGGAGAGACGTTCTACACGACGAGAGCGACGAGAAGGAGTCGAGTGCGAACGTTCGGCCAAGTGTGGTTGTGAGAGCAAAGAGCATAACGACGCAGTTTGTTTTTTTACAATTTACCATTTCCTTTATATTAATAAACTTAATCTTTAGTACTTTTTAATAAAAACCCCTCAATTAAGTTAATTATTTGTCATTTGATTTCATTTGTTTGACTCTGTGTGTGTTTCGCATTGGTTTCATTTCAACCGTGTGCAATATGAACAACATTTCCATTGTCAACCATCCATATACCAAATACATAGATAGATCATCTATTATCTATAATATTTCCTGGAGCGCTGTATGAGTTCGATACCAGCGGGAAATTGTGGAATATCGTTGCAACTTGACAGTTGTTAAATGTATAGCTATAAATGTCGCTATTTTATATTGTTATCTCATTGTTCCTCCTGATGCTGTTGCAGATGCAACACAGGCAAATGTTGTTAAAGCCATTAGCTGGAACACGAGAGGCGAATCCGTCGGGTAATTTGTGATATGAGCGGAGTCAGGCTGCGGATCTGACGTAATCGCATAGCGACAATGTGACAGACACAGCAAGAGTATAGTCTGTTGTTGTCTGTGAGAAGTGACACAGAGTCACGTTACAGATTTTGGTCGATTGAATGAGACGGACGGACAGGCGGACGGACGCGTTGTGAGAATGATTCCGGCAAACATTCATTATTTCCACAACGTTACGCGCCATGTGCCCCGGCGGAGGCAGCCAACAGACCACAGATCGTTGCCGTAGCAGACCTGGGGACCAAACACCAGCCAAACAATTTGGTTTTTAAATTTTACAGGCAGAAAACTTTACCCAATGGACGCGAACTGCACTCGACATTTGACTTTTCAAATGGCGGCTGGACAGGCAGGCAGCCAGGGAGGCAGGAGGGAAGGCAATGGGGCAGCCTTACGGCGTTAAAACTTGGCCAGCTTCAGTACTAGTTAACCCCATCAAATTGACACAATGAGGGCAGCATGAGAAAAGAACAGTGCGAACAGAGAATTGAGAGATGCAAGTGTGCACAGTTTTTGCCAGCCAGTTTTTAACAATTGAATTTTTAATAGTTTTAAAAGTGCAATGTATACCTGAAATTCCATCTCCTACCCCGACTCCCGCTTCACTTTATTCCTTAACTCAACTATCGATTGGATTTCCTATTTTTCGTCATTTTTCCTGATTTTGATTCTGATTTCTACAAAATGTTATTTGCTCGCAAATGGAACTATCTATCAATAAAATATGCAAATCATTTCGATATGCTGCAATTTTTTGGCAAAACAAAGTTAAAAAAGGCTGATATACTCGACTACAAATATGATAACAAGTATTATACACTTTTCAATGAGCATAGTGTATAAAATAGTGTATAAAAACTCTGGCAAGAGATACTACATAAATGCATTAATATATGCGCTTGATAATTCTATTGCCTCGCCTGCTGTCAGCAGTTTGACATGTGCTGCATTTGTTGATATGCCTTTTGCCTAATTGAAAAATATAAATATTATCACAATTATTCATTTTTTTAAATTGTACACTTGCAACGCTCTAAGAGTTATGTTTGGAATCAGTTTGTATAAATTAATTTAAATTAATTACTAACTAGTGCAAGTAGATGACAGTTTATTCAGTTACTTATCTAATTAATAACCTTTAATTGTCATAGTTGAGTTTTTATCATCGCTTTGTCTGAAATGAAAGGCTTAACAAATATGTGAAGACTCGTTGAGTGATAAATAGACACAAGGATATATCAAGATTTACTTGGATGTTAATATATATCCTGTTGGAAAGGAGTTTCTTTAATTAATAAAACTATTAATATAACAATAATTCAAATAAGACTACAAATATATACATTACTCTGTTCTACAGCTCTATAACATCGATTCTGTTATCAAAAGCAACGAAGAGATGGAGAGCAGACAAATTAATGAACATCTCAAGATCTAAGTATTATATAATTTCTCAAGAATTATTACTGTATATTCTGCAATCTTCAATCTTTTATAGACTATTCAATAGGAGTTATTGCATTGACAATACGACTGTACTAACTTCCCTTTAAAAATCAACATGCAAAAAACATTGTTTTGGTTTTCCACACTCCCCCCGCGGGAGCCACAGAAAGTCCCGGCCATACACCCACCGCAAACTCGACATAACTTAATGACGACGTTTTGTGTTTCACTTTGGCGGCGAAAGCAATAAATTCACTTGGTTCAAGCGCCTCCCGTTGTGAAATGCAGCTTAACGCAACGCAACTCTTTTCCTTTTGCCATCTTTTTGCTTTCTTTTGTTTTTTGCCCTTGTCTGCCCAGGAGTAATGCGAATGCCAGGAATGCAATGCAGTCGAAGGAGCTGAACTCAACTCAGCTGATGTTACGGCAACGGCTACTGCCAAATGGGGAAAGTGAAATTTCTGGGCCACAAAAGCACGTGCCTGGGCAAATATTTCATATGGCAGCGTAGACGATAGAGAGAGTATTACCATGAGGCCTGCTACCACTGACGATTGTTGTGCGTCTGATTTGCACGGAAGTCACTTGAATTATTGTTGTCATATTTGCACAAACGATTTGGCTTTTGAATTGGAATCGAACGCCACAACGGGGATATGTCAGCTTAAAGCTGAGCGCCAAACAGAATTGAATATTAAAGAATATGTTCAGTTGATCATAAAAATATCTAACTTTATTCAAAGTATTTTAAGCAATTATTTATTCAATCTTCTACTTAATACCCAATTTCAAATTCAAATAATAATTACGCAACACTTCCTAAACACTTATCTATGCTTTTTCATTGCTTGTGTTTTTCTTCCCACACAAAGCATAAAATTTAATGCAAAATCAAAAAAAAAAGGAAACGTTAATTTATGCAGTAAGCCAGGTATTTAAGGTAAAGTGGCTAATACACAGGCAGCTCGAAATAACGTCGCCACATGCGAAGGACGCCTACATACAAATCTGCTAAAATTATCCTGACAACATCTTACGTGTGTCTAAAGGAAGCAATCAATATGACAGTGGTGATGTGAGGAAAACGGGATGTAGCGTTGATTTATAAGCTTTATTGAAGGCCATCAGCGCCTTCGTTGTCATCTACGCCTACAACTCATTAAAGTTGATTGAACAACACAAGTAAAAACCTTCTATTTATCTGGATTCTGAAATTACTCCGACTCCGGAATACGTAAATTTAAACCTAACAATTGCTTATTTTGAAAGTAACTACAAGCAAGCGTATATAGATATTTTGTGTACAGGCATATTAGAGTTTCACTCCTAAATTAATATTACTTTCTTTCTTTAAGTATTTTACTAGGAAAGTTTTCCATAACTTCCAATACCTTAACTTTTGCACTACAAGTTGATCTGATGAAAGTTTGTCTGTGTCAAAAAGGAAAACAAAAAATTTCAACTTAAAAGGAAATTTATTAAATTGAAATGAGCAGATCCTCAAACAGGCAACAAACAGCTGTTTTCCCTCCCCTGCCAACCCGTTCACATCAACCAGCTCTCAGAGTCGTTGCTGTCAGTTGCATTTACAAAAATTATGAACATTTTCTTTTAAAATGCCGTTGACACTTTTACTGAAATGCAAAATTCGCATGTGGCTGTGTCTCTGATATGCAGGTAGACAGATGGACAGAAAGCAGATGTACATACTGAGGAAAATTCACATGTAGAGGTAGAAAATTATACACATTTATACGGGACAACTGCGGGTTAGGAAGGTAGCAGTAGTAGTCCATCAGTTAACTGACAAATGTGTGTATAATTCATTTTTTGTATACATTTGTACCCATTTCCGTTTTATATTCTGACCTTAGTGTAGAGCTTTCGGATTTGTGCTAAGTTTTTCCAGAGCACTTAGGTTAAAGTAGACTGACAACCATTGATAAGCTACTTAGCTAAAGCAAAGAACTTGTTCTGGAATTTAACAAAGAAAACTGTGTAACTTAAATGGGAAATTTATAAACTCACAATTATATTACAATACATTAAAGATACATCCTTTGTTCTCTCATCTTCAACAGTCAATGTTCAATCGATACTCTTGTTACTCAGTTGTTCTTTACTGCATTTCAAATTTCTCTTTTGTATATTTGTTATTTTCTCATTCACTCGTATGTCAACTATTGTTGCTATTTCTCTGACACATTTTCATACTTTAAATCAAATCAAAGCAACAAATCAACTTGTGTTTAGATTTATCGAAAAAATAAAAAAAACATGTAGAAATATTTATGTTTGCTTTAGTTTAATAGCTTGATTTCTTGGTGTTTTCAATATTTAATAATTTATCCTGACAACGCAACGAAAACCAAAACAAAAAGAAAGCCAACAAAATTGCATTAAATATTTATGCTCTTTAATAGCAACAAGAGATATGACGAGCAAATGGAAAATGAAGAGGGGGATTACCCCAATGCCAAACTCAATTGTTTTGTGTCTAATTGTTTTATTCGTATGGCTAAGGGGGCAATTAGCGGTGTCTTGTATAATTGTAAAGTTGTAGTTTCGGATTCTGACCCAAATGGACATGGCTTAAAAGCAAACTTTATGTGGGCTAATGACAAATTGATGTGCTTGTGGCTTCTCTGAAGTGAACAAGTTCGGTTAAATATATATGTATAATTCAAATGCGATTCTTCAATTAGGAACAAGTCTGTGTGAAAGGTCATTGAACAAAGGACATATGAATTCAATAAGAATTAGATATTTAATGACAATTAATTGTAGAATAAGAAGTAAGATTTAAGACTTATCCTCAAAACGTGGGTTTATTGTGGAAGGAAACATTTGTAAATCAATATCACAGAATCTTTTAGTTATCATAAGTCAACAGTTTGCGTTTAAGGAAGTCAAGTAAGTTGATGTAATCCTCTCACAAGGATTGTTAAACTAATTCAAAGGCGGGGGGGGCATATATATTCGTAAATTTTCTGGTCTTGTGCTCAACTAGCCATAAACGTTTCGGCCTGTCGCATTCAGGTAATTGATAATTTCTTTTGTTATTAACATATTGTTTCAGGCATGCGGCAAGTCATTGCCGTTGTTTTTCCCCCGTTTTTCCGAAACACATTCCACAACTAAGAAGCTTATTTTACGCCTAAAAGCAGGCAACGCATATAGAAACTCCCGTTTCCTTTAAGCAGTCAGGACACGTACGAGATGGCAAGTAACGAGACAAAAAACAAGCAAAAATAATCGACTGCTTTTCTTATTCTTTTTCTTTTTCCTTTTCCTTTTTGTTTTTATTTTTATTTGTTCTCCGGTTCTTTTTTTTCGGTTCACGAAGGTCGCTGCTCCTGTCATTTTATGTGATGATGCAGTGTAAACAAGACTGTTTTGTGAATGAGTATGAACTTCGGGGTGGTTAGGCGAGAAGACTGTTTGTAGAACTATGCCTCCAACAGCTTTCAGTGCGCTTCTTCGTTCTGGGCACATCATTATGACTGAACAAAGGACTTGAAACTAAATTGCACTTTAAGCAGCCATTAAACATGGAGCATGCAGCATATGCAGCGTATGTGAAATGTCGCCTGCACTATGTGCTAATTACTTATTTATGTCGCTCACAAACTCTCTCACACACACACACACACACACGCCCAGACACATACAGCCATCAAATGCATTGCATACTTTGTGGCGACCCAGCGGCAAATTTCTCAAGTACATGTGCAGCTCTCGTCGCTCGGTCGCTCGGTCGACGGTCTTTACCAGTTACCAAATTGCAGTTGCCAGCTTTCAGTTGATGGTTAGTCGCTCACAGTTTTCTGTTTTCGGTTTTCTGTATTCAGTTTTTCGGTCGTATTCTTATTGAATTTTTACCTGCACTGACTGCCATCGATCTGCATTTGGTCACGACGCTCTCGCATTTACCCCAAAGCACAAACTCAATCAGTTCCCAATTGACCGTGTAATGCGGTCTTCTTTTCACATTTTCATGTGATTTTCCATACAGTTTGAGTCTCAAGTCTTGCGGCAGTTACGTGAGCTTCATCTTCGAGTGTTCAATCTAATAAAACTTCAATATTGCATTGTTTTGAGTAATTGTCAAATAAAATTACTTTCAATGAATTGTTTTATTCTATTTGCTTAAATAAGATATTGAGTGAGTTCAACATTTTGTAGTTAAATAAATAGATAAATAACTAGTAATATTTATGGGAGCTTTTAATTATTTGCATTAGTATTCGTATCGTTTATATAAAAGTAAAGCAGAAGATTCTATTGTATCTAACAAATGGTATAAATTCTATGTTAATAAACCTACACTCAGAAAAAAAATCAAGAATTTCGTTCTTAAACAGGTGATTTTTAAGTACAAACGAGCTCAAAAGCCGACTAAGTTCGGAATTTCCAAATTAGAGAACAAAAATCTTAATTTAAGTTCGTTTTTTATAAGAACGAAAATCTTCAAACAAGAATTTTTGGGGATACTTTAAGAACATTTTGAGATCAATTCAAGCATAAAAAAAAGTTTAAAAAGACCGATACATGCTAGATTAAGCTCGAAAAAAATTTAAAATAATCCCAAAATGTACTTGTTTCTAGCTTAAAACATTCTCATAATTATTCCCAATTGAACTTGATTAAGTCAGGAATAATCTTGATTCAAGATCTTAAAAATTTTATTAAGAACATTTTATACTTGCTTTAAGTATACAATATTCTTAAAATAAAGTTCGTTTCATTCTTGAAACAAACTAGTTTAAGTACATAGAAATCTTAAACTAATCTCAAAATGTACTTCTTTATAGTCCAAAATATTCTTATATTAAGTACATTATGTACTTGCCTTAAGTATAAGCTATTCTTATACTTAAGTTTATTTCAATCTTGAAAAAATTATTTTAATAAAACGACTCTCTAGATATTTTTTGATTTCAAATGATTTTTTATTATATATATTTAAATCTTATATACGATTTTCCATTATTTAATGGATATATGTGTAGTATTGGGGAAATGAAATCACATATGTTTATAAGAAAAAAATTATTAGTTGGAAACCCAACTTCATAAGCGCGGAAATGATTATCATAATTCTTTAACTGAATCTCTTCACAGATGACATAAACATTATCATTAAATATTGATAAACTTATGATTTTATATAATTTGATTACTGGTTGATTACTTACTAAATAATTATTCGCTTTATAACGCGTTCCTTTATAAACTATTTCATTACATATTTTACAGTTTTCAAAATTAAATTTAATTTTGGTATTATACATTATGCTTTTAATATAAGATTCTTCAATCAAATCTTTTTGTTCAAATAAAGAAAACGTATAGAGTGATTCAATTGAATTTTCATGTTCAATTAAAAACTGAGCAAATTTTAGTTGGGCTTTAATAGCTATCGAAAACAAGTGTTATATCGGCTGATTTTGTGTCAAAAACAGTGTTGATTCCATATAAATGTTTTTGAACAAAAAGACAAACCTGCTGGCAAGCTCTAGGATATTCTAATGAAAGTATTTGAAACATTTTGAAGCACGTATCAAAAGCTTGAATAAATGAAGAGAAGCTAAGCAAATTGTTATCGAAATATACATAAAATCTATTTATATTCGAATCACAAATTCTTTCGACAAATTTAAATGACTGTACTGCTAGCCCTGATGAATAATACTTATTAATTAATTCGCTGATTTGTCTCTGGTAATCGTTGGTTGTGGGTAAACGCAACACAAGACTTTGCTGCGAGTCTAAAATTGGTGCTTTCTTGTGTGGTTTTCCTGATTGTTCCTTAAAACGCGCTGTGGGTGGCCGCACTGATGTCAATAATATTATTGTTAAATAATCCAGAGCGTCTGCAAAGAGATATAAAATATTGAATTACATTTTTAGAATAAACAATAAATGAATAGTGGAAAATATGAAAATTTACCTTTGTTTTTGTGTACTGTTTGCTCGACAATAATATCAATTAAGTCGTCTCTTAAAGAAGGACATAAAGTCCTATTTTCATCCCAATATTCCAAAATTAATCTACCTTTGGAAGACACAACAAATTCAATTAATAATTAATATAATATTAATTCAATTATTAAATCATAAATAAATATATATATATTAAATGTGTTTTACCTTATTTTTACGCCAATTGAACAATTTATTCCTGAATTCCATTCGCAGACCCAGGGGGGAATTGCTACTTTTATTTCCTCCGGCGTCATATATTGAAGGCATCGGTATGTGACTTTGGCATCTGCATACATTATTTGATACCAAAAAAATAAGTTTAAAATAAATAAACATAGAAAAATGAAACCAGCCTCATGTCATTATTTAAATACAAATAAAAATATATTCCTTTATCTTTTAAATATTTCTACTTAATTTTAAATAAAAAGTTGTAAGTTGTAAAAGTTGTTTAAAGTTATTAATTAAAATATAAAGCGATTTTAATGCATTAAAATCCATTTCATTTAATTTTGCAAAAGAAAAGCCGAAATTGAAAAAAATTAAATACTCAATCTTCTACATTTATTTTCCTTTTGTTAGCTATTCTACTCGCGCACAGTAAAAATGCATGTTTGTGTGTGTATGTATAAGCTTAGGAGAATATCGGAAATCAGTAACTGTACATATTATGTACAGTTAGTCAGGTAATTGTTTTGGCAAACTATTTTTAAAAATTATAAAGCAAATATTTTTTATTGTAAAAACAATTACTTGACACATAATTTACAAATATTCACATATGTTTAATATAGTATATACGTACACACACATACATAATATCAAGTCGTTGCATCGATCACCGCTTTTTTCTTGGAAGTCACTTTTTGGCAATTGCGAAATAATGCTTGTTGTGTATGTACATACATACATATATACATGTCTCAAGTTTGCGTGCGTGTGTGTATGTAGACGCATATACAATGAATGTGAAGTCAGTGACGCTGTACATATGTATATAATTAGGTATTTATGCCCTTAAACGCATAAGCATGCACAATCACATCACTAAGATTTGTCACATACACACACACCGTTCGTTTCCAATAATTTTCGCAACAAAATAGTGCGTAATATGTATGTATGTAAGTTTTTTCGCAAGACTGTGTGTGTGATTGCGCGTTTTTTCTTTTAAATAAATATAGACACTTGAACTACTAATTTAAATAATTAATTAACATATGCCTAGTAAAACCAATCAATCAATAAAGTAGTTGAAAATTACCTAGAACATTGACAAAAACAAAAAAAAATACGCGCGCACACACACATCCATAAAAACTTGCGGCAAAATGTACAACACTTTTTTTGCTTATGTATGTATGTACATACATAAGAATATTTTGTATAAAATAATTAAAAATCACTTACCTTTTAAATAAGGTAAAACACTGTCGATATTTAATTCGCGTAATAGGCTTTCAAGACGAATATCGTCTGTTGGCGTTTCACTTTTATTTAAATTATTTTCACTCATTACACTTGTGCTCTCTTTAAATGTTCCAAATACACTAATTGTAGCAACGATGCGAGAGCTCGAGCTAGAGATGATCACGGTGTCAAATCGATCACGCACGGGCCCGCACTAAGCTAATTTGCAATATGCAATCGCCTGGTAAGTCGTGCTACACGTGATCACGATTGGACTCGCCAAAAATAAATCGGACCGTGAACATCTCTAGATCGAACGAAAGAGATGCACGCATCGTCTCTTGAAGCAAAAAGTGGCAAAGCGATTGTCAAAAGCTGTAAGCGATTAACCCAATAGGGACTGCTGTCTGCTTTGACTATTTTGTTATATTTTATATGAGAACTTTTCAACGTATTTAACATTGAACGAATAATATTATATACTTTATCCGATTATTGTCTCACAACTGTAATGATAATTTATTTAAAAATGTATACCTTAAATATGTTAAGCATTTGAACAAATGGAAGCCCCAATAGGGTTAAACGCATTGCAGCTCTTTCATGGTTTTTTCTTGCAGCGTTTGACAACAACAATGCCGTCGTAACATTTTCTATGCGACGCGTCGACGCCCGTCTTCAAAAATTTCAGCATGTCAAATACATATGTACATATATACATAAATATGTATGTGTATGCATGAAAATCGATGTTTAGTATGATAAACTTTGTTGTTTCTTGAGATATCTGAACCAAACTCACAGATTATATTTTTAGCATTGTTGTATACATTCTGACCAAAATTGGTTTAAATTAGACAAGTATATCACATAGCTGTCATAGAAACGTTCGGTCAGAATTTTTCATTTTAGATCGATTCGTACTTAATTTAAGAATTATAGAACACAGAAATCTTGAAATTTTAAGAACAAAATGGTATAAAGTCAAGCATGGGCATACCTAAATTCAGAACGGCATATTTTTCTGAGTGTATATTAACAAATATAATGAAACAATTAAAACAAATTAAATAAAGAAATATATATTTAATTGTGTTCGTATCTTAAAGATTCAAATAAAGCTCTCTTAAACTTTAAACTTCCTTATATCTACTCGCACTCTTCTAAAGTACTAAAGCACACGTCATGATAATATAAACTTACCTACCATACCTTAAAGATACAAACAGAGACGCTCAGAAGTTTATCGCTTTTACAAATTGACTGACCAAATTCTTTAAAGCATCGAAGTTAAGTCGTTCACTTGGCGTTAATAAATATGGTTAAATGTCTCTTAATTTAAGTCCATCCCCTCAGTTTTAATAAGCGACAACTTTTCACTGATGTGCACAGTCAGTCGAGATACTTGTACTCGATACTCGAAAGCATCGCTGAAATGTGCCCCAAAATGCATACGAGAATCAGACAAGGACATCAGCGACTGAATTGAAGCGAATGCACAAGAGTGAGTGTGAGTGCGAGTGTGAGTGCGAGTGCGAGTGTGAATGCGAATTCGAATGGTTGGCAATTGTTCGGATATATGCAAGAGTGGCTCATCGATGAAATGTGAAAAACAGAACCGGCTGTACGGCATCGACGACGAAACAACCTTTCAGGACTATTCAATCATGCAATTAACATTAACGATAATTTTTCTGGCCGCTCAGTTTCTGCTTCTTCTTCATCGGCCACATGGCGAATACTTCATTTGCCAATGTTAAGTATATTAAAAGCTTTTCATGCCGGATCTACCGAAAATATGCGCAAAGGTATCGCTGCTGATTTCCCCACAGGCTTTTGCTGAGTAATTAATGTGACTGTCACAGTGTGCATATAAATGTATATGTGAATATATAAATATCAATATGAATATGAATCTGAATATGATTATAGTACGTATAAATGCCAATGCCATCTACCATTGAAATCGATGAATATACTACTAGCACGAAAAGACGCAGTCAGAAAAATTCATATGTTTAATATTCTTTTTTTATGTTCTATGTCTTTTCAACTATTAATTAGGACATGTTTGCAGATGGGAAATGCAATGAAATGAAAGAGTAGAACGCAGATTTGATATGAAGTCATTAGTTAACAATTTATTAGACTCTTAGATTCATTTATGACTAGACATAAATCCGCTTTAGCTATTCTTTCTATACTTCTAAATTGACTTATATCATGGATTGATATAAGTACAAGTTCTCTTCATATTAAACTCCCCTCTAAATACTTAATCAAACTATTAGAAAACTGAACCTACATTAATGTGACAATAGAAAAGTGAAATAATTATGTTGATTTGAAAATGGAAACGTACTTTTAGTTCAGTGTAATTTCTAGCTTTAATTATGGGTCCATTCTATTTAATCAAATATTTTCCAGCGTATTTAGTACCCAAACGAGAGTATCTGATAAATCTCATCTAACATTTCATATATATTTCTACTGTTTTTTGCTTTAATTTATTTGTATGTGCCGCGTTTTTGGTTTGTTAGCTTCAAAGTCAATTAGTGTAATTAATTTGACTTCACGCGACTCTCGGCACACAAAGAGCCCATTTATCAGCAAGTGTAAAAAGTGTGGACCTCGAAAAAAATGAGAGGGAATGCCAATGCTTTACATTTTTTTCTGTGTGTGTGTGCTTTCTCTCTGTGTGTGTGGAACAAACTTCAAAAGCCACTAAAATGTTGGCACTCCTTCTCTACTGATTGCATAGTCATCGTGGATGATTTGTTAGGTTGGTATTTTTTTTTTTAGATATGTGAAAACTGTGTGTCTGTGATTTCAATCAAACGTTGGCAAAAATGTACGAAAATGTTGAATTCAGTTACTCGAATCCTTCGGGCAATTTAATTCATTCATTCGTTTACTCGTTGCGCATACGCCCCCATGTACAAAGTCTCTTTAAGATGCTGAATGGCATTTGGAGCTCTTCACTCTATTCACTTGCTCTTCAGGTGCTGGCACTATTTTGAGCTACTGTCAACCAAGCACCAATAAGTGGATTAGCTTTTAAGTTGAATGGCTTATGGACGGGTTGCAGGGTGTCAGAGAGTCAGAGAGTGTGGCAGGGAGGTAGTGGTAGGTAGTGGCAAGAACATTCAACACACCGCATGCGGTAAATAAGCCAAAGACGAACCCAACGCCAACGCCAACGGCAAACAGCACGCATTGTGTGGCAGCCAACGGAAGTTGTCCACGGTGTGGCATGATGTGGCGCGGCGTGGCAAGTTGGTTTGGGGAGGGGGCGGATTGTTATTCGCACTCGTTAAGCCCTGTTAAGCGTCAAATGTGTCGCGGCTAATGTGTGTTTATTGGATTTATTGTTTCACGCCAACTTTGCGCAGAGAAAGTCGAAAGCAAAACAGCCGCCGTTTAACCAGAAAGTTCCACTCAGTAAAGTGTTTTGCTCTGACTGTAGTTTTTTTTTTTTTAATTTCCTTATTAAAACGATGCAGACAGACAGATAGACAGACTCCAGGCAGACAGACAATTGCCGGGCAGTTGAAAGAAGTTGTGTCCCGTCTGTAGTTAAATTGCTTCCCGTCTCTTGGTTTTTGTGCTTTGTTTTGTTTGATTTGCTCAATAAATTATGCAAATTTGTTTGAACTCCGCTTGATTTGATGCTTTATAATGCTCAAATATTCTAAACTGACTGATGAAGATGACAGTAGACAAATGAAGCCAACAAGTCGACAAGTGAAGTGCCCATTTGTAACAATTAAAGCGGGCAATATGAAAGACTTTAATAAGGAAATTCGATTTTAGAGTTGAAATACGAAATTTGCATTTTGATCTTTTGGATTTGACTTGTGAGAGCAACTATAAAGATATCTTCTATGGAACCTTAATGGTATAAATTTTAAATAAAATAAAGCTATAGATTTAAATAGCTTTATTTGCTGTCTCTCTTCTATACAAATATAGACCCTATTATTGGAAAAAGCGTATCTAAATGAAGGAATTAGAATATTCTACAATTTATTTATAGAAATATAGTGGATTCTGTCTTCTTCTATAGTCGAAAGGTTTCGAAATTGAGGCGGCTTTATTATTGTTCATTATCCAGGCAAGAGATCCTAATGAATTGATTATGCTTTCCCTATGTCTCCGACTTGCAGTCAATCTAAAAATTTCCCCCTATTTAATACGCTGCACTTAGTCCGTTCCAAAGTCACAAATATCAATAATCCAACCCTTCGATGACCTCAAAAATTCTGGCCTGACATTTCAATATACATTGCCCGTAGTCTAATTGCATGAGAGAATAAAACCCAAATTGGCACAAACATAAATACTTAAAACGAAAAGCAAGCCAACCATTCTGTAAGCATCTGGCTCCTCTTGTCCCCTTGATCCCCAATGACTCTATTCCGAGTTGAATGCCTGCCAAACGAGGCAAAAACCCCAACAAAAATTAAGTATCTTAAAAATTTCATAATTTGTCTTGTCATTAAGCGAACTGAGCTGAGTTGGCAGCTCCCAAATTGTTGGGGGGGGGGAATACCGTATCCGGGGCAACTGGCAGCTGGATGTGGTAAGAGGGAAACTGCATGTTGCAGAGACAATTTCTGTCAATCGTAAATTCTCATGGCGGCAACGAGCCGCCGTCGCATCCTTATTCCTTGATATGTTGCCAAGTGGCAGTCATTGGCTGCAGAGTTCGGAGTTGGCCTTTGAATTTAGCTTAACAATTCGCAGATTTACTGCGAATAACCGAAAACCAGAAACCGCGTCTCACAATTTATGCATGTCGTTGATTTGAAATTTTTCCCTTCCTTCTTCTTATTTTTTTTCTGTCCTGGTCTGCGTGGCGCCACGAAAATGACACCAATGACGCAATGTCTCTGTGCCACAACTGACAGTGCAAATTAAAAAGCTGATCATCAATGATTTTCGTAGGAAAACAAACAGATTTTTCTATAAATTCTATGTACTTAAGGCATGTTAACAAGTTATGGCTATGGGAAGTGTGAACTAGAGTAAAAAATGTGCTTTAAAAACAAATGAAAGAGAGGAAAATAACTGATATTTAATACCAATATAAAAGCATATCATCAAGATACATATATATAAAAGTAAAAGTTTGATTCCTTTTCTAGTAGATCAGTACATTTTATATACATGTGGAATTATATTATATTAATTATTATATTAATTATTTATGGATTATATTAATTATTTATGAAAAAGATCAATCTTTTAAATTTAATAACATAATAAATTGCTCAATAAATGATTTTTAAAGAAACATGTATAAGTCCAATATTTTTATTCACTTCAATATTATTTACAAACTATAACTTCAAGTGATTCAATATAATTACAAAGTTTATTCTGATAATAATGAGAAAATTATTGTTTTTATAATGTATAATTGTTTTAGAGACATTTATAAACTTAAAACATTTAAAGAATTAAAACTTCACTTCAGTCACTCAATTCAATTTCGATTGTTGAAATCGCTTTCGATTTTATTTATGATTTGTTCCCTGCTAATAAGTGAAATCAATTCAATTTTTGCTTTCTAGTTTTTCCCATTGTTTACTCGATCCCGGATAATATAATAACAATCTGTTTTATATTTTAAAAACAGCTTCTAGCCATTTAACGTATTTCTATGGGCAATTAATAAATTCAGTTATTAAATGAAGCTTATACTGGGGAAAATTAGATTGTTTTCTAATTACGACTCCTGGGCAGTGATTATTGATTGACCCCCAGTTGGTTCAGAGCCACAACTACCAATGGAAGCATCCAAGCGTTGTGTTGTTTTATGGGCAATGCGTTCTCTAATAATTTAGTAGCCAAGGCCAGAGGGTGAAATGAGTGCTTTCATCATGTTTTAAATGCGCCGATGAACTGAGCTCAACATTTTCCGACTGGCGCTTAAATTATGCAAGTTAATTTGCAGCTGGCTGGAAAATGATGACAAGAAATTCCTACACACACACACACACACACACACAGCACCAACAACTGAGGGCAACTAGCCTGGTCTGGCCTCCCCCCTCAACTCTCTCTCTAACCATCCCATCGCCAAGCCATCCTTCATCGTGACTCCTGGCCAATGGCAGTCCAACAAGAGTTATTTCCCGCAGACCGGAAGTGAAGTCGACATAAATTGCGGCTAGAACTGACGCCTGCTTTCCCGTTGCCCCTCCGGCCACAACTCCGCCTGTGGGACAAGCTTAGTTGCTTTGGCAGCTGAACCCCAGTTTATTTAATACAAACAGCAGCCTTCGAGTAGAGTGCGGAAGTTGCAGGCAACTTGGAGGTGGCTGAGGAGCTGGTTGGAAAACCTCTTCTGCATTTTCCTACAGCAACTCAGATTGTTTGCTTGTCGACAACTCAACCTAGTGTTTGTTTTTTTTACCCCCCTCAATGCGCATTCAAAGGGGGTGAGTCGAGGGAAACGTTGTCGTTATGGCCTCAATAGATTAACGCATTTATTTACGAGCAACACTGAGTGTCAACTGAATGTGTACGTGTAACGTTGGAAGTCAATTGCGAAAGACGTAACTACTTTAGCTATTTGAATCATATAATAATTAATGTTAACTACAAGTTTGCTACAAGAAAAGTGATGAATGAATAGCATAATTTCTAACAAAATTTATAAATTTGTAAATTTATATTTGTATTTGTATATTATTAAGTACTGAAAGTCTGACTTAGTTAACTCCTTGCTCGCTGCTTTTGCTGTCATTTTAACTCATATCTACCGAGCACACATACACATAAAGACCGACATGAAAAAGAGCTGCCACAACAAAGAAAAACCACTAAAGTCATGCAGTAAAATTGACCGCTAGGTGAAAACTCACCTGGTGATGCTTGTATGTCTTGAAAAAGTGGCCCATAAATTGATTTTAGTGTGAACAACACATGCAGTATTAACTTAAAATAGCAAGTGTATGTTATTTATAATTTTAGTGCTTCTGGCCTAATTTAAGATATTGGCTAATTAGCTGGCCAATCCCATATAGTACAGCTCAAGTGTTTCCCAACCAAAGTCTGCCAATTTGAAAGTGGATGCAATTTAAGAATATAGGTTATATTCCACAGAGAAACGAATTAAAGTTTTTTGTCGATTTTTATTTAATTTGTTTTATTTTTTTAGGTTTTTTTTTGATAATGAAATGGCCAACTCCAAGGATTTCGAGTGGTTTTCGCTTTCTCTGGCAGTGGTTAAACCAAACAGAAAGAGGAACTTGCAGCTTGTTGTCATGTTTTGTTATTTGTTTGTGGTCGTTCTCATTTCATTTACAGTTACAGTTGAAGTGGCAACAACAGAGACCGACACCGACAAAAGCCACTCGTAGCTAGAATGAGGCCTGCATGAGAACTGCTTGATTTCCCCAGGTGCCAAATGGGTAACCGTATACAGAAACCTCCAATTTCCACCCACTCATCCAACGCCCCGCCCACATGAGCCCGTATTTTGTATTTTCATATTTTTGCCTGACCATTTGCCACTGTCTTTCGGTCGGTCCTGACAAGTGGTAAAACCATTGCTGAGTCAGAGTTGGAATCATCATACATATGTATGTATGTATTTGTGTTCATAAAATGCATGCGGCTGATTTGGATGGGTCTTGGGCTTATTTGTGGTTACCCAGATGCAGATATAGATACGAGTGTGCCGGCTTGTGTTTTTGATATACTTATTGTTTGCTTTTCTTGTAGTTGTTTGCCACTGCAACTGCAGGGCAATTCCTTTTTAACCACATTTATGACCATCGAGATTTGTTTATTGCATGAACACTTTGTGAATAATTTCCACCCAGATATATGTGTACACACAGAGAGATAGAGAGAACTATACCGTTTCCAATAAAATATGGCAGATTGTCTAAAATGCTTACCATTTGCCACAGAATGTTGCATTAAGCAACGGGTAAGGGAACAGAATTCTATGAATTTATCTATTGAGTTCGTAGATACTTTCACTTAAGCTTATACAAAGTTAAATTGTAGTTTTAACTGTTGTGTGTCTTTAATTTGCCAACTCTGTACCTCATTGCCGACGACATCATTTCATTTTTTAATTAAATTGCCAGAGAGAAAGAGAGAGAGAGACAGCAAACGAGGAGACCTGGTAACATTTCGGTGCCTTCGTGGACTTTGTGGTAAAATTTACAATGTAATTTCCGGCGTTTTGCAGCCACACCAGAGGAGAGAATGAAAAGGGCGACAGCGACTTATTTGCGAAGCCGCAACACACTTGAATTTTAATAGAAGATGCACAACCCCAAAAGTTGTGTGTGTGTGTTGCGTCTCATTATGTCATAACTCATGGTTGCCACTGCTGCTGTTGCAGCTTGCAGCCCTCGTTTTGACCAGACTTTAAAAATAATCAACCTGAAAACAGCCAAAAAAAAATGAAAAAAATGAACAAAGGAGTATGTATGCTGGCATAAAATCTGGCATGCGCCATGAAACGCTCTCAACAAGTTACAAATCTCACGGCTACGTGCCCAAAAGTCTGGGCCAGGCTCATTGTTATGTTTGTCGCGTAGATCTGATCAATGACCTACGTGCTGCTCGGAGCGGTTCGTCGGTCTATTGAGCTGTGCCATTAGCTTTCAATAGGCAACTGGGCGACAGACGACGGACGGAGGGATGCTATTGGGAAGTTGTGTTCTTTTTGGCGGAAATTGTGGCAAATTGATTGAACTAAATGGCAAATATCACTCGCCAAATTGGCTGTGACAATGAGCATGGCCTTCTTCAAATGGGGAGTACCCCGTTGCCATTCTGTCTGTCCGTGTGTCTGGATGTGGCATTGCCACATGCTAACAAGCTGCTGGCAACGAACGAACGCACTTGCAACTAGACATGTTCTATATGTCAGTCTCAAGTGCCGCAGCCAGACGACACCAGCATACGTTGACGACACTCGAGCTGTGTTACCTTTTGTTGTTGTTGCTGCGTGCTTTGGCTTAAAGCTCCAGCACATCCAGCGAGAGAGAGAGCGAGAGAGAGAGAGGGAGAAATGTCAGCTCAGCTTCAATATGCAAAACAATAATAAAAGAAGCAAAGCATAAAGCAGCAAACTGCAGGCGACAGCTATTGCCTGCCAATGTCAGCATAAATACTATACCCAAAATGAAGACCAATGGAACTGCAGAGGAAGAAGAAAAATTGCCTCATTTCCTCCCTGTATCGGAAAGCAAGCGTGATAAGTCGAAAGTACTGTGAACGAAGATTGATTCGAGTTGTGGACAGCTTTGTCCACTTTTGAATGCATTTCCAGTTGGCCAATTAATCAATGTGCAAAATATACTCGTCGTATTCTGGCTATTGATTAATTAGCTTTAGTGGCAAGTGCAATTAGTGGCTAATAAATTAGTTAAGAAAAAATTAAGTACAGCTAAGAGTCTAAAGAATGCTAAACCATAATAAGATGCTCTGGCTAAAACTTAAAGAGAAAGAAGAGTTTTGCTTTTAGCCAGTTTCTACTTGAATATTCAATAGAAAACGGTAATTAAGGCAAGTTAAGGATTTATTAATTGAGCAATTAAAAAAAGGATGCATTTTTAACTGACAAGTATCTTTAAAAGAAGAGTCTTAATTTAACGCTCTTATATTAGTGCAAAGATTATACTTTGGAATAATATTGGTAGGATATCAAGAAAGAAATTTAAAACACTAATCGGATAGTAGTGAGATCTATGGATCATTATCAAAACTCTGGAAGTTACTAAAGCCTTTATACTAACGCATCTATATAATATATATAGTTTTAGTAACTTATTATTTATAAATTTATTGTGCGAGAGATGACTCTACAACTTCAACCAGTTTTAAATTAATATTTTCTACTATTCCTGGTTATTTATTACTATCCACTCTTTAATATCTAAAATAAGCATTGAAATTCTTCGATTAACTGTGATCAGTACATGAAAAGTCTTAGTTCTCTATAAGTCAAATAAAATGCCACTTAATTAATTAACAGTTAACTCGATGACCCTAATGTTTGATCCCAAAGAAGCGTAGACAAAGCCAGAACAAGTTAATAGATGTTTGGGTCAGTTGTTCAGCTTGAGGATGAGGATTGACAGGGTAAACTCATTCGTTAGTCACCTTGTTTTGGCGATAACTTTGTTGCTTTACGATTATCGACCTTCTCTTTCTCTGCCACTGTCTCTGTTCTACCTATTAAGGGTCCACGATGATAATAGCCCTGACTTGGCTGGCGGCAAACTCTTTATGTTTTTGGCATTTGTCTTTGCGCTTGTCAAGTGTTTTCCCTTTTTGATTCTGGCCCGGTTACTTGCTTGTTTTTTTGTTTTTTTTTTTCACTTCTTTGGGCCTGCCTGAAGTGTATTTATTGTTTCGACTGGCAAATACAAATATCGTATATGTAGTTCGCCTTCCCCTTTTGCAGTTCACGGGTCACATCAATTCAGACTTTTTGCCACAGCCTGTCATGTACAATATTCGCCGCCTGTTAACAATAGTCGTCAATGTTGCGGGCTCCTCGAACGAGGACGCCAAGGACCATACACACTTCATCACTTCAATTTCGATGGGCCGACATATTTGTTATTGTTCGCATTAATGTTGTGCTGACACGGGCACATAGTACATACAACAATATCGTACATGGATGAATGCCGGGACTAGAAAACCGAAACTGTGTCAGTTATTTGGGCCCTACTTCTATTTTCCATCCCAAGGTATTGACACAACTTGTGGCACACCAAAGGAGAATGTGAGAGACAATGCTTTTGTCTTTAAGTTGGTCGCCTTCTGGTTTCCCTTTATCATTTATTTACTCGATCCCTGACTTAAGAACAATTTCCATCTATTGCTGTTGTTTTGCAAAGGGAACAACAGGTAAATATAAATATTGCGCACAGGTATTCAAAATTCTTGGAACGTAAAGCATTTGCCAATTGAAAGGCAATAGTAGTAAACGAATGGTACGAAAAGGAGCAAGTCTTCTACATTGTAAATAATGATACAAATAACAGATAAGATCATCCAGCAGTTAGAAAAATGTGTCAAAACTCCACTTCATTTTCTTTCACTTTAAAAATTGTATTATCTAAAAGTTTTCAAAACGTTTTTCCATTGTTAAGGTTGTTAAAGAAAATAAATCTTATCTAAATCCATTTTTAAGTTTCAAATTATGTCCGATTTGTTATTTAATTGTGGAGATAAGGGGAAATACGTGAGGGAACCGAAAGTGAAAGGGAAACTCGTTTCTCGTTTCCTAATTGGATGACAGAACAGAATGTTGGGTGGCGTGTCAGAAATGCGCAACGAGCATGCGAATATGTCTGAAAATCGCGTGACACTTCCGGGAAAGTGGGAAAAATTACAGTGGACTTTGGCACATGGGTTTATGGGTCTTTGAGTACCAACTAAATGACCCAGACGATAGCCAACATGCGATTCGTCTGCTGAAAGTGACCGGCAAAACACTTTGGTCATCCACACTGTCCACGGCCCCGACGCGTCATCAAGTTTTTAAGTGCTCCATAAAAAAAAAAAGGTGGAAGGAAATGTTCCGACAACGTTGACAACTTCTACTACATGCGTTCAATGCGTCCCGACTTGTGTTATGTAATTAAGCATTTTTTAGTGATTTATAATGAGCATTTGATCACGGGTCGAGCAGGCGCCGCATAATCAATATACATTATCACTGCCCGTTTTATGACTGCCTGAACTGGTCGAGTGGCCCGAAGTGGTTTGGTTCTATTTAGTGTCACTTTTATGTGTCGGACTGCACGGAAATACATAAGTAGATATCGCAGTAGAAGTCTCTTTTGAGATGGAAATATACCCTGGACTGTATAGAACTCAGTAATGGAAATTAAAGCAGTTTCCAGTTATCTAGAACCTAGAGTCTCCATCTGTAAATATAATTTAAGCTTATATTTAATTTACTTATTAAGCATTATTATTAGAATATATAACTAACATATGTCATATTTTAAATATATTTATAATTTGTTTTAATTCATAATTCTAAATATTTTTATATTTATATATCCATTCAGGGAAAACAGGGTAATCTTAGGTTAAGCAGAGTCTCACTCAAGTTTATACAAACATAATTTCTAACATTGGAAGACTTCCATATAAAATATTCCATTAAGTTATTTAACTACTTTTGAGTACAAATTTATTTATGAGTACTTAAACAGTTTCTTTATAAAACACTTTAGTTTAAAAGTTGAATCTATTTGTCTTATACTCTAAATAAATTATTCTATCATCTCAACGTTTTTTCTCTAGAAATTCTATTTCATAACTACATAACTGAATGTCTCAATAAAATTATACGCTCTCTTTTAACACCTCACACAAGCATCACTTTCCCGCAGTTCAAATAAAATATTTTAATTAAATACGTATATATACATGAACCGCCATTTGTTGATGAAATTGTTTAACTGCTCATGATATTCAATACCAATATGTGCAACCATTAAAAACTTTAACTGAGCAAAACCACTTGAAAAAACTTTATAACAATTTCCATAAAAAATAAAACCTTAAAACAAAATGAAGCAAAAATATTCACGCCACTTTGATAAACATTTTCAGGCAATAAATACATAGTTGCATTTTACAACTTTATTATGGACCACACGAACAACAGAGCGCAGAGCGGAGAGCAACAACGAACCCGCTAACAACAATAACGTCGGCGGAAAAAAATGAAAAATAATAATGAACCAAAAAAAAAAACAGAAATTTAAAATAAAATTCTCAAAAAAAAGAAAGAATAAAGCCAATGCGCAATGTTTAACTTTTTATGACTTTACCTTAGCGTGTTGCACTTTTTGGATGCTGGATGCTGTCCGCTTTTTGTTTTTGCTGTGTGGTGTTTGTTATTGGTCTTTCACTACTTTCACTGAACTTTGTTTTACCTTTTATTGGCTCATTTCAGACGGGGTAATTTTATTGTTATGGCCATTATCATTCTTATTTTAATGACTAAGCCAAGCCCTCGCCACAGCAGCAGCAACTGCTGTTGGCCCAATTAATGTAGGCAATTAAAAATTTGCAGTCACGTGTTAATAATGTCGCGACGACGACGACGACGCCTGGAGGCGACACACCTGACAAGCCCAAGTTGAACTTCTGTCCTTTTTGTCTCCACTTGTGGCAGTCTAATTGTCATCCCTCCGTCCTCATCCCTACACTATTGACAGCTATTATCCCTTCTGTTATAGTATTCAAAGTCGTACCTCGCCACAACTGTTGTTATTGCTATTATAAACACTATTGTTGGGTAATTAGACTTGATGGGAGTTGCCCCAACTAACAGTATTTGTAGTTTTTAGGGGCGTGGCTGTGTGACACTTGAATATGAGTTATTTACTTGCCAATATTCTGATTATAAGTTGCACAATCTTATTCCAACTTTCTCATTTGACAGTGAAATTTCAATTTCAGTTTCATTTTCGCACATTCATTGCGTGTCTCTTGTTGACTTTGTCTCAGCTGCTACACAAACACATGTGTGAGGTCACATTAATTGCACACACACACACAGACACTTGCCGCATGCCACACAGAAGGACATGAGAAAGTATTAAGTACGAATATCTCAAGACGTTGCAGCATGAACAAAACTTGTCGGAAAGGTGCTTCAACAAATGCCGATACCATGTCAGCCAAAACCTAAACTTGTTGTCGTTCCTGTTGTTGTTGTTGTTGTTGGAGGGCGGTATGTCCATCGAGATGCGTGGGCGTGGCCACACACGGGCATAAAGTGTTGCGTATACAAAAGTAAAAGTAGTTCTCAAGTGCTCCACACTTCCCCTTGCAATGCGACAAAGTGTAAAAAGACAACAACAACAACAGCAACAGCAACTACATGAATCTGCAGGCAAAACAAAAAAGTTGCAAGTCAGAAACAAAGTGGAACACACACTTAACAAAAAAAGTTCGCTCATTTTGCAGGAGCAGCGTAGTAAAAATAATTTCAGTATACGAACATTTCTCTATGGGACTGTAAGCCCAAAATTCAGCTGCCTTCAATAGGTGGATAGAGATATGAGTACACACACACACTTGCACATACTTATACTTCTACATGTGTATGTCGTATGTGTGTGTGTGTATAAACAGCAGACTTGAAGTGAGCACACAAAAGCAAAAATTAATATAAAATAAAATAGAGAATATTTATGTTCATACTATTAAGATATACCACTAGTACTATCTACGTGCATCAAGATAGAACAGCGAAACATGTTTATAATGAACTTTAATTTTACAGATTTATAATGTTATAATACAATTTACTCAGTGACAGTTCGTTTTTCTTTTCGTTTCAACCTTAAACGAGAGTATCTCTTAGTTAAAGACTCCCTCAACAGCTTTTACTTCAAATCAATATTCAATTTGAGAGAATTTTATAAGACTACACTTTATATGTATGTAAATGCAGCGAGAAACAACAGTCAAACACTGCTATAACGAACTTTGACCGCTCTTTTTCTTGTAACACTAAATTTAAACTTTATTTTAGCCCAAGAAACTATACAAACTTATGAATGAGACAAACTGCATGTTGTAGCATCTCAATATATTAAAGATATTTACAACAATGCATAACATTCCTCTGTAACAAGAATATAAGTATATATAGTTACACTTTATAAGTCTGTAGATCAAGAACTCGACTCTCAGATCAGATTAAGTTAACAAATAATATAATAAATATAAATATTCCTTGTTAAGAACTTATATTTTCTATTACTTCTATTATCATTAGAAGATATTAAATATATTTTGTTTATCAACCATACTCTTTAAGCATGTTGCACTGTATATGCAAGCATGTTAGAGTAAGTACATATATGAATTTGTGGCAAGGACATAACTTGGTCGTCAACATTCACACTGGTATGCAAGTTTGCTCGTTGGCAGCCACTTGCAGTTGACAAATGTCATGCTTACACAGATACGAATCCCCACTCATACATACATACTCGCACATACGCATAGATACGCACACATATGCAGAGTTCTACTTATAAGCAGGCAGCACTTGCAGCTTGATCCTTGAGTTTTCATATAAATCTTTGAATAGTGCGCTCCTGCCGCTTGGAACCAATAAAATATCTAAAGTCATGCGACACACACACACACCAACACACACACACAGCTGCCTTTGTCTGTTCTCAAATATATTCACATACACACACACACATACACAAATACATTCTAACACACACACAATGCTGGCAGCTGGACTAACTTAGCGGCATTTTATAGTTGAATGGTCGCGATTCATCTCCATTTCCATATCGCAATGATCTGTCTATGTGTTTACATTGTCTGTGTATGTGTAAGTATTTTTATGTGTGTGTGTGTGTAAGTATTTTAACCATTTAATTGAAAATAATACTGCAGTAAAGCAGAGTTCCTAAGAAAATGCAAGGAAATCTTAATGCTAAGAAGTTTATTTCAATAATACACGTTAAAGCAAAAAAAACTTGGTAATATTTTAGTATATATTAAAGAAATATTGTTTTGAATGTTAGTATTCTGCATATCCCTTATAAATATATATTATATTATGTAAAATCAACTGTCAATTATATAGATCAATGGATTATATTAAAAACTAATGATCTATTCATCCAATAATCCAAGTTTATACAAGTGAAAAACAGGAGGTATTATGTTCTCTTAGTAAAAATTCCCTTCGTGTCAAATCAGCTTTAAACTTATGTAAATAATGATTTATTAACCCCCAGGGGTTGAAAATTTTTCTGCAGGTCAGACAGGTTAAGGAATTCCCTTATTGACATTATATTAAATCGAAATAAAGTTCATACACGAGTTCATTGAGTTCGATTAAATGAACTTAACTGCGATGGCCTTAAGCCCATGGCCTCAAGTAACATTGCCAATCATAATTCAAATGGAAAAAAATATCCCTTACAAACAACAACAGAAAAGAGTCAAAAGTTATAATTTAAATTTCATCAACAACTGCAAAAGTTTTGCAGCACTTCGGTGACTTTTGGCCAGCAAATAATTAAATAATAAATAATAATAAAAAAAAAAAGAGTTTTCCAAGGGAGTTTCAAGGAGAAGTGCAAGCTAAGAAAAAGCCAAAAACCCGAATACTAAAAGCTAAACGGGTCTCAAGTGTATCGCGACAAACAAGCAATCCCCAGTAAAAACTGCAACTGCTGCTGCAACAGCAACAGCAACTGTAACTGCAACTGCAACTTTGCAACAATTTCATATGCATTTGTATCCTTTTGTTGCTCTGGCTGCAACGACTCCTCTGCAGGCTGCGTTTGGGCCACTTTCGGCAAAATCTGACCATTGGCATCAGTGGAGCATCCAGAAAGTTTTTCAATTAAATTTGTTTAGAATTAAACTTGGCGCTCGCCAATTGGCCCCGGCAGTTTCAAGTGGCCCCAAAAAGGAACTTCAGCTAAAGTTCACTTAACTGTAAATGCAATGGCAAAGTCATGGATACCGTTGAGTTTTCCCTTTTTGCAACAAACAGCACATTATACACATGACTTTACACTATATTAATCGATTGGGTACATTTATTTTTTATTATATATATTTAGATATTTATACTTTAGTATATAATTTAATGCACTACATAGAAATATTCTGAAATTATAGGGATAATATCTTTTGTCAAGAGCCCTCATCCTTGTCCTCTCTTAATGAGCATACCGAGTTTATTTCGGTACTTAGATAAGAACAAAATGATTATTTAGAAATATAATATCATGAGAAGTTGCTTAAAATATAATTGAACATGTCTGTGTCATAATGAAGTCAAACAAAATGAATATATTGATTTTATAAAACTCTAACTCGATCCAATTTGATTACTTTACTTCCAAATAATATCTAACTGATTGGGCACCTCAAGGGTATGTATAAAATATGTTATAATTATGTTATGAAAAGTAAAATGTAATTAATAAAATAATGCACAAACTGTTGCCGTGTGTGCAATTAAAATTGAAAGAATTACTATGACATAATGTTCTAGCATACGTGATCTGCCTAAGAATGAGTTTGTCATTTTTGAAAGATTCGTGTGTATAAGTTTTGAAGGACTTTTGTGCATTTTGAATGGCCGACATACCCTACAACATATATATGCATATATGTATGTACATAGTACTCAGTCAGGTCTGTTATTGTTGTGCAGACAGACAATGTGACTGTTGTTTGCTCGAGATCTGAGATTCAGCATCCACCGATTCATTGTTCATTCAAAAACCAACTTGTTGTCGTCACAGTTGTTTGTCATGTTTGTCTGATGTTTGCTCGGGCTTCTTGTACTGGATGGTACTTTTAATTAGTTGCTCAATATGCTGCCAGTCGGTTGTACAAGTATGTACATACATACATATGTTAACGCTGTTGTTGTATTTACCCCTTACCATTCACCTCCCTTATGGGTTATCCTGCCTGTTTGGTAGCCTGTCACGAGCCATTCGAATGTCTCTCTGGCCGGATTTATCCGATTGGTGGCATTTGGTGGCATCAGTGGCGTTAAATCCTCTTTACATGCTTCATGCAACAAATTGTGTTGCACACTGCATTAATAAATTATCTACAATATGAAAACACATCCATAACATACTGTTTGTTTATATGTATATACTTGTGAATGTTGTTGTTGTTGTGTATGTAATATGTATAAGTATGCGTATGAGGGCCATTAACAATTCCAATTGAATTTTCATTTTACACTCGTTGCACTTACAAACATACCCTAGCATGCACCACATGCACGTGCATATGTAAAAACATGTTGCCACGATGCAAAAATTAAAATATAATTACTAAATAAATTAAAGTTAATTAGCAATAATGCAATTAATAAGTTTAAAGCTCTCTACGATTGAGCAATTAAAGGACATTGTTATTGGGGTATCACAGAGTCCCGCTCCACACCAATTTCAGTAGGGTTTATACCCTGTAAAATTGAGTATATTTATAGTATAGTCTATAAGTCGTATCCATATATCCAACCTATAGAGATATTCTACTTATACTTTAATTAAACTGACCTAAAACAACTTGATATTTAGTTGAATTCTAAATATTATTCAATATATTTAAAGCCCAGAGTAATTATAATTTTAAAGCGAATACTTCCACATCTAATTGACTTCTCTTTTAGGTAACTTTTTTAGTGATTTATATTTAATATTTAATTGGTTTTTGTATTATATTTTGAAACTTAAGCTTCTTTTTCAATTCAATTTTAAATTTGTCTATTGGCAACTAAATAAATATGTGTTTATTTTGAAAATAAAGAGGATAAATACAATATGTGAATGTAAATAAAAAGGTACAAAATATGTGGTTCGGTAAAAAACAAAAGTGGAATTAATATTTCCGCCTTATTTGCTTAAACAACATAGAGCTAAAATATATAATAATAAACAAACTACAATGACAGCTGTGTATGTAGTTTAAATAAGTATTTATTATGATTAAATAAAAGTGAAATATGCTTTTTTAAATGTTGATAGAAATTTACACATTTACACATTGCAAAATGTCACTTTTTTCTGATAAATATTTTAATAAAGAGTTTAATAATTAGAACTCCAGCTATATTAAGCATAGGAAAGTAATAATCACTGATGGAAGGTGTGAAATTTAAAGTACTTAAGCACTTTTTCATTTACTTGACAAATTTTGGAGGACAAATTACAAAATTCTCCTTCTAGAATTAGAAAGTGCGGCATCAAAAAATTAAAAAAGACTAATGCCTTAAACAGTTGCCATCGTAAAGTTGATAATACAACAATTTGGGCAATAACAAGAACAACGTTAACAAGTAGAATACAACACCCAAGAAATTACAAACAAAATGTAAAAGGACAGCAAAAATACGAGAAACGATGCCGCAAAAAGTTGCGAATGAAATATACGAAGCGAAAGAAAAAGAAAAGAACTTTATGCTAATTTCACTTTTCTCAACGCATAACCCAAATATATATATATATATATATGTATATACTTCTTTTTTAGCCCCACGACCCACTCAGAGGGAAATAAATGGCGCCAGGACATCAACCTGCAGGATGCGGATGGGAGCGAGGTGTGCGGGAAAAAAATGATAATTTTGAAGTGAAGTGAAGGCCACGTAGATGAAGTCCAGAGACGAACATGGCATAACAAATAAAAGAAACCAGTCAGCATTCAGTTGGCATTCGAGTTAAAAAATTGGCTGCTTTGTTGGTTACTTTCGGTCTGTCGACTAAAATTATGTATGAATACCTAATTAAAGATGAACGCAACGACGACGACGCGTACCCAAAACAAATGCGGCTAATTAACAGCTCCGGCGTCCTTCCGAATCAGCTCATCAGTCAGCGTGAGCGTCAACGACATTGACTGCCACAGCATCTGGCAAAACACAAAGTTTATTAACATTTCGCTATACCATTTTAAGTTCTCAACATACTGTTAAGTTTTATATGAGAAAAATAAATTATACAAATAACATGTAGTTAGGTTTTTAGCAGACTTAAAAATCAATCAGAAACTTAAAGGTCTGTCAAACATTCTCTAACTTCAACTGACAATTATTTACATCGTATGTTTTTAGTTTTGGTTGGATTTTCCATAATGCAGAGCAATTTCAAAGGTACTCTAACAGGCTCTCTAACTTTTCCAACACAGATATGTTATTTCTAAAACTTCCTGGTAGAAATCTTAGCGTGTTTTTACATTCATTGAGTATGTTGACTAAATGTAATAATTGTTTCGAGTCTTGGAAAATATTACCTTTCATTCCATTATAATAATAGAAAATATATATAGAATAATGGATTGTTTACGAAAGTCAAGAGAAGTGTCGAAAAATTGTTAGATAGAATATAAGAAAAATGAAAGAGAAATTGCAGTGCTTTAAAAAAGACTGTCATCAATTCAAAATGATTATTATTTTATACATCGATTGAATACATTTTTTAAACAACCTTAGAAATGTTACGAGTATTGTCTAGAATATTTTTTTTGATAAAGTAATGTCTGGCTATTAATATAATTCTGTTGAATTAATCTTAGCTTTAATACTTTATCGAAGCGCTTGAATTAATATTTGTGACCGATAAAATATGTTAATTGAAACAATTAGATTTCTTCATTAACGTCCGCTTTATTATTCTTGATCCCTCGATTCCCGCCAGAGCGAGATCATGCTATATGTCTATACTTATTCTACTGAGCTAAAGTGAGATAGCTAGTATGTGCAAATTAACTAATGCAGATAATTAGTTATGGGCAGATAAATAATGTTAATGCTAACAGATTAGCGATGGAACATCGCTTAAGTTATCGGCTT